>JBAIZL010000002.1:230743642-230981142 GCA_036971475.1 Prosapia bicincta | reverse complement strand
ACGAATTTTATAACTGTCGAGATAAGAATTATAATTTACCAATTCCCTTGGAAAGTTTAATGATATGAAAATTTGTTTTATATTAAATTATGTAAGCAAATGGTTCAGTTGAGTAAGTCCAACTAGACTGTGAAAACATTTTTGTTTAAAAAAGTTGATATAATTAGCTAATTTCAGTATAAATTTTGTAAATAAGTGTATCAAATGTGAGATCAGTTTAAATAATTATTTGTGAACATAAAAAAAGTAACAGTAACAAGAAATATTATGTTGTATTTCAGTATATGGTAATTTCTTTAAGCTTGAAACAGCAATCAAATCTATTATTAAAAAAAAAATTATTATTTAAATTTATCCTGTGTTGAACAATAGATAAAACTTTTAGTTTTTTCCAACTAATAAATAATGATTATTAAATCAGATCACAAAATTAATTAAATATCAGTAATTAATAAATTAGATAAAATTCAGAGCCTAATGTTTCTCCAGGAGAGTTCTCTCCTGAGGACAAATTTATTTAAATATATTGAGCTATTCTGAAAAATAGTTGGTTTTACATTAAAGTACAGGGACTAGGTCTACTGGCAGATCATGTTTAAAAAACACAGGAGCCTTTAAACAGGTAAATTAAGCATGATCATATTTTGCACGGCCCCCTTGTTGTATCTGCAGATCTTGGAACATGGTAAGAGCATCTGGGGTTTCTGAGTGCTCATGTTAATCTTGTACTCTTTCCAGCTGGCTACATTACTGACAAATATGACTGTAAAAGACGCGACAAAAAGTCGTTAACCATTTTAGGGGGTCATACAAACAGTAAGGCAGGAGTCTGGCTTGTTCTTAGTCGAGACAACGACGTTTGAACGCCGGGGATTTAGGCATGGGTTTTATACCCACGTAAGCACGTTTCTTTTATATAAAATCCATACAATTCAACTTTCAATATCAAGCTGTGCCATCAAAATGGTTGCAATAATATAGTTGCTGTAAAAATACAAAAGCAATCACGTATAAATGAAGCAATAAAAGAGAAGTCATCAATAAACTTCGTTTTGCTTTACTCCTCTCGTTAATTAAATTCTATTCTAAAAAATACGTTGACTGATTCAAATAGGAATGAATGCATATCAAATGCACTCTGTTACCTTTCCGAAACGAATGTAAATTTGTGCACGTATAAATTAGAAAATAAACCTTTGGCAAATTCTACTCTAACACGTCATTTGATTTGTTTAAGCTGGCAATTATTTACTTATTAATTTATTTAAAGCGATATTGTAGCGTTTAGAGCACATTGGCTTATAATAAGCAAACAGTGGTCACAACATTTAACCTAGTGGGATTTAGTCGCAATTTATCTGGCTCTGAAAACGCTTGATCGATTGCGTAGAGCCGACAGATGTTATTTCGATTAAATGCTTTGAACTTTTCAAAAGTTAAAGCCCTACATTTTACTAATCGTTCCAATACTCTATACTGTTATGTAACATAATCTATACAGAATTCAAAAATAAGACCATGTACAAACTATTTACTATTCTTAATCTATTTTTGGTGTCCTTTTGTCTACGGTTTCATTATACACTTGACACATAATCCTTGACGTATTCATAGCCCGAACACGAGCTCGCGCTCACACACTCTCACTTTCTTACTCTCTCTACTTTCTTACAAACAGACACAAACACGCGCAAGCACATACACACATTCATACACACTCATAATATATATATATATATATATATATATATATATATATATATATATATATAAACACATATATATATATAATATATATAAATGCATATATATAATATATATAATATATATATAAATACATACATATATATATATATATATATATACAAGCAAATATATTCACACACACACACACACACACACACACACACACACACACATACACAAGCATAAACACATATCATACACACATTATGGCTCCTTTAGATAGTGGATAAACATTACGCACACGACCTTACATGTGATGCTATAATTTCCCATTTTCTCACAAGGGAGAGAAGCGAGTAAGACCCTTGTTATGTCTCCTTTAAGGAGTAGATATACATCAGACGCACGACCTTGCAAATGATCTCATTATTCCCCTTTTTCTTATAAAGGTATGTAGCGAGTAGGGCCTTCTTTGTGACTCCTTTAGAATGTATTTATTCATCATACACCATACCTTGCATGTAATCTCATGATCCTCTGTTTTTACAAGAGTATGTACCGAGTAGGACCATCGGTATGTCTCCTTTAGGTAATAGATATACATCAGACACATGACCTTGGATGTGATCTCATATAATAAATATGTAAAAGAATAATTGGTAGCGGTATAAGATTTCCACAGGCCATTATATCGAAACGTGTAACATAAAATACGCCAGCTGACCGAGATGCGCGAAGACGTTTGCGCAGAAGGTTAAGGCCCTGCACACACGGATCAACTGTTTCGAGACCTTAGTTGCAAACTGGTTTTACTTGCAACCAGTTTGAAACCAAAATGAAACTATTGTCCGCACACAAACGTGAAATCAGTTGATTTCATTTCGTGCAGTGGAGCGTTTGCGATGTCAAGTTCTGACGAGGAAGATGTTTTAGATTATTTGAAATATCGGAGACTTCGCAGGTATCAAAGGAAGCATTGGATCCATCCTTACATGAAGGAAAATAAAAACTCAAGGTTGTTCATAGCAGCAGAAGAACTGTCGCAGAGCGATAGAAAGTTTATGGATTTCTATAGAATGTCCAGATTCTTACTTAGAATTATCAAGGCTAGTTGAAAAGTTTCCACACACGGATTCAGAAAACTATAATAACAAGCACTTCCATTCTACGGCGCTCATGGCCTGTTGCGATGCGGATGGCAAGTTCACCATGATTGAACCAGGTTTTGCTGGACGTAATAGCGATGGAGGAATTTTCAAAATCTGTGCATTGAACTGGTGGATTACCCACGGGAGCTTTGTCATCCCTTCATCTTCTCCCTTGCAATACGATGATAGCAGGACTCAATACTACTTGGTAGAAGATGAAGCGTTTCCATTGACACGCCATTTATTAAGGCCCTATTCGAGCAGGGGCCTTAAATATTTCATACAAATTTCAACTTTTCTTACCTGAAAAATTCACTTGAGTGGCCACATCTTGCCATGCTTTCTCCAATTCCTCTTTTTTTGAGTAACCAGGAAGTTTATAATTGTATAAAATTTCATGTTTCTCCACCTCCCCGACAAAATTTTAATTAAATTCTTGGTCCGACATAGTTCCCTATATGGTGCAACTGTGCAACTAAACCAAAACGCGACTGCGGAAAACAGTTTCATCCAATCGAATTTCAACTGATTGCAGACCAGTCTCAAATCGGTCGCCTCGTGAGCGGTTCTCCACTACTTAACATGGCCTTGGTTTCAAAACAGTTGCGTGCGCAACTGGTTTGAAACTTCGGTCTCAAAACAGTTGCTCCGTGTCCGCTGGGCCTAAGAGTTGCAGTCCAACCCTAAGTGTAGCCTTCTTCTCCGTAAGCCTTTGACGTACAAGCATTCATTACCAGATGTAGCGATTAGAAGATATTTTATATTTAAAATTTTAAAGATGTTCTTTTTTTTTAGAATGAGTTTATAAGAAATTGTTTTTATTATGTTTCGTCTTTAAATTAATGAATTATTAACGTCCCACCATGTGACGCAAAGCTCTGTCCAAATATAAGATTGGCAAGTGGCATCCAGGATCCACATCTGCCACATACGTTTTTTTCAGCTAAGTGATTAACTGTGAGTACAATATCTGATGTCAAAAGTTTTATTTTTCTAAGTAAAGCTAAGGCAGGTAAAATAGTGCAAGTTTCGGAATTTGAGTGTGAAAGGGCATGTAGCGAGCAGGGCCCTCTTTGTGACTCACTTAGAAAGTAGATTTACATCATACACGTGACCTTGCGTGTCATCTCATGATTCCTCTTTTTCTTATAAGGGTATGTAGCGAGAAGTGCCCTCTTTATGAAACTAGATTTACATCATACACGTGACCTTGCGTGTCATCTCATGATTCCTCTTTTTCTTATAAGGGTATGTAGCGAGAAGTTCCCTTTTTATGAAACTAGATTTACATCATACACGTGACCTTGCGTGTCATCTCATGATTCCTCTTTTTCTTATAAGGGTATGTAGCGAGAAGTGCCCTCTTTGTGAAACTAGATTTACATCATACACGTGACCTTGCATGCCATCTCATGATTCCTCTTTTTCTTATAAGGGTATGTAGTGAGCAGGGCCCTCTTTGTGAAACTAGATTTACATCATACACGTGACCTTGCGTGTCATCTCATGATTCCTCTTTTTCTTATAAGGGTAT
The DNA here is from genome assembly GCA_036971475.1 of Prosapia bicincta. NCBI lineage: Eukaryota > Metazoa > Arthropoda > Insecta > Hemiptera > Cercopidae > Prosapia > Prosapia bicincta. Next base: position 230,976,774 of record JBAIZL010000002.1, on the reverse strand, counting down.
GTAGCGAGAAGTGCCCTCTTTATGAAACTAGATTTACATCATACACGTGACCTTGCGTGTCATCTCATGATTCCTCTTTTTCTTATAAGGGTATGTAGTGAGCAGGGCCCTCTTTGTGAAACTAGATTTACATCATACACGTGACCTTGCGTGTCATCTCATGATTCCTCTTTTTCTTATAAGGGTATGTAGCGAGAAGTGCCCTCTTTGTGAAACTAGATTTACATCATACACGTGACCTTGCATGCCATCTCATGATTCCTCTTTTTCTTATAAGGGTATGTAGTGAGCAGGGCCCTCTTTGTGAAACTAGATTTACATCATACACGTGACCTTGCATGCCATCTCATGATTCCTCTTTTTCTTATAAGGGTATGTAGCGAGAAGTGCCCTCTTTATGAAACTAGATTTACATCATACACGTGACCTTGCGTGCCATCTCATGATTCCTCCTTTTCTTATAAGGGTATGTAGTGAGCAGGGCCCTCTTTGTGAAACTAGATTTACATCATACACGTGACCTTGCGTGTCATCTCATGATTCCTCTTTTTCTTATAAGGGTATGTAGCGAGAAGTGCCCTCTTTGTGAAACTAGATTTACATCATACACGTGACCTTGCATGCCATCTCATGATTCCTCTTTTTCTTATAAGGGTATGTAGCGAGAAGTTCCCTCTTTGTGAAACTAGATTTACATCATACACGTCACCTTGCATGCCATCTGATGATTCCTCTTTTTCTTATAAGGGTTTGTAGCGAGAAGTGCCCTCTTTGTGAAACTAGATTTACATCATACACGTAACGAATTGGACTTTCTACATTATTCTGTATTTAAATTTTTTATTTTTACTAATTCATTAGTTTCCTCACCATGGGTCTCCATATATTTAAGTGTGCTTTATCTGCTTTTTCTCAGACACACATATAGAAACTATGATCTGGTTTTCTAACATTTTTCTTGTCTAATAGTAAATATCTGAGGTTTTTATTTTTTTTCATCACTGTTTTTCTGTTAAGGCATGTAAGAAATATTTTACTCTTTATTAAAATTACATATTAACATGGTAGGGCGCACTGATTGATAAAGAAGAAAAGCAAATTTTACTCCCAGCGCTCAGCAAAGGAATATCGTCATTGGGAAGAATAACTTCATTGTTTAAAATGTGTTTATCGTTAGTGACGTTATTACGAAGGTCTTTACCTTAACATTCCAGACGCTATAGTCTCACAAAAGCAGTTGAATATATACGACTTTTAATAAAATTGTGTTTAATATTTCCTATAGGGCAGTGCTTAACTGATAACAAGCAAGGGGATCGTAGTATTGACAGGATGTCACTTGGGTACAGCGTCCAACTGTTACGGAGATTACCAACTTTTATTAAATGTGTCAAAACTGTCTAAACCATAATCCCAGATTTATCTGTTAGCATTGTATATATTTCATTCACAATACAAGATTTAGTACATATTTGAGAACAATTAGTTTTATATTTCGGTATTTTTATAGGCCTACAGTTGTTAGATTAACGTACAACGCTTTTGCTAACAATTTTAAATTTCATCGATTGATAATTAGCCTATACTTATTTCTGGTTTAAGTGAACAGACGAGCTAACTATTACTACGTATTATGTATGTACAGAGCACTGTAAACACCGAGGATTAGGGTTAAAATATTAATCCCTAAGTACTTATGAAAGTAGTGTGGTTTTGTTAACCCCATAGTGTGCAAGCTTGTATTCCAAGTTTTACTAAATAATTCCTCAGTTTATACTCAGCTGTTTTTCAAAAGATTTAACTGAATAATCCCTCAGTTTATATCTAGTGATTTTTGAGGATATTTCGCTCAATAATGCCTCAGTTTTTATTCTGACGTGAAAGGAAATTTATTTCAAATAATAATACCTCATTTAATAGAATAATAAAAAAATATCCAAGTTGAAGAGATCGGCTGATCGAAGAATGATTTAACGTTGATGGAATAACTACATAAAGCTCAACAACCAGAAAGAGGAAACTAAGTGGCAGAAGTAAGGGGAGGCCAAGATAACGATCTACTGAAGGGAATATTACAACCAATAGAATTCAGAATTGAGAAGAATAAACAATAACCAACTTGATAATAACGGCTGATCGAAGAATTATTTAACGTTATTGGAATAACTACATAAAACTCAACAACCAAAAATAAGAAGCTAATTGGCAGAACTACAGGGACGACCAAGATAACGAGCTACTGTAGGGAATATTACAACCAATGGTATGCAGAGTTGAGAAGAATAAACAATAACCAACTTGATAATAACGGCTGATTGAAGATTTATTAACAGTTGATGGAATCACTACATAATGCTCAATCACGAGCAAGAAGAAGTTTTGTGGTAGAAGAAAGGGAAAGACCAAGATAACGAGCTAGTGCAGCCAATATTACAACCAGTGGAATGCAGAGTTGAGAAAAATAAACACTAACCAACATGAAAAAAACAGCTGATCGAAGAAATAACAAAAAGCTCAACAACGTGTTACAAGAAGCTAATTTACTGTAGTTCAGGGAAGATCAAGATAACGAGCTAGTGCAGCCAATATTACAACCAGTTGAATGCAGAGTCGGAAAAATAAACACTAACCAACATGAAAAAAAACAGCTGATCGCAGAAATAACATAAAGCTCAACAACGTGTTACAAGAAGCTAATTTACTGTAGTTCAGGGAAGATCAAGATAACGAGCTAGTGCAGCCAATATTACAACCAGTTGAATGCAGAGTTGGAAAAATAAACACTAACCAACATGAAAAAAACAGCTGATCGAAGAAATAACATAAAGCTCAACAACGTGTTACAAGAAGCTAATTTGCAGAAGTAGAGGGAAGACCAAGATAACGAACTAGTGCAGTGAATATTACAACCAATGGAATGCAGAGTTGAAAAGAAAAAACAATAACCAACATGAAAAAAACGGCTGATCGAAGAAATAATAACAGTTGATGGGATAACTACATAAAGCTCAACAACGTGTAACAAGAAGCTAATTTACTGTAGTTCAGGGAAGATCAAGATAACGAGCTAGTGCAGCCAATATTACAACCAGTTGAATGCAGAGTTGGAAAAATAAAACTAACCAACATGAAAAAAAACAGCTGATCGCAGAAATAACATAAAGCTCAACAACGTGTTACAAGAAGCTAATTTACTGTAGTTCAGGGAAGATCAAGATAACGAGCTAGTGCAGCCAATATTACAACCAGTTGAATGCAGAGTTGGAAAAATAAACACTAACCAACATGAAAAAAACAGCTGATCGAAGAAATAACATAAAGCTCAACAACGTGTTACAAGAAGCTAATTTGCAGAAGTAGAGGGAAGACCAAGATAACGAGCTAGTGCAGCCAATATTACAACCAATGGATTGCAGAGTTGAAAAGAATAAACAATAACCAACATGAAGAGATCGGCTGGTCGAAGAGTTAATAAACGTTAATGGAATAACTACATGAAGCTCAACTCACGAAAAGGAAGAAGCTAAATGGCAGAAGAAAGAGGAATGCCAAGATAACGAGCTACTGCAAGCAATTTTACAACCAATGTAATGCAGAGTTGATAAAATATATATTAAAAGCAAAACATTTGTTATTAAAATCCATCGCTGCACCTATGACATGCAACACGCTAACGTCGACAGTAATATAGAAATTCTGTGCTACCGAAGGATAACTAATTAAGATCAGGTACATAGAAATGTTGATGTAGAATCCTCCAGGATTACCATCAAATAGCAAATTCCTGCAATAAGCACTATCATAAAAATCCGGTTTGAAAATCAGCTGACTTGTTTATCTAACCAAAGTAGAGTAAATGTTTACATATCACTACGAATTAATATGCCGTTTTGAAAATGATACAGACGATGCAAAAAAACTCGAAGTGTTTTGCATGTCCCGTTCATGAAATCTTTAATGTACTCATTGTGTTTTACATTCTTTCCTTTAGATTTCTTTTATTACCATTTCACCGTTTTACTATTACCATTGCCTAAATAGCGCCGTGTTTTGCTGTATGCTTCTGCACTGTGCACAACAATTACATTTAAAATGCCCACATATATAGCGATAACCAATATACGTAAATTATACGTATAACATATAAAAACAACTATTGATATATAAAAATGTTTTATCGTTAAAAAATATTCTACTTTTTTCGAAAAACAATCCCGTTTTTTGGATAATTATTTTAAAAGTGTCATAAGGAAATGTTAAAACTATGTCAATTTTCCTACATTTTATATTATATAGTTCCATATTTTCTAAGCTATAACATACTGCGTATCATAGCGTCTTTCTGAGACGTGTTATTTCTCTGAATATTAACGAATGTGTGATACAAAGGTTTTCATTGCTTTTACCAACATTAACAAACGCTATGGCAGCGCTTCAAGCAACAGGAAACACCAAACCATATTGTTATAACGGATTGTAATCCGATTTGCTTCTTAGAGCTTAGCCAGCACATCTTTATTAATAGGAAGAAAGTAGCTACCATTTTCGATTCTTTGCCCCAAAAGGTCAAATAACGGGATGTGAGGGGGATTTCCATGACGTCATTAAAGGTGTTTGTTGCTGGTTTTGTTTGATGACGTCATGGGAGGTGTTTGGTGCTAGTTTTGTTTGATGACGGCATCGGGCACTGGTTTTTCCGATGTCGTCATTGGGAAATGGTTTATCCGATGACGTCATCGGAAAATTGATGACGTACTCCGGCAAAAAGGAGGTGATAAGTAGATCAATATCAACTGAAAGTGTTTTTAAAAAAGTCGTAAACAAAACTGCTTGCGACTTTATTGTTATATTATTTTTTTTATACAAAACGTTTTAAATACAATAGTATGTTCTAAATACAATGCTACTATAATGAAAATACAATTACTGTTTAAGTCTAATAAGACTACTGGTGAAACGTCAGTTCGGGGGATCCACATTCGAACGGTCCATTGGATACGATGTAAGGTTTTCCGGCAGACACCTCATCCAAACTCATGTTCGCCAAAAGCGCAATGAAGCGTCTAGGTAGGGAGCGTTAGGAAGTGTGAGTTCTTATGGTGTTACATTGGGGCTTTCGTTTTTTGTAATATTTACTCATTTTTAAATTTAAACAATACTTTTAAATGTAGTTTGGCAGCCATTAAATTTTACTAGTTGGAAGAACCCTAAAGTTGTTGTCCACTTATCAACAAAGGATGTCTTAGAATTAATTTAAGATTATTTAAGTATAATAATTTAAATGATTTCAATTGTTTAAAATTTAGTAGTACCGTCAAATACATGGTAAGAGTAGCTTTTTTGTTTTTTATTTTAATGCTTTTTAAACTTCTCATTCCTTAACCAAACAGAAATTTACATTTTGAACAACTTTTTTCAAAACAAATAAAAATAATTATTAAATTAGACCTAAACAATGACTTGCCAATACTTCGCACTGTCTTCGTCCGCCTTCTGAATCTTAACTCCAAAACTCGTTGGTAAATGGATATCTTCTACTTTCTGGCTCCTTCAATACCTTGGACAGCGGAAACTATTGTAAGCCTAATATTTTAGATTAATATAACGACTACCGATTTCCGACTTGAAACTGACGCAATAAAGAGATAATAGAAAAGATTTTGTAGGCTACCTTTAAGACTTCGGATTGAACTTTATATCAAAAACCGTCATGACGACAACCAGAAACTACCAAAAATTTATTTGTCGTTACAGCGCAAAGTACCCTCTCCCTTCTGACTTCCTCCTCTAGCCATTTTAATTATATTTCTTTTCTTATATTCAGATTTTCTCAATAAAATCGGTGTAAAGATTCTTATTTTAATTAATTATTTTAAAACATTTTTACTTATTCGATAAGAAATACATATTCAATTCACTATATCCATTTATTATTATATTCTAACACATTTAAAATATAAAAGTTATTTAATACAATTTAGGAAATTAATTTCTCTCACCTCTTGGAGTGGCCTAATTTGGTGGTTTATATGAGTTTTTGCGCGTGTATGAGTGTACGTGGGTATGCGTGACTCTGTACACGTGTGTGCGAGTCTGAGATCATGTGTATCATATACGTGTATTTTGTGTGTGTGTGTGTGTGTGTGTGTGTGTGTGTGTGTGTGTGTGTGTGTGTGTGTGTGTGTGTGTGTGTGTGTGTGTGTGTGTGTGTAAGTGTGTGTGTGTGTGTGTGTGTGTGTGTGTGTGTGTGTGAGTATGTATTTGGGTGTGTGTGTGTGTGTGTGTGTGCGCGCGAAAAGAGAAAGAGTTTATGAGGGAGATAATGAGATTTGTTAACATGAATAGGTATTCAGTGCATGATATTGAATAAAGGTAGCGTGTATGAGGCCGGATTGTGAAAGGGCCCAAGCAAGGGTAACGCTCGCCGGGGAGAAAACCGATCGTATGATTTATTACTCGTAGTTGAATTTATTTCAACTTTATTCGATAGGGTTACATTGAAACGTTATATTTATTAGATCTTTATCAACCAAGGCAATATAAACACGAGTATGTAGCGTTAAGGTTGATCAAATCAATTATTCTTAGGGTAAATATTCGTTAATAATGTACACCTTATATAATAATAATAAAACATATTAATATATAATAGGTAATCATTATATAATACCTTATTTACACAAATTGTCATTATTTAAACTACGTACATATTGTATGAGGGGTTGAGTCCTAATATCAATTTCTCTCACACTATCTTTCTCTCTGTCTGTGATCGTGTTTTTGTATTATCCATAAATGTGTAACACCCCTTCCTACGTATACACTCCGGAAATTGGAGAATGAAGCATGATTCAGTCCTACCTAGAACATAGTAGTGTGCCTAAATATAATCCTGATTACGTTAATATATTTAACATGTATGGGAAAATCGCTTAAATATTTGATGTAGAATAATAAATATTGTGTGAAAAGTTCAATCTAACGGTCTGTTACGACTATTTAAACAGTGCCTCGGAAGCGTTGGGAGCTTAATGAACTGGAGTATAGTTTTTGGCGTAAAAACTGTTCCTTTGAACCAGTTTTGATCAAATAGAATACAGACGATACTTGCTCAAGAAAGAAAAGTATTACTGATGATTATTGGCAAAAAAAGGTTCTTTATAAAATGAGAAAGAAGCCAGAGTGGTGGAACATATAGAATGAGATTGCACTATAGAGATGCTACATTATAATAGAATCGCCACGGTATTAAGTAAAGAAGCTGCGCAACAATTGACGCTGGGATTATATAAAGCTTTTGTCTCCAACCATCCTAAATTAAACCCATGTATAACACTTTAATAAAGAGCTTCAATTTTGCGATTTAATTAATATTTAAACTTTTGTTTAAATTTCAACCTCTAAAGTGAATTTTCTTCAAATTTAAATTATTACCTCAACATTTTTTATTAAAAACACCATTTCATAATTTTTTTAATTGATCGTTTTTTCCTACGTGTTGCTGGAAATACCTTATTCAAACGTTTTAATTAGGTAAAAAATACTCATATCTATAAACACACACACACACACACAACACTATCTCTCTCTCTCTCACACACACACACACACACACACACACACACACACAAAAAAAACACTATCTCTCTCTCTCTCTCTCTCTCTCACACACACACACACACACACACACACAAACAAACACACACACACACACAAACACACTCATGCACACACAAACACACACACACACACACACAAACAAACAAATACACTCATGCGCGTACACACACACATACTCACGCACAAACTGAGATAGATAGATAGATAGAGAGAGAGAGAGAGAGAGAGAGAGAGGGGGGGGGAGGGAGAGAAAGAGAGAGGGAGGGAGAGAGAGAGGGGGAGGGAGAGAGAGAGAGACGCACACACAAATACACACACACGCAATCACACACACACACACACACACACACACACACACACAAACATAGAGAGAGAGTGACGCGCACACACAAATACACGCACAGACTCAAACCCACTCACAAACACACACACAATCACACACACACTCACACACACACACACACACACACACACACACACACACACACACACACACACACACACACACACACACACACACACACACACACACACACACACATACACACACACACACACACACACACACTTACACACACACACACACACACACACACACACACACATACATACACCCTCACACACACACACAACACACACACACACCGATACGTGTATGTGGAGGCCGGAAGCAAACACTATAAGCCTCTAGTGGGATCTCTTAGGTCTAGTTAAGTAATCAACGAGAAATTTTGTATATATTTGATAAATATTGTTATTAGTAAACGCACAACTTGTTATTTTACGTAACTTGTAATTTCTATTCACCTTAAATACATTCCTTCTGAGGTTGCGTGACAGTGTGCACATTCACTTGTGCTTGGTCTGTTGGGAGCTTTCTGCCTGACTGTTATCTGTAAGTCATCACCTCTGTACGTTCCTGTCCCACAGTTGCTTACGTCTACGATCATAAGAAGTTGTGAAATCGCCTACTAATTACGATTAAAAAAGCAGGCTAGATTATCCGGATCTGCAACTCTTACAGATGAAACAAAAGTAGGCGCGAAGATACTGTTGGCGAAGATACTGTTGGCGAAGATACTGTTGGCGAATTGTTGGAGTTAGTTCGGTCATTTCACAAACAAACTTCAAATATTTAGCTATATTTTAATAGCTTAAACTAAAATCTCTTTCATAAAATTGTAAATAAATTTTATTTTGGGGGTTTCGCGACTATGTATTGAAGAGAAGTATAGGCATGTGTATTTACAAATATGTGATTGATATGATAACATATACTCTCTACGCTTCTATATCCAATCCAACGCACTGGTTTACTCAATTCCAACTCTACCTAATCTTTAAATGACGAAAAGCACTGTCTGTGTACTTCGGTCATGTACATAAAGAATAATACAGACTACAACAACGAATAACGCAAAAGTAAATCTTTGGTTGCATTTTAAGGGGCAATACGTCTTGTTTTGAATAGGATGAGAGCATGGATAGGTTTCCATAATCCTAACTTGCACTACTATTGTACTGTGTGGTTAGTATGTGGAAAAATACAATAGAAACCTATAGTATAATAAATACACAAAAACCTCTTAACCACAAACTTTCTTTATTTTACCCTTATGTACATTTCAGTTACCAAGTAACCATCCTCAGAGGGATATGATACAAAGACTGATTAACGCTACAAAAATACCTTATTTATAATCTACGGAACTAGTCACCCCCACTCCGACTGCCGCAGTTTACTAATGTTTAAACTTTCGAAACTGTTTAGCAATTTATTAGTTCTAACATTATTAATTAACTTAACATTATTAACATCTAGATTGTGATTGGTCTCTAAAATATGGGCAGCAATACAAGACATCAATTCTTTGGTATTTAATATCCCTAATATGTACCTGAAATCTAGTTATTACTTTTCGTCTTGTCTGCCCAATATACATTTTATCACAATCTTTACAATTAACTTGGTAAATCAGTGATTTATCAAGTGTTTCTACTTTATCTTTAGCATTACCTAGTAAATTTTTAAGGTTATTATGACTTTTATACGCAACTCTCAACCTAACATTCTTTAAAATTCCCTACAACCCTTTGGTTAAAACTTTGTCAAAAGGTAAACTAATAAATCGGCTTTCTTCTTTAGTTACCAAAGGTAATGTTGTTAATTTTTTCCGAAAAATCCTAATATTTTGCTTCCTGAAGATATTATCAATAATTTTACGATCATAACCATTAAATTCTGCTATACTTTCAATATGTTCTAATTCAATATCAAAACGTCTTTTACTCAAAGGAATATGAATCAACCTATTAACTAAAGAATTGAAAGTTGCAAATTTGTGTTGGTTACAATGGTTAGATTCTTTTGGAATAAATCTATCATTGTATATTGGCTTCCTATAAATATCAAATACTATTTGATCTCTATTTCTAATGCAACAAACATCAAGAAACGGTAAACTTTTTATCTTTTTCGATTTCATGAGTAAATCTAATATTAGGATGTTGATCATTGATGATCCTTAGAAATGGATCTATTTGAAATTCATTAATACTAAATATAGCAAAAATATCATCATATCTTATCCAGACACGAGGAAAGTTTCTTTTTTCAGTCCTAATTCAAAATTATTCATGAAACGTTCTGCTAAAAAAAGGTGATAGGCGGTTTCCTATTGTTGTACCATCTTTTTGTCTATAAAAATTATTATTATATTGAAAATAATTATTATTTATACAACAATTAGTTTTACTATTCATACCAACAATTTTACAAACTGGTCAACTTTTTCAATATCGACATCATTCTGATTCAAAAACTCCTTTAACAAATTTAAAGTTTCTGTTACCGGAATACTTGGAAAAAGAGAACAGACATCAAAAGAAACTAAAATTTCTTCATCTGTCAGTCTGATATCTTTAACCTTCTCTACAAAATCTAGTGTATTCTTAACCGAAAATGATACCAACTTACATTTTAAAATACTGAATTTTTTAACTAATTATTTAGATAACATATAGGTTGGTGAATCAATTCCCGATACAATTGGCCTCACGGCACCACCTTCTTTATGTATTTTTGGGAGACAGTACAACCTAGGTAAAACAGGATTAGAAACATGAAATTTAAAGACATCTCTCTTTGAAGTAACTAATTGCGTTCCTTAATAACGTTTACTGTTTCTTTAACAAATTTATTTAACGGATTTGTTTGACAATTTATTTTAAGGTCCCGTTTCTAACAAATTGTTAACTCTATTAATATAATCTTCTTTTTTCAAGATAACAGTCTTACTCTTGTCAGCTTTGAGGTAACAATCTTGTTCTTTCAACTTTTTTACTAAACTTAACTCGTGGTTGAATCGAGTCGACATCCTCTTTCTTCTTAGAACCTTCAAATTTTCTTCAATCGTGATTTTACAAGCCTTCCTAACATAGTTCTTACTAGTTTCATTTAATGAAGATATACCACTTTCAACGTGTGCCACTAATTCTTCTAAGGTATTTTTGATATTACTATAAACGGAAAACTTTAACCCTTTACCGAACATGCACAACTCCTTCTGGGAGAAAGCGATATCAGTTTCGTTCTTAATTAACTTTGAATTCTGATCATCGATAGTACAACCTTTATAACCAACTGAAAACTTTTTGGTTAAATCACTAAATTTACTCTCTAAGGTCACTTGTTCTCAAGTTTATGTTCATTAACAATATAAACTTTTCCGTCAAATTCATCCCAATCATTATAATTTTCTTTTCCTAATTTCAAATGTAAATCATACAGCTCTATTTCTGTATCACTTAATTCGCCATACAAAAATTTAATCTCCAAATCTAACCACTTCTTTTTGGCAAATAATAAAACTTTATCAGTTCTAGAATTCTTCAATTTAATATTGATTCCGGAAATAAATTTCACAAACACACTAAACTTTCTACATTTTTTAAGAAATTTAATGTCTTCAAACAAAAACCTGACTCTCAAATTCAACTTTTGGAATCTATTATATTCCTGAGACCGAGAAGCCATACTGTTAGGAAAGGTTGAGACAGGTCAGAAAAGTCACGACAGGTCAGAACAGTTCAAAACAGGTAAGGACAGGCCTGGACAGGTCAGGACCGGCAATGCAAGTTCAGGACAGGTGGCGACCGGTAAGGATAGGTGAGGACAGTTCAGGAGAGTTGAGAACAGATAAGGACAGGTCAGGACAGATCTGTACGAGTCAGGACGGGTCAGGACCGGTCGGGACAGGTCAGAACAAAACACAAAATGTCAGGACAGTTCAGGACAGGTAAGGACAGGTCAGGATAGGTCACGACAGATCAGGACAGGTCAGAACTGGTCGTGACATGTCGAGACGAGTCGGGACAGGTCACGACAGGTCATGACAGAATAGGACAGCCCAGGACCGGTCGGGACAGGTCAAGCCGGTAGGGAAAGGTCACGACAAATCAGGAAAGGTAGAGACAGATTAGGTTAGGTCAGGACAGTTGATGACAGGTAAGAATAGGTCAGGACAGGTCATGACAGGTCGGGACCGGTCGAGACGAGTACGGACATTTCACGACATGTCAATACAGGATAAGACAGGTCAGGACCGGTTAGGACAGGTCGTTACAGGTCAGGACAGGTCACGACAGGTCAGGTTCCTGAACTGTCCTGACCTAATCTGACCTAACCTGACCTGTCCTGACCTTTTCTGTTTATTCGTAACCTGTCGTGACTTGTCCTGACCTGTCCTGAACTATCCTAAATTGTCCAGACCTCTTCCGACCTGTCTTGACCTTTCCAGATTCGTCCTAACCTGTCATGATCTGTTCCGACCGGTCCTGACCTGTCGTGAACTGTCGTGACCTGTCGGTTACGAATAATCGGAACAGGTCAGGACAGGTCGGAACAGATACCGACATGTCACAACAGGTCAGGACAGGTAAGGACAGGTCTGGATAGGTCAGGACACGTCGAAACATGTCACGACAATAATCAGAACGGGTCAGGAGAGTTCATGACAGGTCAGGTTAGGACAGGACAGTTCGGGTTACGTCAGGACAGATCGGGACCGGTAAGGACAGGACAGGTCGGGACCGGTTAGGAGATATGAGAACAGGTCAGGAATGTTGAGGACAGACACGAATAGGTCAGGAGTAGTCGGGAAAGATCGGGACAGGTCAAGACAGTTCAGGACAGGTCACGACGGGTCAGGACAGGTCTCGCCTGCTTAGGACATCTCTTGCCGGATCGAGAAGAGTCGGGACAGGTCACGACATATCAGGATAGGTTAGGAAAGGTCACGAAATGTCAGGTGGGGCATGACAGGTCGGGACAGACCACGACAGTTCAGGAAAGGTAGAGACAGGTCAGGTTAGGTCAGGACAGGTCGGTACCGGTAAGGACAGGTCAGGACAGTTGAGGACAGGTAAGGACAGGTCAGGACAGGTCATGTTAGGTCAGGACAGTTCGGGACCGGTAAGGACAGGGGAGGACAGGCCAGGACAGATGAGGACGTGTAACGACAGGTCAATACAGATCAGGACAGTTCGGGACAGGCCAGCACAGAACAGGCCGAGTCAAGATGAGTCAGGATAGGTCGGGACAGGTCAGGAGATTTTAGGTCAAGTCACGACCGGTCACAAATAATTAGAACACGTCAGGACAGGTTGGAACAGGTCACGACAGGTCAGAACAGTTCAAAACAGGTAAGTACAGGTCAGGACAGTTCAGGACAGGTCAGAGCAAGTCATGAACGGACTGGAAACGTCGAGACGAATTCAAAACAAGTCAGGACGGGTCGGGACAGATTGGGACGGGTCAGGACAAGTCAGAACAGTTCCGTACAGGTCAGGACAGTTTGGGACAGATCAGGACCGGTCAGGACAGGTCAGAAAATGTCAGGACAGGTTTGGACACTTTTGGACAGTTCGAGACAGGTCAAGACAGGTCTGGACGAGTCAGGCCTGGTCAGGACAGGTTAGGACATTCCAAATATCTACAAGTGTGATTCTAAATAATAAAACATGTGATTCAAAAATTGTAAAGATATGATTATAAATATGTAAATATATAAATCTAGATATTTAAACATGTGATTCTAAATATGTGATCATGTGATTTTATATATGTAAAACATGTGATTCCAAATATTAGAAAATGTGATTCTTAATGTTTGAACATGTTTTAAAGATTTAAAACATTTGGTTTTAAATATGTAAAACATGTTATTCAAAAAATATTAAAATGTGATTTTAAATATGTAAACGTATGATTCTAGATATTTATTCATGTGATTCTAAATATGTAAACATGTGATTCTGAATATGTGGATGAACTAAATAGTTCTTGGATTTATTTGACAAAATATTTTTGTTTAAATCCCTTTAATATCACAGAATCAACAATAAATTCGCATGGTGATCGCAGAATTTGATCAATTATTAGTATTATAAGGGTTACCGAAATTATTACATTTTTGCATTAAATAAAGCATGATGTGTAGCTCATGGTTTTTTTACAATTCTAAATATAAATTATTGTTTATATAGCTTTAATGACACAGAAGCTACCATGAATTCGCATGGTATTTGCTGAATTATTCTATTATTTGAATTATAAGAGTTATCGCAATTATCATATCTTTCCACTAAAATTAACCTGAACATGGATATTTGTCATTTCTTTAAAAATATAATTCTTGTTTAAGTAGCTTAAATTACACAGAATCGAAAATAGATTCACATGGTGATCAAAGAATTGATCTATTATTTGTATTATAGGTGTCACCTTAAATATTACATTTTTGCAATAAAAAAGAATGAACTAAATGGATCATGGATTTTTTACATTTCAAAAAAAAAATTGTTTATGTAGCATAATGACACAGATTCAATAATTGATTCGCATGGAATTTTCTGAATTGATCTATTATTTGTATTATAAGAGTTATCGTAATTATCACATTTTTGCTCTAAAAGAAGCATTACCTTTTGGATGGATTTTTTATTTCTGGTTTTCGGGAGTATATGGATGTTTGCCATTTCTTTAAAAAATAGATTTCCTGTTTAAATAATTATACACAGAATCGACCATAGATTCAAATGGTGATCACAGAATTGATCTACTATTTGCAATATAAGAGTTATCGTAATTATAACATTTTTGCACTTTAAAAGGGATGAAATATAGTTCATGGGTTATTTCGAATTCTTAATAAAATATCATTCTTGTATAAATAGCTTTAATGACACAGAATCGACCATAGATTCGTATGGCGGTTGTCGAATTGATGTAGGCCTATTATTTGTATTATAACAGTTATCGTAATTATTACATTTTTGTACTAAAAAACGCTTGACCTATTGGATGGATTTTTTATTTCTGGTTTTCAGGAAACCACGGATTTTTGCCATTTCTTTAATAAATATATTTCTTGTTTAAATAGTTATAGTGACAAAAATCGACTATAGATTTGAATGGTGATCGAAGAATTGATCTACTGTTTATATTATAGGAGTTATCGTAATTATTACATTTTTGCACTAAAAAATGCATGAACTATATGAATTTTTGATGTTTCTTATAAAAAAGAAAACTTGTTTAGTTAGGTGTTTAATGACACAGAATTGACCATGGATTCGAATTCATTGTATTTACTGAATTATTCTATTATTTGTATTATAAACATGTAATATGTAAACATGAAATTCTTAATATGTAAACATGTGATTCTAAATATGTAAACATGTGGTTTTAAAAATGAAAACATGTGATTCTAAATATCTAAACATGTGATTCTAAATATGTGAACATGTAATTTTAAATGTAAACATGTTATTATAAATATGTAAACATGTGATCATTAATATGTAAACATGTGATACTAACTATTTTAACATGTGATTCTGAATATTAAAACAGGTGATTCTAAGTAAGTAAACATGTGACTTCAAATAATTAACCATGTGATTCTAATATTGTATAGATGTGATTATAAATGTGTAAGCATGTGATTCTAAATATCTACAAGTGTGATTCTAAACAATTAAACAAGTGATTCAAAAATTGTAAAAACGTGATTCTAAATGTGTAAACATATGATTCTAGATATTTAAACATGTGATTCTAAACATTGTAACATGTGATTCTATATATGTGAACATGTGATTTAAATTATGAAACATGTGATTCTAAATATGTAAACATGTGATTTAAATTATGTAAACATGTGATTTTTAATATGTATACATGTGATTAGAAAAATGTAAACATGTGATACGAAATATGTTATCATGTGATTCTAAATATTGAAACATGTGATTCTAAATATGTAAAAATAAGATTCCTAATATGTAGCAATGTGATACAAAATATAAAAACTTGAGATTCTAAATATATATAAACATTTGGTTTAGGATATTCTAACATGTGATTTTAAAAATGTATACTAGTTCTCCGAAATATGTAAACATGTGATTTTAAATATATATACATGTGATTTCTAATATGTAATCATGTGATTCTTAATATTTAAACTTGTTTTAATAAATATGTGAACATGTAATTTAAATATTTAGATCATGTGATTTTAAATATGTGAAATAAGTGATTCTAAATATTTGGAAAAGCGATTCTTAATATGTAAACATGTTATTCTAAATATATAAACATGTGATTCTAAATATGTAAACATGTGATTCTAAATATGGTTTTTAATATGTAAAATAAGTGATTTTAAATATTTGGACACGCGATTCTAAATATGTAAACCTGTGATTCTAAATATATAAACATGTGATTTTAAATATGTAAACATGTGATTCTAAATATGTAAACCTGTGGTTCTAAATATGTACACATGTGATTTAGGAAATAATATTTGATTTTAAATATGGAAACATGTAAATCTAAATATGTAAAACATGTGATTCTATATATTGAAAGTAATACAAGTTGTAAACGTGTATTTCAGGAAATAAAAATTTGATTTTAAATAATTAAACATGTGATTCTAAAAAAATAAAACATGTGATTCTAAATATTTCAGGATGTGATTATTAATATGTGGACATGAAAATTAAATATTTAGAACATGTGATTTGAAATATGTAACCATGTGATTCTAAGTATGTGAACATGTGATTCCACATATAAAAACATGTGATTCTAAATATTGAAACGTGTGAATTTTATTATGTAAACATGTGATTCACAATACGTGAACATGTGATTTTTATTTCGTAAATTTGTAAACATGCGATTCTAAATATTAAAACAAGTGATTTTAAATAATAAACAAGTGATTCCAAATATGTGAAAATGTGATTTCAAACATGTAAACATGTTATTCTAGAAATGTAAACATGTAATTTCAAAAATTGAAATGTGTGATAAAATGTGTATACATGTGAATCTTAATACGTAACTTTGTGATCCTCAATATGTAAAAATGTGAATCTAAATAGGTTAACATATGATTCTATATATTTAAATTTGTGATTCAAATTATGTAATGATGTAATTAAAGAAATAAAAATTTTATTTTACATATGTAAGCATGTGATTTTAAAAATTCAAAACATAGGATTCTAAATATTGGAACATTTAATTCCTAATATGTGAACATGTAATTTAAATATTTAAAACATGTGATTTGAAAATGCAAAAATGTGATTTTAAATATGTTAACATATGATTCTAGATATTTAAGCATGTGATTTTAAATATGTAAACATGTGATTAATAATATGTAATCATGTGATTCTGAATATATTTAAACATGTGATACTGAATATGTGAACATTGTATGTTAACAGTTTAAACATATGATTTTAAATTTGTAAACATGTGATTCTAAATAATAACCCAGAATGCTGTCTTCAACACTTGGTTTGTTTAGTGGTGGATTGTAAAGTCCATAGACATTTTTGTCTGCTTCCAAACCTTAAAAAGAATTATCTCTGATTTATCGTCGTTAGTCATTTCATGTATAATTTGATGTTCAGCAATGACTGTATTTTTCACACCGGCAAGAATTCCCGATGCAACAGGTCTTGCTCTTTTCAGAGTTACGAGGGAGTATCCTGGGTCTTGGCAAAACACAGTGTTGTCAGTGCGTGCACCAGCTTCGACAATTATAAAGATGTCCGCGTCAAAAGTTAAAATCATATGTTTTAGTTCTAATAATTTGTATTTGTTTAGGCCTCCAGCATTCCAAAAGGTTAGCTTCAGGCCGTCGTCAGGGCCCTGAAGAGGGCCGTTTGTAAACATTTTGTTTATCTTCATCTTTATTGCTCTTGTGGTCTGCTCGAGTATAACGCAGACTGTTGATCGTTCAGTCGAGAGCAGGGGGCACCACGTGCAGGCGATCAACTTCACCCCCCTGATTGCAAACACAATCATCGCGGGAGATTTCAACGCACCATCACTAAGATGGGATTATGCGAGAACAACCGCAGTAGGAAGATCTATAGAGGATTTTGTTGACGAAAACCACCTCCACGTCCAACACTGCGACCCAACGTTTCTGTCTTACATCGGCTCACTGACCAGACCAGATCTTACGCTGATCCACCCTGATCTGATGACACGTAGCAGCATAGAACTGAAAGACCCAGCTAGTGGCTGCGGACACCGTGTAATTAACATCACTGTCGCACAGACCCGGCGACCTGTAGCACTTAAGAGGAAACCAAGGTGGAACTTCCAGAAAGCCAACTGGACAAAGTTTAAATTGCTCTCCGATGACCTAATAACGGGGGATCTCATTACAGATTGCCGTGACAAATCCACAAAGGCCGTAGCATCAAAAGCGCTCAATCAACTGTGCCTCGAGGACAAGTGAAAAATAAGCGACCTTTCTGGTCAGCGAAACTCTCCACCAAAAAAAAACGAAATGACGCCAGGAAAGCTGCTGAAGTTGAAAAGACATGAGATAGCTGTGTAGAAGTGCGACGAGCGCAAGCGGCCCTCCAACGGGAAATTAAACAAAGCAAGCGACAAGCATACAGAACCTTTGTCAGCCGGTAGGACTATAAAAAAGATGGAATAAAAGCACATCGTTTCCTGTCAAGTTTAAACAATCAACAAGTAACTGCATCTGCAGAACCTATAGTATACCACGGCAAACACAACCATGACCATAAAAAGATATCAAACGCTTTCTGCCAACACTACGCCAACGTTCGAAAATTAAAGATTCCTAAGCTCCAGAAAAATGAATTCCCAAAGTATCGACACACATGTCTTTCAGAGGAGGAAAATCAGGTCATGAACGGAAGCTTCTCCCTTGCAGAACTAAGGGTAGCCCTATATACTCTAAAGCCAGGAAAATCAGCTGGACCAGACTCCATATTCCCAGAGTTCCTGTTACATCTTGGGACATCCGCCCATAAAACTCTTTTGAAGCTTATGAACCTAACTCTGAATAAATTCATCCCTGACCTGTGGCGCAAAGCGGAAATCATTCCTATCCTTAAAAAAGGAAAGCCTCCATGCGAAGTAAAAAGCTACAGATCCATTTCCCTCACGAGCTGCTGCTGCAAGCCAGCCGAGCGAATGATTGTCAATCGTCTGAGCCCCTTTCTAGAGAGGGCCGGTGCCCTGTCAGATGGGCAAGCTGCCTTTAGGAAACACCGTGGCACTATGGACCAAGTTGTAAAGCTCGTTCAAGCAGTGAAGGATGACTTTCATAGAAAAATGTCGACTGTGGCAGTCTTTGTAGACTTCAAGGAAGCCTATGACAGAATATGGAGGAAGCTTCTGTTGCACAAACTCCAAAAATTAGGAATAACTGGAAAACTCTTAAGATGGGTGAAGTCCTTTCTGGCACAGAGGCATGTTCGAGTCCGTTTCCGAGACACAATTTCGTAATTTAAACAGCAACGCAACGGCCTACCGCAGGGAGCAGTACTCAGCTGTATCCTTTTCAATATTATGATAAACGACCTCTTAAAAATAGTAAAAGAAGTACCGGGCATATCAACCATACTTTTTGCGGACGACCTTGTCTTTTGGGCTTCCTTTCTTCCTTCGAACCTGGAAGAAACTATAAATCGAACCCTTAGCAGAGTTGCTGACTGGGCCAACTACAACCAAATGGTAGTTAGTGAGAAAAAGACTGTTTTCACTCTATTCACCCTTTCAACTAAGCCGCCAAAACTGAGGATCAAGTTAAACAACAAAACTTTAAACCATGAAGATACTTCATGATATCTTGGCATCACGTTAGACAGAAAGCTAAACTTTGCAAATCATATTGAGGCAACAGCCGAAAAAGCCACCAACAGAAGCAAATTGCTGAAGAGATTAACAGCAACTACATGGGGTGCTACCCAGGATGTTCTAACTTCAACGTACCGGACCTATTTACGACCAACAATGGAGTATGGAGGAGAGGTGCTCAACCTGGCCAGCTCAAAATTGCCTAAAGAAGCTAGACAAGGTTCAAAATAATAACATGAGGCTCATAACAGGAGGAGCTAAATCGACTCCAATACTAGCTATGGAAATCCAAACAGGACTGGAACCCTTGGAAGTCAGAAGAGACAAATGTCTCCTAAAATTCTGGGGAAAAATAAAAGAACAAATAGAAAGTTTTTGGAAACAAGTTGCCACTTCCCGCCTCAGAACTCAGATTACTCCAGTAAACAAAGCTCTACAGCTGGAACAAAAATATAACCTTTTCCTTCATGCAGAAGCTGCCCCATTATATCAACACAATCCAAGTCTTTGACAACCTACCTCCAGTTTTTCTAAACCTTGTTGACCAGGTGAAACCGAAGTCACAGGCTATGGATATTGAACTCAGGAAAGCAAAATTAATGACCATCAACGAACGATTCCCTGAAAGTGACTGGCTTCATGTTTACACAGATCTATCTTCAAACCCTTCAAGTGGAGAAACTGGAGCAGGATATTTTTCAAAATTATTTCAGGGCTCGGTAGCTGTGGGCCTCTGCTGCAGCAATTTTGATGGTGATGTTGTGGCCATAGGAGAAGCAGCATCATGCGTCTTGCAACTTTCGCCGCGGCAGGTTGTATTCCTGATTGATTCACAATCAGCGATTTTAGCAGTTTCCTCTAATACACCAACTGACTGCACCTTGACAGTGTCGTGCAGAGAAAAAATGCAACTATGCCAAGAGGCAGGCTTCAGAATTGCGCTCCAGCGGATTCCCAGCCACGTTGGCACAACAGGGAACGAAAAAGCTGACAACCTCGACAAGAGTGGGTGCCGCCTAGCACAGCCACAAATCAAAATATCACTGAGCTCTGCTTACACCAGGATTCACGCATCAGCTAAGACGTACTTGAAAACATCACAAGAAAACCTGGCTGTTGGAAAGAGATGGCAAGAACTTTGCACCAACCCCATTCCAAAAGACCTGCCTCGACCTATCAGTGTTGCGCTTTTCCGTCTAATCACGCGACACGACTACCTTCAGGCGCACCTTCATCGCATTGGGTTGGCGGACACGGATCAGTGCCCCTTGTGCCAAACAGGAAAGATGGATGGTTCTAAAATAAGCGTGAACTGTAGTTCATGAATTTTTGCCATTTAAGAAAAAAAATAGAATTCTAGTTTATATAGCTTTAATGACACAGAACCGACCATTCGCTTTGTGATCGCAGAATTTATTTATTATTTGTATAATAGGCAATTATTATATTTTTTACGAAAAATAGCATGAACTATAGTTTTATGATATTTGATGTTTCTTTATGGAATAGAATTCTTGTTTAAATAGCTTTATTGACACAGAATAGAAAATAGATTCACGTTGTAATTGCAGAATTGATCTATTATTTGAATTATAAAAGTTATCGTAATTATCACATTTTTTCACTAAAAAAATTATGAATGTGTAGTTCATGGATTATTTACTATTCAAAACAAATATTATTGTTTATATAGCTTTAATGACAAAGAATCGACCTGGGATTCGAATGGTATTTGCTGAACTAATGTATTATTTGCATTTTTAAGAATTATCGTAATTATTATATTTTTTCACTAAAAAAGCATGAATTATAGCTCATTGAATATTTGCCATTTTTTTAAAATTAGAATTCTTGTTTAAGTAGCTCAACTGACACAGAATCGACCATAGATTCACATGGTAATCACAGAATTGATCTATTATTTGTATTATAGGTGTCATAGTAAATATTACATTTTTGCACTTAAAAAAGCATGAACTTCATGGATTTTTTACATTTTAAAAACAAATTATTGTTTATGCAGCTTTATTGACACAGAATTGACCATGGATTCGCATGGTATTTGCTGAATTGACTAATTATTTGATTTATAATAGTTATCGTAATTATCACATTTTTGCACTAAAAAATGCATTAACTGTAGTTCATAAATTTTTGCTTGTTTTACGTAAAAAATGAAATTCTTGTTTAAATAGCTTTAATAATACAGAATTGACCATATATTCGTATGGTGGTCGCAGAATTAATTACATTTTTACACAAAAAAAGCGTTAACTGTAGTTAATAGTATATTTTAAATATGTAAACATGTGATTCTAAATATGTAAACATGTTATTCTAAATATGTATACACGTGATTTTAAATATTTAAACATGTGATTTAGGAAATAAAACATGTGATTCTAAATATGCAAACATAGGATTTTAAAAGTGTAAAACATGTTATTCCGGGAATTGGAACATTTGATTTTTAATATGTGAACATGTGATTTAAATATTAAAAATATGTGATTTTAAATATGCAAACATTTGATTTAAAAATGTAAACATAAGATTCTATATATTTGAACATGTGATTCTGAATAAGTAAACATTTTGTTTAACAAAATAAAACATGTGATAATAAATATGTAAACATGAGTTTCTAAATATGTAAATCTGTAATTCTAAATAGGTAAACATGTGTTTAAAAATGTCCAATGTTTAAACATGCGATTCCAAATATGTAATCATGTGATTATAAATATCTACACGTGTGATTAAAAGTAATGAAACATGTAATTCTGAATATGTGACCATGTGGTTCTTAATATGTAAAAATGTGATTCTCAATATGTTAACATATGATTCTAGATATTTAAACATGTGATTTAAATTATGTAAACCTGTGATTCTAAATATGGTAACATGTGATTTTCAATATTTAAACATAATTCTAGATATTTAAACATGTGATTCTAAATAAGAAACATGTGATCCCTAATATAAACAAGTGATTCTAAATATGTTTCCATGTGAGTCTTATTGATTATTATGTGATTTTAAATATCTACACGTGTGATTCTAAATAATAAGACATGTAATAAGTCTAAAATAACCGTGAACTTTAGTACATGAATTTATACCATTTAGTAAAAAATATAATTCTCGTTTAAATAGCTTTGACGACACATAATCGACCATTGATTCGCTTTGTGATCGCAAAATATTTTTTTTTATTTGTATTATAGGAGTATCGGAATTATTACTTTTTTGCACGAAAAATAGCATGAACTATAGTTTTTTGATATTTGATGTTTCTTTATTGAATAGAATCCTTGTTTAAATAGCTTTATTGTAACCAAATCGAAAATAGATTCGCATGGTGATTGCATAATTGATCTATTATTTGTATTATAAAAGTTATCGTAATTATCACATTTTTCACTAAAAAAAGCATAAATTATAGTTGTGATTTTAATACGTAAACATGTGATTCAAATATATGATCGTGCATAAACATGTGATTTTATAATAACCGTGAACTTTAGTACATGAACTTTTGCAATTTAGTAAAAAAATATAACTCTTGTTGAATAGCTTTAATGACACAGTATCAACCAAAGATTCGCATGGTACTTGTTGAATTGATCTATCAATTGTATTATAAAAGTTATCGTAATTTTCGCATTTTAGCAATAAAATATGCATTTCCTTTCGGATAGCTTTTCGATTTCTGGTTTTCGGGAGTTCATGGATTTTTGACATTTCTTTAAATAATATAATTTTTATTTATATAGCTTTAATGACACAGAAACGACCAAAGTTTCAATAGTTATAGTGACACTAAATCGACCATAGATGCGAATGGTGATCTCTTATTTTTATTATAAGGGTTATCGTAATTATTATATTTTTGCATTAAAAAAAGCATGAATTGTAGTTCATGGATTATTTACAATTAAAAAGAAAAATTATTGTTTATATAGCTTTAATGACACAGAATCAACCATAGACTCGCATGGTAATCGCAGATTGATCTATAGATTTATGGATTTTTTGCATTTTAAAAGAAAATTTATTGTTTATATATCTTTAGTGATACAGAATGTAACATGGATTTGCATGATATTTGCTGAATTATTCTATTATTTGTATTATAAAAGTTATCGTAGTTATCACATTTTTGCTCTGAAAAATGCATGAATATTTGGATGGATTTATTATATCTGGTTTCCGGGAGTTCATGGATTTTTCCATTTCTCTAAAAATATAATTCTTGTTTAAATACCTTTAATGGCACACAAACGACCATACATTCGCTTGGTGATCGCTGAATTGATCGATTATTCGTATTATAAGTGTTATCGTAATTATTACATGGTTGAACTAAAAAAGAATTAACTATAGTTCATGGATTTTTGTTATTTGTTAAAAAAAAGAATTCTTGTTTAATTAGCTTTAATGACACAGAATCAACCATTGATTCGCATGGTATTTACTGAATTATTCTATTATTTGTATTATAATAATACGAATTTATAAACATGAGATTCTCAATATGTAAACATGTAATTCTAAATATGTACACAAGTAATTTACGGAATAAAAATTTGATTTTAAAAATGTAAACATGTGATTCTAAATATGTAAAATATGTGATTCTCTATATTGAAACATGGGATTCAAAACATGTGAACATGTTTCTTAATATGTAATCATGTAATTCTAAATATTGAAACATGTGATTTTTATTATGTGAACATATGATTCCAAATATGTTAACATGTAACTCTAAATATGTAAACGCTTGATTTTAAATATGTCAACATGTGATTTTAAATATGTAAACATGGGTTTTAAGAAATAAAAACATGTTATTTAATATGTTACCATGTGATTTTTTATGTGTAAACATGTGATTCTAAATATGTAAACATGTAATTCTGAATATGTAAACATGTAATTCTAATTATTGAATTATGTGATTTTAAATATGTAAACATGTGATTTTTAAAATGTAAACATGTAATTCTAAATATGTAAACATGTGATTCCTAATACTGAAACATCTGATTCTAAATATGTAAACATGTCATTTGAGCAAATAAAACATGTGGTTTTATATATGTAAATATGTGATTCTCAATACGTAAACATGTGATTCTAGATATGTATACATGATATTCTAAATATTAGAACATGTTATCTAAATATGTACAAATGTGGTTCTAAATAATAAAACATGTGCAAAAATTGTAAAATTGTGATTCTTAATATGTAAACATGTGACTCTAAATATGTGAACATGTGATTCTGAATATGTAAACATGTGATTCTAAATAGGTAAACATGAAATTCTTATTATTTACAAGTGTGATTCTAAATAATAAAACATGTGATTAAGAACTTGTAACATTTGATTTTTAAGATGTAGAGATGTGATTCCAAATATGTAAAATATGTGATTTTAAATATGTAAACGTATGATTTTAAATATATAAAACATGTGATTCTAAATATTGGAACATGTAATTTTAATATGTGAACATGTGATTCTAAGAATGTAAACATGTGATTCTAAATATGCAAAAACATGTGATTATACATTATAAAACATGTGATTCTGAATATGTGAACATGTGATTCTAAACATGTAAACTTGTGAATCATAATATGTGAACATGTAATTATAAATATGTGAATATGTGATTCTAAATATTAAAATAGGTGATTCTAAATACGTATACATGTGATTCTAAATATTGAAACATATGGATTTAAATATATGAACAAGTGATTCTAAATATGTAAACATGTGATTTAAATATTTTAAATATGTGATTTTAAATATGTAAACATGTTATTTTAAAAATGAAAAAATATGATTTAAATATGTAAACATACGATTCTAGATATATAAACATGTGATTCTAAATATGTGGATGAACTATATGGATGAACTATAGTTCTTGGATTTTTGCCATTTCTTAAAAAAAAGAATTCTTCTTTAAATCGCTTAATGGCACGGAATCAACAACAGATTAGCATTGAGATTGAACTTGTTCATGGATTTTTACCATTTCATAAAAATATATAATTCTTATTTTAATAGCTTTTTGTGAAACATAAACTACCATACATTCGCATGATGATCGCAAAATTAATCAATTATTTGTATTATCGTAATTATTACATTTTTGCATTAAAAAAGCATGAAGTGTAGTTCATAGATTATTTACAATTAAAAAGAAAGGTTATAGTTTATATAGCTTTAATGACACAGAATCAACCATAGACTCGCATGGTAACCGTACAATTGATTTATTATTTGTATTATAGGGGTCATCGTAAATATTACATTTTTGCACTAAAAAAAGCATGAACTTCATGGAGTTTTGCCATTTCTTAAAAAATAGTAATTCTTTTTTAAATAGTTTTAATGACACAGAATTGACCTTAGATTCGTATGGTGGTCGTAGAATTTAGATATTTTTTGTAATCTAAGAGTTATCGTAATTATTACACTTTTGCACAAAAAAGCATGAACTATACATCATGGATTTTTACCATTTCCTAAAAAAATATAATTCTTGTTTAAATAGCTCTAATGTCACAGAAACGACTACACATTAGCATGGTGATCGCAGGATTGATCAATTATTTGTATCATAAGGGTTATCGTAATTATCACATTTTTTCTCTAAAAAATGCACGACCTTTTGGATGGATTTTTTTATTTCTGGTAGACGAGATTTTTTTGCATTTCTTTAAAAAATCGATTTCTTGTTTAAATAGTTATAGTGACACAGAATCGACCATAGATTCGAATGGTGATCGCAGAATTGATCTACTGTTTGCATTATAAGAGGTATCGTAATTATCACATTTTTGCACTAAAAAATGAATAAACTTTTGAATGGATTTTTAGATTTCTGGATTTCAGTAGTTTATGGATGTTTTCCATTTCTTTAAATATAGAAAGCTTGTATAAATAGCTTTAGTGGCAGCGAATCAACAATAGATTCGCATGGTGTTTGCAGAAATGATCTTTTATTTGTATTATAAGGGTTATCACATTTTTGCACTAACAAAAGGATGAACTAAGTTCATGGATTTTTGCCATTTCCTTAAAAAATATATTTCTTGTTTAAATAGCTTCAATGATACAGAAGATTCTCACGCTGGTTGCCGAATTGATGTATTATTTGTATTATAAGTTATCGTAATTATTACATTTTTGCATTTAAAAAAGCATGTACTATATATATATAGTTCATGGGAATTTGCTATTTCTTTAAAAATAGAATTCGAGTTTAGTAGCTCAAATGATACAGAATCGACCATGGATTCGCATGGTATTGGCAGAATTGATCTATTATTTGTATTATATGAGTTATAGTAATTATCCCTTTATTTGATTAAAAAGAGGTAGAACAATAGTTCACGGATTTTTGGCATTTCATTAAAAATAGAATTCTCGTTTAAAATGCTTTAATGACCAAAAATGACCATAGATTGTAATCGTATTTGCAGAATTGACCTTAATAGAGTTATTAATAGAAATTAATAGAGTTATAGTAATTATTATAATTTAGCCCAAAAAAAACCATGAACTATAAGTTCATGGACTTTTGCATTTAAAAAATATATATAATTCTTGTTTAAATAGCTTTAATGACACAGAGTCAACCAAAGATTCACATGGTATTTGCTGAATTAATCTACCATTTGTATTAGAAGAATTATCGTAATTTTCACATTTTTGCACTAAAAAATTAATTTTTTTTTGGATAGATTTTTTATTTCTGGTTTTCGGGATAGTTCATGGATTTTTAACATTTCTTTTAAAACTATAATTCTTGTTTTTATAGCTTTAATGACACAGAAAGAACATATATTCGCACGGTAATCGCAAAATTGATATATTATTTGTGTTATAATGGATATCGTAATTATTACATTTTTGCACTACAAAAGCATAAACATAGTTCATGGATGTTTGTAATTTTTTTTTAATATATATTTCTTGTTTAAATAGCATTAATGACACGGAATTGACCATAGATTCAAATGGTGATCGCAGAATTGATCTCTTCTTTGTATTATAGGAAATATCGTAATTATTACATTTTTGCACTTAAAAAGGCATGGATTTTTGCCATTTCCTTTAAAAATATATTTCTTGTTTAAATAGCTTTAATGACACAGAATCGACTAAAGATTCTCACGCTGGTTGCCGAATTGACCTATTATTTGTATTATAACAGTTATCGAAATTATTACATTTTTGCACTAAAAAAACAATAGTTCATGGGTATTTGCCATTTCTTTAAAAATAGAATTCTTGTTTAGTAGCTCAAACGATACAGAATCGACCATGGATTCGCATGGTATTTGCAGAATTGATCTATTATTTTTAATATACGTTGTATCGTAATTATTATATTTATGCACTAAAAAAAGCATTAATAAAGAAATTTCATGGATTTTTGCTATTTCTTTACATAATAGAATTATTTCGTGAATAGCTCTAATGACACAGAATCGCCCATAGATTTGCATGGTTTTCGCAGAATTGATGTATTATTTGAATTATTAGAGTTATAGTAATTATTATAATTTTGCACAAAAAAGCATGAACTATTGTATTTTGTATTTTGTTTTTAAATATAATTCTTGTTTAAATAGCTTTAATGTCACAGAATTAACCAAAGGTTCGCATGATATATGTTGAATTAATCTATCATTTGTATTAGAAGAGTTATCGCATTTTTGCGCTAAAAAAATGCATTTTTTTTGATAGATTATTGATTTCTGGTTTTCGGGAGTTCATGGATATTTGACATTTCTTTAAAAAATATAATTCTTGTTTATATAGCTTTAATGACACAGACACACCATACATTCGCAGGGTGATCGCAGAATTGATCTATTATTTGTATTATAGGAAAAATGGTAATTATTACATTTTTGCACTTAAAAGGTTCGTGGATTTTTGCCATTTCTTTAAAAATAGAATTCTTGTTTAAGTAGCTTTATTGACACAGAATTAAACATGGATCCGCATGGTATTTGCTGAATTAATCTGTTTTTGTATTATAAAAGTTATCGTAATTATCACTTTTTTGCACTATAAAATGCATGAACATTTGAATTGATATTTTATTTCTGGTTTTCGGGAGTTCGCAGAACTTGGTTTTTCGCATGGTGTTCGCAGATTTGATTATTTTTGTATCATAAGAGTTAACTTTATTATTACATTTTTGCACTTAAAAATTAATAGTTATAGTGACATAGAATCGACCATAGATTCGCATGGTGTTCGTAGATTATATTTTTGCACAAAAA
Organism: Prosapia bicincta; assembly: GCA_036971475.1. Lineage (NCBI taxonomy): Eukaryota > Metazoa > Arthropoda > Insecta > Hemiptera > Cercopidae > Prosapia > Prosapia bicincta. The sequence goes on along the minus strand of JBAIZL010000002.1, from coordinate 230,947,604 downwards.
AAGCACGAACTATGTTTATTGATTCTTGCATTTTCTTTAACAAATAGAATTAATGTTTAAATAGCTTTAATGACACAGAATCGATCATAGATTCGCATGGTGATTGCAGTATTGATTAATTCTTTGTATTATAAGAGTTATCGTTATTATCACATTTTTGCACTAAACAATGCATGAACTTTAGGTTGGATTTTTAGATTCCTGAATATCGGTAGTTCATGGATTATTTCGATTTCTTAATAAAATATCATTCTTGTATAAATAGCTTTAATGACACAGAATCGACCATAGATTCGTATGACGGTTGTCGAATTGATGTAGGCCTATTATTTGTATTATAACAATTATCGTAATTATTACATTTTTGCAATACAAAATGCTTGACCTATTGGATGGATTTTTTATTTCTGGTTTTCGGGTGTTCAAGGATTTTTGTCATTTCTTTAAAAAATATATTTCTTGTATAAATAGTTATAGTGACACTAAATCGACCATAGATGCGAATGGTGATCGAAAAATTGATCTATCATTTGTATTATAAAAGTTAACGTGATTATCACATTTTTGCACTAAAAATGCATAAACTTTTGGATGGAATTTTAGAATTTTGGATTTCGGTAGTTCATGGATTTTTGCCATTTTTTTTTAAAAAAAGAACTCTTGTTTAAATAGCTTTAATGACACAAAATCGAGCTCAGATTCGCCTGGTGTTCGCAGAATTGATGTATTATTTGTATTATAAGAGTTAATGTAATTATAACATTTTTACAATAAAAATAAGATGAAAATAGTTCATGAATTTTTGCAATTTCTTTAACAAATACATTTTTTGTTTAAATAGCTTTAATGACGCAGAATCGACCATAGATTCGCATGGTGATAGCACAATTGATCTTTTCCTTGTATTATAAGAGTTATCGTAATTATCACATTTTAGAACTAAAAATTGCATGACCATTTGAATAGATTTTTGATTTCTGGTATTTGGGAGTCCATCGATTTTTGCCTTTTCTTTAAAAATTAGAATTATTGTTTAAATAGTTATAGTGACACAGACTCGACCATAGATTCGCACGGTGTTCGCAGAATATATTTATTATTTGTATTATAGGAGTTATAGTAATTATTACATTTTTGCACTTCATGGAATTTATCATTTCTTCCAAAAAAGAGAATTCTTGGGTAAACAGCTTTAATGACACAGAACACCAAAGATTAGCATGGTGTTCGCAGAATATATTTATTATTTGTATTATTAGAGTTATTGTAATGATCACATTTTTGCACTAAAAATTGCATCAACTGTAGTTTATGGATTTTTGCCATTTCTTTAAAAAATAGAATTTTTGTTTAAATAGCTTTAATAACATAGAATCTACGATAGATTCGCATGGTGATCGCACAACTTATCTATTGTTTGTATCATAAGAGTTATCGTAATTATCACATTTTTGCACTAAAAAATGCATGAACTATAGTTTTGGGATTTTTGCGATTTGTTCATAAATAGAATTCTAGAATAGAGTTTAAATACTCTATTTAAGTAGAAGGACCACTTTACATAGTGAATCGATTTATACACGGTTTAAGAACCGGAGGGACATGGGAAACATTACTATTTTTAGTGCAAACTCTATATTCTACATTGTATAGAAGGTCTCAGAACAAATCAGTTCGTTAGCCCAGAAAACCTTTTTGGAAGTCGGTGTCCAAATTAAATTACAAGAGCTGAATGTTTTAGAGGAATTTTTAAATTTTACTTCTCTTTTAACTTTTCTTTATTAGGTTAATAATTGTAAATGAGCCTACAAATCCTTTTTTCCCACTCTTGAAAATCAAACACAAATTGCTGGTTGTACATGAGATACATATTTCGAAATCTCGTTGGTAAATTCAAATACTATAATTTCAAAATTCTTTTTATATGAAACGAGTTGAAAGTAAATTTAGAGATGGTAATAAATGTTTATACAATGTCAGTAGATGACGAGAGTGCTTATGACTTCTATTGGCTATAACCGCATATAGAAGAAATAAAATTGAAACGAGCATCTAAATGGACTTGCCATAACCATGGTAAAATCGCTGTAGGCCTAACAGAAAATGAGTTTAGTAGGTAAATATAGGTGTAATTTTTTATAGAATTGTTGTTTAAGAAAATGAAAACTTTAAGGCCTTGTTATTAGTAACCAAATTTGGCTTGAATACCACCCTTTATGCGCAATTGAAACTATCTGTGAGGGCCCTTTAAATTTGGATTGTTATAGATTAGGAATAAATTTAATTTAATCGTTTTTTAGACATATGTTTAAGTTTTTAGCATTTGATCGTCGTAAAATAACATATAGTTTTTAAAATTTTGCTTGAAAGTATGAATTAGATCACAGCCTTTGCGGAATATCCCAAAAACCCCTCCCACAGCTACCAAAGCCTCTATCAGAGAGAATTTCTGGCTGCGCTACTGATGAGTTCAGTTTGCCAGCATGAGAAATAATTAAAGCAGAAAATTAGCAATCTGCCCAAATATTATCTCTCTCTCTCTCTTCAATTTATAATACGAGATAGCGCTTTAATGGTGCTGCTCTCTGTAGTAATAAACAGATCTCTGTAGTAATAAAAGAAAACCAATTGAAAAAATACAATCTAAATATCAAACTTTATACTTTAAATTACAATAATTTCCTAATATTTTATTTATGTTTTATATAATTACTTTCAGGACTACTGTAACAATAAAGACACTGCAAAAAAAATTTCAACACAAAATAAATTGTTAAAATGAAAGAATCACTTTTAACAAAAAGCATATTGCCACCTTACAAATCAATGAAGGTAGCACTAAATAGCCCGAAGAGCTCCTGGTTTTACTTCACCTAAACCTTCATCCAGGGAGTGAAACTATTATTAGTTGTTGGCCCATAAAAACGCAACTTCTTTTAAATGACACTAAACACGACCCCAACTTTAATTTTCTAAAGTAATTTTCTTATATTTCTCATTTTGCAAAAAAATTATACATATTTCTTATCGATCACGAAATGTAACTACTCATTTTCACAATTTCATTTAAAATTGTATCTCAGCTTTCAGCATGAAATTATAAATAACAAGAAACGTTTTATTAAAGTTTCGACTGTTTGAATATAAGGATTATTGTTATAAATATCCAGCAACGGATAAATAGCCCGTGAGGGTTTACTAAAGTTTAACTCAAGTTGAGTTAATACAATTATTCTAAAAAAAGAACGAATATGGTCATAAACATACAGCAATGGATAAACTGCCCGTGTAAGTTTGCTAAAGTTTAACTCAAGTTAAGCTAACACGATTATTCTAAAAAAAGAACGAATATGGTCATAAACATACAGCAATGGATAAACAGCCCATGTAAGTTTACTAAAGTTTAACTCAAGTTAAGCTAACACGATTATTCTAAGAAAAGAACGAATATGGTCATAAACATACAGCAATGAATAAACAGCCCGTGTAAGTTTACTAAAGTTTAACTCAAGTTAAGCTAACACGATTATTCTAAAAAAAGAACGAATATGGTCATAAACATACAGCAATGGATAAACAGCCCGTGTAAGTTTGCTAAAGTTTAACTCAAGTTAAGCTAACACGATTATTCTAAAAAAAGAACGAATATGGTCATAAACATACAGCAATGAATAAACAGCCCGTGTAAGTTTACTAAAGTTTAACTCAAGTTAAGCTAACACGATTATTCTAAAAAAAGAACGAATATGGTCATAAACATACAGCAATGGATAAACAGCCCGTGTAGGTTTGCTAAAGTTTAACTCAAGTTAAGCTAACACGATTATTCTAAAAAAAGAACGAATATGGTCATAAACATACAGCAATGAATAAACGGCCCTTGTAAGTTTACTAAAGTTTAACTCAAGTTAAGCTAACACGATTATTCTAAAAAAAGAACGAATATGGTCATAAACATACAGCAATGGATAAACAGCCCGTGTAAGTTTGCTAAAGTTTAACTCAAGTTAAGCTAACACGATTATTCTAAAAAAAGAACGAATATGGTCATAAACATACAGCAATGAATAAACAGCCCGTGTAAGTTTACTAAAGTTTAACTCAAGTTAAGCTAACACGATTATTCTAAAAAAAGAACGAATATGGTCATAAACATACAGCAATGGATAAACAGCCCGTGTAAGTTTGCTAAAGTTTAACTCAAGTTAAGCTAACACGATTATTCTAAAAAAAGAACGAATATGGTCATAAACATACAGCAATGGATAAACTGCCCGTGTAAGTTTGCTAAAGTTTAACTCAAGTTAAGCTAACACGATTATTCTAAAAAAAGAACGAATGTGGTCATAAACATCCAGCAATGGATGAACACCCGTGTAGGTTTACTAAAGTTTAACTCAAGTTGAGCTTACATGGTTATTCTAAAAAAAGAACGAATATGTTTATATACATCCAGCAACGGATAAACAGCCCGTTTAAGTTTGCTAAAGTTTAACTCTAGTTGAGCTTACATGGTTATTCTAAAACAAGAACGAATATGGTTATATACATCCAGCAACGGATAAACAGCCCGTGTAAGTTTACTAAAAATTAACTCAAGTTGAGTTAACATGATTATTCTAAAAAAAAGAACGAATATGGTTATAAACATCCAGCCGCGATTAAACATCCCGTGTAAGTTTACTAAAGTTTATCTCGAGTTCAGCTAACACGATTATTATAAAAATGAACGAATATGGGTATAAACATTAGGCAATGGATAAACACCCGTGTAGGTCTACTAAAGTTTAACTCAAGTTGAGCTTACATGGTTATTCTAAAAACCCAATATGGGTATAAACATCCAGCAACGGATAAAGAGCCCGTATAGGTTTACTAAAGATTTACTCAAGTTGAGTTAACACTATTATTCTAAAAAAAAAAAAACGAATATGGTTATAAATATCCAGCAACGGATAAACAGCCCGTGTTAGATTACTAAAGTTTAACTCGAGTTGAGCTAACACGATTGTTCTAAAAAAAAACCTATTATTTCCTCAGCACATAGTTTAATCGCAATTACCTCCCCCTGCAAGACAGAGTTGTAGTCCTCCAGGCGATGACAAAATCTGTTTTGGTGTTTCGGTCCACTAAATCCTGCTCCCACTTCCTTCATCTTGGACCCTTCGGTGTACCAGATTTCATCATATCTGGGTCTATACTCCGCCCATGCCTCTCTTGCAAGAATGTGGATTTTGTAGTATCCGTTTTCCCTTTTAAGAGACATTATCTTATCCTGAGGTTCTATCTAGAGCTCCTTCAGTGAATCCACAAATAGCTGTTTATGACGTTTGCTACTTGTCTTCTACTACCCGGTATAACTTAGCCGGTATGCAGTTTTCATTGCCTCCATCCTAATTTGAAGACTCAAGGATAGAAAACCCCTATTACTTGTTTCTTTCTGTGCCCTGTCTTACCAGACGATTTAGGCAAAGACCAACCTCGGCACTACAATGGCGGAATAAATCCAGTTCATCTGACGTGGACCCAAACCCCATCTCGAGCCTATTGCTCCTCTGCATAGCCAGAACGTAGCTATGGCTTTTTTGCACTTATCCTCCAAGTGCTCAGAGTAGCTTCCTATCCAGAATAACTCCCAGATATTTAGCGCTCTCAACGTAGCTTATTTTGGTATTACTAACTTCTATCATCTCCAGCGATTTAGTTTTATATCGCCTAGTGAAGATTAGTGCCACAGATTTCTCTCCTTGAATGCATAGTGCATTCTCCCTGCACCATGCTTCTGTTACCTTGAGTGCCTCTTGAAGCACCTCTTGAGTGCCTCTTGAGTGTCTTTGAGGACCTCTGCAAATGGTCTCCTAACAAGGATAGCTATATCATTCGCATATCATATTACCTTGACACCCATTCCACTGAGCGTCCTTAGTAGGCCGTCCACGACAAGGCTCTACAGCAAAGGAGATAATACTCCACCATGCGGGCAGCCCTCCGAGACCATCCCATTTATCGTGCACCCCATCCGGGATGCAGTACTTATCCGGCTTTCCAAGGAACTCATAATCCAAATTCCATCAGAAATCCCGTGATCCATAGCTGCTCTCTTGATGGCCAGTCTAGAGGTACTATTAAAAGTCCCCTCCACATCAAGAAAAGCCACAATACATATCCCCTTGTTGTTGATCTGACCTTCAATAAAGTCCACGACCGACAACAGCGCAGTCTCAACTGACCTACCACTTCGGTAGGCTTGTTGGTCCTGATGTAGCGGATACTGCTTCAATGGTCCCTCCTTCAAATAGTGGTCCACCAGCCTTTCCAGTGTCTTTAACAAGAAAGATGTAAGGCTGATAGGTCTGAAGTCCTTTACCTCTGTGTAACTTTTCCTCCCCGGTTTGGGGATAAAGATAACTTTCGTTTTGAGCCACTGCCCGGGCTTGTAACCCAAGGCAACACAACCTCTGAGTAATCCTGTAGTGACCCTATTATTTTCTTCAAGCAATTTTGTAGTAGTGCTGGAGTAATATTATCTAATCCAGGCGCTTTAAAAGGCTCAAAAGACAGAATCGCCTCTCTCACCTTTTGCGCTGAGATCACCTGCCCAGCAATATTCCAGTCTGCCCTTAGCCCAGTATGTCGGAGGTTTTGAGCACCGTCCCCTACCCGTATAATATCGGGAAAACTGTTCCTCATAAGCAGACGCAGAGTTTCCTCCAGGGTGTCAGTAAAGCTACCATCAGTCTTCTTGACAAACTTGAGCTCTCCCCTCGGTCCACCTGCTAACACCTTAAACAGTCTAGCAGTGTCACTCAGTGTGCTTGTCTCTGAGCACCACTTTTAGCAAGAAGCACGATTAACCTCTTTAATAAGATTTTTATAGACACCCTGGCTGTCTTTATATGCCTGCCAGGTCTCCGCCCGTTTTCTTCTTCTTTGCCCTATTAAAGAGCCTTCTAGTCACTTTCCGTCTTGCCTTTAACTCCCTGTTCCACTTAAGCTTACCACGCCCAGTGTTTATCCGCGAGAGAGGGCAATTTTCCTCAAACGACGTGGAAATTGCAGTCCTGATGTAGGCCTCAGTAATTTCCTGTTCGTTTGATGTACCATATTTACCACGGACGTCTGATATCCGCCTCCTCACCGAGGACTTAAAACCTACTCAGTTTGTCCTTCTCAGGTTCCTAAGCCACGCCACATGGGGGACAACTCCCCTCATCGTAGCAGTGATGATCCGGTGATCAGACATGGAGGGCTCATCCGAAACCTGCTAGTCATGCACCCACCTTACCATTTGTCTATTTCAGAAGGTGATATCTAGAACCTCCATTCTGTTTGAAGTGACAAATGTTGGCTCGGCACCTGTGTTTAAAACCACTTCTCTCAGACATTTTGCCGATTCCTCCTCAGCACAAATAAATGCTGCGACTCCATCCCTTAGGTAAGTGTCTCTGAACCGCGGAACAAACCCTCCATTAGGAGTGTCCAGAATCCGGTCCATGGCGGTGCCCTTAAGGTGGTCGAACGCCGCCATCTCCATCCTCACACCTACACTATCCCCAAAGGTCACAAGAACCCTCGGTAGGTTGGCGGAGATCGACGAGAAAGACGGACCTCCCGACCCAACAGGCCTAGACCCTTGTCTATTCCTCTTGGCCTCCGACTCTGGAGTAGAATTAGAAGTACTCCTTTCCTTCCTTTTCCTCTCTCTCTCTTGTCGTACTAAGGTCCTACCGGATCCACTGGCTTCCGGGACGACAGGGCGGGTTCTAGCCCCAGCCTTCGTCAAACCCTTCCGCCGCCTAGACCGGTGTTTCCTCAAAGGGGGTGGCGGTGGTTCTCTGCCCTCCGCCTCCGCCTCCACCTCCGCCTTCTTTGCTTCCTCATGGTATGAAAGCCAGAGTGCCTTCCTCATTTGTGCCCCACTCATTTTTCCTGTTGCCTTCGCAACTGGATTTCCATCTGTCTCTACGGGAGCCGAAGCCACCTCCATTGGGACAGATTTGTCGGTAGGTTCTAAGCCTTGACCAGTTAAATTTATTTTTTTTGTCTCTGCCATGTGTGTTCCCACGAGCATCTAGGGAAATAAAGGTCAGCCGCCACAGAGTCCCGCTTACGGCAGTAAGGCGACTTAAGTACTCAGGGGTAGCGCCAGGTGCCCCTGAGGCTCCGTTAAAGACCCTCCTTACCCTGAGGACCACGAATCTGCATCGGCACGGATCGCATAATACCTTCAGATCGGGGGTGTATGTGCCCATCCAGACCACCAACCTGGATGAGGGGTGCTTCTTGGTTGCCGCTCGTAAGGGAAAGGCAGGGCGAGAGCCGGGCAGATAACAACCATTCAAGTGCTAGAACTAGCCCCTTTTTTTGAGCTGCCTTCATGCACTCACACATTTGCCTGGATTTCCCGTTTATAGGGACCCACATACGTACAGCTCCGCACCACCCGTCCCCCACGCCCGGATTAGGCCTCTCCACCACGTCAAGGTCGTGCAGCCCATAGGAGAGGAAACACCCGTGTAGGTTTACTAAAGTTTAACTCAAGTTGACCTAACATGGTTATTCTAAAAAAAACTATTATGGGTATAAAAATCCAGCAACGGATAAACAGCCCGTGTAAGTTTACTAAAGTTTTACTCAAGTTGTGTTAACACTATTATTCTAAAAAAAAAAACGAATATGGTTGTAAATATCCAGCAACGGATAAACAGGTCGTGTAAGTTTACTAAAGTTTAACTCAAGTTGAGCTAACACGTTATTCTTTAAAAAAACGAATATCGTTTTAGACATACAGCAACGAATAAACAGACCCTGTAAGTTTACTAAAATTTAACTCGAGTTCAGCTAACACGATTATTATAAAATTGAACGAATATAGGTATTAAACATATTTGTTGTTATTACAATGCTTAGCAATATGACCTAACCTGTTACAGTTATAGCATTTTACATGGTTCTTATTACTATTCACATTTACTATTGGTTCATTATTGTATTTGTTAAATATTATCCTTTTAGGCTCCTGCTTTCTACTTGGATTATTTCTAAATACAGGATTATCGTTTTCTTCTCTTATTACATCGTTATAACATAAGTTTTGAATTTGAATACACATATTGTCCAGGTCGTTAAAATTAGCAGGATTGTTCACAAAAATTAATTTATTACGGTCTTCTGGCTTAATTCCTACCTTAATAATTTCTATTATCTCAGTATCGGAATAATTACATCTCAACAATTTATAGTTATCTTCAACTCTTCTAATATACATATTAATTAGTTCTAAATTACCTTGCGGTCTGTTTACAAGATTTCTTTTTAAATTTTCTCTGAGGTTTATAGGTATAAAGCTTTTTCATACATCTTCATGAAAATCATTTAAGGGAACGTTTATGTCTAAAGCAAAGAGAACTTTGTCCAACAAGGGGCCTTGTACCTTTCCTATGCTTAACTCTAAAATTTTTGTATCTGACAATTTGGTTTCTTTTTTTTATTTTTAAAATTACACTCATAAATTTTAATAAGCTCTCTAATTCTAGTCCATCTGACATGTCAAACATTTTTAAATACCTTTCCAAAGGATTCGGCAATTTATTGTACAGATCAGGATTAAACACTGGCATATAATTGGTTTGATGTTTTACTAATTGCTGTTCAAAACCACTTATTTCTAAATTTACATTATCTCCAATTAACAGTTCAGGTATTGCAATTTCTGTTAATTCCCTATCGCAGCCGTTTGTTTTTGATTCGGTTTTTTCAAAGACATCATTAATTAATTTCTCTTCCTCTAGGCTACTAGTAGATAATTGCCTTTCGGTTTCTATCCTAACTTTACTGTCTAAACTTGTTTCAGCTATTAATTTTTCAAAAATTTTCATCTTTTTTAAAAAATCCTTTAGGTCGTCTGACATTTTACAATCTAATTCAAACTTCAACTTCGTATTCAGTGGTTTATATCAAACTACTGCTAACTATTCTTTACATATAGCAATTACATATTAAGTGTTCAAATTTATGTATCGGGAACGTAGTAAGTTAAGGGTTCATATTTATTTCAGAAATGAATGTCCAAAGACGATTTCTAAAGTTTATGTGTTAATTATTTATCTATCAAATTTTAAGTTAGTTAAAATTAAAATATATTTTCTTCATTGTACTCTAAAACGTACCTGGTTGTGCACACCACTTGTATAACACTATAACATATTTTATTTATCACCCTTATTTGTTCTTATATACGATTTTGATTGGTTCGCAGGTATCATCCCACGCTTAAGTCATATGGCATGATCTAGTCAACTTCCTTAACTTACCAACATAGTACGATATTTTACAAATTTTGGCCGCTAGGGGCGCCTTAATTCTCACGATATATTAACAAGTGTTCACCAAGAAAACAATTTTTTTTTTATATTCTAATTATAAAATAAAAATTAAATATGTAAATGAAATTATATGTAACACCTAAATACTTAAGAGTGTTACAAAGTTTAACTCAAGTTAAACTAACACGATTATTCTAAAAAAATAACGAATATGGTTATAAATATCCAGCAACGGATAAACATTCCGTGTAAGTTTACTAAAGTTTAACTCGAGTTCAGCTAACACGATTATTATAAAATTGAACGAATATAGGTATAAACATCCAGCAACGGATAAACACCCGTGTAGGTTTACTAAAGTTTAACTCAAGTTGAGCTAACATGGTTATTCTAAAAAAAACGAATATGGATATAAACATCCAGCAACGGATGAACAGCCCGTGTAAGTTTGCTAAAGTTTTACTCAGGTTGAGTTAACACTATTATTCTAAAAAAAACGTATATGGTTATAAATATCCAGCAACGAATAAACAGCCCGTGTAAGATTACTAAACTTTAACTCGAGTTGAGCTTTCACGATTATTCACAAAAAAAAACGAATGGGTATAAACATGCACCAACGAACAAAAAGCCCGTGTAAATTTACTAAAGTTCAACTCGAGTTGAGGTAACACTATCATTTTTAAAAAAACGAATATGGTTATAAATATCCAGCAACGGATAAACAGCCCGTGTAAATTTATTAAAGTTTAACTCAAGTTGAGCTAACACGTTATTCTTTAAAAAAACGAATATCGTTTTAGACATACAGCAACGAATAAACAGACCCTGTAAGTTTACTAAAATTTAACTCGAGTTCAGCTAACACGATTATTATAAAATTGAACGAATATAGGTATAAACATCCAGCAACGGATAAACAGCCCGTATAAGTTTAATAAAGTTTAACTGAAGTTGAGCTAACACGATTACTAAAAAAAAACTAATTTATAAACACCCAGCAACGGATAAACAGCCCGTGTAGTTTACTAAAGTTTAACTCAAGTTGAGCTAACATGGTTATTCTAAAAAAAACGAATATGGGTATAAACATCCAGCAACGGATGAACAGCCCGTGTAAGTTTACTAAAGTTTTACTCAGGTTGAGTTAACACTATTATTCTAAAAAAAACGAATATGGTTATAAATATCCAGCAACGGATAAACAGCCCGTGTAAGTTTATTAAAGTTTAACTCAAGTTGAGCTAACACGTTATTCTTTAAAAAAACGAATATCGTTTTAGACATACAGCAACGAATAAACAGACCCTGTAAGTTTACTAAAATTTAACTCGAGTTCAGCTAACACGATTATTATAAAATTGAACGAATATAGGTATAAACATCCAGCAACGGATAAACAGCCCGTATAAGTTTAATAAAGTTTAACTGAAGTTGAGCTAACACGATTACTAAAAAAAAACTAATTTATAAACACCCAGCAACGGATAAACAGCCCGTGTAGTTTACTAAAGTTTAACTCAAGTTGAGCTAACATGGTTATTCTAAAAAAAAACGAATATGGGTATAAACATCCAGCAACGGATGAACAGCTCGTGTACGTTTACTAAAGTTTTACTCAGGTTGAGTTAACATTATTATTCTTAAAAAAACGAATATGGTTATAAATATCCAGCAACGGATAAACAAGCCGTGTAAGTTTATTAAAGTTTAACTCAAGTTGAGCTAACACGTTATTCTTTAAAAAAACGAATATCGTTTTAGACATACAGCAACGAATAAACAGACCCTGTAAGTTTACTAAAATTTAACTCGAGTTCAGCTAACACGATTATTATAAAATTGAACGAATATAGGTATAAACATCCAGCAACGGATAAACAGCCCGTATAAGTTTAATAAAGTTTAACTGAAGTTGAGCTAACACGATTACTAAAAAAAAACTAATTTATAAACACCCAGCAACGGATAAACAGCCCGTGTAGTTTACTAAAGTTTAACTCAAGTTGAGCTAACATGGTTATTCTAAAAAAAACGAATATGGGTATAAACATCCAGCAACGGATGAACAGCCCGTGTAAGTTTACTAAAGTTTTACTCAGGTTGAGTTAACACTATTATTCTAAAAAAAACGAATATGGTTATAAATATCCAGCAACGGATAAACAGCCCGTGTAAGTTTATTAAAGTTTAACTCAAGTTGAGCTAACACGTTATTCTTTAAAAAAACGAATATCGTTTTAGACATACAGCAACGAATAAACAGACCCTGTAAGTTTACTAAAATTTAACTCGAGTTCAGCTAACACGATTATTATAAAATTGAACGAATATAGGTATAAACATCCAGCAACGGATAAACAGCCCGTATAAGTTTAATAAAGTTTAACTGAAGTTGAGCTAACACGATTACTAAAAAAAAACTAATTTATAAACACCCAGCAACGGATAAACAGCCCGTGTAGTTTACTAAAGTTTAACTCAAGTTGAGCTAATATGGTTATTCTAAAAAAAAACGAATATGGGTATAAACATCCAGCAACGGATGAACAGCCCGTGTAAGTTTACTAAAGTTTTACTCAGGTTGAGTTAACATTATTATTCTTAAAAAAACGAATATGGTTATAAATATCCAGCAACGGATAAACAAGCCGTGTAAGTTTATTAAAGTTTAACTCAAGTTGAGCTAACACGTTATTCTTTAAAAAAACGAATATCGTTTTAGACATACAGCAACGAATAAACAGACCCTGTAAGTTTACTAAAATTTAACTCGAGTTCAGCTAACACGATTAATATAAAATTGAACGAATATAGGTATAAACATCCAGCAACGGATAAACACCCGTGTAGGTTTACTAAAGTTTAACTCAAGTTGAGCTAACATGGTTATTCTAAAAAAAACGAATATGGGTATAAACATCCAGCAACGGATGAACAGCCCGTGTAAGTTTACTAAAGTTTTACTCAGTTTGAGTTAATACTATTATTCTAAAAAAAACGTATATGGTTATAAATATCCAGCAACGGATAAACAGCCCGTGTAAGATTACTAAACTTTAACTCGAGTTGAGCTAACACGAATATTCAAAAAAAAAAAACGAATGGGTATAAACATGCACCAACGAACAAAAAGCCCGTGTAAATTTACTAAAGTTCAACTCAAGTTGAGCTAACACGTTATTCTTTAAAAAAACGAATATCGTTTTAGACATGCAGCAACGAATAAACAGACCGTGTAAGTTTACTAAAGTTTAACTCAAGTTGAGCTAACAAATTTATTCTAAAAAAAAGAACGAATATAATCATAATTATAAAGCAACGGATAAACAGCCCGTGTAGGTTTACTAAAGTTTAAGTCAAGTTGAGCTAACACGATTATTCTAAGAAAAGAACAAATATGGTTATAAACATCCAGCAACAGATAAACAGCCCGTGTAAGTTTACTAAAATTTAACTCAAGTTGAGCTAACAAATTTATTCTAAAAAAAAGAACGAATATAATCATAATTATAAAGCAACGGATAAACAGCCCGTGTAGGTTTACTAAAGTTTAACTCAAGTTGAGCTAACACGATTATTCTAAAAAAAAGAACAAATATGGTTATAAACATCCAGCAACAGATAAACAGCCCGTGTAAGTTTACTAAAATTTAACTCAAGTTGAGCTAACAAATTTATAAAAAAAAAAGAACTAATATAATCATAATTATAAAGCAACGGATAAACAGCCCGTGTATGTTTACTAAAGTTTAACTCAAGTTGAGCTAACACGATTATTCTTTAAAAAACGAGTATGGTCATAAACATACAGCAACTGATAAACAGCCCGTGTAAGTTTACTAAAGTTTAACTCAAGTTGAGCTAACACCATTATTCTAAAAAAAGAACGAATATGGTTATAAACATCCAGCAACGGATAAACAGCCCGTATAAGTTTAATAAAGTTTAACTGAAGTTGAGCTAACACGATTACTCAAAAAAAACTAATTTATAAACACCCAGCAACGGATAAACAGCCCGTGTAGTTTACTAAAGTTTAACTCGAGTTGAGCTAACAGGATTATTCTAAAAAAAAGAATGAATATGGTTATAAACATTCAGCAACAGATAAACAGTTCGTGTAACTTTACTAAAGTTTAATATGACACTTTTAAAATAAGAACGAATATGGTTACATACATCTAGCAACGGATAAACAGCCCATGTGAATTTAATAAAGTTTAACTAAACGTGTGCTACCAACGGTGTGTATGGACTAATGCGTTTATCAGCAGTGACATCTCTGCGCATGATTTCAAAACATCGATTATAGAATAGCGTGCAAATGAATTTGATTACAGATCCGACCTTCCACCTAAATGAATTAATCTGCATTCGTTTGTAATTGCTAAACCTTGATTTAAAGATAGTTGTGTGCCCTGCTTATGTGGCACTCCACTCACAACAGTGGCTGATTATTTCGTGTATTTGATATTTAATGTATTTTTCTACTTCCTAGGTAGCAATCCTACAATTTTCGTGTAGTTTTAAATGTATTACAAACAGCAATTGAAAACTGTCTAAGCTTCTTTTTCAGGCAATATTACTTATTACGGAAAACATCAAATACTATGATTTTTTCAAACTGATGAAAACCGTAATTAGTAAAAGCAACTCCTGATTTTTTTGTTGTAATGTGATGAGTCTGAAAGATCACATGGTTTAAGGGGGATCCGAAAACATTTTCATGTAGGCAAGATTAAGCTAATTTAAAACTCCTAGTAAAATATACAAGGTACATGTGGCAATACGTACAAACGCTTTATTGGTGTCATTTAATACTGTGATGTAGTGAAGTAGACCTATTCTCTATGCAGTCATAAAGAGTTGTCTTCAATATTCCTTTTCTATAAAAAAGGATACAGACGAATAATGGAATGAGTAAGACAAAACTATGCCATGGCACTGAGAATAACGACAAATTACAGCTATTTTTTTTAAAGGGTCACTCAAGTAAAGTAGACCTATTCTCTATTGCAGTCATAAAGAGTTGTCTTCCACACTTCCTTTTCTGAAAAAAACCGACAAAGAAGAATAATGGAATGAGTACGAAAAAACTATACCCTGGCACTGGGAATAACGACAAATTACAGTTTCTTTTTAAAGGGTCACTCAAGTAAAGTAGACCTATTCTCTATTGCAGTCACAAAGAGTTGTCTTCCCCATTCCTTTTTTGAGAAAATGGATAATGACAAATAATGGAATGAGTAAGACAAAATTATACCCTGGCACTGGGAATAAGGACAAATTATGACTTTCTATTTAGAGAGCCACTTAGGTGAAGTAGACCTTTTCTCTATTGCAGTGATTTGGAATTGTCTTACTTATTCCGTTTTTAAGAAAATTGATAAAAACGAATAATGGAATAAGTGAGACAAAATAATTCCCTGGCACAAGGAATAAGGACAAATTACAGCTATCTTTTTAAAGGGTTACTTAAGAGAAGTAAACCTATTCTCCATTGCAGTCATAATGAGTTGTCTTACATATTCCCTTTTTAAGAAAATGGATAGAAATGAATAATGAAATGAGTGAGACAAAATTATACCCAGGCACTGGGAATAAGGTCAAATTATAGCTTTCTTTTTATAGGGTCACATATGTGATGTAGAACTATTCTCTATTGCAGTCATAAAGAGTTGTCTTGCGTAATACCCTATTTAAGATTAAAACGATTAATTGAATGAGTGAGACAAAGTTATACCCTGGCACTGAGAATAAGGACAAATTATGACTTTCTGTTTAGAGGGCCACTTAAGTGAAGTAGACCTATTCTCTATTGCAGTCATAAAGGGTGGTCTTCCACATTTTTTTTTAAAAGAATAATGGAATTAATAAGACAAATTATACCCTGATACTGGGAATAAGGACAAAATATGTTTTTCTTTTTACAGGGTCACTTAAGTGAAAAACAACTATTCTCTATTGCAGTCATAAAGAGTTATCTTCTACATTCTCTTTCTTTGGAAAAAGAATCAAGAAGAAAAATGGAATGAGTGAGACAAAACTATACCCTGGCACTGGGAATAAGGTCAAATTATAGCTTTCTTTTTAAAGGCACACCTTACTGAAGTATGCCTACTCTCAATTGCAGTCACAAAGAATTGTCTTCCACATTCCCTTTTTTTTGTAAAAAGAATCAAGAAGAATAATGGAATGAGTGAGACAAAACTATACCCTAGCACTGGGAATAAGGACAAATTATGACTTTCTTTTTAGTTTCAGTCATAAAGTTGTCTTCCATATTCCCTTTTTTAAGAAAAAGGATAAAGAAGAATAATGGAATGAGTAAGTATGGCTTATAATTATATTAGTTATCACAACAACCTTAACCTTGCTTCAGAAACATACATGAAACTTTGAGGACTCAAATTTTCTTTGTAACACTTATGTTGCAATAAATATCAAATAACAGTAGGCCTAGTTATATACCAAATAGTTATGAAGTAACTGGTTAAGATAGATTTGGTTACTATAGTGGTTTATTTTCTATAGGAAACTATTAGATGGTTAAAGTGGAGTAGTGAACCTAATTTTCCTCTGTCATGAAAGGACCTACGTGATATGAGGACCTATGTGATGAAAGGACCTATGTGATTTAAGGACCTATGTGATGTAAGGACCTATGTGATGTAAGGACCTATGTGATGTAAGAGCCTGTGTGATGTAAGGATCTATGTATGTAGTTAATTTGTAACTTAATTTTCCATAAGAGAAAGGTATGGGATACGTTTTAATACAGTATAATAATAAAGTAATAGAATTTACTGTGATTTTATTATGAAACATGAGTTTATACAGTTTCATGAATGTTTGTAATTTGAATATTATATGTACTTTTTTTTTAAATGTTAACTTTTATTTCTGTTTATATTTAGAATTGTTTTTTCTGTGCTAAGAATGTATTTTTAAATAGCATAAGATCAACATGGGTTACAAGTTAATATGAGTATTGGTGTTGATCTAGTTTTTGTCAACTAATAACACTCGAGTGTTTTATCTGTATGAGAATTTACGAAAGAAAATTTTTAAACAACTATTTGAAAAAAAATTCACAATATAATATATTTTATTAGCTTTTGTTGTAACAAGCTATATCTAATGAGAATCTGACACACAGTCTACTGCACAGTTACCCATCCAGACTATAAGCAAGATTGTCGAACTTATTGACCAAAAAATAAAATTAGACAAGTTCTAATTAAGGTCATTGAGTAGTATAGCATGTACAAAACATCTCTACTAACCTAAAGACTCTGGATTCAAATCCTGCCACCATCAAAGTGCTTCTTGCCTTTCCGAGTCAACTAGACTGTGATTAAAAAGTATCTAAGGTCAAAGCCAAAGTAATAATGGATAGTTGAAAGCCAAGACAACTTGGAGGAACAGTGGTGTATTTTTTATTATAAATAAATAAGGCGTCAACTACAAAACATTCTCCTTAAATCCTGACGTATATTTCGATTTCTAATTATTACAAGAATAGAGTCTTATCAACCAGACAGGTCCACCAGCAACAACAGTGAGAAAGGAAGCACCGTGCGATCTATTTATGGGTCGCCTATTGTTATTGTATTAGAATCTTTCTACCCATAAATAAAAATTTGTGGGTTCGTCTCCTTTACCATGGGCACCTTTCCCTAAATGCATTGACGAGCTTTGATACTGTAGGCTGCGAGAGTCCAGTTTTGCTATCAATCATGGAAAACTGTTATTTCGTGATCCACCCTACTACCATAGTGGGGAATTGCATTTGAGTTTTACACGCTAAACCAAGAACTGTATTTCCAATTATATGCTCCTTACCTGCAATTTCTAATAGCACATTTGCAAATCATATTTCCGTCCTATAAAATAATTGAGATGCATAATTTCACCACACTATACGCATTGCACTGACTGCCTATCAAGTTTATGGTCGATTAAATAACTTTTCATAATTAACTGGCGAAATAAAGTAATGCAGCTAAATTCCATACTGTTGATCAATTCACAGAAGTGACATTGACAGTAGCTGTATTTGTTTTTAAATAATGTAATGGGCCCACTTAGGTGTTTTTAGGTAATGTAATGAGCCCACCTAAGTGTCTTCAGGTAATGTAAAGGGCCCACCTAAGTGTCTTCAGGTTATGTAAAGGGCCCACTTAAGTGTCTTCAGGTAATGTAAAGGGCCCACTTGAGTGCCTTCATGTAATGTAAAGGGCCCACTTAAGTGTCTTTAGGTAATGTAAAAGGCCCGCTTAAGTATCTTTAGGTAATGTAAAGGGCCCGCTTAAGTACCTTCAGGTAATGTAACGGGCCCACTTAAGTGCCTTCAGGTAATGTAAAGGGCCCACTTAAGTGTCATTAGGTAATGTAAAGGTCCCACTTAAGTGCCTTCAGGTAATGTAAAGGGCCCACCTAAGTGTCTTCAGGTAATGTAACGGGCCCACTTAAGTGCCTTCAAGTAATGTAAGGGGCCCATTTAAGTGCCTTCGGGTAAAGTAAAGGGCCCACTTAAGTGCTTTTAGGTAATGTAAAGGTCCCACTTAAGTGTCTTTAGGTAATGTAATGAGCCCACCTAAGTGTCTTCAGGTAATGTAAAGGACCCACTTAAGTGCCTTCAGGTTATGTAATGGGAACACCTAAGTATCTTCAACTAATGTAACAGGCCAACCCAAGTGTCATCAGGCAATGTAATAAGCCCACCTAAGTGTCTTTAGGTAAAGAAAATGACCCCCCCCTAAGTGTCTTCAGGTAGTGTAAAGGGCCCACCTGAGTGTCTTCAGCTAATGTGACGGGCCAGCCCAAGTGTCGTCAGGTAATGTAATGGGCCTACCTAAGTGTCATCAGGTAATGAAAAGGGCCCACCTAAGTGCCTTCAGGTAATGTAAATGGCCCACCTAAGTGCTTTCAGGTAAGATAATGGGCAGGCCTAAGTGTCTTCAGCTAATGTAACGGGCCAGCCCAAGTGTCATCAGGTAATGTAATGGGCTCACCTAAGTGTCTTTAGGTAAAGTAAAGGGCCCACCTAAGTGTCATCAGGTAATGTAACGGGCCCAGCTAAGTGTCTTTAAGTAAAGTAAAGGGCCCAGCTAAGTGTCTTCAGCTAATGTAACGGGCTAACCCAATTGTCATCAGGTAATGTAACAGGCCCCCTTAAGTGTCTTCTGGTAGTGTAAAGGGCCCACCTAAGTGTCTTCTGGTAATGTAACAGGCCCTCCTAAGTGTCATCAGGTAATGTAACAGGTCCCCCCCTAAATGTCATCAGGTAATGTAACGAGCCCACCTAAGTATCTTCTGGTAGTGTAAAGGGCCCCCCTAAGTGTCATCAAGTAATGTAACGAGCCCACCTAAGTGTCTTCTGGTAGTGTAAAGGGCCCACCTAAGTGCCTTCAGGTAATGTAATGGGTCAACCCAAGTGTCATCAGGTAATGTAATTTGGAATGATTGAAAAGTTTTTAGGTGATGTGAAATATATTTTTGGACTTTTAAAAATATTTTGAAGAACATTTGGGTGCTTTTTCTCACATTTTGTATAATTGTTATTGGCCATTTTTATGGGGTTTTACCATTCCCTACATGATTCTGAAGATGTCATCATAGTAAGCAGAAACTGTAGTATTCAATAAACACATGGGCAAATGAGGTTTTTTAGTGCATAACATGTTATTATTATCAACAAATTATGTTATTATATCATAAAAAAATATGAGTTTCCTTGGTTAGATTGCCATGGTAATAAACTAATCTATACATTATCCAAGCAAGTTTGCTACTTCGATAAATTTAAAAGGAACATTCTGCGCTCTCAATCGAATAGGGTTTACTCATTAACTTTAACCTTGGAGAGGGTGCATAGAGTTTAAAACGGGAGAGGGCGCTTGAGGAGATTTATTCTGCACAAATACCATTTAAAATTTAAACGGTTTACGATTTTATACTTGGGTGACTTCACAATTAAATACTATATAAATGCATTTAAATCATTTTTGACATAATTATTGTAAAATTTTAATTTCCTAAACGTCATATTTCTAAAAATATTTTGAATTGTTAAAACGTGTAAGCCATATATAGTCTACTAGACCATTATTTTCATTACAGGGGAGGTGTTTGCGTGTTATTTCTCTGTAATGAAGTAATTCAACGTCTAAATGTATAAAATATATTATGGTGATGATAGGCCCTACATATAAGAATATGAAATTAGTTATAATATATAATGAAAATAAGGAATATTTTTATTAAAATATATAACCCTAAAAATTACTGGATGAAAAAAAATATTGGTTTTATAACACAACAGGGTCTAGCAAAATCTTACAGTCTTTGTTGAAAAACCAATTCATAATTGTTCATTTCTAAGCTTACTATTCACCACTAGTGTAGCGTGTACATGACCCATTCTCATGAGAGTTGTTTTTTTTTTTTTGCTGTTCTCCCTTGCCTTTTTGGGTCAGTATACCACAGCAGTTTTTATTTTTTGCTAAGAAAAGCTTCTCTTCTATTGTAAAACTGCATGGTAGCAGCTTCCTGGCGAATGTTTAGTGGGTTTTCCCTATAACGTAAAAATCTGACATTTCAACAAATTGGTCATTTTCAGATTGACCTATTATGCCTTCATTTGTTTCATTTACAATTTCATTGACTTCTTCATCAGGTTCATCTTCTGGCAAAGAGACTCGTTTTCATCAGAATCATCAAAGAGCTGCCTAACAAAATTTCCGGTAGAAAGTATTTATTGATTTTCTTCTTTTTCGATACCCTTTTACGATTTCTTTCCTCTTCAAATGGAGCAACAGTAAAATGTAAAACTTAGATAAGTTACTAAAAAGACATACAACACTAAAATAATAATAACATCAAAAACCGTAATAATTTAACTCCACAAAGTCTTTTGTAATGTAAATAAAAGCACGAGAAACTCCGCACAAATAGCTTACACAAAAGGACGCTTGCGGACGAAACCTACACAATCTGACCGCGATTGACAAAGATTAAATTCACACTAATGCTACTTGAAAAAAATTAACAAAAATAGGTTGGGCCATTTCCTAGAATGCAGGTTGTAGAGTAGCGAGCTGGAAATAAACATCCGACAACTGAAAAGACGTTTTCTTAACAAATAATGAAACGTGCGGAGAAAAACTCTGCGTGCGCCCTCTCGAGGGTTAACAAGATCTACAAAGTTTACTCATCTCACTTTTTTAAAAAACACATAGGCCTACTCATGAATAAACCATCAGCAGCTCACAAGACAGCAGAGATAAAATGCAGATATCAAAAAAAAACATCTGACAATAAATGCATCCCTTCTGATATCTGCAATAAAATTTAGAATTTATAAGATATGTACAAAAACCTTGCAAAAAACATGATATATTTATAATTTTAGTACATTTGTCAGTCACGTTTCAATTGAAATGATGAACTAATAATCTAACAAGTATTCAGTACTTCTTGTGATACATCTGTCATGAGAGACAAATCTGCAAACATTAAAGCTAATCAACTTTGATTATTTATACTAAACGTGAAACCATTATTGGGCTTCAACCAAACTCTCTTTTATTTTTAGACCTAATTGGATTACTGACCAGAGGCAAGTACTGATTGAATAAATGTACCAACATTTTTCATTATCTGAAAGACAGTTTGGTGGCATCCAACATAATGTTAAGAACATATTCTGGTGTTTGTGTTTTTAATAACTTAGATCAGTCGTTCATGTAGTTTAGGTCAAACTACGCGTCCTCTGTCACTACTGTCCGTCCGCCAGGAAAACGGAGGCGACGTTTGAGGGGTGCGGGGAGGTAGTTTCGGAAAATCCAATCTACCTAACATCCCCTCCACCCCAAAGAATTGTCTATCGCACGCGCCGGTTAGTACTAGCCCAGTCACGACCATTCGCCGCAGCTGTTTAGTTGATATTATGCCTGTCAGTTAGTTTTTGCCTGTGTTGTGAGAAAATAATAATCTTATATCATAAGAGGCCATGTTAAATTAGGCACATAAGAAATACATGTAAATAAAATTTCTGCATTTAGTAAATTTCACGAGAACCTATTTAAAAATTAAAAATCCCTTTTTATGTATTTTTTACATTTTTCTCAAAAATGATATTATTAATATGACAAAAAATAATAAAGTAGTAAAATATGATAATAACAACTTCTTTGTGGATTTTGACCCCTATAAGAGGTCAATGTACATAAATATACAAGGTACGGACACACAGACAGACATACTACCACATTTTTGGGCTCAGGGGACCTCAAAATGGATATCTCCACTAACATCTCAAAATCAATCACAGTACTTTCTCTGTACTATTATATGTGAGAAAGTAAAAATACAGCCTTTTGGTTGAAATTTTTATCGAGGTTAGTATGTATTATAATCTTTTAGACAATTTAATTAGGTTCAAGATAAATTAATTGACAGTGTCACGGCACGGTCTAACAGTGAGCAGGCAGGAGGGGTGATGTTTTTACAATTTTGCAGAGGTTAGTATACTAACAGCCGGGCCAAATGAGGGGGTTCGTCACCGCATTCCTTCCAGCCCAGTTCTCCTGACGATTGTACTGTACCTATACCCTATTTAAAGAATATGAGACTGATTTTATGTGTAGATTTACATATATTCCTAGATTCTCCCAATTGTACATTTCAATTCCTTTAGATATTTGTTTTACATGCCAATTGTTTTACAAATATCCAATTTTTATTCCAATCAGATTCATGTGTTTAAATTTTCAAACGGTGAATTACGACGTAAATACATATAAGGCCTAATAGAAGTTAAGATGAAGGGAAGAGATATGTAAATATGTACGTACTAATTTTTACATTGAAAGGGAAGCATCCCGACGAGGGCCAGCGAAATAAAAGGGGCGAGCAGACTACTGTATATAAGAGACAATGACAAAATGCTTGGACGCCCGAAAACCTAATATGTATCATAAGATTATAAACAAATGTCAGCTAATCTCGGCTATAAATAGTCTAGGACGTGACATATGCATTATCCATGTCTGTCATATACATTATCGATCATTATGGCTTTGTGACACACGTGGCACAAGTAGACACTGTGCGACAAAATGGTTCTCAAGAAACTAGATCGCACATTAAAGCTAAATCAATGCTCACAAAAAAACAGACGAAAGTGACAGATTTTATTGTTAAAAAGTGAAAGTATTATGTGGAAAGGAAATTACATATGTACATACATACTTACTTTTGAAATACACTTATGTACGTATTGTAAATAGTTAGACATATAAATGTACATGTTATAATCCGTCAATACATCGACATTTTAAATTATTTTCCGTATTTATTTTGTCCTCTGAAGATTATTTATGAATTGCATTAACTAGGGTCATTATATGTGTAACTTATGGTATAATAATCGATTATCGATCGATTTACGTATTCTTTGTTCATAGCGGATTATCCGGGGAATTCGTTATCCGGCGTTGCCGGGTCACCCTATTCCACGAATAATCGGGAGTTTACTGTATATATGTGTGTGTGTGTGTGTATATGTATATATGTATATATATATATATATATATATATATATATATATATATATATATATATATATATATATTTATATTTATATATTTATATATATGTGTGTGTGTATATATATATATATATATATATCGCAATATGTATTCTTGTGTATAATAAAGAACTAAGTCAAAATACAAATACAAGAATTATAACTGAGTTTACAATTCTTTTTAAGCTTTTCGTTGTCTAACAGTACCAACATCATCAGGAATATTAAACAATTAAAATTAACATATGTGCAAATTAGATCAAATAAATAGCTATGCCAAATCAATTACAATGTTGTTAAAAATGTTTATTTTACTGCCCTAACATTACAAACACAGAATATATTATCAAATTTAGATTTTACTTGTATTTGTTCATTTATCAACTCATTATTAGTATTATATTTATGTACTTCTAAAACTTCATAAATATTCATTCTCAGACCTATGTAAATTTCTTTTACAAGTATCATATTATCTATATGAGGAAATATGTGATTATTATTAATACAATGACTAGCAAAATTTGATTTATAAATTTCTGGCTTTTTATATGCATTAAAATGTTCTTTATATCTATCTTTTAAGTTTTTTCTTAGTTTGTCCTATAGAAACTTTATTACAATAATCACATTCTAATTTATATACACCGTTTTTTTCATGGATATTAATAATATTATTATTACTTATTATATTTATTAATTTATTATTAGTATTATAAGCAAATTTTATGTTGCTACCTTTAAACAATTTTGTGATATTTTTTACTTCATTACCAAAAAATGTAAATGAAATCCATATGACATTTTCATCATTATTTTTGTAAATTAGATTATTATTTTGTTTCTTTAAAATATTATAATTAAGTTTATCAACAGTTTTCTTTTTATAGCCATTCTCAATTGTAATTTGATAGATAATGTTTTTCTCGCTTATTTTGTTTTCATTAATCATAGGTATTTTATGTAATCTATATAATAAATTGTATAATGCAGCCATTTTTTGATTATACAGACGGTTAGAATTATTAGGTGTAATTTGGTTAGTCTGTGTCGGTTTACGATATATGTTAAATTCAAATTCATTATTATGTCTTATAATTGTTATATCGAGAAAGTTGATCTTATTTTTCTCCATTTCATAAGTAAAATTAATATTTTTATTTATCACATTTATTTTATCTAAAATAGTTATTAAGTTTATACCATTATTATTAGATACATATAAACCA
Organism: Prosapia bicincta; assembly: GCA_036971475.1. Lineage (NCBI taxonomy): Eukaryota > Metazoa > Arthropoda > Insecta > Hemiptera > Cercopidae > Prosapia > Prosapia bicincta. Next base: position 230,922,453 of record JBAIZL010000002.1, on the reverse strand, counting down.
TCATCTACATATCTAAACCAATAACCGTTTTTATCAAATGTCTGTATAATTTTATTTATTTTATCATCTGTATATTGTAAAAATATTTCAGATATTATATTCGATAAGGGAGAACCCATGGCAAGACCATCTTCCTGTTTGTAAATTTTATTATTATATGAAAAATAATTTTGATTTAATATTACTTTTAATGTATTTATAATTTCTAATATTAATTTTTTATCTTTTTTATTTTGCTCTAATCTAGATTTTATAATATTGAGACTCTTTTATAGGAATATTTGTGTACATATTTTTTATATCTAATGATATTAATTTTGTTTTATTATCAATATTAATTATTTTTCATTTTTCAATAAGATTAATAGAATTACTTTTAGTATGACTATTATTTAGTTTCATTTTATCTTTAAGAGTAGATGTTATGATTTTAGATATTTTATAAGAAGGGGCATTTATAAAATTTACTAATGGTCTAATTGGTTTCTCAATTTTGTGTAATTTAATAAGTCCATTCATTATTGGAATTTTTGGATTATCGTTCACATAATTATTATTATTTTTATTAAATAATTTATAAAAAGATTTTATTAAATTTTTTATTTCATTTTCGTATTTCTTTGAAGGCTCCTTATATATTTCACTAAATTGATTTTCATTTATATATTTTTCTGTTTTATTTATGTGTTCGTCCTTATCAATAATTATAATAGCATTACTTTTATCAGCCTTTACTGTAATTAGATTGTTATTTTGTAGTTTATCTTTTAAATCTTTAACTCCTAAATATGTTTGTCTATGGGTTTTATTAATTTTATTAGTTTTAATTAATTTTTTTATTTCATGAGCTGCTTCGATTCTGGTACTATCTTGTATATTTTCATTTAATTTACTAATGGCTATTTCTGTATCTATTATTATATTACCAATATCTTTATTTATGTTTCTTTTTATATTGATTTTATTATTTTCAAGTAGTTTTATTTCGCAATTATTAAATTTAGAATTAGATAAATTAACATTAGGGTGAAAGCTATGATATTTAACTTCAGATATTATTTTCATTTGTTTTTCAAGTTTCAAATTATTTAGTTTTTTGGATATATTATTTATTTTTATATTTCTAATTTTATTTATCATGAAGTTAATTTTATTGTATTTTTCTTCCCATTTTATAGTATTCATTGTAGAAGCTAATTTTAAATTGTAAATTCAATTATAATTCTCGGACTAGGAGACTGACAGACTTACCTTGGTAAGAGTCCACTCTGTAGTCTTGAAATAGAAACACATAAAAGCACTTAATATATATAGGTTAGTTCTAGTACAGCTTAAAGCTTATTTAGGAATTTTTCGACAAGATAGGAGACTGACAGACTTACCTAATGGCAATAGTCCAAAACTGCAATCTCTTGGAAATAAACACATATAACAACTTAACACACTAATAAAATATTTCGATCAAAAATTATCTTCATAAGTCAAGAAAGAGAAAAATAAACAAAAAAAAGCTTTTTTTTGTTTTTTTCTTTCATATATATTTTTTTTGTTTCATATATATATATATCTTTATGATTAAATAATATACACTAATTACAGGAATAATTTATTGAATAATACACTCAAAGCTTTTCGTTGGTTGACATTACCAACATCCTCAGGAATTTCAAAAGTTATTACTTGTAAATAATTTTTTTCCACCGTTAAGTGCAATAATTTTACCTAACTTCATAAAGTCAATACAACGGAAAAATAATGGACAACGTGAAATATCACGATGTATATATATATATATACAATATATATATATATATATATATATATATATATATATATATATGGCTTCATATATATATATGAAGTTAATATATTACTATTGTAAGTAATTTTTTCCACCATTAAGTGCAATTATTTTACCTTGAGTGATGAGGCGCCTTTCGGTCACTTGACCATTGTCGAATCACTGATTATTTTGTCCTAATTTTTCTGGTGCGGATGTTCAGTCCGTCGTGTTGGTAATTGTTGATGTCATATACGTTTCCTCTTGAGTCTTGTGTATTATGTTTTTGAATAGTATGTCTTCTGTATATGTTGTTTGTAGATTCATTAAATTGTTGTGTATGTTTTTGTAAATGTGGTATTTTTCTAGTGAGTTTAGTTCTATTGGGTTATTATTTATTGGGTTTTCGTTATTTACGAAAATAACCTAACCATTTTTTCCAATTGGTTTATTTTATTGATTATGCTTCCTGTATTTTTTATGTTATGTTAATATTGTTATTTTTTAGTATTTTAGTTATTAATTTTAGACATATCCCTTACAGATATTTCATATTTTTTGGCCAGTTCTTCAACTGTCTTTCCTTTTTATTGTAGTTTTTATAATCGGGATTTCTAATTTCACATAAACAATTTTCACAGTAAAAATCTTCTATGAAAAACAAACAATTTTTTTTTTTAATTTGCCACATATTTAAATAATAAAAACAATCAGAAACAAAACTTGAGCAAAATAAACAAAACCAATTGAACGATAATTATTCCTTACTACTCACTGATAATACCTGGCCACAATCTCTTGCAATATGTCCACACTAGGACATGTTGCCCAACATTGTCCAAAGTTTCCCATCTGAGATGGGAGACCAACGTTCTGCAAGTTTGTTGCAAGGCGTGTCTATAGATCTAGTTTAGATGATCAGCAATAAACGTGTTGAATGAAGTAAACACCTACTATGATAAAAGAGAGGTGTCTACATGCAAGTCAGCTTAACAATTAGTTGTTACATAATAATACTTGATGTAATCATAATCTTGTTTCCTATAAACATTATAACAATAAAAACAGGAACACTGGCAACCTTAAAAATAGAAAATAATTCTTCGCTACACAAGTTTACTCTGCCTTATGCTACTATTTCCGTTACTTATAACATATTCTGGAAATATTCCAAACACAAGTCCAATGAGAAAATATAAAATTAGTTGTCAAGTTAAATCTGTTTGGGCATAATTATGTTGGTGAAATAATAATTTCAAAGCTAGTTTCACTAGATTTTTTTTATGCTTGGTAAACGAGACCACAACACAATCTCACACAACCAAAACTGAAGATACCTCTATCTGCAGCAAAGTCCTAATCTGAACCGGCAGTGGCAAGGCGTATCCGACTTGAGTAATTGGCCACAAATAGGGGCAAGAGTTGGAAGCCTCTATCAAAAATCAGCCAAATCACGATCTATATAACAAGGCTTCGTTTTGCTTCTGGGTGTTGATAGGAACCAACCTCAATCCTATCCTAAGCAGAGCTATTACCTTACTATATAACAGCAACTATTCCAACATATTCCAAGGAGAGAAGAGCTCCTGCAGTAGGCACTCGAGAATGGTATTACACCTTGTTGTACGTCAGCACAGCACGAAGTGGCAGAAATGTCAAGAGGGAGCATTGGTTAGGAAAGGGGAGGAGGATTTGTATGCTTGGAGATTTCATGTGATTTTTGTTAATTTTGCACTGTTTCTAGGAGATTGTAAATTGTATTTTAAATAACTCTTTTTTTACAATACAAGAGTTGCAAACATTAATCTGAATTACATTATGAATAAAGACAAGCAGTTAACAATCCAATAACAACACAAAGATCCAAAAATATTTCATGGACTTTGTTTACAGAAAAGTAGAAAATTAATACAAAATAAAATAAGAGAGACATGGTTTCATTAACAGTAAAATGCATACACAATATTATTAGTAACAAAAACTACAGTAACTTAAACATCATATTTTTAAATAAATAAAACCTCTAAACCACAAATAACATTTTATTTAAACCTTATGTACATTTCGATTGCCCAGCAATCATCTTCAGAGGTATTTAAGAAATACAACTAACTTTAAACAACATAATACAACAAATATATAGGCATAAACCGGCAACTACTTCGCCACGCCCCTTATTTAAAAAACTAGTACGACCAATCACGTTGCAGTAAATTCCCCCTCTACAACTTGGTCCGGTCATCCCCCTCTCGTGGTGAAGATTTACCGTTACAACTATTTCAATTTTACTAAAAAACAATAATATTCCTTATTAGCAAAGTTATAACTATCTCCTAATTAATGAATATAACTGAGATTTAGGGATAGGCCCTTTATCACAATTTAATAAATTATTTTCGTCATATTTGTGAATGTACAAACTTTCAAAACTATTCAAAAGACCTTTTGAATTAACATTTTTCAATAATTTTAGATCATTTAATTCTAAAGTGTGTTTAGTGTTTAGAATATGTTCTGCAACACTAGATTTTTCAGGTCTTTGAAATTTTATATGGCTAATATGTTCATTAAATCTGGTTAATATTTTCCTTTTCGTTTGCCCAATATAAATTTTACTACATGAATTACAATTTATTTTATAAATCCCAGATTTATCTATCATCTTAATTTTATCTTTAGGGTTACCTAATACATTTTTAAAGCTATTTAAGCTTTTGTAAGCTACTTTTAAATTTACCTGTTTAAAAACTTTATCTAGACCTTTTGTTAAATCCATATCAAATGGTAGGCTAATGAATTTATTTTTAACATTTTCTTTTTGTGTTATTAAGGTAGTAGAATCGTTTCTAAACTTTTTGAATTTTTGTTTCCTCAATATATTATCTATTATTTTAGGATCTATTATTTATAATAGGATCTATTATTTTATGGAAATATTAAATAAAGGATTGAAATTTTCATTCCGTAATAATAATGGGAAAGGTATTGAGGAGCTAATAGGTAATATTGAGAATGGTATTAGGTTTTTAAACGAAACAGATAAAAACTACGTCAGGAAAGTTTGCAAGACGAAGATTGCTGAAAATATAAAATTGAAGAAGAATGGAACCAGAAATAGTCAAGAATTAGAAGTGATCAAAAGTTTAAGATATCGTAATTGTTATTTTTTAAAAGCGGATAAGGGAAATACTATTGTAATTTTAAATAAAGAAGATTATGTTAATCGAGTTAATAATTTGTTAAAAGAAGATATGTTCATGAAATTAAAAAAGAATCCAATAAACAAATTTGTAAAAGAAACAGTAAATATTATTAGAAGTTGTAATTTAGTTATTCCAAAAAATGAAATTTATAAATTTAATGTTTCAAATGCAGTTATACCTCGGTTATATTGCCTCCCAAAGATACACAAAGAAGGTAATTTGATGAGACCGATAGTTTCGGGGATTGACTCACCAACTTATCTTTTGTCAAAATGGTTAAATAAAGTTTTTGGAAATTTTAAATTTAATATAGAATCCAGCTCAATAAAAAATACAGGAGAGTTTATAAATAAATTGAAAAATATTGAACTGACAGTAGACGAAATATTTGTATCGTTTGACGTTTGTTCACTATTCCCAAGCATACCAGTTGCTGAAACATTAATTTTGTTAAAAGAATTTTTAATTGAAAATAACATAGAGATTAATGAAGTTAACGAATATGTAAAATTAACTAAATGTTGTATGACTCAGAATTATTTTTCATTTAACAATGTGTTTTACCAACAAAAAGATGGTACAGCTATGGGGAATAGTTTATCACCTTTCATAGCCGAACTTTTTATGAAAAATTTTGAAAAGGAATTAAGAAACAAACTCCCGTATTTTCCTAGAGTATGGATTAGATATGTAGATGATGTTTTCCCAATTTTTAATACCAAAGAGTTTAACGTAGAACATTTCTTATCATTAATTAACAATGAACATAAAAACATTATTTACTTTTGAAATAGAGCATAATAAATGTTTACCGTTTCTTGATGTATTATGTTTTAGAAATAATAATAAAATTGAATTTGATATATATAGGAAACATACAAATAATGATAGATATATCCCGGTAGATTCTAACCATTGCAAATCCCATAAATTAGCAGCTTTTAACACTATGGTTAATAGATTAATTACTATTCCATTGCATAAAAATAGATTTAAATGTGAGTTGGCCAGAATTAAAGAGATCGCTAAATTCAATGGATATAGATCCTAAAATAATAGATAATATATTGAGGAAACAAAAATTAAAAAAGTTTAGAAACGATTCTACTACCTTATAACACAAAAAGAAAATGTTAAAAATAAATTCATTAGCCTACCATTTGATATGGATTTAACAAAAGGTCTAGATAAAGTTTTTAAACAGGTAAATTTAAAAGTAGCATACAAAAGCTTTAAAAATGTATTAGGTAACCCTAAAGATAAAATTAAGATTATAGATAAATCTGGGATTTATGAAATAAATTGTAATTCATGTAGTAAAATTTATATTGGCCAAACGAAAAGGAAAATATTAACCAGATTTAATGAACATATTAGCCATATAAAATTTCAAAGACCTGAAAAATCTAGTGTTGCAGAACATATTCTAAACACTAAACACTAAACACACTTTAGAATTAAATGATCTAAAATTATTGAAAAATGTTAATTCAAAAGATCTTTTGAATAGTTTTGAAAGTTTGTACATTCACAAACATGACGAAAATAATTTATTAAATTGTGATAAAGGGCCTATCCCTAAATCTCAGTTATATTCATTAATTAGGAGATAGTTATAACTTTGTTAATAAGGAATATTATTGTTTTTTAGTAAAATTGAAATAGTTGTAACGGTAACTCTTCACCACGAGAGGGGGATGACCGGACCAAGTTATAGAGGGGGAATTTACTGCAATGTGATTGGTCGTACTAGTTTTTTAAATAAGGGGCGTGGCGAAGTAGTTGCCGGTTTATGCCTATATATTTGTTGTATTATGTTGTTTAAAGTTAGTTGTATTTTTTAAATACCTCTGAAGATGATTGCTGGGCAATCGAAATGTACATAAGGTTTAAATAAAATGTTATTTGTGGTTTAGAGGTTTTATTTATTTAAAAATAAACATTACGCTACAGTTGCTTCATATAGTTTTAAACATCATATGTCAAATATTAAAACTTTTATGACATAAAAGAAATTTATGAAGTTAGCTATTTCAATGATATAAAAGAGTTGCTAAAACATTAGAGTTATGAGATATATTAACATTATACCAGACTTGTAATATGAATATGGTTATCCCGGTGAAATATTGTCATTGCTTTTGTAAGTGTAAGAATGCCTTTAGAACTTCTTTTTAAGTGTAGTGCAAGTTTGTTCTGTTGAAGTCTGTCAGCACTTTCACAACAATGTTATTTTTCTATTTTTGTTTTTTATATTCATCATAAAACACAAAGTGAGACAAGATGTGAAGAGTAGAAATAATGAGGCAAAATTCACGTCGTCTTCGTTTGTACTAAAGGTAAATACAGTGCTTCACTAACATCTTTTATTTTGACTCTGGGTAAATACTGTGCTTCACTAACGTCTTTCATTTTGACTCTGGGTAAATACAGTGCTTCATTTTGACTCTGAAATGTATCTGGATAGGCAAGACTATATGTGTTAACAAGGTGCTGCAGAGGCAGAGTGATGTGGTGAGCAATGAGTGATATCTCTGTGTTTTCTCAAAGTTTCTACCAGGCAGTACCACCATACTCTGACTGGTGTGCATGTTGCAACAAAAGTCTGATGTTTTTTAAACAGATCTCATATCCCAAAACATATTGGTTAAAACTCAAAGGACACAGAAAAGTAAACTTTGAAAAATAAAAGACATTTATAAAAGTATTAGTATGTTATATGAGTAAAGGATTGTTACTGTAACAGGTAATGGTTGGTAACAAAAATACCCAAACATTGTCAATGATATGGTGCCAAGTGTTTTTGAAAATTGGAGTTCTACTGTACTAATAAATAGTGAAACATGTTAAACAATGACAAAAATTTATAATAAAACACTTAGTAGTCAACTACCACTTATCATGAATGAACTTGAATCAATTCAAAATAAAACTAGTATAACCACCAATTCACCATTACAGAGTTCTCTGAGAGATTTTCTCAAGCTCAAGGAGGTTAGGTTTTTGTAAAAAAAAATATATTTTTCTCATTGTATTTAACCTGACAATGACATGAATACAATAAACAGGTTCTCTTATGGAGAAACTTGTCTAAGCGAAAATGTAACATGTTTGGACTTTCATTTATGTTTAAGTGAAAACAGGTTAGTGAAATGGTATTAAAGATCCCTTGAACTTATGACAGAATATATTTTAAATGGTCGATAAAAGCAGTCTGCAATAAACTTTCCAAAAACATTGCCTGACATGCAATAATCTACTCTTTTCCCTGACCAGTTATAATACAGCTCCTTCCACTTCTTGTCTCACTTAATATCAATGGAATTTAATTTCCTAAATGCTATAACATGTAATCACTGATATTATTCCTAATGTTTATGCAACACATTTATCACATTTACTGCAAGCAACAATACAATTATTTTGAATCAGTTTCTTTTGAACTTTATGTGTCTCTTTTTGGATGCCTCTCTGATTCATGTACCTTTACATCCTTTTGTGTCAAACTCCTTTTTGATCAGGTACCGTACTATGTGTACTATTTAGGTACAAATTTATAAGAGTCAAAGATATTTAAAAAAAATAATATTCCTTTATCTGAACACATGTTTAAGGAATGTAAAATATAATTTCACACATACGTGTTTACAAAAATTAAAAATTACCATTTACTTTGATGTTTTATCATTCGGCTGTGAATAACTGTAATTTACCAAATAAAGTAGTGTTTTGTAAACAAAAATTTTAAATATTAAACAAATTATTAAAGAAGTAAAATATTAAAAAATAGATATGTTTTTAATGTGATTTGATAAAGATTTCACGGCATTTCTTTTTTGCGACAAAATAGCATTATGTTTCTACCAAACACTTACATGATACCAAATACTTAATGGTAAAGTTGCTTGATGGTAAAGTTCATCTTGAATTCACTGATTAAACTATAATTAAAAAGTTTTCAACTAAGTGATTACGTAATGGCTTACTTGCTGACGCATTTCAAAACATTCGTTCCTTTTACGAAGCTAACCCCTTTAGTGGCGGCATCGTATTAAGTATACAACATCATGTTAGTATACCTAAAATGATGCCGCCAGTAGAGGGTTAGCTTTGTAAAAGGAATGAATGTTTTGAAAAGCGTCAGCAAGTAAGCCATTATGTATTCACTTAGTTAAGTACTTTTTAATTATAGTATAAATTAATGGTATATTTATTAGCAGCCATAAGAGAAAAAAAACTTGGTAGCTATGAATCGCGTTTTTGGAAGGGTTGGTGCACTTACTGCACCTTTCGTGTTATAATACCTTGATATCTGAGATCAAATTGTCTTTCTCCTAACACTGCTAGGTTGGAAAATTTAGGTTGGAAGGTTTTTGTTCTTTCTGACTCGATTTCTAATATAAAGAGGCATTTATAAAAGCTTTAACAAAACTAGTAAATGCTGGAAGACCATGAATCCAGCATCCTTACATAAATATTAACATACATACAATATAAAATAGTTTATCGTTTTGTTCAACTTAATCTTTCTTAGAGATTAGTCTTGGCTCATGGAAGAATGTTTTTCTTCGTTGGCATTGCAGTTTTTTCCATCGCAAGCATCTTCGTTTTCTTCATATCCCAAACCAACTTTTTCTTCTGTCAACAATACATCTTCCCTGTAATCTGCTACACATGACTTTCGGCACACAAAAAACAAACTTTCATACTCATACTGCAACATAGAATGTGGATTCTGTGAATATTTAGCTTTCACACCAACTTCTTCTTTCTGAAACATAAGATAATAAAAATATTGTTAGCAGTTGTTGGGATATAAAAATTTACATAGTGCTTTTACAACTAAACTGACTTGCCAATTTACTGAAAAAATATTATTGTGTGATTAAAACTTGTACAGAACTTGACATTATACCCATCATGAACCATCGCTTGGGTGGGGTGACTGGGGCAGCAGCAAAGTAAAATAGCCAAATTTTAAAAAGTTGTAAATACATATGGCATTTTTAAAACTTAGATATAACTAAATATTGAACATTAGATGGTACAAAAATACAGAGTGGCCTAACCTGCGACTCAAATTTGCTAACAAACGAATGAGCGTGACACAGCCTAAAACTTGTCTAGTCCACTGTGTGTCTCATTGTGTGTTTATTTTCATTACGTTTACATGTACAGTAAACTCCCGATTATCCGTGGAATAGGGTGACGCCGGATAATCCGCTATGAACAAAGAATACGCAAAACAATCGATAATCGATTATTATACCATAAGTTACACAAATAATGACCCCGGTTAATGCAATTCACAAATAATCTTCAGAGGACAAAATAAATACGGAAAATAATTATAAATGTCGATGTATTTGACGGATTATAACAGGTACATTTATATGTCTAACTATTTACAATACGTACATAAGTATATGTCAAAAGCAAGTATGTATGTACATATGTAATTTACTTTACACATAATACTTTCACTTTTTAACAAAAAAATCTGTCACTTTCGTCTGTTTTTTTGTGAGCATTGATTTAGCTTTAATGTGCGATCTAAGTTTCTTCAGAACCATTTTGTCACACAGTGTCTACTTGTGTCACGTGTATCACAAAGCCATAAAGATCGATAATGTATATGACAGAAATGGATAATGCATATGTCACGTCCTAGACTATTTATAGCCGAGATTAGCTGACATTTGTTTACAATCTTATGATGCACATTAGGTTTTCTGGCGTCCAAGCATTTTGTCGTCACTTATATATAGTAGTCTGCTCGCCCCTTTTATTTCGCTGGCCCACGTCGGGATGCTTCCCTTTCAATGTAAAAATTAGTATGTACATATTTACATATCTATTCCCTTCATCTAACTTCTATTAAGCCTTATATGTATTTACGTCGTAATTCACCTTTTGGAAATTTAAACACATGAATCTGATTGGAATAAAAATTGGATACTTGTAAAACATTGACAGACCCCGGATAGTCGGGAGTTTACTGTATTTGATAATGTCAAGAAACATATGCTGTATGTTTCTGCTTGAACCCTTACAGATAGGTGTAATGTTTTATATTAAATTCAGACGGTCCTGTACACATCTAAAACTACTGTCATTTATATTTGTATGTAGCACAATATATAAACACGGATTGCGATACTTATATCTTTGCAAAACTTTATATATTAATATAAGGTCTATTTAAAAAGTAACCATTACTATGCAATTTTTTTTTCCGTCTAAGACAGGTTTCCGGCTTATACAGTAGTAGTGTACTGTATTATGGTAACATCACAAAACATTTGCAGAGTCTATTTTTAGCGTTAGGGTGAGGGTAGGCCGTGGGGATTCTTAGCTATAAGACTATTATTTCTACTGATCAGCTGTATGGCGCTGTACCAACACCACATAGATAACAGACAATTGTCATCGTGTCTACATTTGTTCTAATACAGTATTTAATTAAATTATTTATTTCCGATTAAGTACTGACTGTTTATTTCCTACAGAGATAACACTTCAACATATAAAGCAAGTGTATTTAAATCACAAGAAAACTATCACATTTTAACGACTAAATAAACGTTATTCAACAGTAATATCAGTTATCTTGATTGCCTAATGACAGCCCGTAGCCTATGCCCTGTGCCCTCACAACTCGCAAACCTTTTTTTCTAGGTGGTGTTGGCTATGCACACTATACAGAAAATGTTAAAACCTACATTACATAATAAAAATCTTACCTTTTAATGCAGCATCCTTTTATCCTTCTCCACAAAACATTCTTAATAGAAAACACTAAAACTATAAAACTAAAACACTTATACACTTGTCAACAAAATTTATGAATTAATGATGCAATTTATTCAAAACTATATTTTTCCTCTTACTGTATTTAGGCTAAATACTGTACACAGTAGGCTTACGTAAAAATAAAAGAAAATCAAGCAGGCTTAAAAAAAATCTAGCATTGACTTTTGTTTTAAAAGGTTAGTTTTACTTGCTTGTGTTTCAGTTATTGTTTTTAGTTGTAACAAATGGTGACGCATTTCCGAGCTGTTAATACGTACCGCGAAATCTTCTAACACACAAATTTTCATTAAAGCCTCGCCAAATGTTTTTATTTTATTTTCTACGACTGGTCCGTCTTCGATTTCTCCTTCACTTTCTATACTCTCATTAGTCTCCATTTCAATAATTTCGTCCAGAGATTTTGAACATTCTTCTGTTGCCAGTTCATTGTCAAAACTTGCGTATTCTTCAGCAGATACTTTATAGCAGCACTTTCTTCAGCAGCACTACTTTTAGTGCCCTGTTTCTGTCAGCAAATCTTTCATCGTGTGCAAGATAATGTCTTGCGTCCCCGTTTGAATAGCATTATTGAGTTCTTCTTGTAGAATAAAACCAGCTTCTTTGAATGCATTCTGAACACACGATTTTGATATTTTCTCATAGGAACTCGATATCCATCTTATAGCATCCAAAACAGTGATATTACTGGTCAATTCCTGTACTGGCGAGCATGAATTTATGTTAGCAATAAGAGATTGTAAAACATGTTTTCTATAGTGGACTTTGAGATTTTTAATAACGCCCTGATCCATCGGTTGAGTAACACTAATAGTATTGGGCGGAAAAAACGCTAATGTGATGTGAGAGTAATCTTTACGAGGATGACACGTTGCATTGTCCATATATAGCAAAATATGCCTGTTATCACACTTCATTTTATCATTCAAATTTCGAAGCCAGTTTTCCATAATGGCTGACGTCATCCACACCTTTTTGTTAGCATGCCATTCAACTGGTAACTGGCCTACATTTTTGAAACACCGGGGCTTCCATGATTTCCCAATTACCAAAGGTTTTTATAATTTTCCATCTGCAAAACCACAAACTAAAACTGTAAGCCTTTCTTTTGACTGGTTACCTCCAATACATTTTTCATTCTTTAAATTTAAAATCTTATTTGAGAGAGCTCTAAAAAATAAACCTGTCTCGTCACAGTTTCTAATATTTTTGGCTTCATAACCAGCTATTAATTCACAAACTTAGTTCTTCCAATCATCAACTGTTTCCTGGTTTACTTCTTTTGCTTCGCCACAAATTTGGTTGAAAGAAATTGAATGTTTGGATCTAAAACTTTCTAACCATCCATTCAAGCCTTTGAATGTTGTGTTCCCTAGCTTAGCGGTAATTGACTTAGCTTGTTCTTGTAATATTGAACCTGAGATGGGAAGATTGTTGGTTCGCGCTTGTGTAAACCATTTAAATAAAATGTCGTCAATTTCATTATTTGCGCATGTTTTTTGCCTTTTAGAATGAAGCGGTCTCTCGCCTTTCAACCAATCTTCTTTTATTTGTTCTTTGTTTTGCAAAATGTCATAAATCTATGTTTTCCCGCATTTATATTTATCACACAACTGTTTTACATTCAATTTTCCAAAGTTCAATAACATCAATTTTCTCTTTCAAACTTAATGTATGGAGTCTAACGTTTTTTCTTGACATTTTTACAATAAACCTACTACAGAAAAAATCCACTACACACTACTAATGTATTACTTCAAGCAAAGACACACTTATAAGAGTTGATAAAACACTCCACAAACAAAAAATAACACGAATAACACAGTCACCAAAATATACGTAATACGGACAATGTACAGTAGGCTGGCTACTGACGCTAATGTACATGCGATCTGCTTACGCAGAAAGTAAGACCTATTGGCTGCACGCTGTAACAAAACCGGAAGAAACAACTGCTGACTCGGGCATCAATATGTCTGGCTGTGGATGTTTGTAAACCATTCATTGCGTTATCTTGAAAGAAATGAGTGCTGACACATAGCCTATCCTAAATTATGGATGTTTGTATACCATTGTGTTATCTTGTGCATATCAGCAATCCTTAACGTTGTTACAGAATTCTAAGAATTAAATACGATCCATTACAATTAAGTAGACCTATCAGTGAATTTTGTTATGGTAAAAAAATATATTATAAACTGTATTTTATCTAAACGGAAGTCATTGTAACTTTATATTTTACAGCATGTATATCATCAGATTTTCCAGCTTATGCAGAACTAAGACGTAGTAAATACGTATCACTTATCCTTTTGCTTATTCCGCTTCTGCGTTAGACAGTTTCCGGCTTATGAAGGTTATTAACCAGGTAAATTAAATAGGCAACAGTCGGGACTTTTTAAGTTTTTCGCGATAGACGGGATTCCGCCTAACACAGGTCCGTCTAAAGACAGGTTTCACTGTGTATATGTGTATAAATATATATATATATATATATACATATGTATAGATATATTGTGATATTTCACGTTCTCCATTAATTTTCCGTTGCACTGATTTAGTGGTGGAAAAAATTATTTACAAGTAATAATAACTTCATATATATAAGGTAACGAAATTAGGAAAAATGAAAAAATAATATAAGTACAAAAACTTGATACCCTCAATATTATTTTAGCATTAAATACATTTTTTCACTTAACTTGGTTAGATATTAGGAAAAACTACTATTTTAAGAAAATGCTATTTTGAAATATAGCAAGGCTCAGTCCTTAAGTAAAAAACTTAGTTTTAATGTATAAGATTTATAAAAGGTTTCATTGAAACATAATAAGTTATGTTTAATAGAATCTCGAGGCAACTATTAATATACCTAATACAGTATATCTCGAAAATACGAGTCCCGATATTTCGAGCTTCCGTTAAATTCTAACCAATTTCTATTTGTGCCTATTTTATCTATTTGGAAGAAAATTATGTAGGGCTTCCAAGATATGTTCAAATAAAGTTCTATAAACTTATTAACCTTCAAACACAGGCGCCAGGGTGTAAAGCACCCCACACCATTCATTTCTCTCTGAGGTAACTACAAATAATTTTTGTTCTCGCTCCCCTCCTAGGTAGTTGTTTTTCACTTCTCCCTCCACACTGTCCACTCAAGGTCAACCAGTTGTGGCATACCAGTCATTGTGTGTGTTATTGTTTTTTAATTAGTATAATTTTTTAGTGTGGGTCTTTTATTGGTGTTTAACATATTTATTTACCTTTCTTGTTGTAATTTTGTCTTTTTGTCATAAAAAAAAAATTAAAATTCTGGGAAATGGATGTTTATACAGTCGAACAAGAACTTTCAAAACCCCATATTACATCAAAAGCCTTACTGCCAGGACTACCTTTGCATATAAAAGCAGGTGTAAAACGCATAAATGGTGTTGAGGAAACTCGAGGGAAAAAAAATAAAAGAAGTTCTGAATGATGCAATGTTTGCCCGGCAGCAAAAAGACCGGAAGACAACCACTTCATGCTGCAACTGCAACAAATTACTTTGTAGGGAACATTCCTTTATATACTGTGTAGAATGTGCACCTGAATAAAAAATACATTTTGAAAATATTAATTAAAAAAAAATCTTTACTTTCTAAATTTTTTTGACTTAGATTTTATTCTAATGTAAAAAGTTATTTACTAATGTTTACTTGACTAAATATGAAGTAAATTGCATAGTAATAAGTATTATTTTTCATTATGACGAGTAATTTTAAATTTTGAGTGTGGCAAATTTTGACGATTTTCAAGCTGAATTTACATAATTTTATTTCAAATAAACATATTGTTGTATTTATGTTGTCTAACTTTTTGAAAAGTAATCTAAAGAACTAGCCATTACAACTTACTAAAATGTATGAATAAATGTCTAATTTTAATTTGAAAAAAAAGATACAATTTATAAAGTCAATTAAAGTGCATTTAGACTATAGTACTACAAAAAAAATCTACAAGTGATACACCCATAAAAATACTATAAAACGTTTTATAAACAACAACATTCACACACACAATTTTATAAAGATGAAAAGTTAGTGATAATTAACTTTTTTTTAGATAAGAAATGGGGTGGAAAATACCCCGGGTGTTTATGTCCAAGTAGTTGGCGCGTGTGATTGAAGGTTAAGTGAATTTTTAATTACCTATAGTATTAGAGTTCATTAAAACTCCTATTTTTTCTAATGCATAGGAAAGGATATCCGTGTAATCCGAGTGGGTCTCGTTTCCATCTACCTCGAATTATCGAGACTCTATTGTATATCTAAGCAAAGGCCTTACTCCTTTAAAAACGATTAAACATACATATTTCTGAAGGCATGTCCTTGGAAGGCATGTTTATTACTGGAGGCAATTTTAATACTAAAAATACTTTCTGGGGTTTAAGGGTAACAAATAGATAGATAGAGTTGTTTAAATCACTAACAATTCATTTTCACTGAAGTAAATTCAGCTGTGTATAATCCAACAAAGCCCATTGACCCTAACACGTTCACTACCGCAGTGTTTGACATATATTTGAATATATATATAATTTGAACGGTTGATATATTCGTATCGGACTATAGACATGTCTGGCATTAATGTGGTGCAACATCACTGCCGTCCAAGGGGAAACATCGATATTAATTACCACTATAGCACAATTAAACGACATAGAATCCTCCGCAGGCCGTGGACAGTGCGTTCGTACAAATATAATAAATTACTAACAAATATAAAAAGGGACATTGAATAAATGGTTTACCTGGTATGAGTCGATTCAATGACTAAGTGTTACCTCTCACTGGTTCCTTGGGGAAGTTAGAATGCAGCCAGATACCATCCATTGGTCCCCAGGAAGACGTGTTCTCTCTCGACTCACTAGTCTCAGTCTCTCTCAACGACTCACTTATATCATTTTAAAACTATACCAGAAATATCAAACTCTGCCCGCATAGCTGTTTTACTATCGGTCAGATGTCGCTATCTCGCAACGACAATTAGAATTTTCTATCGAATTAGACTATTTAGGCGTTAAAACAAAATAACGTTACAGTGGGTAATTTGGTCTCTTAGTTATCAATGTCATTAACGTCAAAACACTCCTGACCCATTGTTTATTCCTTCATGCACCATTCTATTCCCTTAGAATCACAAAGAATGTACTCTAATTGGCATTTATCAACACAGGATGTAAATCTGTCACAAGTGATGTGCCTTTGTAAATATTCTGTTGGCCTACTGTATATAGAACACAAATGTAAACATATTTTATGTCTGATACAATATTGTTTATAATGTCAGCATCTTTTCATTAAGATATGTAGCCTATATAAGCAATCTACCTAGCATGACTAGCCAAGACGTTAGTTGGGAGTTTGTTGATATAAGCCTTTGTATGACATTTGTTTTTTGTGTGTATAGTGTTATTTCTAATATATTAAACATCTTAGCCCTGTTGTATATAAGTAGCAAAATTTAATAGCCTATATACATTTTTAATGTATTAAATTTAACATACTTTTAAAAATGTTTTCATCAAAATCATATTTGGTTTCGGATTTGAAGGGCTATACTGTAGTGCCTCATACGTAGGAAGCCCGTAACATGATAAGATTTTCGTGCTATAGACCGACTGGCTCAAATATAAGCCATCCTACAAAAACACTAAATACAGCAAAAACAAAAATATACAACAAACACTCATACGCCAAAGGTTAGTATGAAGTATAAGTTATTATAACAACTTTCCACTTTTGATCTGTAATAAAGGTCAGGCTCAGGTTAACGTGGTCTGTGTGCAAAGATCAAATTTTTACCGCCGGTCCCTCATGAAAAACCATACGGTGCATATATGCGCCGCTCTGTAGCGAATGTGTTAATATAATTTTGGCCTGATAGATGCCTGAGCTGTTGAATCTCACAAGTCAACCACTTAAAAGCAATAACATAAGAGTGAAATAAAATGAAACTGATGAATTTATTCTTATACTAATTCCATAGAAAATGTAGGTTTTTTTAAATAAAATTACAGCTTGAAACACATTTAAAATTCTCTAGCCTAACACTACTAAAATTTCTTACTTTTAAATTCAAATTCCCGAGTTTCCTAAATCAAAAAGCGCAGACACTTCACAATTTGCCATATCATTAGTCGCTCTAAAATTTATAACAATAAAAATTACAGTGCTTCATTATAAATCAATGTTTCGTTGTATAAAACACAAATTACATCAAACAACAGGACAATAAGAAGAATGAAATAAAATTACAAATACATAATGATGTTTGAAAATTTTGTTGTGAGTAAATGAGTATCTAGTGAAAACAATAAAAAAAATTTTAACATTCAGAAGGCTACCCAAAGGTTAAGGAAAATTAATTTTATAAAGGTCAGTTTTGGTGTGATATTACAAGACTTGAGTAATCCGTATGCTGTCAAATGGAGCAAATATAAATATATATGTAAGGTGTGTTATACTTACCTGTAAATTACTTTCCTTCTTTTAAATTTAATTACCTTAAAAAGCAGAGAATCTATAGAAATGTGTTGCTGCTAAAACTATAAGCCAATCAAAAACTTAATCATTGAAAGAAGATTTTTGTCTATAGAAATTCCAGAGTTAGAAAACTCAGTAATTCATTCTATCAAAAGACTAAAAAAACAACAAATTACAAGTTCAAAGTCATAACACTTTACTTTATTCAAATTAGCTGAATTTCAGCACTATTTGCTTATAACAATTCAGGTAAGAAAGTTTTGGGGTAAATGTAATAATAATTGTCCTATTACCTACTCAGAAACTCAAATATAAAACAGCGGCGCAACCAGAATTTTGTTAAGAATGGGGCAAGATCATTAAGAACAGGGGGCAGAGGGAGCCGGAAAAATTTGAGTTTGTATCACTTTAAAACTAAAATTGTTGATTATTTATTTATTATAACAAAGGCAACTGGTGATACCATCTGACGATAGCATAGAGATATAAATAATAATCTACTCACTCACAGTAAATATATATAATTAGTTTGACTTCAACTCGACACGACTTAGTCACTCCTAAATCTATTGGGTACTGTGAATGGTGTCTTGGGCTGACAAGGTCTGCGTTCCCCATGCACACTATATCTTTTCCAATGAAGGATGACTTGTTTTTTTTTTATAGGGATGGTCAGGGGCCAGAACCCATTGTCTCTCTTTCGGTAGGTACATGCCACTGGTATATTTCAATTTAAGATGTGAGTTTGGGAAATAATTACAAAACAAAAATATTGATACACGTACCATATACAGAATGTAACTAAGTGAAATGAGCAATTAATGTTTGATTTAAAAGTAAGGAAGGAATTCTAAGACTTGGATAACAACTTGAGTAAATTTGTAGTAAATATTTTTATAGTTAATTTTAGAACCAGATACCTTTCTATTTAGCTAGTTACATAGCATATCTTATCACAAAATTACTGAAATGTATTTCACAAATGGCTCGTAGTGAATCGGTTGTTACTTGTACAAGCATGATAACATGTGTGCGAATCAATTACATGGTATATTGAATGGAGTGGTTAATCCACCAATTTCTAAGTGTTATTAATGAGTAAATTAAAATGTCAAGGCAACTGAGAAACTTTAATCCCCTATAAAAAAGGAAAAGGTTTGATTCAAAATTTAATTGAATTTTTAAATTCAAATGTAAGAAGGTAGGAGGATTTTTTTTTAACAATTGCTAATCCCTTTCCTTCCAAACTGCTCTTCAAACTACAAGGATTATTTAATATATTTTAGAGTGTATGCCCACCAGGTTGTTTGCAATAAACTTGAAACAAAAAAATTCTGAAGATATCAATGTTAGTGTTTATTGTGGTTGTGGGCCATTTAGTATACACAGTAAACGTGGAAACACCTTTTTGACTTGGTTGCTGGGCTCCTCCCTCCATTTTGCAATAACTGGGCATCAACCTGTTTAATCATGTATCACACTCTCATCATTATCAATAAGTATAATGATTAAAAGTAGGGATGGGCCGATTCCTAAAATGTTCGATTCCGATTCTAAAATTTTCCTTTCGATTCTCGATTCTTTAGTCGATTCTCGATTCTTTCATGTTATATTAGCTTACATGCTAGGTCTCTAATAATTAATTTAGTTAACATCTTGGTCATACGGCAAAACCTTTTAAAAGCTCTGTTTTAATGTAATAAGCTACAAAAAACCTTCAACCTTGATTTATTAATAGGAATTTTTTAAAACATATCAGATAAAAGTAATGACTTATTTTAGAGTTAAAAATGTGAACTTTACACTATTTTATGAAGTTTGAAAAATACCTACGCCTATTTACATTGCCTCTCAAAACAAAACAAAAATTAAAAACAAACGAGCAACATAAAAATTACAAAATTAATAAATAGTTTCATTTGCTATTATAATCGTGTTTATTTTCTTTTTGCTCCGAAATATATTACATTACCGTGAGAGTAATATCTGTCTATAATATAATCGATTGAGGTTAAGTTTCGGAGGAATAATACAGTGTTTCTGTTATCCGTCTATTCGCTCAACCGTCATGGCCACGGTACCGACGGTGACGGTTAATCGAGTTTTTACTGTACTTTTTTTGTGTTTTGTTCTGACATCTATGAATCAGTGACAGTAAGACACGTGGGGGGGGGGGGAGAGTGTGTATCGAACCCGCTCTAGTGAGAGAGAGAGAGAGACGAGCGATGTCAAACGACCAGAAATGGTTACGATCTTGATTGATGTTGCTTGATAAATAATAATATTTTCGTTTAATTTAATCATTAAAATTAAATATATATAAATAAACTATATATAAACTATATATATATATAAACTATATATAAATATGATATAGTTGGTAATTAATTATTTTTCCAATAAATTACTCCACACACAGATTTTAATAGTTAACAAAATAAGAATCGGAATCGACACTTTTATGAATGAAGAATCGAGTATCGACGATTCCTTGATACCACTAGAATCGACAATTCCTGGAATCGAGAATCGGAATCGGCCCATCCCTAGTTAAAAGCATAAAAAATATACCATTTGTTGATATTGTTCAGAAACGTCTGCTGAATTTTTAGATCGCTTCAGTGATCTAAAATTACGGTAAAAGTTTATTTAACCGTCACTCTTTTATCTGTCATTTTCTGTTAACCGTCATTGCCGTAATAGCATAACAATACTATAATAACAAAGTACTTTAAAGTGCAGTGACTCGTTCGCTTTTTTGTAACTTACTCTATTTTAGTAGGAAGTGAGTATACCCACCCCCCCCCCCCCCCCGTAGAATGGAACATACGACCTTCAGTTGTGACGAGTGTAGCTCTATTTTATGGTGTTGGGAGAATAGCAGTTAACGATATAAAACGTGATGCTGATAACATAGAGCAACATGAGTTAATCTAATTTGATCTTTGCACACATACCACGTTAACCTGGGCCTGACCTTTATTGCTGATCAAAAGTGGAAAGTTGTTATAATAACTTATTATACTTCATACTAACCTTTGGCGTATGAGTGTTTGTTGTATATTTTTGTTTTTGCTGTTTTTAGTGTTTTAGTAGGATGGCTTATATTTGAGAAAGTCGGTCTATAGCACGAAAATCTTATCATGTTACGGGCTTCCTACGTATGAGGCACTACAGTATAGCCCTTCAAATCCGAAACCAAATATGATTTTGATGAGAACCAATTTTTAAAAGTAAGTCATGCTAGGCAGATTGCTTATATAGGCTACATATCTTAATGAAAAGATGCTGACATTATAAACAATATTGTATCAGACAAAATATGTTTACATTTGTGTTCCATATACAGTAGGCCAACAGAATATTTACAAAGGCACTTATCACTTGTGACAGATTTACATCCTGTATAGATAAATGCCAATTAGAGTATATTCTTTGTGATTCTAAGGGAAAAGAATGGTGCATGAAGGAATAAACAATGGGTCAGGAGTGTTTTGACGTTAATGACATTGATAACTAAGAGACCAAATTACCCACTGTAACGTTATTTTGTTTTAACGCCTAAATAGTCTAATTCGATAGAAAATTCTAATTGTCATTGCGAGATAGCGACAGCTGACCGATAGTAAAACAGCAATGCGGGCAGAGTTTGATATTTCTGGTATAGTTTTAAAATGATATAAGTGAGTCGTTGAGAGAGACTGAGACTAGTGAGTCGAGAGAGAACCAGTCTTCCTGGGGACCAATGGATGGTATCTGGCTGCATTCTATCTTCCGCAAGGAACCAGTGAGAGGTAACACTTAGTCATTGAATCGACTCATACCAGGTAAACCATTTATTCAATGTCCCTTTTTATATTTGTTAGTAATTTATTATATTTGTACGAACGCACTGTCCACGGCCTGCGGAGGATTCTATGTTGTTTAATTGTGCTATAGTGGTAATTAATATCGATGTTTCCCCTTGGACGGCAGTGATGTTACACCACATTAATACCAGACATGTCTATAGTCCGATACAAATATATCAACCGTTCAAATTATATATATATTCAAATATATGTCAAATACTGCGGTAGTGAACGTGTTAGGGTCAATGGGCTTTGTTGGATTATACACAGTTGAATTTACTTCAGTGAAAGTGAATTGTTAGTGATTTAAACAACTCTATTTGTTACCCTTGAACCCCAGAAAGTATTTTTAGTATTAAAATTGCCTCCAGTAATAAACATGCCTTCCAAGGACATGCCTTCAGAAATATGTATGTTTAATCTTTTTTAAAGGAGTAAGGCCTTTGCTTAGATATACAATTGAGTCTCGATAATTCGAGGTAGTGGAAACCGAGACCCACTCGGATTACACGGATATCCTGTCCTATGCATTAGAAAAAATAGGAGTTTTAATGAACTCTAATACTATAGGTAATTAAAAATTCATTTAACCTTCAATCACACGCACCAACTACTCGGACATAAACACACGCGCAATTATTTTCCAACCCATTTCTTATCAAGAAAAAAGTTAATTATCACTAAATTTTCATCTTTATAAAATTGTGTGTGTGAATGTTGTTGTTTATAAAACGTTTTATAGTATTTGTATGGATGTATCACATGTAGATTTTTTTTGTAGTACTATAGTCTAATTGCACTTAAATTGACTTTATAAATTGTATCTTTTTTTTCAAATTAAAATTAGACATTTATTCAAACATTTTAGTAAGTTGTAATGGCTAGTACTTTAGAGGACTTTTCAAAAAGTTAGACAACATAAATACAACAATATGTTTATTTGAAAAAAAAATTATGTAAATTCAGCTTGAATATTGCTCAAAATTTGTCACACTCAAAATTTAAAATTACTCGTCTCAATGAAAAATAATACTTACTACTATGCAATTTACTTCATATTTAGTCAAGTAAACATTAGTAAATAACTTTTTACATTAGAATAAAATCTAAGTCAAAAAAATTTAGAAAGTAAAGATATTTTTTTTAATTAATATTTTCAAAATGTATTTTTTATTCAGGTGCACATTCTTCAACACTATATAAAGGAATGTTCCCTACAAAGTAATTTGTTACAATTGCAGCATGAAGTGGTTGTCTTCCGGTCTTTTTGCCGCCGGGCAAACTTTGCATCGTCCAGAACTTCTTTTATTTTTTTTTCCTCGAGTTTCCTCAACACCACCTATGCGTTTCACACCTGCTTTTGTATGCAAAGGTAGTCTTGGCAGTAAGGCTCTTGATGCAATATGGGGTTTTGAAAGTTCTGGTTCGACTGTATAAACATCCATTTCCCAGAATTTTAATTTTTTTTTTTATGACAAAAAGACAAAATTACAACAAGAAAGGTAAATAAATATGTTAAACACCAATAAAAGACCCATACTAAAAAATTATACTAATTAAAAAACAATAATTTAAAAATGTAGCAACAAAAAGTTTTGGACTAGAACATATGCGCGGGGTCGAATTCACCCAGCAGTTAAAACAACGATGTAAACACAATGACTGATATGCCACAACTGGTTGACCTTGAGTGGACAGTGTGGAGGGAGAAGTAAAAAACAACTACATAGGAGGGGAGCGAGAACAAAAATTTTTTGTAGTTGCCTCAGAGAGAAATGAATGGTGTGGGGTGCTTTACACCCCGGCGCATGTGTTTGAAGGTTAATAAGTTTATAGAGCTTTATATGAACATATCTTGGAAGCCCAACTCATTACCTTTGTATACTGTATAGCTATACACATTATTCGAAAGCCCTACATAATTTTCTTTCAAATAGATAAAATAGGAACAAATAGAAATTGGTTAGAATTTAACGGAAGCTCGAAATATCGTGACTCGTATTTTTGAGATATACTGTATTAGGTATATTAATAGTTGCTTCTATCAAAAATCCTAATTTTTGTGTTTTAATAATGTCTAATTGTAGCTTTAATCAGGACTGCATTTCTTTGCTTTGTACTTGGGTAGACAGTATGATGAGCCAAAACCATGGTATCATGGTCAATCGTAACAAAGAATATTTTTAAAGAGTCTTTCTAAAATCAAATAATCAAGGTTTTTCAATTTTTAAGCTGTTTCTTTGCATTCACCCGCACACACGCACGCAACCGCGCACAAGCACACACACACACACACACACACACACACACACCAGTTTGCATGCACGTATGCACACACACAGCAAATGGGTAAAACGTCATGGCTAATATGCAAAATTATAAAGTATAACTGTCATATGACGTCTTTTTGAAAAGTGGTTGAAATGAGTATAGTCTTGTATTGATAGGGGAATGTTATTTACAAGAAATATATATAGCAGTAAGTGTATCATCTGCAATATAAAAACTATTTGGAACTATATTAGCTGATTTGTGTTCTAACTGCGCTTATTCTTGCTTGATCACTGTTAGTGTAAAGCCTAGACAATGTCAGTCATTTGCTGAGAGTTGGAATGGCTCCTAGTTAACATTGTTGTGAATGCTTCTTCCTCTATTCCCTGGGTTTTCCATTTACAGAAAGTTCAAATACCTTAGTAAAATTGACGTCAGAAAGGAAACTTCAAAATGATAGTATTGTTATCACTTTATCTTACCTTTATGAAAAAATGAGAAACATAAAAAATGATTCAAAGGAACTTTTATGTATAGTTATTCAATCACACTTGACATACGTAATTAAGGAATGACTAATGTATATCTCCTTGTTCTCTAAGTAGTTAAATTTAAACTCTTATCACACGTTTGTATTTATTGTAAAACCAATTAAATCAAGTTTTGATTGAGTCTTACTTCTTGTTCCTTCACACTGTATTTAAGAAGTAAGATATTGTCTTATTTAATTGCCGTATTATTGTAGGCAACAGTAATTATTGCATCGCAGGACATCCATAAACCTTAAAAGATTATGTAAAGATACAGCACAAAATTTAAAATGTGTTTTTTTAAGGGGTAATTAATAATATAAATTTTCCTTTTATATATAGATTCAATGCTGCAGAAAAATATCTCTAAATTCTCACATTTAAATGATACCTCAGTCAACAAATGGTCTTTGAAAATGGGTCAAAACAATGGTGAATGTTTTTATAAGAGCTACAAATAATATATATTATTTTATAACTACTGTGAGATACTATTAAACAAAACTTATTATGTTTCAATGAAACCTTTTATAAATCTTATACATTAAAACTAAGTTTTTTACATAAGGACTTAACCTTGCTATATTTCAAAATAGCATTTTCTTAAAATAGTAGTTTTTCCTAATATCTAACCAAGTTAAGTGAAAAAATGTATTTAATGCTGAAATATTATTGAGGGTATCAAGTTTTGTACTTATATTATTATTTCATTTTTACTAATTTCGTTACCTTATATATATAAAGTTAATATTATTACTTGTAAGTAATTTTTTCCTCCACTAAATCAGTGCAACGGAAAATAATGGAAGTGAAATATCACAATATATGTATACATATATATATATATATATAGATTTTTTGGACTAGGAGACTGACAGACTTACCTTGGTAAGAGTCCACTCTGTAGTCTTGAAATAGAAACACATAAAAACACTTAAACAATGATATATTTCAACCACACAGTGGTCTTTGTCAATCGAAGAAAAAACGAAAAAAGAAATATGAGAGAATGAAATAAAATAAATACAAGTTGTAATCACAGATTGTGTAGAGTAGAAATCAGATGTCACAGATTAAAGATATATATATATATATATATATATATATATATATATTGTTTCCATGAGCATATGAGTGATTATAGTTTATATAAGTCTGTCAGGGGAAAAGAGATAAGGCTATTTAGGAAAAAAAAAAAAAAAAAAAAATGAATGGGTTTATCTGATGTTGAGGTTAGGGGATTCTCTGGACTTGGTATACCACTGGTATGATAGTTCCCACCTTCTCAGTTCTGAGGGATTGCAATCAGGGGGGAGTGATTTAATTATTTTTGTGGTATAGCAGTCATCAAAAGTTGTGATGTTGTGACTCGCAGCATGTTGAGCTGTTGGTCTATCCATATTCATAATTTTAACATCATGTCTGTGGCCATTCATTCTGATATTCAGACCATCCGTGGTCAGGCCTATGTACTGTGCTGAGCAAAGTTTACATTGTAGCTGGTATATGACATTTTTCGATGTACAATTATGATGACCCTGTATTTTGAAGACCATTTTTGTTGTTTGGCTGTTGAAACTATTTGCTGAGGGGTGTATTGGACACGTCTTGCATCTAGGTCTATTGCATGGGAAGGAGCCATGAGGAAGTTTGTGTGGTTTCTCTGCATCAGGGTCTGGTAGTTTAGGATGTACTAGGATGTTTTTCAAGTTGGGAGGTTGCTTGTACCAAATTTGCGGTGGATCAGTGAAAAGATTTTTGGTGTGGACGGAAGCTTGAAGAATTTTGAAGCCATCTCTCAATATCTTGTTGAGTTTATGTAGACCAGGATGGGGTAGTCTGTTATTAAAGACAGTTTATTTTGTTCTGTTTGTGGTTTGGGGCGAACCGAGGATTGTGCTGAATGAATTTGGTTTTCAATGAGTCTTTTTGGGTATCCTCTTCTCTGGAAGGCTGTTGATATCTTTCTATTAAAATCTTCCAACTCCCTATCATTCGAACAGATTCTCTTACCCCTGATTGCTTGACTGTATGGAATGGATCGTTTTATGTTTATTGGGTGGTTGCTGTCGAAATGGAGATATTGTAGGTGGTTTGTCGGTTTGATGTGAATTCCTGTGTTGATATTTCCATTCTGGAGTGTTACCTCTACATCCAAAAAGGTGATGGCTGATGTAGATTTCTAAATTGAAGTGTGGAGAATTGTGTCAGGCTGTCTAAAAATGCCTCAAGTGTTGAAGCACCCTGTGTCCAAATTAGGAAGATGTCATCTATATATCTATACCAACATAATGGCTGGTGTGTTTGTGTCTTTAGAAAACTTTCTTCCAACAATCCCATGTACAGATTTGCGTACGATGGTGCCATTCTGGTGCCCATTGCTGTTCCCTTTATTTGAAGGTAGTTCCTTCCCTCAAACTGAAAGTTGTTCTTCTCGAGGATGAACCTGGTCAGGTTCACAAGAAAAGGTGTAGTGGGAGAAGGCTTGCCTGGGCGTTTGTTTAGAAAATTCTCTATTGCAGATAGGCCGTGTGCATGAGGGATGTTGGTGTAGAGAGAGGTGACATCTATGGTGACCAAAATAGTTACCGGGGGTAGAGGTACAGATATTTGTGAGAGTCGATCTATGAAATGATTGGTGTCCTGGGTATGTGATGGAAGGTTCTTTACTAAGGGTTGAAGGTGTGAGTCGAGGAAAGCTGAAATTCTTTCCGTTACTGAATTGCAGCCAGCAATTATTGGTCTACCAGGTGGAGGGATTATGTTTTTGTGGATCTTCGGTAATATATAGAATTGAGGAGTAAAGGGGTTTTCATTATATAATAATTTTAGAGATGTTTCCGAAATATTTTGTTCAGGAGCTGTATATTTGAGTAGGTCCGAGAGTAAATTGTTGAATTCTGTAGTGGGGTTATCTGTAAGTATTTTGTATGTTGTGATGTCTGACAGTTGCTTATTTGCTTCTTTGATGTAATCTTCTTTGTTCATAATGACAGTGGTAGAACCTTTATCTGCTGGAAGAATCATAATATCTTTATTGTTTTTCAACAAAAATATTGCCGCTTTTTCTAATTTGGTAAGGTAAGGTCAGATTTTTAGTGAAATTTATATCAGTGATGCTTTGCATGATAAAGTTGATGTAAAGTTCAATGGGGTGATCAGGTGGTAGTGGTGGTGGATCCCAGTTGGAGGGTGGTTTGAATTTTGCAAGACATACGTCTATGTTTGTATCCGTTTTGAGAGTTGGTGTCTGAGCTATATAATTTTTTATCCTAAGTTTTCTGGCAAAGCTGAAAACATCTTTTCCTAACTTGAATTGGTCTATTTCTTTAGCTGGTGTGAATGACAGGCCTTTAGAAATTACTTGTAGTTCATGTTCCGAGAGTGTGTGGTTGGAAATATTGTGCACGGCAACTGTTTTTGGTGAAGGGTTATTTCTTATATCAGGACTGTTTTTATTATTATTTTTGTTATTTAGCAATAATGATTGGGTTGGCAGTTTAGGGAGTTGTCCACAGGGTACTGGTATCTTGAAGAGAGAACTTAGGCTAGGTTTGTCACAAATAAGAGGTGGTTTGTCGGCAGGTAAAACTGGATTATCATATTTTTTGATTTGGCCAAAAAGATTTAATTCTTGAATGCAGAGTTTTGAAAGTTTATGTATTTTATTCTTTGTAAGATTGTCTTGCAGTATGTATGCTTTATTGAGAGTACCTTCCATTTGTTGTATTAGATATGGAAAATTGGAGGTAATTAATTTGGCAGTTGAGGTTAGTAATTCAGATAATTTGACTTGTTCTTGTTTGTGACACTGTAAGACCAAACTTGTAATTTGGAAAGAGTTGTTTTTGTAAATTGGAGAAATAACAGTTTTGATATACTGGGGCATACCTGACAGTGGTGATTTCATATTTAAACCCTTTGGTGTAATGCCTAGATTTAGACATGCTTCTAAAAACAGTATATGCATGTTTATTTTTGAGATTTTAAAAGCCAGGTTTTTAAGCTGTTTCAAATACAGCTTAGGAAGATTCATTATATATAAGATAGGAAAGGAGGAAAGAACACATACAAAGATAGGGAAGGAATATGAAAATGGAAAGATTAAATATATGTTTACATATTTTTAGGTTAGTTTTGGTTGGTAAAGATTATTTAGATTTTTTGGACTAGGAGACTGACAGACTTACCTTGGTAAGAGTCCACGCTGTAGTCTTGAAATAGAAACACATAAAAGCACTTAAACAATGATATATTTCAACCACACAGTGGCCTTTGTCAATCGAAGAGAAAACACAAAAAGAAATATGAGAGAATGAAATAAAATAAATACAAGTTGTAATCACAGATTGTGTAGAGTAGAAATCAGATGTCACAGATGCACAGATTAAAGATATATATATATATATATATATATATATATATATATATATATATATATATATATATTGTTTCCATGAGCATATGAGTGATTATAGTTTATATAAGTCTGTCAGGGGAAAAGAGATAAGGCTTTTAGGAAAAAACAAAATATATATATATATATATATATATATATATATATATATATATATATATATATATATATCCTTGATATTTTACGTTATCCACTGTTTTTCCGTTGCACTGACTTTATGAAGTTAATATATTACTATTGTAGTAATTTTATCCACCATTAAGTGCAATGATTTTACCTTGTGTGATGAGGCACCTTTCGGTCACTTGACCATTGTCGAATCACTGATATTTTTCTGGTGTAGATATTCAGTCCGTGATGTTGGTATTTGTTGACGTTACAATTAGTTCTTATTAAAATAAAAAAACCTAATAGTCACACACCGAAATACCCTAAACTATAACAATAAATTAAAATACCACACAAGACTATACCCATTCAAACCATGCGCACCAATATTAACAGGAATACCAAAAATCCACAAACCATTCAGACCACTAATAAATTTCAAAACAGCACCATCCTACATAATCGCAAAAATACTAGACAAAATAATAAGATCTAAAATACAAATCAAAAACACATACAATATAAAAAATGGATATGAAATAATTAATAAAATAAAAAACATAGAAACAAACAACACTAAAATAATAAGTTATGACATAACTAACATGTACCCTAGTATCCCAATAGAAGAAACCATAGAAATAATGAAAAACAAACTAATACACAATAACGAAAAAGAAAACACAATAAATAGTATCATAACACTAACAAAACACATATGTAACCAAAATTACTTCCAATTTAACAATAAATACTATCAACAAACAACTGGACTCCCCATGGGATCACACATATCATCAGTCATGTCAGAAATATATCTAAAACACTTTGAACAAATAATAATTAAACCTGTACTAAACCCACATAATATTTTACTATGGACAAGATACGTAGATGATATACCTGTAATATACCAACCCACCATTCACAACAAACACATCATAATACTAAACAAACTAAATATGTACAGCGAAAACATACAATTCACTGTCGAAACAGAAACAAACAGAACAATTAACTATCTTGACATCACTTTAAATATAAATAACAATAAAATAGAAACTACAGTACACAGAAAACCTACTTCCAACAACACCACAATACACTACAAATCTAACCACCCCTGGACACACAAAATTAACACTTACAGTAACATGATAAATAAAGCAATAAAATACACACAAGATAACAAACAAAAATTAAATGAAGAATTAGATAACATTACAAAAATAGCAATAGAAAATGGATACAACAAACACCTTATAAAAAACATATACAATGAATTTACAAAAAAACATAACCTCAACACAACACTACAACCTGAACACAAAAATAATAAAAATAAAAAAATCTACCTAAAATATAAATACACCAATAACAAAATAGAAAACTAACAAATATATACAACAAAGAATACTACACCCCAACATACAAACCAAACAACAAAATAATAAAATATCTAAATAACACAAACCACAAAACAAATACAGAAAAACATAACCTATCAGGAGTTTACAAAATTACATGTAACGACTGCAATACATTTTACATAGGGAAAACGACCAGATCATTTAAGATAAGATTTGAAGAACATTAAAGAGCATTCAAAAATAAAAATACAAAAGTATCAAATGATGCAGCACACCTAATATCACATAAAAATGAAATAACAAACTTCGAAAATAATCTACCCATACTTGAAATAAATAATAACCCAATAGAATTAAACTCACTAGAAAAATACCTCATTTATAAAAACACACACAACAATTTAATGAACCTACAGACCACATATACAGAAGACATACTATATAAAATCATCATACACGCAGATCAAGAGAAAATGCGTGTATGTCAACAAATACCAACATCACAGACCGAACATCTACACCATAAAAATATCAGTGATTCGACAATGGTCAAGTGACCGAAAGGTGCCTCATCACAACAAAGTAAAATTATTGCACTTAGTGGTGGATAAAACTATTTCAGGGTGTCTAGTAAAATAGCTTGAAGAAATTCCCTGAGTTTTCCCTGACTTTTCCAGGGTGTCTAGTAAAATAGCTTGAAGAAATTCCCTGAGTTTTCCCTGACTTTTCCTCTTTTAGATGTCTATAGAAAGCCCAGTTTCCATTGATATCTGAAGGATCTTGGATAAATCCAGACTTTGAAGAACGAATTGAGTAACTCTTTTGCTTTTGTGTCTGTAAGGAACACAGAACCAAAATATCGAGCTTTCACTTCATCCGTCTCTGCATCCCAATAAATAACACTCAAATCCATTTGGGCTCTTTGTGATATTTTGTTTAAACTTTCATCAAAGCCAATTACATAGTTAGAATTTGAATTTAATTATGTCAGTAACAGGTCTTTAATATAATTTGATAAACCGATTACAACACTATAGGAAATGTTATCTTTCCCCAATCTCATGTTCTGTGCAATGGTGCTATCAGGGAACATCCTTAGAAAGAGGCACACTACCTTCTGCATTGCGTAAAGAAGTGTTGCATTACTAAATTCACGCACCATATAATCTCTGCTTCAGTCACTTTATCTTTTAGTTTATATTTATCCTAAGGAAGGAGGGGAGGTAATGACGACATCTGCATGACGCGCTTGCCCGCTACGGCAATGAAAACTGGAACCTTCCATGTTGAAATAAGCAGTGTACAAATAATCACCGTCAAATAAAACACATACTATCACGAGTCTAGACAAATAGCTGGCTACGAATGTTTACACAGCGTTCTGTGTGGTCAGAAACAGACTGAGTTATCTGTTATCCCCACCTGTCCATATGATAACAGAACCACTGCGCACCCCAAGGCCACGGTCCAGGCTAAAACCTCCCAGATGTACCAACTCGACACGTTTAATATTTATTGACATAAGTCCTGAAGTCATAGCATTGGGCTTATCAAATAAATAATGGGCATCTAAATATAGAAGTGTTATTTCCTGACTGCCCTGCCCCTAAACCGCTGGCTTACAATACCAAATATTCGAGAGCAATGGCCACTAGTTTTGTTTCTAATCAAAATAAATATTTTCCCGATTTTTTAAAATTTTCCCTGACTTTTCCCTGAATTTTCCAGAATCTTAAAATTCCCTGACTTTTCCCGGTTTTCCCTGTCACTAGACACCCTGTATTTACAATAGTAATATATCAACTTCATATATATATATATATATATATATATATATATATATATATATATATATATATATATATGAAGTTAATATATTACTATTGTAAGTAATTTTATCCACCATTAAGTGCAATCAAAGGTGCCTCATCACTCAAGGTAAAAATATTGCACTTAATGGTGGATAAAATTACTTACAATAGTAATATATTAACTTCATAAAGTCAGTGCAACGGAAAAACAATGGATAACGTTAAATATCAAGAATAAATATATATATATATATATATATATATATATATATATATATATATATATATTTAGGTTAGTTTTGGTAGGTAAAGATTATTTAGATTTTTTGAACTAGGAGACTGACAGACTTACCTTGGTAAGAGTCCACACTGTAGTCTTGAAATAGAAACACATAATAGCACTTAAACAATGATATATTACAACCACACAGTGGTCTTTGTCAATCGAAGAGAAAACACAAAAAGAAATATGAGAGAATGGAATAAAATAAATATAAGTTGTAATCACAGATTGTGTAGAGTAGAAATCAGATGACACAGATGCACAGATTAAAGATATATATATATGAAGTTAATATATTACTATTGTAAGTAATTTTATCCACCATTAAGTGCAATAATTTTACCTTGAGTGATGAGGCACCTTTCGGTCAATTGACCATTGTCGAATCACTGATATTTTTCTGGTGTAGATATTCAGTCCGTGATGTTGGTATTTGTTGACGTTACAATTAGTTCTTATTAAAATAAAAAAACCTAATAGTCACACACCGAAATACCCTAAACTATAACAATAAATTAAAATACCACACAAGACTATACCCATTCAAACCATGCGCACCAATATTAACAGGAATACCAAAAATCCACAAACCATTCAGACCACTAATAAATTTCAAAACAGCACCATCCTACATAATCGCAAAAATACTAGACAAAATAATAAGATCTAAAATACAAATCAAAAACACATACAATATAAAAAATGGATATGAAATAATTAATAAAATAAAAAACATAGAAACAAACAACACTAAAATAATAAGTTATGACATAACTAACATGTACCCTAGTATCCCAATAGAAGAAACCATAGAAATAATGAAAAACAAACTAATACACAATAACGAAAAAGAAAACACAATAAATAGTATCATAACACTAACAAAACACATATGTAACCAAAATTACTTCCAATTTAACAATAAATACTATCAACAAACAACTGGACTCCCCATGGGATCACACATATCATCAGTCATGTCAGAAATATATCTAAAACACTTTGAACAAATAATAATTAAACCTGTACTAAACCCACATAATATTTTACTATGGACAAGATACGTAGATGATATACCTGTAATATACCAACCCACCATTCACAACAAACACATCATAATACTAAACAAACTAAATATGTACAGCGAAAACATACAATTCACTGTCGAAACAGAAACAAACAGAACAATTAACTATCTTGACATCACTTTAAATATAAATAACAATAAAATAGAAACTACAGTACACAGAAAACCTACTTCCAACAACACCACAATACACTACAAATCTAACCACCCCTGGACACACAAAATTAACACTTACAGTAACATGATAAATAAAGCAATAAAATACACACAAGATAACAAACAAAAATTAAATGAAGAATTAGATAACATTACAAAAATAGCAATAGAAAATGGATACAACAAACACCTTATAAAAAACATATACAATGAATTTACAAAAAAACATAACCTCAACACAACACTACAACCTGAACACAAAAATAATAAAAATAAAAAAATCTACCTAAAATATAAATACACCAATAACAAAATAGAAAACTAACAAATATATACAACAAAGAATACTACACCCCAACATACAAACCAAACAACAAAATAATAAAATATCTAAATAACACAAACCACAAAACAAATACAGAAAAACATAACCTATCAGGAGTTTACAAAATTACATGTAACGACTGCAATACATTTTACATAGGGAAAACGACCAGATCATTTAAGATAAGATTTGAAGAACATTAAAGAGCATTCAAAAATAAAAATACAAAAGTATCAAATGATGCAGCACACCTAATATCACATAAAAATGAAATAACAAACTTCGAAAATAATCTACCCATACTTGAAATAAATAATAACCCAATAGAATTAAACTCACTAGAAAAATACCTCATTTATAAAAACACACACAACAATTTAATGAACCTACAGACCACATATACAGAAGACATACTATATAAAATCATCATACACGCAGATCAAGAGAAAATGCGTGTATGTCAACAAATACCAACATCACAGACCGAACATCTACACCATAAAAATATCAGTGATTCGACAATGGTCAAGTGACCGAAAGGTGCCTCATCACAACAAAGTAAAATTATTGCACTTAGTGGTGGATAAAACTATTTCAGGGTGTCTAGTAAAATAGCTTGAAGAAATTCCCTGAGTTTTCCCTGACTTTTCCAGGGTGTCTAGTAAAATAGCTTGAAGAAATTCCCTGAGTTTTCCCTGACTTTTCCTCTTTTAGATGTCTATAGAAAGCCCAGTTTCCATTGATATCTGAAGGATCTTGGATAAATCCAGACTTTGAAGAACGAATTGAGTAACTCTTTTGCTTTTGTGTCTGTAAGGAACACAGAACCAAAATATCGAGCTTTCACTTCATCCGTCTCTGCATCCCAATAAATAACACTCAAATCCATTTGGGCTCTTTGTGATATTTTGTTTAAACTTTCATCAAAGCCAATTACATAGTTAGAATTTGAATTTAATTATGTCAGTAACAGGTCTTTAATATAATTTGATAAACCGATTACAACACTATAGGAAATGTTATCTTTCCCCAATCTCATGTTCTGTGCAATGGTGCTATCAGGGAACATCCTTAGAAAGAGGCACACTACCTTCTGCATTGCGTAAAGAAGTGTTGCATTACTAAATTCACGCACCATATAATCTCTGCTTCAGTCACTTTATCTTTTAGTTTATATTTATCCTAAGGAAGGAGGGGAGGTAATGACGACATCTGCATGACGCGCTTGCCCGCTACGGCAATGAAAACTGGAACCTTCCATGTTGAAATAAGCAGTGTACAAATAATCACCGTCAAATAAAACACATACTATCACGAGTCTAGACAAATAGCTGGCTACGAATGTTTACACAGCGTTCTGTGTGGTCAGAAACAGACTGAGTTATCTGTTATCCCCACCTGTCCATATGATAACAGAACCACTGCGCACCCCAAGGCCACGGTCCAGGCTAAAACCTCCCAGATGTACCAACTCGACACGTTTAATATTTATTGACATAAGTCCTGAAGTCATAGCATTGGGCTTATCAAATAAATAATGGGCATCTAAATATAGAAGTGTTATTTCCTGACTGCCCTGCCCCTAAACCGCTGGCTTACAATACCAAATATTCGAGAGCAATGGCCACTAGTTTTGTTTCTAATCAAAATAAATATTTTCCCGATTTTTTAAAATTTTCCCTGACTTTTCCCTGAATTTTCCAGAATCTTAAAATTCCCTGACTTTTCCCGGTTTTCCCTGTCACTAGACACCCTGTATTTACAATAGTAATATATCAACTTCATATATATATATATATATATATATATATATATGAAGTTAATATATTACTATTGTAAGTAATTTTATCCACCATTAAGTGCAATCAAAGGTGCCTCATCACTCAAGGTAAAAATATTGCACTTAATGGTGGATAAAATTACTTACAATAGTAATATATTAACTTCATAAAGTCAGTGCAACGGAAAAACAATGGATAACGTTAAATATCAAGAATATATATATATATATATATATATATTGTTTCCATGAGCATATGAGTGATTATAGTCTATAAAAGTCTGTCAGGGGAAAAGAGATAAGGCTATTAGACCAAAAAAAAAAAAAAAAAAAAATGAATGGATTTATCTGATTTTGAGGTTAGGGGATTCTCTGGACTTGATATACCACTGGTATGATAGTTCCCACCTTCTCAGTTCTGAGGGATTGCAATCAGGGGGGAGTGATTTAATTATTTTTGTGGTATAGCAGTCATCAAAAGTTGTGATGTTGTGACTCGCAGCATGTTGAGCTGTTGGTCTATCCATATTCATAATTTTAACATCATGTCTGTGGCCATTCATTCTGATATTCAGACCATCCGTGGTCAGGCCTATGTACTGTGCTGAGCAAAGTTTACATTGTAGCTGGTATATGACATTTTTCGATGTACAATTATGATGACCCTGTATTTTGAAGACCATTTGTGTTGTTTGGCTGTTGAAACTATTTGCTGAGGGGTGTATTGGACACGTCTTGCATCTAGGTCTATTGCATGGGAAGGAGCCATGAGGAAGTTTGTGTGGTTTCTCTGCATCAGGGTCTGGTAGTTTAGGATGTACTAGGA
The DNA here is from genome assembly GCA_036971475.1 of Prosapia bicincta. Taxonomy (NCBI): domain Eukaryota; kingdom Metazoa; phylum Arthropoda; class Insecta; order Hemiptera; family Cercopidae; genus Prosapia; species Prosapia bicincta. Next base: position 230,885,321 of record JBAIZL010000002.1, on the reverse strand, counting down.
TGTTTTTCAAGTTGGGAGGTTGCTTGTACCAAATTTGCGGTGGATCGGTGAAAAGATTTTTGGTGTGGACGGAAGCTTGAAGAATTTTGAAGCCATCTCTCAATATCTTGTTGAGTTTATGTAAACCAGGATGGTAGTCTGTTATTAAAGACAGTTTATTTTGTTCTGTTTGTGGTTTATGGTGAACCGAGGATTGTGCTGAATGAATTTGGTTTTCAATGAGTTTTCTTGGGTATCCTCTTCTCTGGAAGGCTGTTGATATCTTTCTATTGAAATCTTCCAATTCCCTATCATTCGAACAGATTCTTTTACCCCTGATTGCTTGACTGTATGGAATGGATCGTTTTATGTTTATTGGGTGGTTGCTGTCGAAATGGAGATATTGTAGGTGGTTTGTCGGTTTGATGTGACAAACCACCTACAATATCTCCTCACAATCCCTCAGAACTGAGAAGGTGGGAACTATCATACCAGTGGTATACCAAGTCCAGAGAATCCCCTAACCTCAACATCAGATAAACCCATTCATTTTTTTTTTTTTTTTTTTTTCCTAAATAGCCTTATCTCTTTTCCCCTGACAGACTTACATAAACTATAATCACTCATATGCTCATGGAAACAATATATATATATATATATATATATATATATATATATATATATATATATATATATCTTTAATCTGTGCATCTGTGTCATCTGATTTCTACTCTACACAATCTGTGATTACAACTTATATTTATTTTATTTCATTCTCTCATATTTCTTTTTGTGTTTTCTCTTCGATTGACAAAGACCACTGTGTGGTTGAAATATATCATTGTTTAAGTGCTTTTATGTGTTTCTATTGCAAGACTACAGTGTGAACTCTTACCAAGGTAAGTCTGTCAGTCTCCTAGTCCAAAAAATCTATATATATTTAGGTTAGTGTTGGTTGGTAAAGATTATTTAGATTTTTTGGACTAGGAGACTGACAGACTTACCTTGGTAAGAGTCCACACTGTAGTCTTCAAATAGAAACACATAAAAGCACTTAAACAATGATATATTTCAACCACATATCTTTAAAATTAGATTTGAAGAACATTGTAGAGCATTCAAAAACAAAAATTCAAAAGTATCAAATGTTGCAGCACACCTAATATCACATAAACATGAAATAACAAATTACGAAAATAACCTAACCATACTCGAAATTAATAATAACCCAATAGAACTAAACTCACTAGAAAAATACCACATTTATAGAAACATACACAACAATTTAATGAACCTACAGACAACATATGCAGACGACGTACTATTCAAAAACATAATACACAAGACTCAAGACGAAACGTATATGATATCATCAATTACCAACACGACGGACCGAACATCCGCACCAGAAAAATTAAGAAAAAGTAATCAGTGATTCGACCAATGGTCAAGTGACCGAAAGGCGCCTCATCACTCAAGATAAAATCATTGCATTTAATGGTGGATAAAATTACTTACAATAGTAATATATTAACTTCATAAAGTCAGTGCAACGGAAAAACAATGGATAACGTAAAATATCAAGAATATATATATGGACACACAAAATTAACACTTACAGTAACATGATAAATAAAGCAATAAAATACACATAGGATAACAAACAAAAATTAAATGAAGAATTAGATAACATTACAAAAATAGCAATAGAAAATGGATACAACAAACACATTATAAAAAATATATACAATAAATTCACAAAAAAACCTAACCTCAACACACTACAACCGGAACACGATAATAAGAAAATAAAAAAATTTACCTAAAATATAAATACACCAATAACAAAATAGAAAAAATAACAAATATATACAACAAAGAATACTACACTCCAACATACAAACCAAACAACAAAATAATAAAATATCTTAATAACACAAACCACAAAACAAATTCAGAAAAACATAACCTATCAGGAATTTACAAAATCACATGCAACAACTGTAACGCTTTTTACATAGGAAAAACAACCAGAACATTTAAAATAAGATTTGAAGAACATTATAGAGCATTCAAAAACAAAAATCCTAAGTATCAAATGTTGCAGCACACCTAATATCCCATAAACACGAAATAACAAATTACGAAAATAACCTAACCATACTTGAAATAAATAACAACCCAATAGAACTAAACTCACTAGAAAAATACCACATTTATAAAAACATACACAACAATTTAATGAATCTACAAACAACATATACAGAAGACATACTATATAGAAATATCATACACACAGATCAAGAAAAAGTGCGCGTAACGTCAACAAACACCAACTTCACAGACCGAACATCTACAACAGAAAAACATCAGTGATTTGACAATGGTCAATTAACCGAAAGATGCCTCATCACTCAAGGTAAAATTATTGCACTTAATGGTGGATAAAATTACTTACAATAGTAATATATTAACTTCATATATATATATATATATATATATATATATATATATATATATATATACACACACACAGTGAAACCTGTCTTAGACGGACCTGTGTTAGGCGGAATCCCGTCTATCGCAAAAATCTTTAAAAGTCCCGACTGTCTCCTATTTAATTTACCTGGTTAATAACCTTCATAAGACGGAAACTGTCTAACGCAGAAGCGGTAGTTTTAGATCCAAACATTCAATTTCTTTCAACCAAATTTGTGGTGAAGCAAAAGAAGTTAACCAGGAAACAGTTGATGATTGGAAGCACAAAGTTTGTGAATTAATAGCTGGTTATGAAGCCAAAAATATTGGAAACTTGGTTTGTTTTTTAGAGCTGTCCCAAATAAGACTTTAAATTTAAAGAATGAAAAATGTATTGGAGGTAACCAGTCAAACGAAAGGCTTACAGTTTTAGTTTGTGGTTTTGCAGATGGAAAATTAGAAATACTTTGGTAATTGGGAAATCATGGAAGCCCCTGTGTTTCAAAATGTAGGCCAGTTACCAGTTGAATGGCATGCTAACAAGAAGGTGTGGATGACGTCAGCCATTATGGAAAACTGGCTTCGAAATTTGAATGATAAAATGAAGTGTGATAACGCATATTTTGCTATTTATGGACAATGCAATGTGTCATCCTCGTGAAGATTACTCTCACATCACATTAGCGTTTTTTCCGCCCAATACTATTAGTGTTACTCAACCGATGGATCAGGGCGTTATTAAAAATCTCAAAGTCCACTATAGATAACATGTTTTACAATCTCTTATTGCTAACATAAATTCATGCTCGCCAGTACAGGAATTGACCAGTAATATCACTGTTTTGCATGCTATAAGATGGATATCGAGTTCCTATGAGAAAATATCAAAATCGTGTGTTCAGAATGCATTCAAAGAAGCTGGTTTTATTCTACAAGAAGAACTCAATAATGCTATTCAAACGAGGACGCAAGACATTATCTTGCACACGATGAAAGATTTGCTGACAGAAACAGGGCACTAAAAGTAGTGCTGCTGAAGAAAGTGCTGCTATAAAGTATCTGCTGAAGAATACGCAAGTTTTGACAATGAACTGGCAACAGAAGAATGTTCAAAATCTCTGGACGAAATTATTGAAATGGAGACTAATGAGAGTATAGAAAGTGAAGGAGAAATTGAAGACGGACCAGTCGTAGAAAATAAAATAAAAACATTTGGCGAGGCTTTAATGAAAATTTGTGTGTTAGAAGATTTCGCGGTACGTATTAACAGCCCGTAAATGTGTCACCATTTGTTACAACTAAAAACAATAACTGAAACACAAGCAAGTAAAACTAACCTTTTAAAACAAAAGTCAATGCTAGATTTTTTTAAGCCTGCTTGATTTTCTTTTATTTTTACGTAAGCCTACTGTGTACAGTATTTAGCCTAAATACAGTAAGAGGAAAAATATAGTTTTGAATAAATTGCATCATTAATTCATAAATTTTGTTGACAAGTGTATAAGTGTTTTAGTTTTATAGTTTTAGTGTTTTCTATTAAGAATGTTTTGTGGAGAAGGATAAAAGGATGCTGCATTAAAAGGTAAGATTTTTATTATGTAATGTAGGTTTTAACATTTTCTGTAGTGTGCATAGCCAACACCACCTAGAAAACAAGGTTTGCGAGTTGTGAGGGCACAGGCTACGGGCTGTCATTAGGCAATCAAAATAACCGATGTAATATTGTGCAGGGAGAGCATTCAAATTCTTGAATGCACGAGATTTTCTTGATTTTACTATCACAAGTATGGGCTTAAGATTCCTGGTGGGAATCATTGTTAACACACGATGGAGAGCATGGATGGAGATGTTCGAACAAGGAAGACAATGAAACCTGCAAAATATGATGAATTAGACACATCAATGTACCAATGGTTTATACAAGCAAGAAGTCAGAAGATTCCACTTTCAGGACCTATAATAAAGGCTAAGGCTGTCAAAATGAACAACAAACTTGACGGTGATTCGTCTTTTAAAGCAATCATTGGATGACTCGACAAGTTTAAATTTCGCCATGGCATTCGCAAACTTGATTTTAGTGGAGAAAAACTCACTGTGCATAGCTCTGTAATTGCTGAGTACCAGGATCAATTTAAAGAAAAAATTGCTGAATTGGATCTTGTTAGGGAGCAAGTTCACAATTGTGATGAAACTGGAAAGCTTTACCACAAAAGACATTAACATTACTTTCCAAAAAAGCTGACCCAGGCTTTAAAGTACAAAAAAATCACATCTCTACTATTGTTTGCGCAAATCCCACAGGAATCTTAAGCCCATACTTGTGATTGTAAAATCAAGAAAATCTCGTGCATTCAAGAATTTGAATGCTCTCCCTGCACAATATTACGCTCAGAAGAGTGCTTGGATGGATCAATCGATTTTTTGTAACTGGTTTCACAAACAATTTATACTTCAAGTTAGAGCACATTTGGTCGAAAAAAAGTTGCCACAGAAAGCGCTAATGCTATTTGACAATGTTCCAACGCACCCTACTTGTGAAATGAAAAGTGATGGTGGCAACATAATATGACTGTTCCTTCCAACCTCTCCAAAAGCAATTTACCATGTTGTTTATACTTCAAGGTATTCAAAAGTAACTCATTAGACTTATCTGGAGCCCCAGCTAAAATTAGGATGTTTTAACACTGTTTATAAGCATTTGCAGGTCTAAAGTATAAGAATCTATATTGGTAAGATGGCATGTTTTAGATTTTATATTTGTTTTCATTAAATTTTATCACAAATTATATATCTTATAATCTACATTTTTTGTATCAAAAAAAGGTTTGGATGTGATATAGATTGTTTGCAAAGGTAGTCATTGTACTGCATCTTTGTAAATGTTTGATACTTCGCTTCTTTGTGAGAAGCAACATATTGATATACTTTGTAAGTGTTCTTTACTTAGTACTCAATTATCTGATGTATTCATTACATCTTTAACCCTTAGCGCTCGGATTTTTGTAACATGCTTTGCTTCCCCACTTGTAATTAAATTGTGAGAAATTCCTCACCTGCAGGTTGCATTATTGTTTATGGAAAACTTTGTTTTCTCTTACATGATTTTAGTAAACTAAGCTATTTTTATTCACTAATACTGTATGTACATGATTTTATCATCTTATTTGTAATTTTGCAGAGTATGATATTTTTGAAAACAGTCTTCCGGATGAAGTCCTGGTTTTCTGCCGCATGTTTTGTAGTGAAAAACTGTTTCCCTTCTACCTCCTTTTATCTTCCTGTTACTGCAAACTACACAATCCTTAGAAGTATTTTTATCATTGGAAAAGATTAAATGTAATTTCCAATTCAATCTTTCTTCTTTGTCAGTAGTTGACGGCCGACCCCTCTCCTATATGGGTTATTCCTGATACCACGAATGCGTTCCCTCACCAAGTTTTGGCGAAACTATTTTTTTTAACAGGATTTTCTTTCATTTCCTTTTTTTTGTTATTATAGATAATAAAACTATTTACTACAGCTACATCTAATAGCCAGAAAAACATTGTCCTCCACCATTTATTTGTTCGTTTTGTGAAACTGCACGGTTCATTATATTGAACAGCTAAATCTATACCACCCATAAACTGGTTATATTTACAAATACCTGTTGGTTTAGTTATTTTGTTTATGAAACTGAACTACATTCTAATAAATCAGGATCTAGTAAAAGATCAGGAATTTCAGAATCACTAATTGCACGTGAAGCCATGGCAAACTACGCGTAACAAATAACCGGCAAAACTGTAACCTACTTGCAGCTTACAACGTAGCGGCAAACTAGATTTTGTGATGACTCACATATTCCTAGGCATTTTCAACTTAGTTCACATTATTTTCAATAGAGTGTAGCACCAAACGGTAAAAGATTGAATGTCGTGGGCTTCGCCGCAGACGAGTTATAGGCATTTGAAAATCGTGTCGGGTGACCCCCGACATACGAGTAAACTGCAATATACGCTTGGCGGGGCTCCCCCGACAGTCGAGTGCTAAGGGTTAAAATTATAAATCAAAAACATATCCAACTTGTCTTCTTTATTTATCATAAATACTCCAAGGTAAACCAAAAAGAAAATATAGCAATCATTTATAGGAGTTACTATTAGGGTCTATGCCTGATGCAATCGTTTGCAACCCATGGCGTTATTCGTAAGTAATGGTAAAAAAGAATTTGTGAAATAAACGCCATAAAATCAATTTTAAAAGAATCTCAGGGCAAATAAAATAAAAAAACATGAAATTGTAAGACTATTTTTTTCAGACATTTATTTTAAAATTGTACGACTATATCAAAACTAAATATTCTGTGAAAAGAAATCGTCTTACATAATAAGCTGTCAGTTAGTCTCTCAGCAAGGATTACAAACTCAGAAGCATGTGCCAAATAAAGTTTAAATTAAATAACATACTATTTAATATTAAAAACAGAAGATAGAGTACAGTACCTCATACTGAAAACCTGTCGCTATGATTACTGCTTTCAAATCTTCGTAGCTTATTTCCAAAGATTGTGGACTTATACTGTTGGTAAAATGATAAAGCAGAGGACCCAAATTAATCCAAATTCCACCTGAAATAAGTAACATTTAAAATTATTATTAAACTTAATACTCTAATATAATTATTTATTAACTCAAATATGTTTGATTTCTTAAAACATGAGTAGGCTACTACGACTTCAAATGTAAAGTTAAAAACGTTCCATAAGAAAACGTCAGTCTCACTGCCTCTCTAAATATATCACTGATTAATGTTTTCATTGTCATTCATTATTTTAGAGCTAGTAAGACTAAAACTCTTCAATTCAATAAGGCAACCAAGAACGGTTACTTTTAAATATCCTGTTATCCATTCCAGGAATTTTTTATTCAGTCATACATTTTTTAATTCATTATTTACAAATCACTCTTACAAAAACAGCAAAGGGTTAGAGAAATGCTAGATGATTCTAAGCTTTTAGACAATTAATTTTAATTTTTTTTTAATGCTATGGTAAAAAAATATCCCCACCAATATTATGGTCTTCAAAGCAGAGAATTTAAAGCCTGTTTTTTGGCCATTCCAAATAATTTGCAATGATCTTTCCGTATTGCCATACTGTGAGCAAACACATAAATACAGAAATCGTCTACAAATAGAGAACAGTGAACCAGAGACCATACAATAACAGTAATACTTTAAAATGTTCAAAATCCCTGTTTCCCAAGTCTATGCCTTCTCGAGGTTCAATAAAACAGTCTCCTTCCCAACTGAAAGAGTTTTTCCATCCCCCACCCACAAGTCCATTGTGGGAGGCCCAAAGACTCTTCCTGTCCTTTCCAAAGCCAAATATCTACACTTGGCTGGTTTTAATTAAAGATACTTTGCCCAATTGCAAAACTCACCCTCCCTCAGAAGCTAAAGACATAGTCTTCTGTGTACGGCATACCAAAGTAAGATCATCACCAAATGCTGTCAGTGCCGGAAGTCTCAATCCTCTCTTCCTTGGGCAATACAAACCATTAATTTGAACTTTTTTCAGCATCACAAACAATAAATTATTCACTACAACAAAGGCAATGGGTGACAAGGGGCATCCTTGAAACAACCCCTTCTCATAAGAGATAGCATCATTCTCCCACTCTCTTGACTGAATCAAAAAACGTACAGTTGTAGTGGGAAAATAATAAAGTACAATTCTCCAGCAGCACACCAACAATTTGTATTGTCATGCAGCAGTTATGCTGAACAGAACCAAAAGCATTGCCCAGATCCAAGCAATAAAAATTGGTCTCTTATTTTTTCTAGCATCTGACACCACTGCTATATGCTCGAGACAACCTGAAACTTTGTGAGTAAAGCCCTTTGGGGACTCCGCTGAAGAAAGTTCTTCCTTTCCATGAGACAACTAATCTCTTTTGAAATAATGGAGGACAGAACTTTTCCATGGGCATTAGTGAAGGCAAGTTGGCCTAGTTTTATTTGAGAGATCACATCCCTCCTCCTTCGAAATCAACTTCACCACAGCGCCTGCAAAACTGCTAGGAAACTTCCCCAACTTCCACATTACGTAAGAGAAGCGCACCAGGAAACTCTGCTATGCTAGGTACTTTTTGGTCTAGACCAAGAAAAGTATACCATTTGGCCCAGGAGCTGATTTGTTTCTAGTTCATCTCAAAACTTCTGCTTCTTCATTTAATCCAGGTGGACCAATAATGGATTGAGAAACTGACAACTCAAATATATCTTAAATTCCTTTGTGTATCTTTATGTTTGTTCCTGAGGAATTCCTCAGCAGCTTTTCCCCCAACAGACCACCCTCAATGAACCTTTTTCAGTTTACTTTTCGAATACTTAAATGTTCCCTATCAAACTCAGCCTCATTTACATGCTGCAGAAACTTATGATGCTGTTTAGCCTGTTGTCTCGACATCTCTTGGATCATCCTCAATAAGGATCTATAAGCCCTTGCCAAACCATGACACTTGAGATAATCTCCACTATATTTAGCCTCTCTTAGCTTTTTGATGGCTCTTTTCTTCTTTCAAAAGTGACTCTTGAAAGCATTTTGATTGGGCTTTATCCCAAAGTCATTAACCCGTTAATAACTGTGAAATACTTGAAAGAAATAGCCATAAACTTCATTATCAAAACATTCAATCTTTTCATCCATTACATTCAAGTCATTACATTGATGTTGGTTGTTAGAGGTTCCAGAACCTACTGGAGCCTTATTTTATGATATGTCCATTCCCTTCCTGAAATTGACGGGATTATTATAGGAGGCTTGATGTCTATCCTCAAAGGTACATTATCACTCCTTGTATGATGTAGAGGTGCATCTGGGGGTCTATGGTTTTGTTCTATCCTGGGATGCTGAGTGCAGTCGGGCGCTGTTCAAGGATCTCTAACAACTGCTCCATCACCTCCCTTATGTCAAAAGTTGATATGCTTTTTGTACCAAGCTTCTGAATTATAAACCTTTTTGCATTCTTCGCAAGTCATTAAAACAATGCCAGAGTTGTTATCCACAATATCTATCCTGCGGTGACTTATCCTCCGAGTCACCTGAGGGCATATCTCTTTAATAGGACTGAAACCAAGGAAAGGAGAAACTTTCGTAAGATTGTTTTTATTTCTTTGACATATGAAATATTAAATATTTTGGTGACGGCATTGACGGTGACGTTGCTACCATCAATTTTTACTCCCATCATCATCTTTAGGCTTGTCAGGTGAATCTTGATGTGTTCTCATTAAACTAAGACCATTTGAAGTGTTTTTAAGATCCATAAATATTTTTAAGCCAGCTATCATGTCAGGCGTTACAGGCAGAACTATAGGAACGGGTAAACCCATGGATCACATTTTCCGCTCCCAGAACTCTGGAGCCTATAGTTTTTCTCTTTAGCTCAATTGGGCATCAGTTGACTACTTGTAATACTATGCACAAGCTCTGACACCTGTGCACCGCAGACACTCCCTAACCAAGGGCCGAAGCAGCTGGCAGATCAGAATCCACGCTTACGTCTTGGCAGAGCAAGCTCACATCAGCATCCCGGACCACAGTTTGTCGACCTCTGGTCTTTTCAACACTCCCAATGAGCAACGGTTCTCACCAGTCAAAATTTAGTGTGTGTATAAAGTGTAATTGTGTATAGTAGTGAAGTGGGTGTTGTCAGTAGTGTTCAAGTTAGGGTGGGGCACTGTGAGGGACGCCAAACCCCTCTCAGACGGTTTTTACTAACAAAACCCTTTGCGGGTTGTACTTGCAAGAAAGTAGAGGTGCTTATAATTTCTGTAGTTCTACTTCAGGCCTGCTGCACATGTAATTGAAAAGAACCGAGGAAGCCATTCAGGCTTAATGGAGTTGTATTTGCAATAAATTAAAGCCCCTCGGAATTCTGTGTGTGTACTTAAAAGAAAAAAAAACATTAGTGAAGTTATAACATTCTGAATACATGCAATGTTAGAGCAATAGCAAGTAAAACTAGATAACATATTCACGATGCTAATAGCTTACCTGGTTTTAAAATATGGTATATAGATTCAACAAATTCGACTATATTAGCAGCACAGTCAATGAAAAAACAAGTAGCTACACAATCCCATTGGTCACCAATCTTGTAAATCTGTACAACACAACAAACTACAAATTACCATAAATTTTACATAGTAAAAAAGTAACAAAGAATCTAAAACAATAACAATATAGGCTTTTATGTGAAACATTTGTGCGAGATAACATTGTCTTGAAATTTTTTCTAATAACCTCAATAAAACAGGACTTCCTATTTACTCCTGAAGAAATATGACAATGCTGGGAATGATAGAACTTATGATCCTCGACACACTTATAAAGGATTGTTAAGGTTTATGAACAGGAGGTCCATTCCCATTTTTATTTAAATTAATCAATTTCTCTGTTATTATCTAGAAATATATAAAAATTATTGTGATAATAATATGATTAAAAACTAAACCCCTAGTCAAAGATATAGAAAAGAACGATGGTGGAGTGGTTTGGTATCCCTGATGGTACCCCATTGAAGCAACACAAACTGGCTCAGATCTGTTAAACATATGTGTTACTATTTATTAGAAATATATTGTGGTTGAATTTAATAATAAATACATAAAAACCTCTTAACCACAAACTTTCTTTATTTTACTCTTATGTACATTTCAGTTACCAAGTATCCATCCTTAGAGAGATAACATACAAAGACAGTCTTTGTATGTTATCCCTCTGAGAATGGTTACTTGGTAACTGAAATGTTCCTAAAGGTAAAATAAAGAGTGTTTGTGGTTAAGAGGTTTTTATGTAATTATTAAACATATGTGTGTTACACTTGTTTTAACATTCCCTTATACTGTTGGAAATGTTAAAATAGTAAGAACATATAAAATCCCTAAGCACTGTAGCATTTTAGATAGAAACTAATACACCCTGTTCAGCGCTAACTTGCTTTCCACATCTACACAGATTCGAGCGATAATGTCATCATGTCAGGTGATAGTGAAATATGTTTCTTATTTATTTTCTTCTGGTTTTTTTTTGTAATTGGGTTTAAATATTTTGTAACACTATTTAATTTTAAAAAGTTAGATATTAAATATTGCAGTTACATAGTTTATGGATGACCTGCAAAGTCAAGAGCATTCTAAAATTGATATTTATAAGCAGTACATTCAATAAAAAGGCTACAAATAGTTTCAAATACAAAACAAATTAAATTTATTGACCATAAGTTACCAAGTGAAGCAAAATACATATTACAAAACTTTCATAGTTTCAATTCTCATTTTCAATTTCGTTTAAGGTGTTAAACTTTAGAACAATTTTTACCACATCTCTTACAAACATCCTTAAGCTCGCTAAGACCAAACAGTAAATATTTATATAAAATTCTGAGTTTCTCTTATGAGAAAAGGTAATCATCAATATGTAAATTATCATTATCTATACAAATTGTAAAAAGTAACTAAAAAAAATCACAAAGGTTGGAGACTGGAATAAATTAGCTGAGAAAAATAAAATTAAAACAAAGAAGAAAACACATAAATAATCAATCAAAAAACTAGGTTGGTTAGAGAATATGAAAAATATTTTAAAATTAATCACAAGCCGTTAGATGTGGTAAAAGTAGAGGACACATAGAAGACAAACAAAAATATTTGGACAAACCCAAGGAAGTTGCTGCCAATTTCAACAAGGCTATGAATGTTTACTCGCTAATTTGAATAAGATTAGCATGTCTGCTTATTTGATAAATGGCAGAAACTAATAAAGCAAAAACTCAGTGTATAAAGCTTGACTCTGAACAACAAAGGTTAAAAGACTATATTAAGGCAATGATTGGGGTTGAACATTAAAAAACATTAAATAATTGATTTTTAAGAAACTAAATGCAAACTATAGCCACTAATTGTGCTGACGTGCTTCTAAAGCTTACTTTAATTGAGAGTAATCTGTGCAATTATGTAACATACCTCAGCTCAGTATGTTGCTAAATAGACTTTGCACATTTTAAAAAGCAACTACTGCAAATCAATGAAATCAAGATGATTACAAACAACTACAGTAAATATATTTGTTTATATAAATGTTAGTTTCAAGTAATTCTTCAAGGCGACCTCACCTAAAAACAAAAATATAAAATAACCATGTAAGTGAAAACCCACTAACTTAGATATATATTTTAGAAATCAAAGGAAGATTTTTTTGAATAAAGTTCTCAACAAGTATAGTTTGGATTAACTCCTTAGACCTTGGATTATAGTTTCTGCTGACCTGTCCAACACAAATACAAGTAATGTTACGAACAACTGCAGTCCAATCTATTATTTGCTGACTTCAGATTTCACAACCGAATTCTTATTTTAAAAAAACTCTACAGTTTCTATTTTGATACAAAATTTTTCTACCTTGAACAATTGCAGTAGTCAAAGGGTCTTAAGTGTGATACTTTAAACTTAGAATGTAACCGACAGCACATTTTTTTTTCAGGCATAAACAGTAACTGAAATCACTTTTGCTGTGATTGTATCACTTTTTCAGCAGTGATTCTCTGGCCCTCATATTACAATTGTAATTCTACTTAGAAATAAAAACAAACAAGTAACTAGCATAACCTCCAAGAAGTCTCCAGCAATCATGGTAAAATGTGCTCTGGTAGGTCCTAAATCTAAGGGATTTATATCTGGAATAGATATCTTTTCCATTTGATTTTTTGCTGTTAGGTTGTTATCAAACTGATGTATCCATGGATGTATATGGTAAAGGTTTGTTCCTGGGCATCTAAAAAAAATCATAACAAAATGTTTGCTGTATAACTATCTATTAGAAAACAACAAATTTCAAACTCTAAAATAGTATGGTACAAAATGTATTGAGCAAAGAGAACAGGGATATAGTTTTAAATATAATAAAACTTCAATTAACCATCATATCATGATTGCCCCCATCACGGTAGATAAGTAATCATACCATTATAAAATAAGCCTATGTATAATTTGAATGTAAATTACTACATAAATGTGCATATGTATGTCTAACATTACTACAAATATTTTTAGGTTAGTTTTGGTTGGTAAAGATTATTTAGATTTTTTGGACTAGGAAAAAAAAAAAAAAATTTGAATGGGAAATCATTGTTCAAGTGCTTTTATGTGTTTCTATTTCAAGACAATAGTGTGGACTTTTACCAAGGTAAGTCTGTCAGTCTCCTAGTCCAAAAAATCTATTACTACAAATACAAATTGTTAATATATGACTGTGATATAATAATGAAGAGCAAAATATATACAAATGCAAAAATAAAAGAAATGTAGGTCTACAGGCTTAGAAATGAAACTGGGCAAATATTACACAGGTAATAATATTACTGATAAACTTTTAGCTCTTGATAAGGATTTTCTGATAGAAAATCAAAATGTAGTGTATTGTGGTAACATGAATTGGTCTGATTTGCCATTAAACTTAAACACATTAAATAGTTATTAACGGACATTAAATGTGTACAATGCTAAATATTTGCACCTATGGTGAAACACAATCTTCTTACATCTTAAGACTTGACAGATTTAAATAATTACATTTCCTCTGGTAGTTCTAAACTGGCTTCATATCTTTCTGTGTTTCAAGATGAATGCCACGATTTGCTATTACCATCTATAAATAAATATGATTCTGTATGGGGATTATCACAAAAATTTTTTTAAAGTTTTATAGCTCTATAATTGTTTTTAGTTTAGGATTGCCTAGAAGGGTCAGCAACTTCTTTCTTGGAAGAATGACCAAAGCTGTTGTGGAGACTTGATTTGTTATCTGGCTGAATAGAGGATGCCAATAGGAAGGGTATGAAGGGAGCATTGAGGCCTCATAGCCCACCAATCCCGAATTGCAAGCCTGGAATCTTCTATTCAGCCGGATAACCAATCAAACCTCCAGAGCAGCATTGGTTATTCTTCCAAGAAAGAAGTTGCTGTCTTTTCTAGGCAATCCTAAACTCCAAAATAATTGTGAACAGACTTCTCTGGCTTTCCCCTTGCCCCCATTTCAATTGCAAACACATCTGCATGGAAATCTTGCATCCTTAAACCAAGTGTCAATTCCTTACATGATTTTATAGTTTTTTGTTGCTCAATCTTCTAAAGTATATGATGTGCATTACAAGGGGACATTGCACAGTTCGCATAAACTTTCAACATCACAACCAAATCTCATTGCTCAAAGTTGCCAGAATCTGGGAGTGTATTCTGGAAATAATTCCAACAGAATTTTAACAAAATCTGAGACCAGTCACTATCCAATTTTATCAGTAAACAAAACTCAACGACTGCAATTATAAACCATGTAGCTCTCTCTCCTGAAAATAATTTTCCAGAACTAATTTCTTATCGTCTCAACTTCACTCACTTTCTTTTACATTTCCCAAAACCTACTTATTCAGGATTTTGCTTCAGCACAAAGAGTCATAGAATAATGTTCAGGCTTAGAGTGAAGTTGAAGGTTCTAGCTTCAAGGTCTTTGAGATCATTAACCCTCAAGGACGCGCGCTGTTGTAAAAAGTACAACCGTTTTAATATTTTTATTCTTGTTGAAACCTGTTGGTAGTTATTTGTTCAAATCAACATCCTATTCTTCTATTGGTCCCCCCACTACTCTTATCAGTTGTCATCAATGTCTTTATTCTATCAACATAGCCTCAGTGTGCGATTAGTTCTAGTCAGTCATCACTGTTGTACAAAATACAACAAGGCGCCTTCTGACGTTTTTATTTTTTCGGTGCAGTTTTTTTTTCTCCACGATGGAACGTAAGTTTTTATATACATTTTTTTAAAGAATTATGTAATTATTTGTTTTGTTCAAAATTTTTATAAATTTTCATGTTTTTAGGAGTGAATTTGGAAGACATTCCAAAAATTTTACAGGATCTTTCTGATGAAGAAATTGATAATGCTGGTTTAATTGAAAGTGACGATGATCTGAGCGACGGTGAAGCTGAAAAAAGTGATCATAACTCAGAAAGTGAATTGGAAGGTGATTGGCACTCTACATAAGAACAAGCAGGAAATTCCACCAGAATTTCTGCCTAATAAAACCAATCAGCCAGGTACTTCCTTCTTTGGGTTCCAGAATGATCGAACCATGGTCTCATATATGACAAAAAAAAATAAAGTTGTAATATTGATTTCGACTATGCACGACTCAGATGATGTTGACGAACAAACAAATAAGCCAGAAATTATATTGCAGTACAACAGAATGAAAGGTGGAGTTGATAGTAATGACCAGCTTTGTGCTACATATAGCGTTGCCCGGAGGACAAGAAGATGGCCAGTTGCATTATTTTTTGCTCTGATAAACATTGCTGGGGTCAACTCACAAGTAATTATTTCATTGGTAAGACCAAACTTTTAATAACTCAATTGAAAGTTAAGGAAAATGTAGAAAACCGAGATGTTGTATAAAATACAACAACGCGCCTACTTATGTTAGATAAAAAGGCGCACGTGCATGAGGGTTAAATACAAACACAGAAACATTACTGTCCGTACTTATCATATCTGCCTATAACCGACTGTTGTATGTGATATTCCTAGACCAAGTTTGAACACTAGTCTAAATATAATTTTTACTTGCCAGAGCAACTCAAAAAATTCTTTCAGAAATCCTTGGCTTCCCCTGGAGGGGAAATAATCTACACTTTAATGTATGTTTAAATACAAATTTAAGTAAAATTTAAATTATATGGCCTTAAACTGCATATTTAAAAAATTATTTACCTTATCTAACTACGGTATTGAGAGTAACTAAAGCCTGAGATGATTCACACTAACACTAAAGGGAGATGAGAATGACTGCAGCACCAACACATATCCACTTGGTGAAGAAGTGAGAGTTTAGAGTTAGAACTTCATTATTAGAATAGAACTTCAGTTAGAGTGAGAATAGTTTTGGTAGGCGTTAACTTCCAATTCCCCTCCTTCAAGTGTGTGTAATAAGATAACAAGTTTGTCCCTAAATTCAGGTAAGAGACAGTTTTTTCTAAACTTAGAGAGTTAAATAAAATGGCACTAGGTAGTTATTAACAGCATAAGTTTTGAAGGTAATTCGGATTCATGGGTTGCAAAATTAGCATAATATTAGGCACCCATTTTGGCCTACAGATACCGGCAATGACATGAAATCCAAGATTCATTTTGGTTACCGACAACAGGTAATTCCATGATATAAGTAGGGCACTCCATGATGTAGTAATATTTATATAATTTTTTCAACAATTGACAACCAGGAAAACCAATCTCACCAATCATCACTTTAAATTCATGAAGCAGTTAGTTATTAAATTAACGGAACCTTGAACAGCTCAATGACAACCTTCAAAACCCAAAATCTATATGAATCAATACTGAAGTGTGGATTACAACAAATGCTAGGTTCAACTTTACACAACAGGAAAAGTGGAAACACTACCACATTTGCTCACTTCTCGCACATATTGTACGTTTCAATATTGTAAAAAGTGAAGGAAGACCCAAAACTACTTGTTATGAGCTAATATGGGGTAATTCATGCTCAAAATATATTTAGAACTAACAAACAACAAACCTTTGCCTACTGGGTTTTTAGTCCTTATAATTAAAATTTTATTTCACTGATTGAAAAACTACATATATTTAGCTTTTATTTTCAAAAATTGATTATGTATAAATATTTTTTTAAACATAGTTTTAAAAATAATTTAGGCAACTTATTTCTAAAGTTTTTAAAATGAGTAAAAATGGCATACACAGGGTGTCTAGTAAAATAGCTTGAAGAAATTCCCTGAGTTTTCCCTGACTTTTCCAGGGTGTCTAGTAAAATAGCTTGAAGAAATTCCCTGAGTTTTCCCTGACTTTTCTAAATTGTATTTACACTATATTTATAACACTTAAAATATAAACAAATTTATACAACTGTCTTGTCTTAGCTTTTTTGCTTTAGTTTTTCAATCTCTTCAGATATAAGTTCTATTTCTTTTGTAGCAACTGACATCACTTTTGCTTTTTTAGCTTCCAGTTCCTTCAGCTGAATATTATTTTTCCTCTTCTCAGCTGCTCTTCTATCTTTCTCGGTCATTTTCTGTCTATAGAAAGCCCAGTTTACATTGGGCCCATCCAATGATATCTGAAGGATCTTGGATAAATCCAGACTTTGAACACCTTTTAAGAACTAATTGAGTAACTCTTTTGCTTTTGTGTCTGTAAGGAACACAGAACCAAAATATCGAGCTTTCACTTCATCCGTCTCTGCATCCCAATACCTAATACTCAAATCCATTTGGGCTCTTTGTGATATTTTGTTTAAACTTTCATCAAAGCCAATTACATAGTTAGAATTTGAATTTAATGATGTCAGTAACAGGTCTTTAAAATAATTTGATAAACCGAATACAACACTATAGGAAATTTTATCTTTCCGCAATCTCATGTTCTGTGCAATGGTGCTATCAGGGAACATCCTTGGAAAGAGGCACACACTACCTTCTGCATTGCGTAAAGAAGTGTTGCATTACTAAATTCACGCACCATATAATCTCTGCTTCTGTCACTTCATCTTTCAGTTTATATTTATCCTAAGGAAGGAGGGAAGGTAATGACGACATCTGCATGACGTGATTGCCCGCTACGGCAATGAAAACCGGAACCTTCCATGTTGAAATAAACAGTGTAAAAATAATCACCGTCAAATAAAACACACACTATCACGAGTCTAGACAAATAGCTGGCTACGAATGTTTACACAGCGTTCTGTGTGGTCAGAAACAGACTGAATTATCTGTTATCCCCAACTGTCCATATGATAACAGAACCACTGCGCACCCCAAGGCCACGGTCCAGGCTAAAACTTCCCAGCTGTACCAACTCGACACGTTTAATATTTATTGACATAAGTCCTGAGGTCATAGCAACGGGCTTATCAAATAAACAATGGGCATCTAAATAAAGAAGTGTTATTTCCTGACTGCCCTGCCCCTAAACCGCTGGCTTGCAATACCAAATATTCGAGAGCAATGGCCACTAGTTTTGTTTCTAATCAAAATAAATATTTTCCCGATTTTTTAAAATTTTCCCTGACTTTTCCCTGAATTTTCCAGAATCTTAAAATTCCCTGACTTTTCCCTGTCACTAGACACCCTGATACAGTAGCCAGTCACAACCAGCATAAGAAGGTTACCCATTCTGTGTTTTTACTCCTATGAGTCAGGGTGTTCTCATTAAGTAAAATTGATTTTCTTGATAAAATATTTTTAGAATAATTTTTCTACACAAGGGATAATACAGTAAAACTTCTCATATCCGGATCAATGTAGCGACAACCCGATCAGAATAGTGAAAACTCCGGATGTGAGAGGGGTTATGTAATGATGTACGTCTGTACTACTTAATCACAACTATTCCAATTAGAAGTTAGAACTGTACTGTACATGCATTTGTATATTATCAGTTTTGGTAAAAAATAATGTAATGGCAGTTTAGTTCCATGAAGTAAACTTTCCATGAACACGTTTCTTTCATAAAATATCCTTCCACCTTCGAAAGAGTAGACAATCGGCTGCTGTTGCTTCGTCTTGTTGTTCGACGTACTCAATCAGCAGGTTGTATGTCTGGAAAGCTTCGCTAAGCATCATGGTTTGATTTCTTCCGTCATTTTCCCCAGAGGCTGGCTGTGTGCTTACTAAGTCTATATATAATAATTTGCAGAATAAAGACGATTACTTTATTTTCATATTACATCCGGATATCGGAGGTTCTGGATATGAGAGGGCCAGATATAAGAGGTTTTACTGTATTGTCACAAAAATGAGTTCTTGACAACAAATTGTCTCTTCATATACTAAACGCAGTTTGTAATTGACTATCAACGATTAAAATTTTTCAGTAGACTATTAGTTTATTTCATTACTATGGTATGAGGAAGTTTGTTTTTCCAACGTATTGCTATAAATTAGAGCAATCTTTGGTGTAACATGGTTAGCACTAAATAAACTATCTCTGAATATTACAGAACAGTATTTATGGCGATTAGAAATTACTGTGATAGTGTTCCAAAACACTATTTTTTAATACAACAATGCAAAAGTAGGTGTAAATGTTTCTGACCAAATGTTTTCCCATGGTACAGCAGTTCAAAAAGCAATAAGGTGGTATCACAAGGTGGCTAAAGAGCTACTTCTTGGTACTGTGAGTAGCTGGTTGGTTACATATCTGTGTTGTTTACTTCTTTCAACACATTGCGTGCGGAAGTATTGGATCTGATACTTCTTTCAAATGTATAGTACGATGGCAAACATAACCTTCAGTACTAGCTTGGCTCCTAATTCCGGTGGTTTTCATTTATTGTCAGTAGTGCTAGACTTCCACATTTGGCGTGAAATTGTGGTCGTTTTTTGCTATCGCGATTTTTTCTAATTCTGTGACACTTTTAATATTTGTTTATTATTTTACTAGCATTTATTTTACATTTTTTATGATTTGCGTGTTAACAATAAACAACAAAACCCCAATTCCATGTTCTAGTTGCCTAGATAATAAGCTGATTGGAGAGAAAAGTATTTTGGTGCTAATCATGAAGACAAGTAAAAGTGTCACATGTGATTGATATACGAGTTAATAAATAACTTGTAAATAGAAGAAAAGAGTAACATAATCTCTTTCTGATAAGTAATGCTTCAGATTCAAAAAACAATGTTATACAAACGACAGCTTTTACATAACTAGTAAAATTTTTAAAACTTCATAATTTAATTTACATAATAGTAAGCATGAGTTTATCTAAGTGTACCAATGTTTGTACCTAGGTTGAACCAAGTCCACCTTTTATGAATTATTTTACAACTAAATCTAATATTTAGTCAATATTTCAGTGTTCTTTTTAAGTTTTGTAAAATAGTAAAAACATAATCAAAAACTAATATAATACGTCATTATGAATTATTAAAATATATAAAGATAATCTTCTTTCAATGAACTAACTTTTTTAGTACATTAACTTCAATGGATGACTTTTTTTGTACATGTCAACAATTTTTGAACTCAGAGTAGTATTTCTTGAATTCAAAACACAAATTTTAGAGCTACCTCAGTTAAAATCGAAAAGTGCTCAGAAATTGGTTCAAACATGTGCAAAAGTATATCATGAATATTTTTAAAAAACAATAAAAACAATTTTGTCATAAATATACGGGTCTTTTTCATTGTTACATCAGAAATATAAATATCAGCCTTTATACTAATATATACATTGTCATATTTAAAATTAATTTATAGATCTGAATAAATGAATGCCAAATAAACAAGGATTTTTTCATACTGGTTGTGTTACAAATACATAGTTATTTATATAGCGGTTTAGACAAGCTTTTTAGACATAGTAGTTACTGATGTAAATTAAACCAATTACAATGAAACTCACTTGTTCAGTACAAAATTTGATGCAAACAACATAAACAATGAGAATTCATTGCCTTCACATGAGTATCCTCGCTTTACTATCTCATATGCTAGTCTTCCTAAGCCCGCTCCTGGCACCAACACCTTCACTTCAAGAGGATTACTAAAAATAATTTGTCAGTAAATTATAAGTTTAATTATATCAATCAATGAAATTTAATTTTTGTTTATAATTTTTTGATTATTACTGTATCAACTACAACTATGGCATCTCTATTTATGAATAAATTGAACTCAAACGATGATCAATGCCGAGTTTATAATTTTAATATTATACAAGCAAACATTTTGGTCATATTTTAGGTGGCCCTTTTCAAGCTTTCAAATCTACAAACATAAAACCATAATTGTTATAACTTAAACATAATATAAAGCACACTATAAAGCTAGTTCAACAACTATAAATACAATTTCAAACATACAAACACTGGATAAAGCAAACTTCAGTTATTCAATAGTAATCAGTGTTTACGCTTTCACGTTCATACCAATACTGAGATGCCTGACAGCAAGTTACAATAGACTGTAATTCAATGAATCAGTCACATAGAATATCATTTGATCAATTTGAGAAAGTAATTAAATACTCTTTTCAAATTATCAGTACCTGAAACTTTACCAACACTTTTCAACTTAGTTATATAAACCATTTCTGACAATAATATTTTTTTTGTTTGTTGCTTTCTTTATCCAAAATATATAAATATTGATTGATTGCGACAATCACACGTCTTCAGCATCACGCTCACAGCAGCATCCCACACCAGAGTTTGTCAAGCTCTGTTCCCCTTAGCACTCCCAATGCACAACGGTTCCAACGAGTCAAACATCTCTAAAAGAAGGTGAAAGTGTTGATGTGTATAAAGATTGTGTTGTAAATGTTTAGTATGTAGAAAGTTGTAATAGTGAAATTAGTGTTGTCTGTAATGAATATGTTAGTCTAGGGTAACGCAAGGGATAGTAAACCCCTCTTAGTAAGTGTGTGGCTAGTACGCACCCCTCCTTCGAGTAAACTATTCACATGCATCAAGTTAAAATGTATATTTCAATTTTAGCCAACATTTGTAATTGAATTATGTCGTACAATGATTAGTACTTACAATTTATCTGCAGGAAAATTTTGTACGATTTCGTTGATTATAGGCTCATAGCAGGCTCGTCTTTCTTCTAAACCCTGTGCACTCCAATCCCGCACAAATTGTTTTATCGTTGTTTGAACTTTCTCTAGATCAGCATATTCTGGTGATTGTTGGTTCTCAGCATTCTGAAAAATGAAAATATATACATAAATGGATACAAATATTTCAAATACAAGTATTATTATTTTCAATTTATACATATTTCTCAAAGCTCTCTGCTATTTAATGTATTAGCACCTTCAGGAAAAATAATGATATTTGACCTGAAGTAGGAAACATACTGGTAGAAAATTAATTTATTAATTTTAGGGGTTTCATACGATGATTTTTGACAAAATTGTTTTGCTCCGAGTATTGTTAAGTATATGCTTCGAAATTGAGGTTACAGTGTTTTAAAATTTGAGAGTTTATGGCATGATATTAGCTAGAAAAGAGCCATGAATATTTACGCAATATATATCTATACCTATATAAGGAGGGTGTGTGTGTGAGCATGCATGTGTTTGTGTGTGCATGTGTGCGCATGAGTGTGTGTGTGTGTGTATGTGTGTGTGTGTGTGTGTGTGTGTGTGTGCGTGTGTGTGTGTGTGTGTGTGTGTGCACGTGTGTGTGTGTGTGTGTGTGTGCGTGTGTGCATGCTAGCGTGTGTGCGTGCGTGCGTGCGTGTGTGTGTGTGTGTGTGTGTGTGTGTGTGTGTGCGTGTGTGCGTGCGTGCATATGTGTGTGTGTGTGTGACACGGCGCATAGTCATGATGAAGAAAAAAGTCATTCACCCATTTTTCAGAAACCATACAAGATGTTAAGATCTTCCGATAGCTCTCAAATAGTCATTCGCCAGTTTGAACAAACCATTGTTTCTACTTTTGGCACATTGTTATCTGTTTTGGGGGTTAATGGACATCCCGAACGCAGCTCGTCTTCAACTGACTCATTTCCGCTTTTAAATCGGTCATATCACTTGTACAGTCTTCAGAATTACCACATTATCACCATACACAGATTTTAACATTTCGTGAGCTTCTTTTCCATTCTTTTGCCACTTAAAACAAAACTTAATGTTACTGCATCGTTTACACAAACACAACCTCATGCTAGTTCTGGCAGTTGACTGACAAGCTCCAGTGTGTTGAAACTTGTCGCTGGCTGTTTCAACAATAATATATATATAGGATATATAATCGTCAATTTCCCTTGGCGCTTGTTTTGAACTGCTCTCCTAAGGTTGCGCAAAGTTTCACAGTAGCGCTCAGAGTTTATTGTTGCACCACGTTCAAGAAAGTCAATAAGAAGCACTCCTTGCCTGTCCCAAAAAACCGTCGCCATAATCTTCCTTGCTGAAAATGTTTGCAAACATTTTCTTGCTTTTTTGGGGAGCTTGTGTGCCCCCACTCCATGGACTGTAATTTTGTTTCGCAATTAACGTGTTTTACCCATGTCTCATCACCAGTTATGATGCGATCCAGTAGTGAATCACCATGTCTGTCATAGGCATCCAGAAATGTCAAACTTGCATCCATTCGCTGACTTTTATGGCGGTCAGTGAGAATTTTCGGCACCCATCTTGCACAAAATTTGTGGTAGCTTAACCTTTGTGTGACAATTTCAAACAACAAAGTCCATGAAAGCTCCGTTATTGTGAATCGGCGGTTTTTGCGAACCTTTTCATCAACTTTAGAGACCAGTTCATCAGTCACAATGCTTGGGTGTCTGATCTTCGCTTCGTCATGAACGTCAGTTCGGCCATTTTTAAACTGAATGCACCATTTTCTCACAGAACTTTCATTCATTACGTTGTTTCCTTAAACTTCACACACTTGGCGATAAATGTCTATCGGTTTTAAGTTTTTTGCCAACAAAAATTTTATCACTGACCACACCTCACAACTGGCGGGATTTTCAGTCACAGCACACATATTCAGTTGTGAAAAAATGGGAAACGCGGAAATGTTCCCGTTGTCACTGCTGGACGCCGACTGAGTTGCCGAGTGTGCACGCACCAAAATGTACAAGATCGGTGTGCGCCTAGCGGCGTCAGACAGAAACGTTCCTTACTTTCTGAATAGCCCTCGTATATATTTATCAAAAATTTATCAAATATATATATTTGTGGTATTAACATTGTAAATTATTGTTCCATTGCACTGACTTTATAGATTATTATATGTTATTGTACACAATTATCCCACCATCAAGTACAATTAATTTTTACCTTATGATGAAGTACCTTTCAGTCACTTGACTATTGTCGAATCACTGAAATATTTCTACTGTTGTTTCTCGATCCGTAATGTTGGTGCTTGTTGCTGACGTCATATGCATTTCATGTGTTTTATGTAAAATATTTTCCAACCGTATCATTTGTATATGTTTTCTGTTGGTTAATTAAGTTATTGTGTTTGTTTATATATATATATATATATATATATATATATATATATATATATATATATATATATATATATATATAGGAATTTTTTGGACTTGATAGGAGACTGACAGACTTACCTAAAGGCAATAGTCCAAAACTGCAATCTCTTGGAAATAAGCACATATAAAACACTTAATACACTTTTATTTGAAATATTTCGATCAACATGATCTTCTTCAGTCAAGAAAGAGAAAAACAAAACACACATATATATATATATATATATATATATATATATATATATATATACATATATATATATATATATAAATGAAGTTAATATATTACTATTGTAAGTAATTTTATCCACCATTAAGTGCAATAATTTTACCTTGAGTGATGAGGCACCTTTCGGTCACTTGACCATTGTCGAATCACTGATATTTTTCTGTTGTAGATGTTCGGTCCGTGATATTGGTATTTGTTGACGTTACATGCACTTTCTCTTGATCTCTGTGTATGATGTTTTTATATAGTATGTCTTCTGTATATGTTGTTTGTAGATTCATTAAATTGTTGTGTATGTTTTTATAAATGTAGTATTTTTCTAGTGAGTTTAGTTCTATTGGGTTGTTATTTATTTCAAGTATGGTTAGGTTATTTTCGTATTTTGTTATTTCATGTTTATGAGATATTAGGTGTGCTGCAACATTTGATACTTTTGAATTTTTGTTTTTGAATGCTCTATAATGTTCTTCAAATCTTATTTTAAATGTTCTGGTTGTTTTTCCTATGTAAAAAGCGTTACAGTTGTTGCATGTGATTTTGTAAATTCCTGATAGGTTATGTTTTTCTGAATTTGTTTTGTGGTTTGTGTTATTAAGATATTTTATTATTTTGTTGTTTGGTTTGTATGTTGGAGTGTAGTATTCTTTGTTGTATATATTTGTTATTTTTTCTATTTTGTTATTGGTGTATTTATATTTTAGGTAGATTTTTTTATTTTCATTATTTTCGTGTTCCGGTTGTAGTGTTGTGTTGAGGTTAGGTTTTTTTGTGAATTTATTGTATATATTTTTTATAATGTGTTTGTTGTATCCATTTTCTATTGCTATTTTTGTAATGTTATCTAATTCTTCATTTAATTTTTGTTTGTTATGCTGTGTGTATTTTATTGCTTTATTTATCATGTTACTGTAAGTTTTAATTTTGTGTGTCCAGGGGTGTTTAGATTTGTAGTGTATTGTGGTGTTGTTGGAAGTAGGTTTCCTGTATACTGTAGTTTCTATTTTATTATCATTTATATTTAAAGTGATGTCGAGAAAGTTGATTGTTCTATTTGTTTCTGTTTCAACGGTGAATTGTATGTTTTCGTTGTATGTATTTAGTTTGTTTAATATTATGATGTGTTCGTTGTGAATGGTAGGTTGGTATATTACAAGTATATCGTCTACATACCTAGTCCATAGTGAAATATTGTGTGTGTTTATTATAGGTTTAATTATTATTTGTTCAAAGTGTTGTAAATATATTTCTGACATGACAGATGATATGGGTGAACCCATGGGGAGTCCAGTTGTTTGTTTATAATATTTATTGTTAAATTGGAAGTAATTTTGGTTACATATGTGTTTGGTTAGCGTAATGATACTATCTATTATGTTTCTTTTTTCGTTATTGTGTATCAGTTGATTTTTTATTATTTCTATGGTTTCTTCTATTGGGATACTAGGGTACATGTTAGTTATGTCATAACTTATTATTTTTGTGTTGCTGTTTGTTTTTATCGTTTTTATTTTATTAATTATTCGTATCCATTTTTTATATTGTATGTGTTGTTGATATGTATTTTAGATCTTATGATTTTGTCTAGAAATTTTGCGATTATGTAAGATGGTGCTGTTGTGAAATTTATTAGTGGTCTAAATGGTGTGTTGGGTTTGTGGATTTTAGGTATCCCTGATAAAATTGGTGCGCATGGTTTGAATGGGTATAGTCTTGTGTGGTATTTTAATTTATTGTTATAGTTTAGGGTGTTTCGGTGAGTGACTATTAAGTTTTTTATTGTAATAAGGTATTTGCTAGTTGGGTCTGGGATTTGTTTGTATTTATTTTCTTTTATGTAGTTAGTCATTGAATCGATGTATTTGGTATTTTCTATTATTACTGGTGTATTTGTTTTGTCTGATTTTAATATTAAGTAGTCGTTTTCTAGTTTTCCTCTGAGTTTTATAATTTCTTTTTTATTTATATATTATTCCTTTTTTTTGTTTTTTTCCGTTTTTATTAGGTTAATTTTATTATTAATATTGTTTCTTATGTGTTCAGTATTTTGGTGGGTAATTTTGTGGATGTTAGATTCTGTGTCAACTATTAGGTTTTTTATTATTTGTTTTTTGTTGAAGTTAGGTAGGTTATATTTGAAGGATTTTGTTATTATTATTTTTTCTTTTTCAGTAAATTGTGTTTTAGTTAAGTTTATGATTTATTGTTGTTAGAGGTGTGGGTTGGTTCTAGGCTATTTTTTAGGTTATGTTGTTGTTTTGATGTGTGGATTGGTTCTAGGCTATTCATAAACTTAACTAAAACACAATTTACTGAAAAAGAAAAAATAATAATAACAAATTCCTTCAAATATAACCTACCTAACTTCAACAAAAAACAAATAATAAAAAACCTAATAGTTGACACAGAATCTAACATCCACAAAATTACCCACCAAAATACTGAACACATAAGAAACAATATTAATAATAAAATTAACCTAATAAAAACGGAAAAAACAAAAAAACGGAACAATATATAAATAAAAAAGAAATTATAAAACTCAGAGAAAAACTAGAAAACAACGACTACTTAATATTAAAATCAGATAAAACAAATACACCAGTAATAATAGAAAATACCAAATACATCGATTCAATGACTAACTACATAAAAGAAAATAAATACGAACAAATCCCAGACCCAACTAGCAAATACCTTATTACAATAAAAAACTTAATAGTCACTCACCGAAACACCCTAAACTATAACAATAAATTAAAATACCACACAAGACTATACCCATTCAAACCATGTGCACCAATATTATCAGGGATACCTAAAATCCACAAACCCAACACACCATTTAGACCACTAATAAATTTCACAACAGCACCATCTTACATAATCGCAAAAATTCTACACAAAATCATAAGATCTAAAATACATATCAACAACACATACAATATAAAAAATGGATACGAATTAATTAATAAAGTAAAAACGATAAAAACAAACAGCAACACAAAAATAATAAGTTATGACATAACTAACATGTACCCTAGTATCCCAATAGAAGAAACCATAGAAATATTAAAAAACCAACTGATACACAATAACGAAAAAAGAAACATAATAGATAGTATCATTACGCTAACCAAACACATATGTAACCAAAATTACTTCCAATTTAACAATAAATATTATAAACAAACAACTGGACTCCCCATGGGTTCACCCATATCATCTGTCATGTCAGAAATATATTTACAACACTTTGAACAAATAATAATTAAACCTATAATAAACACACAATATTTCACTATGGACTAGGTATGTAGACGATATACTTGTAATATACCAACCTACCATTCACAACGAACACATCATAATATTAAACAAACTAAATACATACAACGAAAACATACAATTCACCGTTGAAACAGAAACAAATAGAACAATCAACTTTCTCGACATCACTTTAAATATAAATGATAATAAAATAGAAACTAAAGTATACAGGAAACCTACTTCCAACAACACCACAATACACCACAAATCTAACCACCCCTGGACACACAAAATTAACACTTACAGTAACATGATAAATAAAGCAATAAAATACACACAGGATAACAAACAAAAATTAAATGAAGAATTAGATAACATTACAAAAATAGCAATAGAAAATGGATACAACAAACACATTATAAAAAATATATACAATAAATTCACAAAAAAACCTAACCTCAACACAACACTACAACCGGAACACGAAAATAATGAAAATAAAAAAATCTACCTAAAATATAAATACACCAATAACAAAATAGAAAAAATAACAAATATATACAACAAAGAATACTACACTCCAACATACAAACCAAACAACAAAATAATAAAATATCTTAATAACACAAACCACAAAACAAATTCAGAAAAACATAACCTATCAGGAATTTACAAAATCACATGCAACAACTGTAACGCTTTTTACATAGGAAAAACAACCAGAACATTTAAAATAAGATTTGAAGAACATTATAGAGCATTCAAAAACAAAAATTCAAAAGTATCAAATGTTGCAGCACACCTAATATCTCATAAACATGAAATAACAAATTACGAAAATAACCTAACCATACTTGAAATAAATAACAACCCAATAGAACTAAACTCACTAGAAAAATACCACATTTATAAAAACATACACAACAATTTAATGAATCTACAAACAACATATACAGAAGACATACTATATAAAAACATCATACACACAGATCAAGAGAAAGTGCGTGTAACGTCAACAAATACCAATATCACGGACCGAACATCTACAACAGACAAATATCAGTGATTCGACAATGGTCAAGTGACCGAAAGGTGCCTCATCACTCAAGGTAAAATTATTGCACTTAATGGTGGATAAAATTACTTACAATAGTAATATATTAACTTCATAAAGTCAGTGCAACGGAAAAACAATGGATAACGTTAAATATCAAGAATATATATAAATATATATATATTTTTAGGTTAGTTTTGGTTGGTAAAGATTATTTAGATTTTTTGGACTAGGAGACTGACAGACTTACCTTGGTAAGAGTCCACTCTGTAGTCTTGAAATAGAAACACATAAAAGCAATTAAACAATGATATATTTCAACCACACAGTGGTCTTTGTCAATCAAAGAGAAAACACAAAAAGAAATATGAGAGAATGAAATAAAATAATTTATTTCATTATTAATGAATGAATTATTTTATTTCATTCTCTCATATTTCTTTTTGTGTTTTCTCTTCGATTGACAAAGACCACTGTGTGGTTGAAATATATCATTGTTTAAGTGCTTTTATGTGTTTCTATTTCAAGACTACAGAGTGGACTCTTACCAAGGTAAGTCTGTCAGTCTCCTAGTCCAAAAAATCTATATATATATATGGTATTTTTCTAATGAGATTAATTCTTTGGGGTTATTATTTATTTCAAATATGGTTAGGTTATTTTCATTTGTTATTTTATGCTTGTGTAATATTAAGTTTTAAGCATATTTGATGCCTTTTTATTATTAGTTATGTATACTTTATAATGTTCTGAAAATCTTATTTGAAATTATCTAGTTGTTTTTCCTAAGTAAAATAAAAGTTAAACATTTTATTTACAGTGATTAATGTTTATTCAACATATTCAATGCTGCTATGAAATTCAGTCTGTTAAAAAAAAAATTCTCTACTTTGAGGACTAAAGAATGATGTTAAAACCTTTCAAGGTTGTTTGGCACAATCACACACCGCTGTAGGAGAATTAAACAGCAGGATTATTGTTCCTCAAAAATAGAATTTAGAATATGCCCCCTTTAAAATGAAATTTGACAACTCTCTTTGGGCTGTGGAAGGAGTGCATATTTATAATATATATATAAAAAAAAAGATTTTAAAAATATTTACCCGTTGCGTCTGGTCTATACAGTATATACCAGGTTACCTCCAGTGTTCGCTGGTTTCCTTGGGAAGCGTCAGGCCGATCAGAAGTTGTCCCCGCATCACAAGCTAAAAATCTTTTAGACACGTTTTGCTTCAGCTCTTGCTATATTAAGACTACTATTACCTTGATTCTTTATTTTAAAAGGAACTGGAAAATTCATTTTTGTGACAATCAGCTGTTTATAATTGGTTCGCTGCAGAGTGCTGCTCTCCTGCGGCAGCCATTGAAACTAATAACTATATTTCATTTACTTTTATCGGATGTTTGGCAGTAATACAAACAAAAAACGTAGAAGATGAAATTAAGGTTAGAAACTTGACAAAAGGCATTATTAGTTTAATTGAGCGAGTTTTGGAAAACATATACTCCAACGATAAGTGTATTTCTGCTAAAAAAGAAAAAATTAGCGAGTTACGAGGAAATTCTGCATGAGAAGAAAAAGATCTTCAATTCTTCAAACAAATTTACTAGATTTTATGAAGTCATCTATGTCAAAAGAACTTCTTTTTACTTACTTCTTTGCAATATGTATGTATATAACATGATATTTTGTTGTATTTAAGATTTTAATACATACACATTTTTCTACTAAATTATTAATTTATTTAGTCTTTGGTCCAAATTAAACATGATTCCTATGTGATTGTATGTAAAATTATACCCTGACTTAAGCGAATTGAACTAACACAGTTATCGTTCGGTAACCTATCGCGTAAGTACTGTATCACTGTACTTGGAAATATAAAAATTACAACCACATTATATATAAAAGGTCTTATATAACTTTACTTTACCTTTTCGTTAGGAATATTCTCAACATTTTCAAACATACTTGAAACATGTTTTATTATTAAATTCAGTAGACGCTGATTTTGTTGAATACATAATCTAAACTCTTTCAGATCTTTCCTATGATTCTGAAGAAGTTCTTGATGGCGTCTTGGTAATGAATTTAAGTATTGTTCATTTCTTTCTAACCTATCTACAGAATATTGCCTGCCAAACAAACAAATTTACAATTATTTAACTTACTGTATTTTAACAACTGATACTCATGAATATTTAACAAGTACATTTATAATAGTATTTAATCCAGATTGCTCTTTATAGTGGATCATTGGCTAAAAAAGAAATCCTTATTTCTACCAGAATAACTTACGTGAGGACCAGTGTAATTACCACTTCTGCAACCCTCAGACGTGTAAATGACCTCCAAAGGGTCATAATATTGGGATATCATAGTTCAACATTAACTAAATTTATTTTTTTTGCTAACCGCTGCCCTCTATTCTTCATTCCATTAGTAATACTTAAGTGTTAAGTAAGTCCAAGTTCTACAACACACACTGATGGAATGGAGCTACAGTCACAAGGCTCTTGTTTCTATGCTATAATATATGCTTCCATTGGTACAAAGGATTCCTGCTACACTCCAGTATAAGTAAGTGATATTTATTCCATTCCATTTTTGACCACTTGTCTTGGCCAGCATCAGCTGTTAAGACCCATTAGTATTCTACGAAATTGTTTTAAAATTAGTTTTAATGCTGAAGTTTTTATAAATGTAGTACAATCACAATCGACCTCCAACTCAATAAGTTGCAAATATAATAACAAAAATACTAAGATGAATTACTTATATATGAAATTTTTTCTAGAGTTTAAACCAAAGAACTGTTATATCCTTTATATCCTGTTTCAATTTACTCAAACACGCTTTCTAGGATTAAACAAAATGTACAGCTCTTGTTATTTATCTAGTTGTTTGTATGCCATTCATTCATGCAACTATTACATAATTAACTTTTGGAAGATCTTTTTTCATTTGATTTTTGAGGTTAGGTGTCGCTTGAATTTTCAAGTGTAGCAGGATGTCCGATTCTCAAAAGAAATGACGTGATTTAAGTCCTAAAAAAAAAAACTTGACAATCTAGATCGATACAGTAAATCACCAAAAACAAGTCATAGAAACAGTACTCCTCAACTTGGCATTTCCCAACTCTTCTTATGTAAAATTTTTAAGAACAAAGATTCCATCTTATCATTATCAAAGTGTAATAAAAATGCTGACAGCAAAAAAAAATCGTTCTGCGAAGGATTCACAAGTGG
This sequence comes from Prosapia bicincta, assembly GCA_036971475.1. NCBI lineage: Eukaryota > Metazoa > Arthropoda > Insecta > Hemiptera > Cercopidae > Prosapia > Prosapia bicincta. Next base: position 230,852,980 of record JBAIZL010000002.1, on the reverse strand, counting down.
AATCGCCTTTGAAATTATGATTTTAAAATGTTCGTGAAAAAGATGCTCAAGTTGATTGCCCATTTTGTTCAATCTGAGGACTGATTACAATAAGAATCATCAAAAATGACTATGTATTCTCCTAGCTATATATACAATGAAGATGGAACAGGACTTAATTATAATACTTTACCTGATCATACTTATGTATTTAAAAATGAAAATACTAGTGATGTAAAATATGTAAGCAACGTATAACTGTTTTGTATTGTATTAGCATGGTTGGACAGAAAGAAAAACTCTTATCATCGAGGAATCTAAAAATCCAAGCTGTTATCAAGATATTAAAAAGCTACAGGTTGAATATCCTTCAAACTCAAATGCTTGGATGTCATCAAACATTTTTAATAAATGGTTGACTGAATAGGATACCAGCCTGAAACACAACATTGTCTTACTAATAGACAACTTCGCTGCACGTAACGACCATATGCCCTATGCTGCAACACATCAAAATGGTTTACCTTACGACCAATACTACATCCCTCATTCAGCCATGTGAACAAGGCATAATTAAAAATCTGAATCTCTTTTTACCAACAAGAGATGTGTACTAGAATAATAGAAAACATGAATGAATTTCAAACCCTTCCTTCAAATTAACTGGTTAATAAAGTTTTATGTGTTTGTGTTTTATGACGTTTTTCACATAGTACGATAACTTTTTTTTTAATTATGCTAGATTCAATTAGTATTTTAAATCATCTACAATTGAATAAAATAGTCTTGCAATAGAAAAAAAAGCTCGCAAAATATAACCAGTAGAAGACTTAGTTACATAATTTTATTACAGTACATAAAACTGTCTGGAGTTGCAAAATTTGATTAGTAATCACTCATGATAACCATGTGCCTGAATTACATTGTGTAGTTTTAGTGTTATAGAATTAAAATGACTTACTGTAATGCTAGGCCTACAAATCGATGGTAAACACTTATGACCGTAATACAGTGTGTTTAATATGGCACTACTGTACATCGTAATTTCAAAGTTGGTTATTGTTATCACATATGCTTCTGACAAATATGATAACAATAAACGGTGGTTACAGTACAAAAATACACAGTATCTAAAAATGAACAATAAATGATTTTTAGAGTCAATTCATAATAAATAAGTAGGTTGGGATTGAATTGGTAATAGCAACAAAATTATTTTTACATGAGAATAAATAAATTTAAAGTATAAAAGTATTTAGCTTAAATTTTCATCTCCTTTAAGAAAGACTGTCGCCTAATTCATCGTTGTGAATAAATAGTGTGCTGTACAGTATAGTGTACTGTATAATTATTTTCTTCATATCTATAGTATTACGTAGTGCATTTTATAATATTATTACTTCTTTAATTTATATTTACATATATCATTTTCATATTGAAGATGACAGTAATTATATACAACAATTTGATATTCAAAAACATTTCAAATTTATGATTGTTGCAGATTTTTAGTTACTCTTGAAGCATATGAAATTATGTGAAATTACTTGCATGAAATCATTTTCCTACTCTACTCAAGTTTGACAAGTATTCATCTTTGTTTTTTTATATTTTTAAACTTTTTCTATTCAAATTTATCATTAAAAATCTTTTTTACCAAATGTAATCCTAATAGGATATTGTGCTAGTACAATGTATATATAGAATCATTTAGTATATACATTTTCATGCACGTTAGCTCATTTAGTTTAGATAAGTATTTTTTTTTTTTTTATTTAACCCTCAAGGACTGTTGTAAAAAGTACAACAGTTTTAATATTTTTATTCTTGTTGAAACCTGTTGGTAGTTATTTGTTCAAATCACCGTTCTATTCTTCTATTGGTCCCCTCACTACTCTTATCAGTTGTCATCAATGTCTTTATTCTAGCAACATAGCCTCAGTGTGCGATTAGTTCTGGTCAGTCATCACTGTTGTACAAAATACAAGGCGCCTTCTGACGTTTTTATTTTTTCGGTGCAGTTTTTTTTCTCCACGATGGAACGTAAGTTTTTTATATAAATTTTTTTAAAGAATTATGTAATTATTTGTTTTGTTCAACATTTTTATAAATTTTCATGTTTTTAGGAGTGAATTTGGAAGACATTCCAAAAATTTTACAGGATCTTTCTGATGAAGAAATTGATAATGCTGATTTTATTGAAAGTGACGATGATCTGAGCGACGGTGAAGCTGAAAAAAGTTATCATAACTCAGAAAGTGAATTGGAAGGTGATTGGCACTCTACGTAAGAACAAACGGGAAATTCCTCCAGAATTTCTGCCTAATAAAACCAATCAGCCAGGTACTTCCTTCTTTGGGTTCCAGAATGATCGAACCATGGTCTCATATACGACAAAAAAAAATAAAGCTGTAATATTGATTTAGACCAGGGGTTCTCAACCTTTTAGTAACCATGTACCACTTGAAATTTTCAGATATTTTGACGTACCAGCTTATATTTACATATATTTTTATTTTTATAAATAATTATATATAATTTACATTTGGTCATGTTTAGGAAAATAAAAATGCATTCTACAACTGTATGTATGTACATAGAATTTACTTAGATACAAAATGAAATGTATCTTACATTAAAAACAATCTCAAATTAGTTCATTGAACACAGTCATTTAAATTTAAACAGATCCTAATGAGCTCGTTGTTGTTGTTTGTCCTTGACCAAATTTTCTATATCTGGGTCGATTGAACTCAACTTGATTCTTAAGTCCTCTTCAACCCTAATGCGGTTTCTGTATTTATTTTTTATGTACAGCAGTTCTGAAAAGCCCAATTCACATAAGTCGAGGTTACAAATGGAAGTAAAAAGATTATTGCTTGCTTGAACACTGATGGGTATTCAGTTTTTGTCCCCATCCAAAAGTCTATTAAACATTTTTCTTTAAACGAATCTTTCATTGAGCTGTCACTTGTAAGGTCGATGAAACACTCTTTTGAGTGACTAGGAAATTACCCTGAAAATGGATTTCTAATCCACTCATATTTAGAAAAATCTTGATTAAAATATTTATCAAAACTCGTTTGAAGGGCTTCCATATGACTAGTGATATCATCAGTCACTTCTGGCTTCAGAGAAATATCATTTTCTTCCAAAAATGCAGCAAGAGTAGGGAATGCAGAGAAATACTTGTCCTGTGCTTGAGAGCTAAACAGAACCAACTTTTTCTTGAAGGATGATATTTTATCGTTGGTAGTGAACGCTGTTGTACTCAGCCCTTGAAGTCCCATGTTCAAGATATTAAGCCTATCAAAAATATCAGCCAAATAAACCAATCGTGATAGCCATTCTTCATCATTGAACAAGTGTTTCATGTCATGATTTTCTTCACTTAAAAACCTAAAGACTTCTGACCTCAGTTCAAATAGACGAGTTAGGATCTTGCCTCGTGACAACCATCTAACCTCGGTATGTAGGAGGAGAGTTTGATATTTTGCACCCATATCTTCACACATCAAAGAGAAAAGCCGTGAATTATGAGCCCTGGCCTTAATAAAATTAATGACCTTCACGCTATCTGTTAAAACAGACTTAAGGTTGGCAGCCATACCATTGGAAGCCAAAGCTTCTCGGTGAATAACGCAGTGAGTACTTTGGCATTCTGGAGCAACTTTTTTTATTCTTGCTCCTAATCCACTGAAATGACCCTACATAGCTTTTGCTCCGTCCGTGCACAAACCAACACATTTAGACCATGTTATTCCCGCTTTCATAATGTACTCATTTATGACATTAAATATGTCCTCAGCTTTAGTGTTTGATTCAAGAGGTTTGCAAAATAAAAATTCTTCCTTTACTTCACTTTGATAATCAAAACGTATGAATACGAGAAGCTGCGCCATATTTGCTATGTCTGTGCTTTTGTCTACTTGCAGTGCAAAATAATTACATTCGCGCAGTTGAAGTAAAAGCTGTTCTTCAATACTCGAAGACATCTCAAGAATTCGCCTCTTTACTGTGTCATTGGACAACGGAATTTTCTCGATTTCCTTTGCTGCCTTTTCGCCTAATACTGCCTCGACCATATCCTTAGCGACCAGAAGTAAAAGTGTTTCGCCAATTGTATGAGGCTTCCCTTCTTTAGCTATTCTATAACTGGCAAGGTACGATGCTTTGACCAGTTTTTTGTCTATATTTACAAATTTTGCCATGCAGCGATTTTCTCTCTTACACAATTCTGATTTTCTTTGAAAAAATTCAATAGGTTTGTCAACCAAATTGGGATGCTTAGTAGTCTGGTGCCGCTTTAGTAAGGAAGGCTTCATGCTCTGATTTGAAAGTGTTTCTGAACATACAACACATTGTGGAATAGGATTATCGTTATTTTCTGTGCCAGGTTTTACTATAAATCCTAACTGTAAATACGCTGCATCGTAGTTATGATTTGGCTGAGGTTTAATCTTCTTTTGACTGTCCTTAGAGGTGGAGGGGTTAGTGAAATATTGCTTCATTATGTCCACTAAAAACTATGCTGAATTACTACTAAAAACTAAAACTAAACTTCACTTCATGGAACACAATCGAAAAACAGCTAACATTGGCATCAGAATGAAACTACTGGGTGAGAAAGTAACACAAAAGAACGTGACACCAGCTCATGCCACTGTCAAAACAAAACTGACGGGTGGGATGGTCGTGATCGTGATGAGTGGCGGGGGGTGAGGAGTGGGAGAAGGAATTGAGTCACTAGGGTTGTTTGTGTAGCGGCGAGGTCAGCGTCAAACTGCCACTATTCTATGTAAAACACAGATGGAGGAATTGTATTCTTAACGCGGAAATGTTGCATCGTAACAGTTTTTATTGTTATTATTAATATATGACTGCGTACCACATGAAATGTCCCCGCGTACCACCGGTGGTACGCAGGGACATTTCAGGTGGTACGAAGTCCATGATTTAGACTATGCACAACTCAGATGATGTTGACGAACAAACAAATAAGCCAGAAATTATATTTCAGTACAACAGAACGAAAGGTGGAGTTGATAATAATGACCAGCTTTGTGCTACACATAGCGTTGCCCGGAGGACAAGAAGATGGCCAGTTGCATTATTTTTTGCTCTGATAAACATTGCTGGGGTCAACTCACAAGTAATTTTTTCATTGGTAAGACCAAACTTTTAATAACTCGATTGAAAGTTAAGGAAAATGTAGAAACCGAGATGTTGTATAAAATACAACAAAGCCCCTACTTGCGTTAGATAAAATGGCGCGCGTACATGAGGGTTAACTGAAGCATTATTTACAGATACTAACATTTAAAATAGATGCATTTATTTTTGTTTGGGATTCATGTTTAATTAATATATATAAACAAAAGAATAGGTTATGCAATGTTTCAAGACTATTTCCACAATATTTATGTATAATAATTTAATACACACGCACACATGTGCGTGCGCACGCACACACACAGACACACATACTTAAACCATTCATGTACATTATAAAATACAGACTAAATTAATTCAAAAAAATTACAATAGAAATCGATTCTCAAATTTTATTGGATATCTATTTAAAACAATATACATTATTTGATTTTTAACTAGCCATATATGAAGGAGTGGTAATAGTTTGCCTTCAGTCTACTACCATCGATTCTTTTGCTATTTACATATTACTTAAAAATGCATTATAAACCGAGAGGGCCTTTAACCAATATAAAGGATTCTAATCCTTTAACCAGTATAAATGCTCCTTGAAAGTGTCATTAAATACTGAAACATAAACATAGCCTAACTTGACTAACATAGGTTACTTCTCTATGGATACCTTACTTGTAGAAAAATTACCCACTATGTTGTATCATATTACTATACAGCTATTATTTAAATGTAGTTACAAATTGTCTTATTAGGATAATTTTCAGTAACAAAAATTTTTCTCATAAGAAATATAACTAAAAACGAAAAATCTTTAGCTATAAACACTATTTCAAACAACATTCTAAATCATGATTAATAATGGGCTGAAATATAAAATTTTGTTAACCTACCTTGACAAACACATTTTATATGAATTTATAATGCTGAGGAATTGACATACAATATATATGAGGCACCTTTTGTTCACTTGACCACAAGAATAATTTTAATGAATATATTTATTCTGATATATATATATATATATATATATATATATATATATCACCTTGTTCATTATTTTTCGGTTGCACTAACTTTATCAAGTTATTTTGTTAATTGTAAACAATTATTCCACCACAATTATTTTTACCTTATGTGAAGAGGCACCTTTCGGTCACTTGACCATTGTCGAACCACTGAATTAATTTTCTGTTTTTACGCAAGAGAAGTTAAAAATAATTGCACTTAGTGGTGCTTTGTTATAGATGAGGTTAAGGTTTATGCCTCTAAGCATTTGCGTAGACTGCATATACATCCTAATCAGGAGATTGAGCCAATCCTTGATGTGACTAGGCATGTCCACCGTCTACAAAGACCTAGACCACATGATTTAGCCACTTTAGAACAAAGAGAAACTTGAGTTTTCCAACACCATCTATTTTTTTCTATAAATGAAAGTCATTAGTCAGTTGCTTTCAACTGGTCATGACAAAGGGAGGTGTTTTTAGTGAGTAAGAATCTCACACTGTTGCGTAATACGGATTGCGCAGCGCCTTTTTGAAGATTTTCACCTACCCATTAAAAAAAAAAATAATAATTGTTTATAATTAACAAAATAACTATATATATGAAGTTAATATATTACTATGTAAGTAATTTAACATACCTATATATATATAATATAATATATCTATATATATATATATAATATATATATATATATATATATATATTATAGATCTATATATCTATTATAATATATCTATATATAATATAATATAATATACCTATATATATATAAAGGAAATGAGCTGTACAATGAAAGTTAACTTAATAACAAGTGAAGTGCTGAAGAGAGAATTTTGATGATAGGCTACGATTTTACATCACTACACGGAACAAGAAGCCTAAGTTTTACGCAAGGCATGAATTTACGTTGTAGATTAGCAATTTCTTTTAATCAAATCCCCATAGATAATTATTTTACAGCATTTTCTATTGTACATATTGTTTAATGTAGTGTTCCACTAAAGAAAAATAAAAGTTTAATTTCATAACCTTTAGGTTTGTTGGAAGTGAGGTTAAATGTCTTATTTTTTTCTTATTTATAAACTATTTCTACATCAAAAGACATAATTTTTTTTTTAGCAAAATCAATGATGGCTAGTTGCCAAAAATTATTCTTTAAATGTCACATAAGTTTATTTCTTATTTTTTTATAGTAAAAATCTATCTTGACTTGATAATTTATATTATATTTTAATGGAGCATTATAGTATAATGTAATACGGCACGTTTTCAACAATTTATTCGCAGAGGAATCCTATGTTTATCAAGTAAAGATATGTTTATGTTTCAATATTTGGTTAAAATGCTGAAGCTCGGCACCATACGATATTTTGGGAAATTGTTTATCACCACCAAATAGGACGATATACACAAGAATTTTTTTTTATTGACCTCGGAAAGTTACTTTTTTCAAATTTAAAGTAGGGTAAAAAATTTAGCGTGGATGTAGAAGTTGTGAATGGGCGCAGAGTGAAACAAACGTTTCGTTACGTCACAGTGGTGCGCATAAGGTTGTAAGCATCAGCCGCGGTACGTCACGCAACCTTACGTGTGTAGATATTTGAGAAATAACGTTTTGGCTTAATATACTTATAAAGTCTCCAGTTAGGATAGATTTGGTTTTAAATTTATACAATACTGTATACCTATATTAAAATATACCTAAAAAGTGTCAAGTCAGGTTAGATTTGGTTTTAATTTTATACATTACCTAAATGGTTACATTTATACAATTAGAACCGATACATTTGTATCACTCCGTGCCTATTCACAATTTCTACCTCAGTGCAAAATTTTTTACCCTACTTTAACATGGAAAAAAATAACTTTCCAAGGTCAAAATAATTCTTGTGGATATCGTCCTATTTGGTGGTTTTGAACAATTTCCCAAAATATCGTATGGTGCCGAGCTTCAGCATTTTTACCCAATATTTAACAAAATGTTTAAGAACTAATATTATAGTTACCGAAGTTTAAAATAATTATTTCTATGTTTTAATAGAACTTCAAATGACCTATGCAAATAGGAAAAAAATCGAAGGTGATGGATGGTAAACTATTACTCACCAAGCTAAAATATGCTTTCTTTTACAAATTCTAATTAATATTATCATTAGCATGATATCCGTGTTAACATTGACTAAACAATGAATATTGAGTGCATTAGACAAGTGCCATAAAAATTTCATTTCGAAATACTAATGAAATATATTCAACTATAATAAAGATGTTTAATTTAAACTATACTTAAATTTATATATGATGAAAAGAATGATAGAAATGTACCAAAATGTTATAAAATGTACACCACTACGTCTTACAAAAACCCTTATGATTTCAAATTAATACCAAAATTATGTATGCTTAATTTAAATAAAGAAAATAATGAAACTAGGTCTACCTATAATGTATGTTGAATGGTGTTCACATTTTATATAAAAAATGTATTAAGCCAGTGACCAAAATCTACACTTACTAATATCTTTACTGATACTTTTAGCTTATTTTGTAAATGGTATCAATTGAGCCAGTCCTTGATGTGACTAGGCATGTCCGCCGTCTACAAAGACCTAGACCACATGATTTGGCCACTTTAGAACAAAGAGAAACTTGAGTTTTCCAACACCATCCATTTTTTTCTATAAATGAAAGTCATTAGTCAGTTGCTTTCAACTGGTCATGACAAAGGGAGGTGTTTTTAGTGAGTAAGAATATCACACTGTTGCGTAATACGGATTGCGCAGCGCCTTTTTGAAAATTTTCACCTACCCATTAAAAAAAAATAACTATATATATATATATATATATATATATATATATATATATATATATAAAGGAAATGAGCTGTACAATGAAAGTTAACTTAATAACAAGTGAAGTGCTGAAGAGTGAATTTTGATGATAGGCTACGATTTTACATCACTACACGGAACAAGAAGCCTTAGTTTTACGCAAGGCATGAATTTACGTTGTAGATTAGCAATTTCTTTTAATCAAATCCCCATAGATAATTATTTTACAGCATTTTCTATTGTACATATTGTTTAATGTAGTGTTCCACTAAAGAAAAATAAAAGTTTAATTTCATAACCTTTAGGTTTGTTGGAAGTGAGGTTAAATGTCTTATTTGTTTCTTATTTATAAACTATTTCTACATCAAAAGACATAATTTTTTTTTTTAGCAAAATCAATGATGGCTAGTTGCCAAAAATTATTCTTTAAATGTCACATAAGTTTATTTCTTATTTTTTTATAGTAAAAATCTATCTTGACTTGATAATTTATATTATATTTTAATGGAGCATTATAGTATAATCTAATACGGCACTTTTTCAACAATTTATTCGCAGAGGAATCCTATGTTTATCAAGTAAAGATATGTTTATGTTCCAATATTTGGTTAAAATGCTGAAGCTCGGCACCATACGATATTTTGGGAAATTGTTTATCACCACCAAATAGGACGATATACACAAGAATTTTTTTTTATTGACCTCGGAAAGTTACTTTTTTCAAATTTAAAGTAGGGTAAAAAATTTAGCGTGGATGTAGAAGTTGTGAATGGGCGCAGAGTGAAACAAACGTTTTGTTACGTCACAGTGGTGCGCATAAGGTTGTAAGCATCAGCCGCGGTACGTCACGCAACCTTACGTGTGTAGATATTTGAGAAATAACGTTTTGGCTTAATATACTTATAAAGTCTCCAGTTAGGATAGATTTGGTTTTAAATTTATACAATACTGTATACCTATATTAAAATATACCTAAAAAGTGTCAAGTCAGGTTAGATTTGATTTTAAACATTACCTAAATGGTTACATTTATACAATTAGAACCGATACATTTGTATCACTCCATGCCTATTCACAATTTCTACCTCAGTGTAAAATTTTTTACCCTACTTTAACATGGAAAAAAATAACTTTCCAAGGTCAAAAAAAATTCTTGTGGATATCGTCCTATTTGGTGGTTTTGAACAATTTCCCAAAATATCGTATGGTGCCGAGCTTCAGCATTTTTACCCAATATTTAACAAAATGTTTAAGAACTAATATTATAGTTACCGAAGTTTAAAATAATTATTTCTTTGTTTTAATAGAACTTCAAATGACCTATGCAAATAGGAAAAAAATCGAAGGTGATGGATGGTAAACTATTACTCACCAAGCTAAAATATGCTTTCTTTTACAAATTCTAATTAATATTATCATTAGCATGATATCCGTGTTAACATTGACTAAACAAGGAATAATGAGTGCATTAGACAAGTGCCATTAAAATTTCATTTCGAAATACTTATGAAATATATTCAACTATAATAAAGATGTTTAGAAATCATTATGGAGAAATGATCACGTAAAATTTTTTTTCTTAATTTAAACTATACTTAAATTTATATATGATGAAAAGAATGATAGAAATGTACCAAAATGTACACCACTACGTCTTACAAAAATCCTTATAATTTCAAATTAATACCAAAATTATGTATTCTTAATTTAAATAAAGAAAATAATGAAACTAGGTCTACCTATAATGTATGTTGAATGGTGTTCACATTTTATATAAAAAATGTATTAAGCCAGTGACCAAAATCTACACTTATTAATATCTTCACTGATACTTTTAGCTTATTTTGTAAATGGTATCAATCCTGATTTAAGGAAAAATCCCTTAAAAAAATATTTCAGCTGATGGAATTTATACTTTTGAAAATTTATTTTCAATAGATAACAAATAGTGTAAAAGAAATTATAACTAGCAATGCATATAGCCATCATCATGAAAAAAAAAATTTAATTTGGTAATGGCACTCAAAAAATAATGAATTTTGGAAAAACACTTTTACCCACATTGCAGCATAAACATCTTTATTTTTTGAGATGCAGGGAATATTACAATGAAAATCTTTATACTCTTTCATTACTAACTTGTATAAGAACCATGTAACTTACTGCTCAAAAGCAGCTGAATTATTAGGGAGGATGAGGATGCAAATTTGTCAAATGTTTTTTTAATTAGATTACTGGGGAAATTCCGGGTTTTTTATATTGTCTGTATTCTTGATAACTTTCTGCATCGCCAAGTGTTTTTTGCAATACTGGTTATGTGTAGAAGAAAATAGTTACCTTATTTTAGAATAAAAGTACGACTGGTTATGTGTAGACGGAAAATAATTACCTTATTTTTCAATACAAGTACTACTGAAACCAATGTTACTTGATTGTTAAAGTCTGTAACGTTTTAACAACAAATAACTATATTTAAAGGACATCACTAGATACCTTTTTAAAAATATAAGATATCAAACCTACCTGTAACATTTGAAAGCAGAAATGATTCTGCAGAAGTGTTTTCTTTCACTATCATCATTCAGAGGTTTTAAAGGTGGAGGAAAAGTCGAGGGTAATATTCTTTTCCGTTCTCTCAAATGATTATGTTCCATTATACAATAAATCCTTGTTATTTTATAAGCAATTACCAAATGACTACTACTTAACCATTATGAAGTCCAAGAACTCTATTTATACAATTTTTTAAATTTCACAATAAATTATATCTTAAGTTGAAATGTTATATATTTGTTTTGTTCAATGTTTATAACAGACAAAGGTTTTGTAATTTATGAATGTATTACAAACACCTTCCTCTTGTTACTGTTAGCAGTTAACAGAATACCGGCAAAATTAGATCATACGCCTTACTAATTACAATAGCCACAACCACAGATGGCAGATATGAGATATTGGAATAGATTTAGTACTCTATATATAGTATCCAACCAAAACCCACTGATAGTTATCGATTTTGACTACATTTTAAATGTAAAACTAAATGTAACTCAATTACACTACTTTTGAATGAAAATTTATTTCAGGATTGAATATAAAAACATATAGAGTGTCCTGCAAGATTGTACAATTGAATTGAAAATTGTGTTTATAACATTATGATAAATTTTAAGTAATTATTTATGGAACTAATTGAAATTTAATAACTTACTGTGCTGACATGTTTCTAACCGTTGTTTTAATGTTGAAACATAGTATGCTATTCACCAGATTACAACAATCAACTATAACAAATTTGTTTACATTAATATAAATGCTTTTGAGTGTCAAACACGAGATAATTCAAATCAGTTTCCACTTAAAATCAGTAACCTTTTTTTGCAATTTTAATAGTTATTTGTTAATATACATGTGTAACTATTTAATACAACTTGAAGGTGAGTATTTGTAACGAATTTTGATAAATGTTACCAACTACTAATTTGTGAAGTTTATAAAAAAAATCAGAAACTAATATTTTTTGTAATAAAAGATTACGAGTGTATGCAAGTTTATATAACACACACACACACACACACACACACACACACACACACACACACACACACACACACACACACACACACACACACACACACACACGCACACACACACACACACACACACACACACGCATATATATATATATATATATATATATATAAATGTTTTACACAAAACATTATATAAACAAGACTTTTTTAATATTTGTTGATTCCGCCTTCACGTGAGCTACTAGTTATCATTAAAAAAAAACGGTTTTATTCAATAATCGTGTGTATGTATCCTTAATTTTAATACATCAAATATAAACCATATCTGAAAGGATTATAGCTATACAATTTTTTAAATGTTCATAAAATTCATACAAATTTTTTAGTTATTTGAAATACAAGCGACATACTTAGCATTACAAATCTTGGTCATGTTTATAACGATCATTTTTTAAAGATATGACCGTTATGTAACGAATTGTACATGGGGGTCATCTTGAAATACTTCTTGCTGTACAAAAATAAGTAATTGAAAAAAAAACTGTACAGTTATGAAATTCACATCAATCACCTAACCATAGTAATTTTTATATCACAACATGTGTTCGGTAAAAGATAGTGCAATCTTTCAAATAAAATTAGTATGTATAATCAAAGCCACTATAATATCGTATTTCTACAAAGGTCTACATTTGGACGTTATTTATACAACTCAATTTTACACAAATATGTTTATATATTGTATTTATAACACCCCATTGACAGGACTGTATTGCACGTACTTAGACTATTTATTCAAATGTTAATTTTAAACTAAACATTGTGCGGGAAATTTGTTTAAAATATATCACTGAAAATAGGATCAAAATTGAATTGTCTATTAAAAATAAATACCATATTAATGCATGTGCCATTAGTCATCATTTTATAATAAAGTTTTTTTAGTTGTAGAGTAATGATTAGACTTTTAAATTCAAATAATAACTAAAAATTTCTCAAGTCCAGAAAATAAGTACAGGCTGTGAAACCATTGTGTGAAGTTATTTTTGTTGTTATTATAACAACTTCATTATTAAGTAGTAAGCATATAAAGCCAGTTGATAGTTTGACTTTTATCGTCTATTATGGCATAAATGATTTAGTAGTATGATAATGGGACTTTGGTGAATGTATAATTATTGTTGTAGTTTCTAGTTACTTTCAAGTAACCGTTATTGCACTAATTCTGCCAATAATAATTTTCTGCTGGCAATGTTGGTAATGGTTACTTCGTAGTTATTTCTGGTGGTTAAGGCGGTTTGTGTTTTTGGTGTGTTAAAATAGATATAATTGTAAGTTAAATATAATTTCACTCATATTTTGTGGAAATTAGTAGTAAGTACAGCTTGTAATTTAAATTTAAGATTGATGTTTATTCATGAAATATGGATTTGTTTCTAAATGCAAAAGATAAATTAGATTTTTGTTTGGCGGTTCAATATTTTCATTCTGATTTACTATGGGCAGCCATGTTTTCTTCATTTTGAAAAAGTGGGATAATTTATGTACACGATATATTGGATGTAATTCAATCATTGTTTTAAATAATATAAAAATACTACGGTCATTTGAAGGAGAAAAAAAATGGATCGGGACCATATTTGAAGTTTATAATGTATTGTGTATGTCAAGCATGTGCCCGCTGTTTTTGAATAACAGTAAAGATAATAAACAAAGTAGGCGTTGAATTACACGATTATTTTTTATGTTATGTTATTATTTTCCAAGCTTGGACAAATATACTTGAACCCAAGCTAGAAAACCAAATAACATAGTATGTCATTCAAAATAAATATTTATTTGTAACTGTAGTTATATATACATGTATTTAGGCCTACATGTCTGTTACAATTTAAGGTAATTGTTGCAATATGATTCCATATAATTTAATGGAAAGCAATAAAATAATCTTAGCTTCAGTGATGTAGAATGACAAAAAATTAAATTATAGCATACAATTAAAGCGTTTTTCACAGTAAAAAAAAACTAAATTTATAAATTTATTTCTGTAAATTTGTATACACCAACATCAGACTATGTTAATTTACTATTTAGCATGTCTTTATATTTAAATACTACGATTCCATCAACGTTTCTCTTACGCTACATGTTCCATTTAAAGCATTCAGTAGTATGTAATGTTTATAGTGGTAATAACTTTTTGCAATGCAAGCCTTGGATCCAATGACTGGGGCATACTTCATATGGCATGCATGAAGTGGTAACTAACTTTTCTTTTCATGGCTCCTGCTCTTAAAAAACTGGCAAATTAATTTTTATATCTTTATATAATATTTTTCTATGAGAATGTAAAACGTTCTTTCAATTTTTTTTGAAACATGCATTGGAATTCTACCTCAACAGCCCTTATGTAAGTGTTGTTATTGACTTAAGGTATTTTAAATTATTATAAGTTTGATAGTCTATTTAGTGCCATAATATTATTTCTTCCTAAACTTTAATATTAACAACATAATGTAATGTATTTAGTATAAAATTAAAAATAAGTTATGTGGCAGGTATTTTAATGAACAAATAAGCTTCTTACTCTATAATGGCATTTTACAAATTAGTTTTTTATTAATATGAATAAATAACGTTAAATTACGGTTTATCATGTTTTTGTGTTTAAATTTTAGACCAATACAATTCCATCAATACTGATGAATTATATATATATATATATATATATATATATATATATATATATATATATATATATATATAACAAAATATTTATGCTTGTGTAATTATTGTATAATTCAATAAATTATTCTTGTATTTGTATTTTGCTTATTTTTTCATATGTGTGTGTGTGTGTGTGTGTGTGTGTGTGTGTGTGTGTGTGTGTGTGTGTGTGTGTGTGTGTGTGTGTGTGTGTGTGTGTGTGTGTGTGTGTGTGTGTGTGTGTGTGTGTGTGTGTGTGTGTGTGTGTGTGTGTGTGTGTGTGTGTGTGTGTGTGTGTGTGTGTGTGTGTGTGTGTGTGTGTGTGTGTGTGTGTGTGTGTGTGTGTGTGTGTGTGTGTGTGTGTGTGTGTGTGTGTGTGTGTGTGTGTGTGTGTGTGTGTGTGTGTGTGTGTGTGTGTGTGTGTGTGTGTGTGTGTGTGTGTGTGTGTGTGTGTGTGTGTGTGTGTGTGTGTGTGTGTGTGTGTGTGTGTGTGTGTGTGTGTGTGTGTGTGTGTGTGTGTGTGTGTGTGTGTGTGTGTGTGTGTGTGTGTGTGTGTGTGTGTGTGTGTGTGTGTGTGTGTGTGTGTGTGTGTGTGTGTGTGTGTGTGTGTGTGTGTGTGTGTGTGTGTGTGTGTGTGTGTGTGTGTGTGTGTGTGTGTGTGTGTGTGTGTGTGTGTGTGTGTGTGTGTGTGTGTGTGTGTGTGTGTGTGTGTGTGTGTGTGTGTGTGTGTGTGTGTGTGTGTGTGTGTGTGTGTGTGTGTGTGTGTGTGTGTGTGTGTGTGTGTGTGTGTGTGTGTGTGTGTGTGTGTGTGTGTGTGTGTGTGTGTGTGTGTGTGTGTGTGTGTGTGTGTGTGTGTGTGTGTGTGTGTGTGTGTGTGTGTGTGTGTGTGTGTGTGTGTGTGTGTGTGTGTGTGTGTGTGTGTGTGTGTGTGTGTGTGTGTGTGTGTGTGTGTGTGTGTGTGTGTGTGTGTGTGTGTGTGTGTGTGTGTGTGTGTGTGTGTGTGTGTGTGTGTGTGTGTGTGTGTGTGTGTGTGTGTGTGTGTGTGTGTGTGTGTGTGTGTGTGTGTGTGTGTGTGTGTGTGTGTGTGTGTGTGTGTGTGTGTGTGTGTGTGTGTGTGTGTGTGTGTGTGTGTGTGTGTGTGTGTGTGTGTGTGTGTGTGTGTGTGTGTGTGTGTGTGTGTGTGTGTGTGTGTGTGTGTGTGTGTGTGTGTGTGTGTGTGTGTGTGTGTGTGTGTGTGTGTGTGTGTGTGTGTGTGTGTGTGTGTGTGTGTGTGTGTGTGTGTGTGTGTGTGTGTGTGTGTGTGTGTGTGTGTGTGTGTGTGTGTGTGTGTGTGTGTGTGTGTGTGTGTGTGTGTGTGTGTGTGTGTGTGTGTGTGTGTGTGTGTGTGTGTGTGTGTACACACACACACACACAAACGCGCGCGCGCGCTAGGGCGCATTATTACATGCCATTTAAATCTTCTTATCAGTTTTTTACTTCCATAAGCTGGAAAATCGATACAACCTATTTGTTACATTAAACTTACAATCTAATTCAAACAAATTCTCAGTATAGCGGGTTGGAATATATTTGTTAGAAATGCAAACAAACGTACAAAGTACCGTCTACCTACTTCCTACAAGCGACTTGGAATTGATAATCTCTTATGGAAAAGCAAACAATTAATCGGAGTGGTGGGTAGACGTTTCTGTAACCACTATATAGAACAGACTATTTCCTACAAGTGACGTTGAATTGATAAGCTCTTATGGAAAAGCAAACAATCGTTCAGAGTAGTGGGTAGATGTTTCTGTGACCATGATGTAGATCAGGGGTGCTTGGAACGTGGGTCAATTAAGTGTTCATTTTCTCGAGCCGGGCCGCAGGATTAAAATTTCTCGAGTTATTCAATTGGAATACGTCTTATCTAGTTGTGGTTAACTTTTAAATGGTAGGGTATACGCTACATTTTAAATTATAATGTAAGCGTACATCCCATACATACACAGCCACTTTATAATTTATAATAGCCTACATACCTGTAACAACGTATCCAGATATCAAATTCTTTATCTTGTTAATGTTACAATGTTGATACTTGTAGCAAGTATTTAAAGTTAACTACGTTTTTTAATTATACTACTACACCAGGATTCAAAAGATAAAACAACTTTTAACTTGAAAATTAAAAAACATGAAATGAATTTTGAAAAGTGTTAATTTAGTAGGAAATTTGACACTGATTTTCTTTTGTTAATTATTAAAAGTCTATTTTAATGTTTGTAGCTACTATTTCCAATGTTGATTCCAAGTAAATGTCAGTTATACGTGTACAAGCTTTAGATATTATGGATTTTATTAACGAAAATACATGGAAATACATAAACTAAACTGCGACGAATGTAACAAATTCTACATTGGACAAACAGGTCGCAGCTTTAAACAGAGAGTCGAGGAACACAAACAGAACACCAACTCAATATTTTACAATCACATAAAAGAAACAGAACACAAATACACAAACATTTACCACAACCTAGAAATCCTACACATCAACAAAAAAGGACCACATCTCAACACACTAGAACTATATGAAATTTACAGACGCACAAAAACACAAAGTACAAACATATTAAACGAACAAACACAATAAAAATCACACATACTCTTTGATACTATCGAAAACCTACCTTTAAATCCATTACCGCTTGAACCGACATCTCCAAGCAGAAGACACTGATGAAGACCGGCACATAGCGATCGAAAACGTTCTGTCTCAGTAAGTTTTAACAAATTTACAAAATTTAAAGTTCGGATAGTCATAAACTATTGTTTAAGTGATGAATAAGATTCACCGAACGTAATGGACTACAAAAGTCAACACAACTACATACAGACCCAACAAAGAAATATCACAGAACCATCAAACAACTAATTAATACATCTAAATACATTATCAACAAAAACAAAAAATCCCACCTAAAACAAATTCACCCTAAAGCACCTACCCTCTGCGCTCTTCCCAAAATTCACAAACCCAATGTCCCCATCCGAGCCATCATCGACTACCAAAATGCCCCTGCACATAAATTATCAAAATACAAAGGGCAAAATAATCAGACAATCCATAAACTTAAACACAGAAACACACATAAAAACAGAACAAACCTCGTAAATAAAATAAAAGACATAAACATACCATACAATTCAACACTACTATCCCTCGACATAACAAATATGTAAACCAACATATCTATACCCAAAACGCTCAACATCCTAGAAACCCAATTAATACAGAACAACATACCTAAAACCCACGCTACCGAGATCATAAACATCCTCCAAATCATCACCAAACAAAACTATTCTATTCAACTCAAACCTCTATTCACAACCATATGGCCTACCCATGGGAAGTCCTATCAGTAGTGTCCTAAGCGAAGTTTTCCTAAAACACATAGAAAACACCAAGATACTCATCATAACACTATACAGAGGCAACTACCGTCAATGCGAAAAACTCCTCACCTACACTATTAAAATGCACCAAAAACTCCACTTCACTTCAGAAATTTAAACCAACCGATCCCTAAACTTCCTCGACCTAACCATAACAAAAAGCCACACACAAAAACACAGCTTTAACATTTACAGGAAACCCATAGCGACAGAAACACTTATCCACAACACCTCAAACCACCCTATCCAACACAAACAAGCTGCCTTCAGATCCATGCTCCATAGACTTAAAGAAGTCCCAATGACCACAGAAAACATAAACAAAGAACTAGACACAATTCAATATTTAGCATACACAAATGGATACAACACCACAATAATAGACAAACTCTGGTACAAAATACAGAAAAACACTAAAATTAACACTACAGACAGGGAAAACATCACATTACCATACATAAACAAAACAACAAACAAAATAGCCCTCAAATATCAAAAAATGGGATACAAAATAGCATACAAAACTATAACAAGTTACAATACAAAATACAACACAACACCAACAACAAAGATAAATTACAAGCACCAGGCGTATACAAACTGAACTGTGACGAATGTAACAAATTCTACATTGGACAGGTCGCAGCTTTAAACAAAGAGTCGAGGAACACAAACAGAACACCAACTCAACATTTTACAATCACATAAAAGAAACAGGACACATATACAAAGACATTTACCATAACCTAGAAATCTTACACCAAGAAAAAAGGACCACATCTCAACACACTACAGACACACAAAAACACAAAGTAGAAACATATTAAATGAACAAACATTATACAAATCACACATACTCTTTGTTACTATCGAAAACCTACCTTTAAAACCGTCACCGCTTGACCCGAAGCAGAAGACACTGATGAAAATCAGCACATAGCGATCGAAAACGTTCTGTCTCAGTAAGTTTTAACAAATTTACAAAATTTAAACTTCGGATAGTCATAAACTATTGTTTAAGTGATTAAGAAAATACATGCTCACAAATAAAACTACTGATGAACAAACACGAAATAAAAAAAAAAAATATTTCTCGCAGAATAACCATTTCTATAGGCATGTAATTTTTATAGAAATCTAATAATAGAACTTCACAGAATTTTGACTTTAACTGAATCATGTGCTGCAGACCAATAAATTCCATTTGAATATTGTGTGGTGCATCCATACAATCAACACTGAACGGCGATGCAAAGATTTCAAATAAATTTTCAAATTTATTAAGATCATGAAATGTTTTCAAAATCTTTCTTCAAACATTGTTTTATGTTGCTATATTTCGAGAAGTCCAAGATGTTATTAGCATCTGTTGAATTTATCTCAATAAGCGAAGGGAAGTTAACCCGAACTCCATTTCCCATTTGGGCGTCCCACACTTACAACTTCTTTTCAAACGGTTTTATAAGACTCACTGACGAGAGAATTAAATTGTCTTTGCCTTGAAGTTTGGTATTCAACTCGTTCATATGATCCATAATATCGACATAAAATGCAAAATCACATAACCAGTCTCTATTTTTAAATTCGAATACCGTAATACCACGATCAGAAAGAAAAATATCAATTTCTACACGAACACTAAACACTCTTCTTAAAACTTTACCTGCACTCAATCACCGAATATAAGTATAAATTACATCTTCGAATTCATTATCGATATCATTGAGGAATTCTTTGAATTGGCGATGGACAAGTCCTAACCTACGAATAGTATTTACAACTGTAATAACATGATTCATCTGTAATGATTTCGAACACAAATTTTGTCTATTGAAGAAGACAGTGAAAAGTTATGAGCTCATTTCCATATAAACTACAGCCCTAATCAAGGTATGATACTAAACCTATGTTTTTCCCAATCATTGATGGAGTGCCATCAGTGGTCAAACCGCACACTTTATCCATACTCACTTTCAATTCAAAACGTTCGAAACATTTTATTGTCTCCTGGTAAATATCGAAATCTGTCGTGCCCTTCATAGGAACCAAACTTAATAGCTCTTCAGTGATGTTAAAATCAGTATCAACGCCTCATACAAGAATAGCAAGCTGGGCTGTATCTGAAATATCAACAGTTTCGTCAAACACGATCGAAAACCACTTGAATTTTTGAGATTCTCTGTTTCAAAGAATTATCAATACAGGTTGACATGTCTTCCACTCAACAACCTATCGTCATTACGCTCATCTGTGAAACTAATTGGGTTTTATCCGGAAATAAATTATCAGCTACGGCTATTAAACATTCCTTAACAAATTCTCCATCTGCAAAAGATTTCAAATGTTTCATTAATATTTTCGAAATTTCAAAACTTGCTTTAACTAATGATTCCGAATTTTTACTGGCATTTTTTAAACAGATTTTGTTGACTTGTTAATTTCTTTTTCAAATCCTTTACTTTGTCTTTTCTCAGTACAAATTAACAGAATGTGCGCGCTTATGCCTTTTCCTATGGATAGCATTCCGTTTCACTACATTCAAAAGCAATATTTTAGAGTGGCCCGCGATCCACAAAAAACTTGTCGGGGGCCGCGGGTTGTGCACTCCAGATATAGAGCAACCTATTTCCTACAAGCGACCTTGAATTGATAATCTCCCATGGAAAAACATACAATCGTTCATAGTAGTGAGTAAAAGTGTCTGTAACCACGATTATTATTTATTATTACTAAAACTCGGAGGGACCTTATCGGGGTAGAGCACTTAGCTGCAGCCTTTGCACTCTTTTCCCATCCTTACTACAGGACTAGCTTAGTGGATACCTACTTCTTTGCATAAATCAAGTATCCACCTGATGCTAAATCTTCTGATAACCTCTGGTGTACATACCTGCCAGCCAAACCACTTTCTCCTTGCAGCTCCCAAAGCAGGGAGCATCTCTTGCACACAGGGGAGCTAGATTTTCCAATTTTGTATTGGAATCCCCTCAGATTCCCATGACCTGTGACTAGCTCTACAGTAACTCTGAGTTGATGTCTACTTAAGGAGAGTAGTTCTTTGCCCCACAAATCTCCTGAATAACCCCACAGTACCTTGGATTTGTTACACCCCAAGGTTGCATTCCATTCTTCCCTGCACAACCTGTCTATATGTGTCGTGATGCTCTTGCTCACCTCCTGAGGCGGCATGCCCACTGCAACGGTCCTTGAGTTATACACCTTTGTTTTGTTAAGGCGTCAGCTCTCTCATTTCCTATCCAGCCAGAATGTCCTGGAATCCAGGTTAGGTTGAGCGAATTATACTTACTCAGCTCTGCTAGAGAAGCTATAGTCTCAGCCACCATGCTAGAGCTGGTACTAGCCTTACCTAAAACCTTCAGAGCTGCCTGATTGTCCGAGCAAATCCAGATAGTCTTGCCCCTCCTGCTAGACCCTGGTTTTTGTAACCACGATATAGAGCAACTTATTTTCCAAACCTGACATTGAATTAATAAGCTCATATGGAAATCCAAACAATCATTTGGAATGGTGGGTAGACGTTTCTGTGACCACGATATAGAACCATCCATTTCCTACAAGTGTCTTTGAATGGATAAGATCTTATGGAAATGCAGACAATCATTAGTAACAATGGATAGACGTTTCTGTGACCACGATATAGAGGAACCTATTTCCCAAAAGTGACTTTGATTTGATAAAATCTCTTATGGATATGCAAACAATCATTCGGAGTGGTGGGTAGACGTTTCTGTGACCACGATATAGACCAGGCTATTTCCTACAAGTGGCTTTTAATTAATAGCTCTTATAGAAATGCAACAGTCAATCGGAGTGGTGGGTAGACGTTTCTGTAACCACTATATAGAACAGACTATTTCCTACAAGTAACGTTGAATTGATAAGCTCTTAAGGAAATGCAAACAATAATTTGGAGTTTTGGATAGACGTTTCTGTGTCCACGATATAGACCAGAGTATTTCCTACAAAAGACTTTGAATTGATAAGCTCTTATAGAAATGGAAACAATAATTTGGAATGGTGGGTAGACGTTTCTGTGACCACCATATAGAGCATACTATATCCTACAAGTGACTTTGAATTCATAAGCTCTTATAGACATGCAAACAATCATTCGTAGTGGTGGGTATACGTTTCTGTGACCACGAAATAGACCAGGCTATTTCCTACAAGTGACTTTGAATTAATAAGCTCTTATAGAAATGCAAACAATCATTCGGAGTTTTGGGTAGACGTTTCTGTGACCACGATATAGAGCAGACTATTTCCTATAAGTGACTATGAGTTGATGAGCTCTTATAGAAATGCAAACAATCATTTGAAATGGTGGGTAGGCGTTTCTCTGACCACCATATAGAGCAGACTATATCCTACAAGTGACATTGAATTCATAAGATCTTATAGAAATGCAAACAATCATTTGGATTAGTGGTTAGACGTTTCTGTGACCACGATATTGACCAGGATATTTCCTACAAGTGACTTTGAATTGATAAGCTCTTATAGAAATGCAAACAATCAATCTGAGTGGTGGGTAGACGTTTCTGTGACCTCGATATAGACCAGACTATTTCCTACAAGTGGCTTTTAATAGAGAGCTCTTATAGAAATGCAAACAATCAATCGGAGTGGTGGGTAGACGTTTCTGTGACCTCGATATAGACCAGACTATTTCCTACAAGTGGCTTTTAATAGAGAGCTCTTATAGAAATGCAACAATCAATCGGAGTGGTGGGTAGACGTTTCTGTGACCACGATATAGACCAGACTATTTCCTACAAGTGGCATTGAATTGATAAGCTCTTATGGAAATGCAAACAATAATTCGGAGTTATGGGTAGACGTTTCTGTGACCACGACTATTTCCTACAAGTACTTTCAATTGATAATCTCTTATAGAAATGCAAACAATCATTTGGAATGGTGGGTAGACTTTTCTGTGACCACCATATAGAGCAGACTATATCCTACAAGTGACTTTGAATTCATAAGCTCTTATAGAAATGCAAACAATTATTCGTAGTGGTGGGTAGACTTTTCTTTGACCACGATATAGTCCAGGCCATTTCCTATAAGTAACTTTTAATTGATAAGCTCTTATAAAAATGCAAACAATCAATCGGAGTGGTGGGTAGACGTTTCTTTGACCACGATGTAGTCCAGGCTATTTCCTACAAGTGACGTTGAATTGATAAGCTCTTATAGAAATGCAAACAATCATGCGGAGTTTTGGGTAGACGTTTCTGTGACCACGATATAGACCAGACTATTTCCTACAAGTAACTTTAAATTGATAAGCTCTTATAGAAATGCAAACAATCAATCGGAGTGGTGGGTAGACGTTTCTTTGACAACGATATAGACCAGGCTATTTCCTACAATGAGCTTTTAATTGATAGCTCTTATAGAAATGCAAACAATCAATCGGAGGGGTGGGTAGACGTTTCTGTGACCACGACTATTTCCTACAAGTGACTTTCAATTGATAAGCTCTTACAGAAATGCAAACAATCATTTGGAATAATGGGTAGACGTTTCTGTGACCACCATATAGAGCAGACTATATTTTACAAGTGACTTTGAATTCATAAACTCCTATAGAAATGCAAACCATCATTCGTAGTGGTGGGTAGACGTTTCTGTTTCCACGATATAGACCAGACTATTTCCTACAAGTGACGTTGATTTGATAAGCTCTTATAGAAATGCAAACAATGATTCGGAGTTATGGGTAGACGTTTCTGTGACCACGATATAGAACTGATTATTTTTTTACAATTGGCTTTGAAATGATAAGCACTTATAAACTTGCAAATAATAATTAGGATTGGTGGGTAGACGTTTCTGTGATCACGATATAGAGCAGACTATTTCCTACAAGTGACTTTGATTTGATAAGCTCCTATAGATATGCAAACAATCATTCAGAGTTTTGGTTAGACGTATCTGTGACCACGATATAGACCAGGATATTTCCTACAAGAGACTTATTTGATAAGCTCTTACTGAAAAGCAAACAATTAATCGGAGTGGTAGGTAGACGTTTCTGTAACCACTATGTAGAAAAGACTATTTCCTACAAGTGACGTTGAATTGATAAGCTCTTATAGAAATGCAAACAATCATTCGGAGTTTTGGGTAGACGTTTCTGTGACCACGATATAGAGCTGATAATTTTTCTACAAGTGACTTTGAATTGATATGTTCTTATAGAAATGCAAACAATCATTCGAAGTGGTGGGTAGACGTTTCTGTGACCACGATATTGACCAGATTATTTCCTACAAGTAACTTTTAATTGATAAGCTCTTATAGAAATGCAAACAATCAATCGGATTGGTTGGTAGACGTTTCAGTGACCACGATATAGACCAGACTATTTCCTACAAGTGACTTTGAATTGATAAGCTCTTATAGATAGTCAAACAATCATTCGGAGTTTTGGGTAGACGTTTCTGTGACCACGATATAGAGCTGATAGTTTTTCCACAAGTGACTTTGAATTGATATGTTCTTATAGAAATGCAAACAATCATTCGGAGGGGTGGGTAGACGTTTCTGTGACCACGATATTGACCAGATTATTTCCTACAAGTAACTTTTAATTGATAAGCTCTTATAGAAATGCAAACAATCAATCGGAGTGGTGGGTAGACGTTTCTTTGACAACGATATAGACGAGGCTATTTCCTACAAGGAGCTTTTAATTTATAGCACTTATAGAAATACAAACAATCAATCGGAGTGGTGAGTAGACGTTTCTGTGACCACGACTATTTCCTACAAGTGACTTTCAGTTGATAAGCTCTTACTGAAATGCAAACAATCATTTGGAATAATGGGTAGACGTTTCTGTGACCACGATATAGAGCAGACTATATCTTACAAGTGACATTGAATTCATAAGATCTTATAGAAATGCAAACCATCATTCGTAGTGGTGGGTAGACGTTTCTGTGACCACGATATAGACCAGGCTATTTCCTACAAGGAGCTTTTAATTGATAGCTCTTATAGAAATGCAACAATCAATCGCAGTTGTGGGTAGACGTTTCTGTGACCACCATATAGAGCAGACTATATCCTACAAGTGACTTTGAATTGATAAGCTCTTATAGAAATGCAAACAATCATTCGGAGTTTTTGGTAGACGTTTCTGTGACCACGATATAGAGCAGACTATTTCCTACAAGTGACATTGAATTCATAAGATCTTATAGAAATGCAAACAATCATTTGGATTAGTGGTTAGACGTTTCTGTGACCACGATATTGACCAGGATATTTCCTACAAGTGACTTTTAATTGATAAGCTCTTACAAAAAATGCAAACACTTAATCGGAGTGGTAGGTAACGTTTCTGTAACTACTATATAGATAAGACTATTTCCTACAAGTAACTTTGAATTGATAAGCTCTTATAGAAATGCAAACAATCAATCGGAGTGGTGGGTAGACGTTTCTGTGACCTCGATATAGAGCAGACTATTTCCTACAAGTGGCATTAAATTGATAAGCTCTTAGGGAAATGCAAACAATAATTCGGAGTGGTGGGTATACGTTTCTTTGACTACGATTTAGACCAGGCCATTTCCTACAAGGTTCTTTTAATTGATAGCTCTTATAGAAATGCAACAATTAATCGGAGTGGTGGGTAGACGTTTCTGTAACCACAATATAGAACAGACTATTTCCTACAAGTGACGTTGAATTGATAAGCTCTTATAGAAATGCAAACAATCAATCGGAGTGGTGGGTAGACGGTTCTGTGATCATGATATAGAACAGACTATTTCGTACAAGTGACGTTGAATTGATAAGCTCTTATAGAAATGCAATCAATCATCCACGATATAGAGCAGACCATTTCCTACAAGTGGCATTGAATTTATAAGATCTTATAGAAATCTAAACAATAATTCGGATTTTGTGGTTAGACGTTTCTGTGACCACGATATAGAGCAGGCTATTTCCTACAGGTGACTTGTAATTGATAAGTTCTAATAGAAATGCAAACAACCAATCGGAGGGTGGGTAGACGTTTCTGTGACCACGATATAGACCAGACTATTTCCTACAAGTAACTTTTAATTGATAAGCTCTTATAGATATGCAAACAATCAATCGGAGTGGTGGGTAGACGTTTCTTTGACCACGATATAGTGCAGGCTATTTCCTACAAATGACGCTGAATTGATAAGCTCTTATAGAAATGCAACCAATAAATCGGTGTGGTGGGTAGACGTTACTGTGACCACCATATAGCGCAGACTATACCCTACAAGTGACTTTGAATTCATAAGCTCTTATAGAAATGCAAACAATCATTCGGATTTTGTGGTTAGACGTTTCTGTGACCACGATATTGACCAGGATATTTCCTACAAGTGACTTTTAATTGATAAGCTCTTACAAAAAATGCAAACACTTAATCGGAGTGGTAGGTAACGTTTCTGTAACTACTATATAGATAAGACTATTTCCTACAAGTAACTTTGAATTGATAAGCTCTTATAGAAATGCAAACAATCAATCGGAGTGGTGGGTAGACGTTTCTGTGACCTCGATATAGAGCAGACTATTTCCTACAAGTGGCATTAAATTGATAAGCTCTTAGGGAAATGCAAACAATAATTCGGAGTGGTGGGTATACGTTTCTTTGACTACGATTTAGACCAGGCCATTTCCTACAAGGTTCTTTTAATTGATAGCTCTTATAGAAATGCAACAATTAATCGGAGTGGTGGGTAGACGTTTCTGTAACCACAATATAGAACAGACTATTTCCTACAAGTGACGTTGAATTGATAAGCTCTTATAGAAATGCAAACAATCAATCGGAGTGGTGGGTAGACGGTTCTGTGATCATGATATAGAACAGACTATTTCGTACAAGTGACGTTGAATTGATAAGCTCTTATAGAAATGCAATCAATCATCCACGATATAGAGCAGACCATTTCCTACAAGTGGCATTGAATTTATAAGATCTTATAGAAATCTAAACAATAATTCGGATTTTGTGGTTAGACGTTTCTGTGACCACGATATAGAGCAGGCTATTTCCTACAGGTGACTTGTAATTGATAAGTTCTAATAGAAATGCAAACAACCAATCGGAGGGTGGGTAGACGTTTCTGTGACCACGATATAGACCAGACTATTTCCTACAAGTAACTTTTAATTGATAAGCTCTTATAGATATGCAAACAATCAATCGGAGTGGTGGGTAGACGTTTCTTTGACCACGATATAGTGCAGGCTATTTCCTACAAATGACGCTGAATTGATAAGCTCTTATAGAAATGCAACCAATAAATCGGTGTGGTGGGTAGACGTTACTGTGACCACCATATAGCGCAGACTATACCCTACAAGTGACTTTGAATTCATAAGCTCTTATAGAAATGCAAACAATCATTCGGATTTTGTGGTTAGACGTTTCTGTGACCACGATATAGAGCAGGCTATTTCCTACAGGTGACTTGTAATTGATAAGTTCTAATAGAAATACAAACTACCAATCGGAGGGTGGGTAGACGTTTCTGTGACCACGATATAGACCACACTATTTCCTACAAGTAACTTTTAATTGATAAGCTCTTATATAAATGCAAACAATCAATCGGAGTGGTGGGTAGACGTTTCTTTGACCACTATACAGAGCAGCCTCTCTCCATCAAGCGATCTTTGCCAACGTGAGCTACTCAAAATTGTATAGGAACATTACATATCTGTTAGATTATCGTATTTATTTCATACGCTATTTACCTGATATACCCTCTCCTTTATAAATGCATACAGATCCTCGTACTCATTTCTCCCGTTTCTGCACACTCTGAACACGATACATATTTTGTTATGGATTCGCATACAGACTTACATAGGAGTGGATATAAAAGTCTTTAAATAAGAGTTGTGTATATAAAAACCTATAAATAACTCATGTAATATCCCATGCTACCCAAATTCATCCCACCCAAACCTTAAACTATGGATAGATACTGACTGTAACTACTGCCTGATTTTGACAAAGCAATATATTTGAAACAGCTGTCCTGAATAATCAAAACGTAAGTTCTACTATAGGCAGCCGTAACATATCAATATATCTTCAAGTGTTATAGAGTAAACTAGTAGTTCAAGTGATGATGGACTGATATAATATGAACGTCATTAGTATTACATATCAGAAGGTATTGAAAGGTATTATTCTCTAATCTGAGAGATAGATTATGGGTGAGTCTAGTATGCCAGATTAGGTCACTCATCGGTCTCTAATCTGGGAGATTGATTATCAGTGAGTCTAGTATGCCAGATTAGGTGACTCATGGGTCTCTAATCTGGGAGATTGATTATCAGTGAGTCAAGTATGCCACATTGGGTAACTCATGGGTCTCTAATCTGTGAGATTCATTATCAGTAAGTGTAGTATGCCAGATTGGGTGACTCATGGGTCTTTAATCTGCGAGATTAATTATCAATGAGTTTAGTATCCCAAATTAGGTGTTTCGTGGTTCTAATCTGCGAGACTGATTATCAGCGAGACAAGTATGCCAGATTGGGTGACTCATGGGTCTCTAATCTGCGAGATTTATTATCAGTGCGTCTAGTATGCCAGATTGGGTGACTCATGGGTTTCTAATCTGCGAGATTGATTATCAGTGAGCTTAGTATCCCAGATTAGGTGTTTCATCGTTCTAATCTGCGAGACCGATTATCAGTGAGTCAAGTATGCCAGATTGGGTGACTCATGGGTCTCTAATCGGCGAGACTGATTATCAGTGAGTCTAGTATGCCAGATTGGGTGACTCATGGGTCTCTAATCTGCGAGATTGATTATCAGTGAGTCTTGTATGCCAGATTGGGTGACTCATGGGTCTCTAATATGCGATATAGAAATGTATCTAGGTCTGTAATCTGCGAGGTTTTGTCTCTTGTCTATGAGTTACACATATCTAGTGCTAGCTCATGCGACTCTGATATGAGCTTGCTTTCTTCTGTTGTCTATAGCATACCACTGGAGTAAGGCATAGCTAGTTCTTTTAGCCGGTCCTAGTAAGGCGTGTGTCTGAAATATGGAGTCATAGTAAACGAAGTTTGTCTGTATATTACAGTTCTTATTATTACATTTCTTATTATATTACAGTTCTGTATATTACAGTCCGCTTATTTATTTACAGTTCTTAATTTACTGTCCGTTCGTTTTATAGGGAAACTATTTCGAAATTATAATATTTTGATTTTTCCCATAAGTGTTTGAAATTAATATATTTGTTACGTAAGTGGTAAATTATTATTATGATATACAAATTGCTATTTATAAAATGTTTTGCCTATAAGAACTCTATAGCCCTTCTGGTGAGGAGGGAGGGAGCTATCGCTTAAACCCTTCACTATGCTCCCGGGGAGAGTAGATATATTTTATCATTGCAGCCCTGAACACGATCCTGTCTATCGCCTGTATCCCAGGCTAGAACAGATGTTTTCCAACCCATCCAGTATGGAGAATACATATCCTTGTTTTAAGCCATAATAGTGAAAATGAGTTTAAAATCCCCGATAGGTTTTATAATATAAAATAATTCTTTAAAATATTGTATCCAATAAATGTGATAAAATACAAATTGAAATTAGAAATGTACAAATGTCTGTTATTGGTTGGTTAAATCCTGCGAGGGACATAATGTATGTAGTGAAGTGATCATTACAGTTGTGTAAAATGAATGCAATTCTTATAGATATGTCAAGCCCCAAGTGTTCCGTCCCTCACTCATGCATGAATTGTGAACACAAAGGTACAGTATTGATTGGACACACGTCGGCTGTCCTCGTATATTGCCGTGTGTTCTCGGATTGCCATGTTTTGGCAAGGCTGTAGTTTATCCGAATGGAATGAAGTGATTGTCGTGTTTATGGAGGGAAGGTTTGTTTGTTTTAATCCAATTAATAATAATAAATAAATTCTGTCAGTGTATGTCCGGATAAACGATATTAATTAATTATTTTAAAAAATTTGAATGAATGATATAGTTTTGGATCGCAAAGTTCCACATGCGTATTTGGACCTATGCTCCGGTTTATACGATACGCCGGTAAGATAAATATTGATGTATCAGATAGGCCTAGATATTTATTATATACAAAGTATTTTGTAACTTCTCAGTTGTTCTGAGCAACCGGTAATTTATTTATAAACTGTTTGATACTGTAACTTATTACATTGTTATAACAAGTCGCAATATGTGCTTGTAAAAATGTCGATAACCTGGTTATTTGTAATGAAATTATGTAAATTGTATTTCGTTATTGTTGATAATAAGATATTGTTGAATTGAATTTCATAAAAATTAAACGAAAATCATTAGTTATTTCCGGCAGCTTGATTTCACGTACAAACACTTGTGCCTGAAATATATTTTCTCCTTCCTGTTTAAAAACATTTTATCAGCTTGGTTATCTCTTGAAGACGCTCGTCAAATCCTTTAATCATATCTGCGAACGTTTACAGAGACCGGAAAGTTTATATTGTATATAAACTGGAAACTGTAACAGACTGCATGGCGTTGTGGGAGCGGATGTAGATCGGGTTTTTATATTATTTCAGATCATCTACAGTAGCTACTACATCCGCATAAATGTCTTTAATGTCCAGGTAGTCTTCTACACTACTTAGAGTTATTTCTTATTTCGTGTGGTTATAAACATCGTTTAGTTCAGATATCTATTTTTAGAAATTTATCTAGGTCTGGGCAACATCCGGTTACTGGTGACATGTCCTGTGCACAACCAGGATACATATGTTATTAAAGCAATCATATCAAGTTTTATGCAAACTTTACGTTTGTTTAAAGTATCCAAATTTAAAGAAGTTAGTGTCCAAAGTAGACAGACTTTTAAAATCACTATCTGACACTTCTTCAAATCGACATTTTAAAATATTGAGTGATAAATCACCTATAAACGGAATCAAATACCCTGCGATATAGAAATATTGAAAACATATTTACATAACCAGTATTTTAGATGTATTAGAAGCGTTTTTAGTTGGAACTACAGGCTCTGTTAGACGTTTCAAGCGTAAGACCTTTTTTGGTTCTTATTTTTAATTTATACTCGATATCCTAGTTCTTATTCCCAATGAGTTTCAGGAGCGTGGCTTAAATGTTCTTCACCTCCACAAATAGTCTCCTAGCTACTGAGTCTCAAGGTCAAAGCAGCTATCTCCTACTTCTGTTTCCCAATTCAGTTTCAGGAGCATAGTTCCAATGTTTTTCACCTCTACATCTAGTCATCTAGCCACTGTGCCTCCCAAGTCAATGCTTCTATCTCCTAGGAATGCTTCCCAAAGGAGTTTCAGGAGAGTAGTTCCAGTATTCTTCACCTCTATATCTAGTCTCCTAGCCACTGAGCCTCCCAAATTAAAGTGGCTATCTCCTAGTTCTGTTTTTCTAATGAATTTCAGGAGCTTAGTTTCAGTGTTCTTCACTTCTACATCTAGTCGCCTAGCCACTGAGCATACCAAGTTAAAGCGCCTATCTCCTAGTTCTGTTTCGCAAATGAGTTTCAGGAGCGTTGATCCAATGTTTTTCACCTCTGCAGCTTATCTCCTAGTTACAAGCCTCCCAAGTCAGAGCCTCTATCTTCTAGTTCTGTTTCCCCTGATCTACGATGCCAAGAAGCAAAGTCTCTATTGTCGTGCGCTCTGTTAGTAACTGTTTATGTTACGTCGTTATCAAGCGCAGTTCTGGTCTACGGTGACAAGAAGCAATGTTTGCTTTTCGTGCGATCAGTCAGTAAATGTCTATGTTACGTCGTTGTCAAGCGCAGTTCTGATTTACGATGCCAAGAAGCAAAGTTTCTATTGTCGTGTGCTCTGTTAGTAACTGTTTATGTTACGTCGTTATCAAGCGCAGTTCTGGTCTACGGTGACAAGAAGCAATGTTTGCTTTTCGTGCGATCAGTCAGTAAATGTCTATGTTACGTCGTTGTCAAGCGCAGTTCTGATTTACGATGCCAAGAAGCAAAGTTTCTATTGTCGTGCGTTCTGTTAGTAACTGTTTATGTTACGTCGTTATCAAGCGCAGTTCTGGTCTACCGTGTCAAGAAGCAATGTTTGCTTTTCGTGCGATCAGTCAGTAAATGTCTATGTTACGTCGTTGTCAAGCGCAGTTCTGATTTACGATGCCAAGAAGCAAAGTTTCTATTGTCGTGCGTTCTGTTAGTAACTGTTTATGTTACGTCGTTATCAAGCGCAGTTCTGGTCTACGGTGTCAAGAAGCAATGTTTGCTTTTCGTGCGATCAGTCAGTAAATGTCTATGTTACGTCGTTGTCAAGCGCAGTTCTGATTTACGATGCCAAGAAGCAAAGTTTCTATTGTCGTGCGTTCTGTTAGTAACTGTTTATGTTACGTCGTTATCAAGCGCAGTTCTGGTCTACGGTGTCAAGAAGCAATGTTTGCTTTTCGTGCGATCAGTCAGTAAATGTCTATGTTACGTCGTTGTCAACCGCAGTTCTGATTTACGATGCCAAGAAGCAAAGTTTCTATTGTCGTGCGTTCTGTTAGTAACTGTTTATGTTACGTCGTTATCAAGCACAGTTCTGATCTACGGTTTCAAGAAGCATTGTTTGCTTTTCGTGCGATCAGTCAGTAAATGTCTATGTTACGTCGTTGTCAACCGCAGTTCTGATTTACGATTCCAAGAAGCAAAGTTTCTATTGTCGTGCGTTCTGTTAGTAACTGTTTATGTTACGTCGTTATCAAGCACAGTTCTGATCTACGGTTTCAAGAAGCATTGTTTCTTTTGTCGTGCGTTCAGTCAGTAAAGGTTTATGTTAAGTCGTTGTCAAGCGCAGTTCTGATCTACGGTGTCAGGAAGCAATATTCCTGTTGTTGTGCGTTCTGTCAGTAAATGCCTATGTTACGTCGTTGTCAAGCGCTGTTCTGATCCACGGTGTCAAGAAGCAATGTATTTAATGACGTGCGTTTTGTCACTAAGTGTTTATGTTACGTCGTTGTCAAGCTCAGTTCTGATCTACGATGTCAAGAAGCAATCTTTCTGTTGTTGTGTGTTCTGTTAGTAACTGTCATGTTACGCAGTTGTAAAGCGCAGTTCTGATCTACGATGTCAAGAAGCAATCTTTCTGCTGTTACGCGTTCTGTCAGTTAGGTGCGAGTTTATCTATGAAGCAAAATAATTTGTAATTTTTAGACTTAAAATGATTGGTTTTTATTTTAACTTTGTGGTTAAAAAACTGCAACTGTCCCCATATTGACAGTTGTAGGCCTTTAATTTGTATTTTCCACTTTTATTGGTTTATTTGATACTATTTGCGAAGCTGCGGTAAATGGTAAATTAAAAGGGTCAGTAATGAACAAATTTATAAAGAAATGGAAATGGATAAACGTATAAAGGAGTAAGTAAAGAAAAAACAATTGACATGGTATGGACATGTAAAGAGGACTGCAAAAGAGAGGTGGCCCCGAAAGGTACTAAAGGGGATACCCCCTGAGAAAAGAAAGGGAGGAAGGCCACGATGCAATCGATGAAGCAATGACTGCAAGAAACTTTGAAGAGGCATTAATGTAGGCTATGGCAAAAGAAATTGGAAATTGCGGTCGGAGAGGCGGCGAGAGCGGTAATAGATATGTTATATATATATATATATATATATATATATATATATATATTTCTACTGCAAAAATACATAGGCCTTATTATTTTTATTGGCACGAGTGTCTAAGTTTTAGTGTCCCACGTTCGGTTAAATGTACGCTTTTATATCTGTATGTTTGGTGTTTATCACAACTGTTTGGTTTGGAGTATTGATAATTTATTATATTAAGGTATTTTGTTTTATAAATTCCGTGACAACATTATTCTGTTGGTGTATGCTATTTGTTATTCTTGTTAATAATTATTTTTCCAATGCTTTTATGTAGCCATTTTATGTAGCCATTTTAATATAGTTATTTTTTAACTCGGTAATTCCTTTTATAGTATATCCCGTGTGTTTGAAGGCCCCTCATTTTAATTTTTTGTTTGTGGTATATGATGCTGATGTATATTTGGTAATATTTTATTTTCTAATTTGTCTATATTTTTTTATTGTATCCGTTTTTTGAGTACTGTTATTGATACACGATGGTTTTATTTTATATGGCTTTATTTTTTTTTTTTGTTGTAACTTACGCGTTCAACGTAAAAGGGAATTGCAAGGGGCCATTTCGTGTTTTGGTGGATGATTAGACTGACTTAATATTTATTGTATTGGTTTTCTGTATATTGATTGTTCAATGCTTTATTAATTTCTAATCATTGTTCTAGTAATTGATCTAAGTAATTAATTTATTGTTTTTTAAAATATGTGTTAGATAGAATATGTGCTATTAATTTCTTCTACAATAACGACTGTATATATTGCATTTTAGAGAGTCGTATAACCCATCATCGATGTTTCGTATGACCATTAAATCGTGCATTTTCAAGTAAACGTTAGAGGAATGTTCCCGCTTTTACGCAAGTGGGAGCTTATCCCATTGTTACATCCCTACACTTTATGATTAGAGCTAGACGTTAAGTAGGGACAGCAGCCGCCTGTGTGTGTAAATTAATACACAAGCCTACACTTTATGATAAGAGCTAGACATTAAGCAAGAACAGCAGCCGCCTGTGTGTGTAAATTAATACACATCTCTACACTTTATGATTAGAGCTAGAAGTTAAGTAGGGACAGCAACCGCTTATGTGTGTCAATTAATACACATCTCTACACTTTATGATTAGAGCTAGACGTTAAGTAGGGACAGCAGCCACCCATGTGTGTAAATTAATACACATCTCTACACTTTATGATTAGAGCTAGACGTTAAGTAGGGACAGCAGCCACCCGTGTGTGTAAATTAATACACATCTCTACACTTTATGATTAGAGCTAGACGTTAAGTAGGGATAGCAGCCGCCTGTGTGTGTCAATTAATACACATCTCTACACTTTATGATTAGAAGTAGACGGTATATATATATATATATATATATATATATATATATATATATATATATATACATACATATACACTCATATACATGAAGATTGGTCCATTCCGATGCTGCTCTGTTGAATTAAGCTTCGTAGTCGCCTCTAAACAGCTGTTAGTACCGACAAAACCAACTCCTTTTTGAATCCACTTCTCTGTTTGACCGCCGAAATATCGCTAATTTTTCCTTCACCAAACTTTAGCAGATCTCCCGATGCATTCCAATTATTTCAACCAATCATACAAAACTCAACCAATTAGTTTGTAAGTCTTTAGTTCTATGAAACAAATATGTTTTAAATTTGTACGTTAGAATCATTTACAACAAATGTCATTTGTACTCTACCTTCTCTTTAATATCATCACTGCAAACAACTTGAGGCAGGATAAACCTACCCCTAGATTACTTAAACTTAAATATTCTACAATGAAAATATTGGAAAGAACCCCAATACAACATTATTCTAGTTTGTAACTTCTTGTGTGCTAGATTGTATTTTGTAATAAGACCCTCTGATGATGATGACATGGTCATCGAAATGTACATAAGGGTTTAATCATAAGTAATTTGTTTTATTTGTTATTTTTGATTATTTTTGTGGTATTGGGGTTCTTTCCAATATTTTCATTGTAATATATTGTACCACTGTGCTCTTGATATTGTGTATTAAATATTCTAGATTACTTAAACCAATGGAACCCTTTTCTCTACATTTATACACTAGGTTTCACTATTTGCGGTAAGTTCGTGGAACGTAACCTCCGCGAATAACGAGGGATCACTGTACATTGAATTTCTGCACGTAGGCAAAATTTTAAGTTATACTTTCTTGTTATATATATATATATATATATATATATATATATATATATATATATTTAATACGTTTTCTTGTTTAATAATTTAAAACATCTTGTTTTAAAATATAAATATTCCTGATGATGTTGGTACTGTTAGCCAACGAAAAGCTTTGAATTGTAAATTCAATTATAATTCTTGTATTTGTATTTTGACTTAGTTCTTTATTAATACACAAGAATACATATTGCGGTGTGTGTGTGTGTGTGTGTGCGTGCGTGCGTGCGTGCGCGCGCTGATACGTATTCCATCGCGGTTTTAAATGAATAGTGAATATCCGGAGTACATCCGTTCATTTTGTAGTGCATAAAATCGCAGTTCCGGCGTTTCGCCAGAATCTCATCTAGCATGCTGAACCCAACAACAGTTGAAGCGCTAATTAACTTGACTATACCTTATCGTTCATTGAATCTTCGTGCAATTACTGACACTATTTCGTTGCAAAAGGGAGCGTTAAAGTCTCTGAAGTCGGTAAAGAGTCGATAAGTTTGTTAATAGTAGGTCTATATTGAAGATCGAACCCGTATCGGATTTTGGTTGATTGGCTTCAGATGCATAAATTGGTTAAAATTTATGTCTTGTACTCCTACGTTTAGTGTAACAGTTGAAATTCTTTAGGATCAGAGGTAGCTGATACATATGTGTTTACATGAATTATTGTATATGCATTACCAAGCTATCTTTTCCTTCGTTCAGAGATTACTGCCACTCGCCTTTAAACCATTTATTATTTCTTCTGTAGCGTAAACATCGAAATAATTGTCCCTCGGCACTTTAAGTGCTTATTGATCCTCGTTGTTAAATTATTTATTCGACGTGGCAAAGTACGTCCAGTTTGTGGCGTAATCGATAAATCCGTCTCATCTGCAGAAAGGTTGCCGGTATTTGGCCCAAGAACTTTCCTATTTATCCAGGTTTAGGATCGCCTGCGAACCTCAAGGAGAAGTTTCTTTGGCATCGTGATTTTTTTAACGGATTCAGTGGTTTCCATCGCCTGGCTACGTTTTCTATAACCGTTTATCTGAAACCAACTGAAATATAAATCCACTTTTAAAATGGCTGTAAATGTGTAATTTTATCTTTATTTTAATACTGTTTTACCTATTATTGATTTCAAGTATTGATATTGACTTTGCATTGACTTGTATTTTTTGGTCTCCGTTGGTAATTTTATATAAAAAAATGATAGAAACTAATTTTTAATTAATTCTTATCCCGTCACTTGTGTAATGATACTAATTGCATGCCCATGTTTTTGTTTGCATGAAATGTCCTCTGGTTTTGTTAAAGAAAGATGTCTAACCACTGCCCTCCGTAGCAATACGCGTGAGTGAGATGGAGTGTTGATGTGGTTATGTCTGTGTTCTCTTTTGATGGGAGTGATCACATGCCGCATGCAAAACATTCCCGGACCGAAAACGAAAAAACGCTCCATTTAGCCTAGTATTTTTTATTTTGTCCAAATCGTTAAAATTAAATATTTATAAGTAGCTTCGTAAAACTAATGCTGCATATTAATAGGAATACATAACAAATGGTATGTTGAGAAGTAGGAGTCTATTATCTATTTGTTAATTTATTAGCAACGACGTGGGAAAAGTGAAGTGAAGTTTTGCGTACGTTTTATTCTTAATTTGCAAAAGAACTTGATGCATAGTTGTTCATCACGTAAATACTCGTGCTTTTACTTGCATTTGATTAGATCCGTGTTTAAAACTTTATTAATCTAATGATGAATTTAAATTAGTAAATCCATATGAATAATTATAAGTTTATTACCATTTATAAATAAAACCTCTAAACCAAAAAAAATTTAAATTTATGTCCTGATGTACATTTTGATTGTAAATCAATTGTCTTACAAGGAAATTGATAGAATAATAACCCTTGTTAGACATAAATAGTTTTTAGTTGTTTAAGAAGTTTTATATATTTATAATAACAAAATTACACCACAGTTGCTACAAGTTAATACGTTTATTAAAATCATCTGCATTTGTAAGAGCCAGCAGAGTGGGAGTCACTCGTATTACAGTAGGAGTTGCAGTTGAGAAATAACAAAATTCTGTCATTAGAAACGGTTATTTCCTCTAGCAATGCCCACTGTCGATAGTTTCCTTTACCTCCCTCGCCGGCTCTAGTGACGTCGGTTTTTGCTTTATTTGATTTGAGTACATCAAACTTTTATAAATAATATTTGAGCTGGCTTGTGAGTGAAAGTTATAATTAAAGAATATATATGCTACAACTCACAAATAAAAACATTTTATATTTGTGAGTTGTAGCATATTTATTCTTTAATTATATCAAACTTTTAGTTCTACCTTTGATGAGGTCTATAAAACGTTTCAGTGAGATCGTACATGAAAGGCAAAGTTTTTGAAGGTTTTAAAATGTTTGGAAATTTAGCCTTAAAAATGTATGGACACTTTTAGTATTGGTTTAGGGAACTGCCATCTACAAGCGCGGACCTTTTCCGTCGCGAGATTAGCATGGCTGATTAAACAACAATAATAGCTGCCAGTTCCCTCTCTCTTTTAAAGAGAGGGGCGCGATGGTGTTCGACGGCCAAGCAGTGTTGCCAACATATGTATCATGTAGTCTATTGTCTTCCATTCTGAACTTTAGTAATGAACTGGTGTGTCCGGAATATCGCCACACACCGTATAATTAACTCGCCTCGCATACCTTCTGCGCAGTAGCAAAGCACTTGAAGAAAATGTTTAGTTGATGTTTTAGGCAAAACTACATTCGTTGGGACTGAAATAAATAGTTTCACGTTTTAGTGAAACACACATTGAACGAGTGAGATAAAAAGGGTTCACATTCCAAAAAAAACAAATTTTTCGAAAACTAATAACAACTGTTTGAAAAAAATATTTTTTCAAGTAAAAATTGTCGTTTAGTAATTGTTTTATTGAAATAACACAGATTACATTGTGCTATGTAGAAATGTACACGTATAACGTTTTATAGGATACAACTAGTAAATTGGTTGAGGAATATGTACATTTTTCAAGTCAAAATTTTAATAAGGTAATAGTCAAAATAGTGAACTCAAAATCTCACAAAAAATTAGTTTTTAATACACAAACACACAACAAACTAGTTTCGGCGACTATTAGGAAGGCGACATCGTCGCCGAAATTAGTTTATTGGGTGTTTTTGTATTAAAAACTATTTTTTTGGTGAGATTTTGAGTTCACTATTTTGACTTTTACCTTTGGGAATAGTTCTCACTAGCTAAGGTCTAATTAACTTAAAATTTTAAAACTTATAAAATATTAAGAAAATACCATCTTTGTCAGTTTCATGATACATAATGTAACATAATATTATCTTATGGCATAAAGCATGGTCACATAGTTTTTATTATATAACATCACTGTATAATAATCTAAGTAGAACTTCTACTTAAAGTTTGGAAAGTCATAAACTAATGTTAAAGTGATTAATAAGCCTGGATGCTTGTCCTTGAAAAGGTCATATTTTTGCCACATCAAGCTGAGCACCAAGGTATGAAACAGGTGTGTATGAATAGTGGGGTGCATGTTTTGGAAATAAATCTACATACTCCTGAAATTAACCCAGGATAGAGGCTGGTAAAGCATTGCCATGTTGCTTACCTCTCATATCAATGGGCATTAGCATACCTTTCATATCCCTTCTTCACGTCACTCACTAATACATGGCTATAATAAGCACACTTGGACTTGAGGAATATGTACCTTCATCACCTCACTTGCTAATACATGGCTTCCACAACCACACTTAGAGTTGAGGAGTATGTCCCTTTTAAACCTCAATCTATAATACATGGCTTCAATAAGCACATATGGAGTTGAGAAATATGTCCTTTCTTCACCTCACTCACTAATACATGAC
Source organism: Prosapia bicincta (assembly GCA_036971475.1). Classification (NCBI taxonomy): domain Eukaryota; kingdom Metazoa; phylum Arthropoda; class Insecta; order Hemiptera; family Cercopidae; genus Prosapia; species Prosapia bicincta. The sequence goes on along the minus strand of JBAIZL010000002.1, from coordinate 230,812,515 downwards.
TTCTATAAACAAACTTTGAGTTGAGCAATATGTCCCTTTTTCACTTCAATCGTTAATAAATGGCTATCATAAGAACCCTTGGAGTTGAGGATAATATGCCTTTATCAACTCACTTGCTAATATGTAATTACACTTAGAGTTGAGCAATATTTCCCTTCTTCACTTCACTCGCTAATACATGGCTATCATAAGCACACTTAAAGTTGAGGAATATATTTTTTTTTTCACCTCACTCGCTAATACATGGCTATCATAACCACACTAGGAGTTGAGGAATATGTCACTTCTTCATCTCACTCGCTAATACATGGCTATAATAAGCACACTTGGACTTGAGGAATATGTACTTTCATCACCTCACTCGCTAATACATGGCTTCTACAACCACATTTGGAGTTGCGGAGTATGTCCCTTTTTCACCTCAATCGCTAATACATGGCTTCCATAAGCACACTTGGAGTTGAGGAATATGTCCCTTCTTCACCTCACTACCTAATACATGACTTTCATAAGCACACTTGGAGTTGAGGTATATGTCCCTTCTTCACCTCACTCCCTAATACATGGCATTCATAAGCACACATGGAGTTGAGGTATATGTCCCTTTAATACGTGGCTATCATAAGCACACATGGAGTTGAGGTATATGTCCCTTCTTCACCTCACTCGCTAATACATGGCTATCATAAGCACACTTGTAGTTGAGGTATATGTCCCTTCTTCACGTCACCCCCTAATACATGGCTATCATAAGCACACATGGAGTTGAGGTATATGTCCCTTCTTCACCTCACTCCCTAATACATGGCATTCATAAGCACACATGGAATTGAGGAATATGTCCCTTCTTCACCTCACTACCTAATACACGGCTTCCATAAGCACACTTGGAGTTGAGGAATATGTCCCTTCTTCACCTCACTACCTAATACACGGCTTCCATAAGCACACTTGGAATTGAGGAATATGTCCCTTCTTCACCTCACTACCTAATACACGGCTTCCATAAGCACACTTGGAGTTGAGGAATATATCCCTTCTTCACCTCACTCGCTAGTACTTGGATATCATAAGCACACTTGGAGTTGAGGAATATGTCCTTTTTTTACCTCACTCGCTAATACATGGCTATCATAGGCACACTTGGACTTGAGGAATGTGTCTTTTCTTCACCTCACTCGCTAATACACGGCTTCCATAAGCACACTTGGAGTTGAGGAATATATCCCTTCTTCACCTCACTTGCTAGTACTTGAATATCATTAGCACACATGAAGTTGAGCAATATGTTCCTTCTTCACCTCTTTCACTAATACATGACTTTCATAAGCACACTTGGAGTTGAGGTATATGTCCCTTCTTCATCTCACTCCCTAATGCATGGCTATCATAGGCACACTTGGAGTTGAGCATTATGTCCCTTCTTCACTTCACTTGCTAATACATCTCTTCCATAAGCACTCTTGGAGTTGAGGAATATATCCCTTCTTCACCTCACTCGCTAGTACTTGATATCATAAGCACACTTGGAGTTGAGGAATATGTCCTTTTTTTACCTCACTCGCTAATACATGGCTATCATAGGCACACTTGGAGTGAGGAATGTGTCTTTTCTTCACCTCACTCGCTAATACACGGCTTCCATAAGCACACTTGGAGTTGAGGAATATATCCCTTCTTCACCTCACTCGCTAGTACTTGGATATCATTAGCACACATGAAGTTGAGCAATATGTTCCTTCTTCACCTCACTCACTAATACATGACTTTCATAAGCACACTTGGAGTTGAGGTATATGTCCCATCTTTATCTCACTCCCTAATGCATGGCTATCATAGGCACACTTGGAGTTGAGCATTATGTCCCTTCTTCACTTCACTTGCTAATACATCTCTTCCATAAGCACTCTTGGAGTTGAGGAATATATCCCTTCTTCACCTCACTCGCTAGTACTTGATATCATAAGCACACTTGGAGTTGAGGAATATGTCCTTTTTTTACCTCACTCGCTAATACATGGCTATCATAGGCACACTTGGAGTTGAGGAATGTGTCTTTTCTTCACCTCACTCGCTATACACGGCTTCTATAAGCACACTTGGAGTTGAGGAATATATCCCTTCTTCACCTCACTCGCTAGTACTTGGATATCATTAGCACACATGGAGTTGAGCAATATGTTCCTTCTTCACCTCACTCACTAATACATGACTTTCATAAGCACACTTGGAGTTGAGGTATATGTCCCTTCTTCATCTCACTCCCTAATACATGGCTATCATAGGCACACTTGGAGTTGAGCAATATGTCCCTTCTTCACTTCACTTGCTAATACATGGCTTCTATAAGCACACATGGAGTTGAGGAATATGTCCCGTCACCACTCCACTCGGTAGTATAGTGTTTCCATAAGCACACTTGGAGTTGAGGAACATATCCCTTCATCACCTCACTTGCTAACTACATAGCTATCATAAGCACACTTTGAGTTGAGGTATATAATCTTTTCCACCTCACTCGCTAATACATGGCTATCATAACCACACTAGGAGTTGAGGAATATGTCACTTCTTCATCTCACTCGCTAATACATGGCTATAATAAGCACACTTGGACTTGAGGAATATGTACTTTCATCACCTCACTCGCTAATACATGGCTTCTAAAACCACATTTGGAGTTGCGGAGTATGTCCCTTTTTCACCTCAATCGCTAATACATGGCTTCCATAAGCACACTTGGAGTTGAGGAATATGTCCCTTCTTCACCTCACTACCTAATACATGACTTTCATAAGCACACTTGGAGTTGAGGTATATGTCCCTTCTTCACCTCACTCCCTAATACATGGCATTCATAAGCACACATGGAGTTGAGGTATATGTCCCTTTAATACGTGGCTATCATAAGCACACATGGAGTTGAGGTATATGTCCCTTCTTCACCTCACTCGCTAATACATGGCTATCATAAGCACACTTGTAGTTGAGGTATATGTCCCTTCTTCACGTCACCCCCTAATACATGGCTATCATAAGCACACATGGAGTTGAGGTATATGTCCCTTCTTCACCTCACTCCCTAATACATGGCATTCATAAGCACACATGGAATTGAGGAATATGTCCCTTCTTCACCTCACTACCTAATACACGGCTTCCATAAGCACACTTGGAGTTGAGGAATATGTCCCTTCTTCACCTCACTACCTAATACACGGCTTCCATAAGCACACTTGGAATTGAGGAATATGTCCCTTCTTCACCTCACTACCTAATACACGGCTTCCATAAGCACACTTGGAGTTGAGGAATATATCCCTTCTTCACCTCACTCGCTAGTACTTGGATATCATAAGCACACTTGGAGTTGAGGAATATGTCCTTTTTTTACCTCACTCGCTAATACATGGCTATCATAGGCACACTTGGACTTGAGGAATGTGTCTTTTCTTCACCTCACTCGCTAATACACGGCTTCCATAAGCACACTTGGAGTTGAGGAATATATCCCTTCTTCACCTCACTCGCTAGTACTTGGATATCATTAGCACACATGAAGTTGAGCAATATGTTCCTTCTTCACCTCACTCACTAATACATGACTTTCATAAGCACACTTGGAGTTGAGGTATATGTCCCATCTTTATCTCACTCCCTAATGCATGGCTATCATAGGCACACTTGGAGTTGAGCATTATGTCCCTTCTTCACTTCACTTGCTAATACATCTCTTCCATAAGCACTCTTGGAGTTGAGGAATATATCCCTTCTTCACCTCACTCGCTAGTACTTGATATCATAAGCACACTTGGAGTTGAGGAATATGTCCTTTTTTTACCTCACTCGCTAATACATGGCTATCATAGGCACACTTGGAGTTGAGGAATGTGTCCTTTCTTCACCTCACTCGCTATACACGGCTTCTATAAGCACACTTGGAGTTGAGGAATATATCCCTTCTTCACCTCACTCGCTAGTACTTGGATATCATTAGCACACATGGAGTTGAGCAATATGTTCCTTCTTCACCTCACTCACTAATACATGACTTTCATAAGCACACTTGGAGTTGAGGTATATAATCTTTTCCACCTCACTCGCTAATACAAGGCTTCCATAAGCACACTTGGAGTTGAGGAATATATCCCTTCATCAGCTCACTCGCTAATATATAAGCACACTTAGAGTTCAGCAATATGTCCCTTCGTCACTTCACTCGCTTATACATGGCTATCATAAGCACACTTGGAGTTAAGAATATGTCCCTTCTTCACGTCACTCACTAATACATGGCTATAATAAGCACACTTGGACTTGAGGAATTTGTATTTTCTTCACCTCACTCGCTAATACATGGCTATCATAAGCAAACTAAATTTTGACAGTTTACTCATAAAATCCTTTGTTAATAGCTAAATAGTAATCTGATAATAAGAATAATAAAATCTTACAGTCCATTTAAAAGTGCTAAATGCACTATTACATAGTTTAAAATATCTAAATATTTAAAAAAGCGATGTAGAATTTTTTTTTTGCATAGCAATAACCAGTCCCATTTACCTATATTCATATTTGTCTAATCAACCAATGGCTATAACAAGCTGTTTTATCAACCTATCGTGTAACCATATACATAAAGCATTAGTTTTTTTATAAAAATATAAATACTTGCACAATTTTTCAAGTAATTTTCATTTGTAGCAAAAATTTTAGAAATAAATATTTTTATAATCAACTATCCTACATAATTTCAACAATTTTTTTTTATCACACCTATACTAAATTTTTACATAACAGACAAATTGCTGACCAAATTTACTTATACAGACTTTACAAATGTTATTTACAAATAATGTAAACTAAGTAATACAATTTGGGGTATATTGTAGTGGAAATGTAGGTTAAACAATACAAAAAAATCTTGAATTTTGTAGTCCAGAGAGACAATTTTGTAGAGAGACAACTGATGAAGATCGCCGATCAAAAACGCTCTGTCTCAGTAAGTTTTTATAAATTTACAAAATTTAAAGTTCTGATAGTCGTAAACTAATGCAAAACTGATTAAAAAAAAAAAAAAAACATTGTAAGATTGTAAGATATTGTTGTCAACTGAGGTGAAATGTGTTTAAATAAGGAGAGGTTTATAAAAAAATTATGTTATATTTTTATTTATTCTAGATTTCTGCTATTTATTAAATTTAGTTTCTTTCCTTTTATTAAAAGTGAAACCTTTTATTTAGTTCTTTTTCAGTTTTAATATACATTCAACTGCTTCAAAAAATTTAATTAAAAACTAAAAATATCATTTGTACTCTTATAGTTAACCCCATAGAGCTTTTCGAAAGAAGTAAGCTATGGTACAATATTTGTCTTTAGTTTTGTTATATATACAGTAATACCTCGACTTACGCTGTCTTACACGATTCCCAAGTTACTTGGTTTTAAATCATGCTGTCCGATTTACGCAGAAACTGGCCTGTTCTGGAAGAAAATGCCTAAATGAACTCTTATAGTGCATGAAATGAAAATATTCCCAGGTTTTAAGGCTGCCAAAGACCGATTGACAGTGGTGGCTGGTGCAAATGTAGCTGGTGACTGTAAGTTGCAACCTCTCATAGTTTATCGCTCAGAAAATCCAAGGGCACTAAAAAGTATTTCTAAAGCTAGCTTGCCCGTGCTTTGGAAGTTGAATCGGAAGGCTTGGTTGACAGCTTCCCTCTTTGAGGACTGGTTTGGCCATCATTTCATACCTCAAGTCGAACGTTATTGTTGGTCTAAACAAATTCCTTTGAAAATAATTCCTATAACTGGGAATGCATCTGGCGATCCACCTACTACTTTAACTAATTTCGATACAAGCGGGAAAGTGATATTTTGCTATCAAACACAACTAGTTTGCATCAACCGATGGATCAGGGTGTCATTGAAACATTTAAAGCTAATTACACAAAAGGATTATTTGCACATCTGCATGAAGCTATGAGACAGAACAACGAGATCTATGTTGTGGATATTTTGAAACAATTCAATGTGTTAGATGCTTTGAGAATCATTAGACGATCTTGGAATGAAATTTCACAAAAAAACTTGTTTGGAAAAGGTGTTTCTATTTTTTTCACAACTGAAACTCAAACGGAATCAGTTCCAGAATCTGATGAAGTAGCTGATGTGATTGAAGAAGTTGTCGGTTTTGCCGGACAACTCAATTTAGAAGTGGATAATAATGACGGTAAAGAACTGCTGAATTTACACAACTAAGAGCTGACAATTAATTGATGAAGAGCAAGACCTTAAAAATGTAGATTCTGTAGACCCAGTTGACGTAGAAGATGAAATGACGGTTAGAAACTTGACAAAATGCCGTAGTTTAATTGAGCAAGGTTTTTTTTTGGAAAGCGTATTTCTGCCGCAAAACAAAAAAAATTAGCGAGTTGCAAGGAAATTCTGCATGAGAAGAAAAAATCTTCAATTCCTCAAACGAATTTACTACATTTTATGAAGCCTTCTATATCAAAATAACTTCTTTTTACTTACTTCTTTGCAATATGTATGTATATAATATAATTGTTTGTTGTATTATGTATTTAAGATTTTAATACAAACACATTTTTCATCTAAATTATCAGTTTATTTAGACTTCGGTTCCAACTAAACATGATTCTTATGTGATTGTATGTAAAACTATACCCAGACTTACGCGAATTTGACTTACACGGTTATCTCTCGGTCCCTCCTATTGCATAAGTATAGGGTATTACTGTAATATGGTTTGAAAATTTATCTAAGTAATGTTTATGCTTAATATTTTATGATTTTATTATTATATATTTTGTTTTCTAAAAAATATGAACACTTGTAATCTTTAAATCGTGTAATTTATTATTCGATAATTCTATTTAATCTTGAATTGATTATTTCTATTTAATATGACATTGAAAATAATATGCCTATAATATTTCTTGTTTTTGTTGTGATATCACTGTGATTTTTGTGGTATGGTTTATATTATTTTGTGTATTGGCTCTGACATTTTATGCTATGCTATAACTGTATGGTTAATATTTTATATTAAAGTTATTTGTGTAGGGTTAAAGTTAAGTTATGTAGGAACATAACTTTAATTATAGAAAGTTAACTGTTTATGTGCAGTTTATCCATTGAAACCTATGACCAATATAAGAGGAAGAGGCAGTAGGTATGGAGTGTGCAATAGGGATCAGCAAAGCAAGAGATGGATATTAACGCTGTCTGTTCTCTGTAGTTCTACATTGGCAGAGTTACTGGATACCTTCTTTTTGGATCCCAGCTTTTTCTAAGGTATGTAAGAACTGTCTAATATATTTTATCTATGAACCATTCTGTTTAAGGTCATATTCATTAAGGCCATTGCTGGAGAGTAAATATAGTTTATTGATTCATAAATATAAGACGACACATCAGTTGGACTAGATTAGAGTACCACTGAACCCGTAGCTGTTATTGTGCACGTAAACTTTAATTTCTAGTGTAGCAAATAAGTCAACTCTTTGAATTTCAGTACATTGTGACTATTTTTTCATATATTTAGACTGAGAATTCTAAACCTTGTGGGCAATGTTGTCTGTATTGCTTTATATAATTCTTAAATAGAAATGTCTTTAATTAACATGATGACTATTGTACTAGCTGAGATCTCTGTTCTGTTCTATTTATTTTCTCACGCCTTTGTTTGAGGTCTCCCATATTAAACCTGATATTTAAGTCGCAGAAGTTGATGTACACCTATCAGATCTATTTGACTTTAGGCTATAAAAGTGACTCCAGCTACCAAAGGCATTCCCTTAATTATTTTGTTCTTTATGTAATTTCTTATCTGATTTAAAGTGCCTATAACATGAATTGATTCATAGATTCTGTTGTTGATAACAATGGGTGAAGCTTTTAAATTTGAAGTTGGTACAAAATAATGACTTGCTCAAATTATAACTAAAGTAAATTAATAATAAAAAGTGACTAAGAAAAATTTTTGACTACACTTCATCAGTGGTTTCTTTGGCCACTAAGAAGTGTTGTTGGTCTAGGTGGCAATGATGTTTAAATTAAACATTCTTCGTCATATTTTAAACTAATACATTTTTAATTACTTTAATTTGTAAAAGTGTAATCTATACTTGATGATCATGTTAAATTTATCTATATATGCCACAGCAGAAACTATAATATTTAAAACTATGTATAATTTTATAAAAATAAGAAGTTAGAATAATTTTTTTGTACAAATTACTCTTTGTAATTTTAGTTTGATAAAACATTATTTAAACTTGTTTCTAAACTACTGCTCGGAAAATATTTCTCTTATATAAAACATTTTTTATAGAACGATGAGGCTCAGAAGTGAATCTAGGGAGATAAGATGCAGCCTTCGAGTGGGTAAGCTTGGTGGTGTTCAGAAAATTACTGCTATAGATCACTCTTCATCTCGAATATCAACCAATGGTAATGGTTCTAGACTTAGTCGTTGTGGTCGGGTTAACAAGTGGAGAAGAAGGAGTGGCAATCTCTTAAAAGAGGTGACAATTCAACTGTTACTTAGTATTGTTTTTTTAAATATGATTAAATTTTAACTGCCTTAATATGTTTGATTATGTATTCCGTAATATTCCAGTTTAAAAATGTGTATAGCCTGTATATATATATATGCACATAAACATAAATAATATTCAAGCTGGCTTGTGAGTGAAAGTTATAATTAAAGAATAAAATGGTATGGTACAACTCACAAATATACAATTTTTTATTTCATACGCGTTTCAACGACTAATTTGTCGTCATCCTCAGTGAAGATACACAAATCAAATTAACTAAAACAATATATATATTAAACATAACCCATAAAGTTTTAACGTAAAAACAAAAGTGAAAATCAGATCTGATTTCACAATGCCCAGGCAATTTGACAATGCCCAGATCTGATTTTCACTTTTGTTTTTACTTTTGTTAAAACTTTATAGGTTATGTTTAATATATATATTTTTTTAGTTAATTTGATTTGTATATCTTCACTGAGGATGACGACAAATTAGTCGTTGAAACGCGTATGAAATAAAAAATTGTATATTTGTGAGTTGTACCATATTTTTATTCTTAAATTATACATACTCTACCTTGTGTGTTATACTTAGAAGAGTCAATGATGCTCCATGATCTATTATGGAGGTGTCTTTCAAGATTTACAATGTCAATGAATAGATTCGAGTAAATCTTTTTTCTCTCTAATTCTCTTTTGATAGCATTTGTAATTTGATAGACATTATTTTTCGTAGAATAGTGCTCGTTGAAGCCAACACGACGTCAGTATACGATCTATCAGCAGTTTCAATATTATTATTAGTAGCTGCCCATAAATCTTTGATGTAAGAGGTGGCAATGATATTGACCTACAACCTTTGATATCATATGGTGGCTAAACTGCTTTACAGACCAAAAAGACCTATCTTACTTCCTATAATCTCGAGACATTCTCTTAACGAATAATTTAATGGATGTGTCAGCTTCACATTGGCTTTCTGCAGAAGTTGCTTTGATACGTCACTTGAAATAAGATCAAAAACAGGTGTTTTTTCTTAATGATTTATTTTATATTAGGTGGTTTAGAATATGTTCCCGTATCAGTTCTGAAACAGTAGTAAAGGCAGCAAATGGAGTAGGGTTTTGAAACAAATGAGTGACTACTATCCTATCAGTATACAGAACTCCTATCTGTGTCTGTAATTGGATTTTTCAGGACTGAGTAACCAGTATTTTTACTAGCAATGATCTCATTAAGTTAGGTGTATGAACTTAATCGTGTTTTTATAATGGACTGACTAAATATGAGGAGTATGCATGTTTAACGCAAATTCATATCCCATGTCATTTCTATATGTAAATAATAGAAGTCATTTCTTTAATGATGAAGAAACCATATCTGGAGTATGTTTCTGTGAGCCAGTACATTATTATGCACTTTCAGTTGATTAGTTTGTAGGCTTTGAAAAGAGCTCTTGTTTCAGAAATGATTGTTCTAGAACCAAACTTTGAATTTTTGGCATTAAAGTCATCACTTGTGACTGGAGTTTTTGTTTTTTTTAATTAATCGTTGAGGAAGTCGTTTTAATTTCTTTATCAGAACATCCGAATTATGCAGTCTATTTTTTTAAAATTAAAGAAACTGTTTGGTGGGGAAACTAACTGTTATTTAAGTTTAAATAGATTTAGTAGTAGAATTCTGACTTCATCTCTAAAGTTTTATACCTGTAGTGTATTCTTGAATTTTGTAGTCCATTACGTTCGGTGAATCTTATTAATCACTTAAACAATAGTTTATGACTATCCGAACTTTATAATTAGTAAATTTGTTAAAACTTACTGAGACAGAACGTTTTCGATCGCTATGTGCCGATCTTCATCAAAGACACTGATCAGTGGACTACAAAATTCAAGAATTCAACACAGCAATACAAACTGCAGTCCAAGAATACAGGAATACGGTTTTTAAGGTTAGGAAGACACTGATGAAGATCGGCACATAGTGATCGAAAACGTTCTGTCTCAGTAAGTTTTAACAAATTTACTAAGTATAAAGTTCGGATAGTCATAAACTATTGTTTAAGTGATTAACCTGTAGTGTGTTTATTTTTGGTTGCTTGGTTGTACGTGCTATATGATTTATTGGATTAGGTTTTTTTTTATGTCACAGCGTCTGCATCTCCTTTACTACCTTATTCTTTATAATATACAGATATTCTCTATCATTATAGGAGGTTCTCAGATTTATAACATATTTGTATGCAAGTTAATTATTTTGTATTTTGAAATCATCTCTTATAATACAACATTCATACTATGCACTTCTGTAACATGGTATCAGCAATTCCATTATGGTGTTCTAATTCTGCATCATTGGTATTCTAATCGTAGGAAAATGATAACATGAACATACTTAAAGATTTCTGCTATAAGGCTTATCTTTGAGACTCTTTCTATAATCTGATATCATCTTTTTTGTTATTCCTCGACTATTGGTTTTCTGTCACAAGTGTGGTGTAGGTTTTTAACATTACTCTAGAAGGCTGGGCCTGCTTGTACCTCTCCTAAGCATATCATGTTTCTCTTAGAAAAACAGTATTCTTATGTAGATATCGATATATTCAGTAGAGATCAGAATTATGGGTTTTGTTTCATTAGTTACTTTCTGTATGAGGTAAAATTGTGTCCATTTTCCTATTTGTTTTTATAATTATACAATTTTTCTCCACTTGTAACCACCAAGTCTCTAACAAATCCCTCTTCGTCAGTGTGATATTGTGAATATTCTGTTTCCATTGTGTGAGTTTTTAAGTCAGTTGTTTTTCTAGATCAGTTGTTTTATATTTTTTTTTAAAATTTTGTGTTCATTTGCAATTTTTTTAAAATGGTTTGACTGTCTTTGGTGTTCATGAAGGTATGTGTTCATAGTTCTATCCATATTGGTATTTTTTGTTTTATATACAGGGTGCGGCAGCATAACTTCCTTTTTTGAAAACTCAATAAAAACTATTGTATGCATCTGAAAATATTTATTTATTTTTTATAATGTAAGTACATGTCTAAAGTTTTTATTTACATTGGGTAAACCGATTTCTGGCGTTTGTCATGACTCTTGTTAGCGTAGCAGGTGTTATGTTGGCAATTTCTTCTTGGATGTTGATCTTCAAATCTTGTAGGGTTCTTGGACGGTTCACATAAACACTGGATTTCAAAAAAACCCCATAGAAAAAAATCACAAGGGGACAGATCGGGAGAGCGTGCCGGCCATTCCAAATCGCCTCTAATTGAGATAAGGCGCTCTGGAAAGTGTTCCCTTAAAACAGCCATCGATGCTCTTGAAGTGTGTGCTGTTGCACCGTCTTGTTGGAACCAAGTGTCCCCCAAATCCAACTCTTCTAGCCGTGAGAAAAAAAAATTCTGTAGCATGTTTACATACCGGTCCGAATTCACTGTCACTGTAACCTCATTTTCCTCAAAAAACCAAGGACCAATAATTCCAGCTGAGGAAATTGCACACCACACTGTGACTTTGGGGGAATGCAAAGGCCTTTGATGCAATTCTCGAGGGTTGTTGTCAGCCCAGTAGCGCATGTTTTGTTAACCAACCCACACAAATGAAAATGGGCTTCATCGCTAAAAAAAAACAATAGCACCCTCGGGAACGACATCAAGAAGAAGCTCACAAGCGTTCATCCGAGAATTGAAGTCACGTTCTGAAAATTCCTGCACTATGGCCATCTTATAGGGATGAAAATGAAGATCATCATGAAGAATTCTTCTCACAGAACGATCGGATAGTCCAAGGGCAGATGCGTGTTTGGGCGCAGAACGCCGTGGTGATCGCAACATTGACGCTCTCACTGCTTCAATGTTCTCAGGTGATCTAACGGGCCGAGGGACTCCAGTTCTTCGTTTTGTCGCACTTGCAGTTTGTATGAATGTAGTGACCCATGTAACAATTGATTTGCAGTCTAGGACGGGAGCCAACGGGGCTAAATTAAAGCGATTCCGAAATGCGCGCTGTGTTGCAATAACCGAACATCCGCTTGAAAAGTAGGCCTCAACGGCAAAGGCACGCTCCTCACTATTCCAACGCATGATGGTGACTGAAACGTGTCGGGACAAAACTTTACTGTACCCCCTCTTGAACGAGACCCCTAGCGCTCTGCTATGACATCAACTAATTGAATGGCGAGCATTTAAAAAAAGGAAGTTATGCTGCCGCACCCTGTATTTCATTATATTGATTTTTCTTACTCTAACTATTGTTGTGACTTAAATTGATACTGGTAATGATTGACATGTAGTATTAATGAAACTGAAGTCTCAGATTCAGTACATCATTGACCATTGTTTCTACAAAAAGATATTTCAGAGCACTGAGACGTAGCAGGTGTCTGAGAGTGAAGATAGGCCAGAAGTGATATGTGTGAATCAGTCTTTTTATAGAAATGTATAGAAAAAGTCTTTTTATGAAAACATTTTGTGAAATTGTGTTTGTTTCAAACTCTGAATGATAATATACAAAGCGGTTTTATATTGAGTAAATAAGATCATTAATTTTATTATTCCTATATTAAGGTATTGTTTTTATACTTATAATTTGTTGTTAATAAATTTTTATTATTTAGTAAATAATAAAGTCAATTAGTAATTCCTTTCAGAGCCAATTTTTTAAATAGTAAGTTTTGTATCTAGAGATTTCTAATTGTCTATTTATTTGTTCGTTACACTATTTTCAGTATTTATGATTCTATAATCATTCATTTTTGAGGATATGAATGTTGTCAGTATCAAATAAAACATAAAATTCAAAAAACAAACTAAAATGTCTTAAAATTATGGTTTCACATCTCTTTGATATTCAAGTGAAGTGAATCAGGATATTTTAAGACATTTTTAATAGTTATTTAAATTTTATTGCTATTGACAGTTTTCATGTTCTTCAAATGGCTTCTTGAAGTAACCAGCACTTTAGATTTATAATCAATTATAATCTGTTACATTTCATAACTGATTATTATCAAGTTTTAAAAAAATATACACATAATACGTAATTATAAAAATATGAGACAATTATTTGCTGGAATTTACAAAAAATGAAACAAATCAGTATACACCTGTTTGAACATTTTTCTAATTTAGTTTAATTTATTGTTTTAGACATGTCGTGAAAATGTTTTACCATCTAATGTATTTAAGAGTGTTGTGGCAAACAAAAAGAGTTTGCTAGAAGACAACAATAACTGCACAGATGCAGAGAAAATTGATGTAAGTTGTAATTTTATACATGTCTATTTTTAATTTATGCATAACACGTTGAGTGCGGCAATGTTTTATAGTTGCCAATAAAATTGCTGAACAAATATTATGGATTACTTGCATTGAAAATGTTGTTGATGGACCCAATATGTCATCTGAAGTTGACTAGGCATTCATTTTTGTCAGTTTTGGTGACGTCATTTCCTGTACGTTCTTTTTTAGTTTTATACCTGTAGTGTATTCTTGAATTTTGTAGTCCATTACGTTCGGTGAATCTTGTTAATCACTTAAACAACAGTTTATAACTATCCAAACAGAGAAGACACTGATGAAGATCGGTACATAGCGATCGAAAACGTTCTGTCTCAGTAAGTTTTAACAAATTTACAAAACTTAGTGATAGTTACAGAAAAAGTACCACAAAAAATTTAAGTACCTGCAATCCTTCCTGCCACCATTTACAATGTTTTTCAACGATAATAATAGGTTTACACACAATGTCAATAAGTAATTCATATCTAAATAGTTCTAACACAGTGTTTATAATAATTTCTAAAAACACCAAGATAAGTACTATGTACAACCCCACCATTTTAATACTCAGCTTCAGTCATCCATGTCCTCGTAAACTTGTCGAAACATCGCAGTTCAAACAGTCCTGGTTCATCCTGGCACACAGCACAAATGCAGGTGGTCAATTTCATTTTGTTTTCTTTTGCACTAACTCGGCTTTGCCGAATTTGCTTTTGTTATTCTTTGAGAGCCTGTGTACGCTGTTTCGAGTAGGAGTCACCATAATGGAATCCTGTTTGGGGGATAGAAGTCCTTCAAACAATAGTCCCAAAAAAATTCTAATTTCGGCCAAAGTCACGTCTTTCTAATTTGTGATTTGTGACTTTGCAGTGTTTTATGGACCACAAAGAATTTAAGGCATATCTGTTTGTCTCAGCAACAATTGTCTCTAAGAAAATAATGTCTATTAATTAATTAAACCAATCAGTTGGAGTATTGTTACCGGGAATTGGGACTATAAGTCCAGAATCTCTTGTGAAAGGTATGTGCGCCAAGTATTGGTCGCCATGTTGTAGACATCTAGTCGTCATCGTTGGAGCTGGGGGAGCTATCCTCGGAGACATTTTTGTTGTCAGACTAGACATTTTCCAATAATTAAACCTTATTATCCATATTCATTGTACAAAATATATTATACACAACTATAACACACTTTAAGTAACACTAATACACAGTCCCCAATCAGACAGCAACGGTGGAACAAAACCAAAACGTACCGAAATGTTCACAAAGATTAGCACAAAAACCGATAAGTGATACATTGTTTTCCGGCAATGGCTAACCTCCCACTGAACCAATGAATTGAGAGTGGACATGGGGCATACATGAACGCCTATCGCCATGGTCGCCAGTAGGGCAAGGGCGTTCATGCACGCCCACCCCACTCAATGTGTTAAGATAATATTTGTAACAATTGATTTTTGTAATTTATTTCATACATTTAGTACCTTTTAAAGGTTTGATTGCCAGTACAAGTAGTTTGTAAATAGTTTTTCAATAATTCCTTGGAATAATTTACTGTGGTTTAATATTAATAAATAATACACACAACCTCAAACCACAAATATGTTCTTTTATTTAAATATCTTCTTATAATACATAACAGTATATATTATCATGTCTCTGAGGGTGGTTACTTTGTAACCGAAATGTACATAAGACTAGAATAAAAAACATATTTGTGGTTAGAGGTTGTGTATATTATTTGTTAAATCTTTTTGCTTTTCATATTTTAAAAATCTTTTAGAAATTAGTGTACTTGAATAACCACTTGTATATTATGGAAGAGTGTGGATTCTTTTAAATAATTGAAATAACTATATTTCAAGAGTACTTAACTAAGTGAATATGTAATGGCTTACTTGCTGACGCATTTTAAAGCATTCGTTCCTTATACGAAGCTAACCCTCTTCTGGCGTCACCGATTAGGTTCAAAGCCTGTAACGGGATGGATTTATGACTGTGGAATGGGGTGGGTTATTGTGGTTGTGTGTCATGATGTATTGGAAAAGTTTGTTGGCTTCAAAATGTGTGTGATCATTTAATATGTTTTCTTTATCTGTTGGGTTGTTAGTTTTTTTTACTTTGTTTTAATGTGTGTAGAACATTTAAATTAGTATGTATGTCCGTGTGTGTGTTTTGCGTGTTTTTAGGTGTTTTGCATTGCTGAGTTTAGAGTTTTTGTTTGTTTAAACAACCTAACCGATGCTGCCAGTAGAGGGTTAGATTCTTAAAAGGAAAGAATGTTTTGAAACACGTCAGCAAGTAACCCATTACGTGTTCACTAGTTAAGTACTTTTTAAATATAGTTTAATCAGTGAATTCAAGATGATTACATCAAGCAACTTTAATTGAAATAGATTGGATGAATTAATAATGTATAAACTTTATGCCTGATTGGTTAATAAAGAATAATATAATCTCCGGATTAAACAAAAAGATACTATTTTATTGTAACACAGGAGTCTAAAAATTACCTAATAATAATTTTGTATATTAGCTAGCTTCAATCTACAGTCCCAAATGTGGGCTATGGGCCTGACATTCATATAGAAATGGAGCCTTTTTCCATGGTTCCAGGCATTCATAGGATGGTTCATATGATTATGTCGGTTCTGAAATGTTTTGCGGATATTACTATTCTTGTGTATCAAGGGACATCTGAATGTTTTTATTTTTTTTTCTGGATGTTTATAGTGATATAGTTAAAAAGTTTCTGTATTTTATAATAAAAAAAAAACAACTCCTATCAAAAATGCTTCTACTTCATGAAAGACCAATTCAAGTCACAAAAGGTGTGATTAAAAAATAAAGTGAATAATTTTTTTAGAAATAATCTTACATTGAATTCAATTTAATCCCCTTCAAAGTATTGTAAGGGGCTGGCAATGCACTTAACCCAACGTCGAAACACTGACGGGAAACATTTCTGGAAGGCTTCTTTCGGAACGGTGTTTAACTGCTCGGTCGTGGCACTCTCAATGTCAGGAATGGTGTCAAAACATTTTCTTTTAAGCACAGTTTTAATTTTTGGAAAGAGCCAGAAGTCGAATGGTGCTAAATTACGTGAGTATGGCGGATGTGGACAGTCAGGAATACTTTTTTCGGCCAAAAACTCGCGAATGAGAAACGAGGTGGGACATGGTGCAGTGTCGTGATGAAAAAGAAAGCCAATCGCCCATTTTTCTGTACCGAACGAGATGTTAAGATCTTCCGATAAGGTCTCGAATAGTCATTCATTTGAATGAACCGTCGTTTCTACTTTTTGTACATTGTCGTCTGTTTTTGAGGTTAATGGACATCTTGAATGCTGCTCGTCTTTAACCGACTCATTTCCGCTTTTAAATCAGTCATACCACTTGTACACAGTCTTCAGAGTTACCACATCATCTCCATACACAGATTTTAACATTTTTTTAGCTTCTTTGGCATTCTTCTGCGATTTAAAACAAAACTTAATGTTAATGCGTTGTTCGGAATCCACAACAGACAAGATAAACACAATCTCAATCTAGAGGCTCTGGCATTCATTCACGGTATTTTTTTCTCACACCTCATATAGTACCTATCATTGAAGTCAAAGAGGAGTATAACAAGTTATTGAATAGATTGATGGAAAATTTAGTCATCCCGAAAGTATGTTTTCATACTGAATGTAGAGTTAATTTCAATAATAAAATATTTTTTCCGAAAAAACCATCTTTTGAAAATGATTGGCATCGTCATTGAGAGTACCTCTAAGAAACTTTTGATAAAATTAGTAGTATCATAAAGGAAAATGTAATAAAGAAAGGACACTGTTGTTTATTGATGTCTTTACATTAATTATTTACTGACTTATTGGGGAAAATCTTTTAAAAAATTCAATTGCAATCAATGTTACTTTTTACCACATACCATCTGGAAAAAAATTAATACAATATTCTCTAGATATTCAATATTTTACAATCCGTAATAAAAAGATATTAGTACCTAAACATATGAGCGCAATAGATGATGCAATATTTGAATAAATATTACTTAATAAATAAGAGGTTTTCATCTATATTTTTATGTATGTAACTCTTTTTACCCATATTTCTGATTAAAATTGAAATTTTTGTATATTTTTACTAAACAACACTACATTTGTTGATGACTAGTGAAGGTTTCAGAAGTTTTAAATTAATTTCCATTTGTACTATCAATTATCATCCCACCAACACAATTTATACCTTTAGTATTTACTTATTCATCTATTCTTTGAGCTTAGCTTGTGAGGTTATGTTAAAACAAATAAAATACGTACACAAAACTCACACATTAATAATTTATTGAGTCGTTAAATCAATTTGTGAGTTTTGTGTACGTCTTTTATTTGTTTTATTTACTCATCGTTTTTATTATTTTACAATTTCTTTTGTAGGTAAGCGAAGAGACAAAAGAAAACTGGCAAGGAGATGTTTTTGATAATGACTGTGATTTTTATCGTTTAAATGGAGGTAGAATTAGTTTATCTCTTTCTCCAGAACTAAAACAACTTCTTTGTGAAAAAAGAATAAAAGTTCCAGGCAAGTATGGATGTTGTTATCAGACTAGGAGTCTAATATCAAACACTTGTTTATGATTTAAAAGCATTTCATTAAAAATTTTATAGAAGAGTTTCTGTATTGTTCTTAATTTTAGCTAGAAAGGTTGATGGTATTGATACAAACAAGTTTTACGTACATTTTTGTGGAGTTTTGTCAAATACATCTAGGAAAATCTGAACAATATTCACGTTCACAAACATAATAAAAATGAGTTTTATCAATTTTGAATACAAAATATCAACTTTAATTTGAGGAAGTAATTATAATTAAAATGTTTTAAAAAATTTATTGACAAAGAGCAGTGTGGGGTTGTCTTGCGTAAGACAATATGTGTTGGGTTTAGGCGGCGTTCTAGCTGGACAACAAAACATCAGTCGGTCGTTAGTTAAAACAAAATAAAACTGCAATTAACAACAATGGGGACAAAATCAACAGGATATGTTCACATGAAGACACAAGTCCAGCATTTGAAATGCTAAATTACATAAAGTGTGAAGTCACCTCAACCTAAATAAATGTGTTATAGATTAGGCAATAGTGAATGTAGCATCATCAAGTAAATTGATTTTCAACATTATGTTAAGAGAGACTGACATTTATTCAATGCAAGTGTACTGTGAGTATTATCAGTAGTATAGTAGCCCTGCAATTATTAAAGTTTATATTATAAGTAAATATTGCGCAACTGAGTGAATGAATACTTTTGAACTCACAACTAGCTGACACATTTCGAAATTATCATTTCATTAACAAATTCAATGCTATTACTGCTATGAAGACTGACAAAGAACTTAATACAATAAAATACAATGCTCAACAAAACTGTTACCAATATACACTTATAGATAACATACTCAAGAAAATTAAACATAAACAACACCATCAAACAGCTGCGCTTACAGGCCGCACAAAAAACAATATATACATATAGATCACTAACAACAACAAACACACGCATATACACAAAACTGTTTCCACATTAAGAAAACTCAATTACCAAATACCATACAAACCAACAAACACTTTAAAACAACACATACAACCCTATCTACAACAAAAAGACAAATACAATCTATCTGCTATTTACAAAATAACATGTATCGACTTCCTCAGCTTCTACACTGGCCAAACCATTTAACATAAGGTTCAAAGAACTCATCAACCACATAAAAAACATAAATCTAAAATCCAGTTAAGCAACTCGTACAAAACACCCAACACACTTATCCATACTAATTTGAATATTCTCCACACATTTAACTATAGTAAAAAACTAACCACTATAGAAAAATTAAAAATATTAAAACATCACACAACACAAGATTATTACAACAAGGAACTTTAAAGTTTATAATTATAATGCTCCTAATTTTTTACTTGTATGCAGTAACTGTAATAAATTAAGCTTGATCAGAAAATTTATCATTTTAATTTTTTTTTGTTTTTTGCTCAGATAATGTTTGGTTTAAGTGAGTTCATAGATTAGTGTGATTTGTATTACAGGCATCTACTATCCCTTCCTATCAGTTAGATAATTGTGATATCTCTTCACTGTACTTTGTAAATATTACTTTAAATTGCATACACTTGTATACACTTTATAAAAATTTCCTTGGAGTCACTGGTTTCTATTTGATTTTATTATAATATATGTGTATTTTCGGTTATCACACAATATTCGCAATGTACTGAATTTTATAAATGTATTAAATTCATAAAATTAGTCAAGTAAAAAACCCTGTCATTTCTAAAGCATTTCTTAGTTTTACCCATTTTGATTCTTATTTTCTATTAGAATGAAAATTTTGTTTTTCCTGTAACATTAATTACATTACAGAAATCCATTTAGCTGTTCCACTATTTTGAGCCTTTGCAAGTAATATTCTAAATAGTTATAATTGGAAAGGAACTGGATTTCAGCTACCTCTTCAATTCTGTTAATTTTCCATTGCTACAAATTTAATGGTTCCCCGAATTTTTCATTTTTTTATTTCTGGTATTTTTTTGTTTTCAGTTTGGTGGCACAGGATATTATTTAGAGTTTGTGTGATAGGAATTGTTGCGAAGAAAGCTACAAACATATAGAGTTTGATACTGTCTATTCAAAGGTAATCTACTTGTGCCAGTCATAAGGGAACACAGCCAAAACTGATTACTTGGCGCTGCACAAACAAAGCCAGATATGCTTCTGACGATTATAAAAAAGCACATTCACAACTAGTAACCTGGTACTGTCCATGTCAATCCTGACCAAGTACATTCAGAGCGTGTTAGCTGGTTCTGTCCATTCTAAACCTGATCTGCTCTATTCAATCACAAGAAAGTACAGTAGAATCTCGATAATTAGAGGTAGATGGGACCCCCTTGGATTACCAAAAACTCGATTACACTGACTTCAGTGTAATCTTCCTGATACTTCAGATACTTATCTTCCTGTGCATTAGAAAAAATAGGAGAACTTTTTATGAACATTTCTTGGAAGCTCGACTCATTTCCTTAGCATATCGAACTGATATAAACATATCTTGGAGGCACGATTCATTTTCTTTGTGTACCGTATTGATATAAACATTTTTTGAAAGCCTGATTAATTTTCTTTGCATACCATATTGATATAAACATATCTTGGAAGCCTGACTCATTTCCTTTGCATATCGTATTGATATAAATATTTCTTTTATGCCTGACTCATTATTTTCTTTCAAATTGATAAAATAGGCACTAGTAGAAATAGGCTCAAATTATATGGAAGTTCGAAACATCGGGACTCGGATTTTCGAGACTCTACTGTATGTTCAGAACGGGTTGCTTGGTTCAGTCTATTCCAAGCCTGACCTGCTCTAGCCAATCACAAGAGAGTATGTACAGAACGGGTTGCCTGGCTTTGTCCATTCTAAGCCTGGCCTGCTCTAACCAGTCACAAGAAAAAAAACCAAGAACTAGTTACTTGGCTCTGTATATGCAAAATCTAACCTGCCTGTGCAAATCTAGCTTCCAGTTAAATAATTTATATAGCTGGTGAATTAACAATGTTTTTTTGTTCATAGTGACATTGGAAGAATATGAGGAATACGAAAAACAATCATTCAAGCGTTTAGAAGAGGATAATAATACAAACAAGAGTAATTATAATTTTGTGTTTCGCAAGTATTTATAAAGTTATTTATATTCCTAATGTTTTTGCTAAAACTAAATGCATGTTTCTCACAATTTTGTTGTGAGAATAAAGCATACAAACATAACATAACACTAACTTTTACACGCCAGTAATCATCAAACTTAATTTATATTAAAATTTATTTATATAGATCTAACACATTTTAGGCAATCAAAAGAAATGTTGTACAGACATAGGAAATATTTTCTTCAATGTTTCCTCATGTTAAAGAAACTTAAATATTAAATATATAACTCCTTACGGTAGATCATAACTGTATCTCTCGGAAATGAGGTAAAAAAAGTGCTAACTTCATTGACTATGCAGTGAGTGCTGTCCTCTTGACACATTGCTAGTAATATTTATTGTAGACCAGTTTGTTTCGCACATTACTACATCTCTCAGTACTCACTTTACTTTGGATTTTACTGTTTAACCCTTTGCACATACCTGCTGGGTATAAATCTGCAATGGCAATCAGAGCAATACTTTTGGTGCCGAACTCCGAATCCCGGCAGTGTTTTTTGTTGTATCCACTCAGAAGCCGGTTATAACCTGGCTTTACTTCTCTCGCTTTCCACTCCGAAACTGGTTATAGTTTGCCATTTTTAAATTATGACGCTACATTACGTGATTCTTGAAATAACTTTGTAAAAACTTCATTTTTTCCTAAGTTGGTGGCTATAGTTAGAGCTATTTATAGAACAACAGGCCCTGGGCGACTTTGCTTTCATTCATAAATACTATGTTTTATGTGCCTGTTTGCTGAATGTATATATATATATATATATATTCTTGATATTTAACGTTATCCATTGTTTTTCCGTTGCACTGACTTTATGAACTTCATATATATATATATATATATATATATATATATATATATATATATATATATATATATTAGATATGGTGATATGTTTTCTTGTAATATAGTTAATAAATGAACTAATTACATTATTTATTGAATTTATTTTTTAATTTAAGACAATCATTTTTAAAAAAATAAAAAATAGAAATTATTTTTAGTATTTTAGTCAATAAAACTCAGTTAAAGTAATGTAAATCCTAAAAACAAATCAGCTATGAAAGACATTTATAGCTAGAGATTGTTAGTTTTTCTTGTATTTTAAACACAATTCATTCACGAGTTCAATACAAACTTGCTTATTACAATCATGGCAAGCAGATTGGCAAGACCCAAAACTGCACTGTTCATCATCATCATAATGCTCCTTTTTCTATTTTATAATGAGAGAAGGGATGTGTGCCCAAGGTTTGTTTTGGGTTTGTTGTAGTGTTTTCTTGCTGTTTGTGACATTTAATCAGCACTTTAACGTACTTGTAGAGTACCATTAAAGTGCTGGTTTCCCATTACTCTGCCCTTCAGTATTGACTTTTATAGACTTTTGTAATTAGAAGATAAAGTCATTGAAACTTACAAGCTTCATCAATTGATGACCGAGCTTCGGTTTAATTGATGACCGAGCTTCATCAATAACTCAAACTTTAGGAAGCCCTAGGGAGTGGGTTTCTTTGTTGTTAATTTTTGAATAAATTGTATGCTATATTGGTACACCATGAAAATATGTAGTATTCTACTCATGCAATTATATCATGCTATTCACCAAAATTATTTTATTTCATGGTGTTGTTGGTATCGATAGGTCAAATCTGTCATTTACTTGTATGCTATTTTTGATACCCATGAGTCAAAATGACCTACGAAACTTAATGCTTAAGAGTAACCATGAGTGTTTTTTACTCGATAAGTTTAAGAAACTGGTTTTGCAGGAGATGGAGATAAGCCTTCTACCTCGACACATGCACTTCAGATAAGAAACTAACTGATCTATCATATCCTTAATTCCTTTAGAGGTTGTGCCGCTCCATGAAGGATAGGGGGCTATAAAGTCTGATGAGTTGCAATTATTCATATTACCTTCCCAGTTTTAACTTACCAATTTAATATAATATGGCAGGACACGATTCAATATACAACAGATCTCTTAAAAAATTGTGTATGACATTTAAGACGCCTATTAACTTGTCTACTACTTTTGCTAGGTTACAGGTCACTGGGAAGGAGTGGATAGTCTTTGCTAAGTTCTAGCCGGGGGGGGGGGGGGTCAATTATCAACCATTAGAAAAATGTTTGTATATTTTTAATAGATCTTTACATATCTAATCTGGACTTTACTCATGTTTTTGTATTGAAGTTATATCTTTAAAAAAATTGTTTAACTGTTATGAAGCATCTGGAATGGTGACCTTTATTCTTTACTAAAGCTTTCTGCTTATCCTAATCATAGTTGCACATTTAAGAATTGTAAATCTTTACGAGGAAAGCGACACAAACACAATTTATTGTTCTTGAATTTAATGGATGTCTAGTGTTAGTTAATAAAATTATAAGTGTTTTTATCCCAATTATGTGTTACTTTTGTAAACACACTTTTAGCTTAGGAAATAATTTTATAGCATAAAAATTAAATGTCAAGATTTAAAATTATATTTTCTCTTTGACTACATGAATTTGTTACCAATAATTTTCTAAAGTCTATGGTGCTTGATTTTATTAGGATTTTATTTATATAGCTTTGTTTAAATTCTTGCAATTTGAAAAGCATTTGATGAGTCCTGGTTTCAGATAAATTTGTTACATTTCAATCTTCCATTGTCTGTATTTTCCTAAAATGTTCTTTATATGTAGTTTACAATGTCAGGATTTTAAATTTTCAAAATTATCTTTCTTCTCTCAAATTTCCCACCAATAATTTTTCAAAACTATTTCCAACGGAAGTAATAAAAAAATGCTTATTTAACAACATTATAGTTTGGAAGGTAAGTAAAACAATTAGGTCATGAAGCAAATAACTGAGCATTGACATCTGGCAGCGTATACAAACAGTACAGCCATAACCAGACACTGCATGAAGTAAACATTTAAAATTAGTGAAATCTATATAATTGATAATGATGGGTTCATTTTGAATCAGTTAGTTTGGTTTGTTTTTTTAGATAACATTCGCGAAGAGTTTTTTTGTGATTTCAGTAGACAGAGTAAGAATCAATATGAAAGTGAAAACCTTTTTGTATTTATACAACAGATATAAGATAGTTAATATTCAATATGTATTTAGGTAGTGATAACATATAATTTATTCAGGCAAATCCTTGTTTCCTTTTTTTCATTCTTAGGAACTTACTTAATATAATATTTAATGCATGTATATTTGCTTTAGAATGTATATATTAAACACAATAGTTCATATACATGCACTTTTTCATACAAATAACATTTTTCCCTCTTAGTAACAATGACATAGTAATTATAATTTTAATAAAATATTTTAAGTAAAGGATGAAATTTGTATGTTAAAAAAAGGTCTTTATTCCAATATTTTATAAAATTAACAAAACATTGACAAATAAAAAAGTTGACACGACATAAGTTGAGTAAAACATTGACACAGCATAAAAAAAGTTAAAGAATGAATTTTATTAAACTTTGGGATTGTAATGCACCACAATTATCGTAACAATCTGACTTTAAACATTATATTTATGAAATTTAAAGTAAAAATCTATTATGACCCAAAATTAATTGGCTTTTCTGTGTGATACAGTATTTAGAGAATGATACCCAAATAGGTTAAAAAGCTACTACTCATTATATTTAAACTTCATAGGGCATTAAAGAAAAATTCTCTTTCATATTAGCTTTACACTTTTGAATAAGTTAGCCTTTGTTAAATTTGTCATATTTGTTTCATTTAGTCAAACTACAATCAGATGATTTTAGTAGACGAATAGAAAAAGACATAGAAGAAGAAATAGAAGGACAAATAGAAGAAGAAATAGAAGAAGAGAGTTTAGAAGAGGAAGAATCTTTTGTTGAAACTGAGGATGATGAATTCACATATTATAATGATGACGGTGGGAGTGATGATTCAACATTTCACTGCAATGTTATTAAACAGGTTGGTATGGTTTTTATGAAATTTATTTTAATTTAATTAAATATTAAGCTTTCTGACGTTCACTTTTTACTTCTATTGTCATTTGCTTTGTATAAACTTTTCATAAATTTATCTAAATACACTTATTACTCACATCCGTTTCAACTTTATATAAACATAAATAGTTCATATTCAATTTCAAGAGCACAGTGGTACAATATATTACAATGAAAAAATTGGATAGAACCCCAATACCACAAAAATAATAAAAAATAACAAATAAAACAAGTTGCTCAAGATTAAACCCTTATGACATTTTGATGACCATGTCTTCATCATCAGAGGGTCTTATTAAAAAAATTACAATCTAGCAAACAAGAAGTGATCATCACTGTAGTTTGTAACTTCTTTGCTAGATTGTAATTTTGTAATAAGATCCTCTGATGATGACATGGTCATCGAAATGTACATGAGGGTTTATTCTTAAATAACTTGTTTTATTTGTTATTTTTGTGGTACTAGGGTTCTTTCCAATATTTTCATTGTAATAAATAGTTCACTATTTTATTTTCGTTTGAAAATTTATAATTTGATGTATAGCCTTACTTGAAGATATATATGGGTAGCCACAAACCACTAGAAAGCCTCTTTCATTTCTTGTAGTACTTTTTGGGTATCCTGTATAAAGTCCCAAGAGTTCCAACTGTAGATAATAACATTGTTAATATTGATAAATTCATGTAGCAACATAATGCAACTTTGTCACTTTTTTGTTACTATAGATTTCTTATTGTATATTACAATAGTATAGTATTAATTAACGAGGACAAGAAATAAAACAAGTAAAAGGTCTGAATCGAAAAACGATTGAAACTATTTTATCTGTATTTTTTCTCTTATTCCTTTTCCCCACGTTTATTTTTGATGTTTTATATATTACTTTCCTTTGTGGACCTAACAGATAACTGGAATAACCTTAACAATGGTGTTACTTTCTTATTATTTTTAAAATCTTTACTAATTACATTTTAAAAGAGTTTCCTTCTGTTTATTGCAAACTTACAGGAGTCTGAGGTTCCAGATGAGTGGGATACTTTTGACCCATATCTGTTTATCAAACAGTTACCTCCTCTAACATCAGATATGCGAGCTCGTTGCCCTGCTCTACCACTAAAGACTCGAAGCAGTCCAGAATTTTCGCTAGTTTTGGACTTGGTATGTACTGTTGGATAAATTATCAGTAAATGGTTTATTCTTGTTAAATTTATAAATTAATTAATATTTTATGTTTGTGTTGACGTTTTTAACAATTTATTCATGCCAGTGAATAAAACCTGTTGAGCACAATCAAGCAGAAAAAAATGAACATGAACTTTATGTATAGAAATGGAATTAAAAATCTCTACTGTAACAATAATATATTAAGGTCAGGATTGAATAAAACGTTTAGTATGTTTGACAAACATAAAAAAATCCACGATATAAGGGTTTTTCTTCCAAATAATGATCTGTTCTATAGAATGGTGCATATAAATATGCAAAAATCATTTTCCTATTGGTTTTGTTGACCATGCAATTGACATTATTTTTAAGTTTAAAATTTATAAAAAACGGCTTGATGAACCTATACAGTAAATTTATGAAAACGTGGAGGGATATAATATGTTTAATTGGACTAAGTCATCTTCATTAGGATCTAGATCGGCTGCTGGGGAGTGTTGCTGAGCTAGGTTTCTGCTGAACTTATAGTTTAAATAACTTAAATTAAACTTACTGAGGCATAACATTTGTAATCACACTAAGAGATCGTTATCAGTGTGGCTGATAGTTATCAGCGATTGTTATTGGCTGCTGGGCAACGTAATTAATCTAGGCAAAAATGACTTTGAAGGTAGGTTTTCTATATTATAAAGTATACTTGATCTATATTGGATTTGTTCACTAAAAATGTTTTTATTATATGTTGTGGTATGTTTGCACAATTTATATTAATTTGTTGAATGAACCTTTTTGGTTCATGTGAATAATTTATAGGTTGTAGTTGATGCCGGTACAAGTGTGTTTAGTTTCTTTATGTGGTAGGTCTAATGTCATATTTAATAGAGTATATGTGTTCTTTGAATCTCTTGAAAGCTGCAACCTATTTGCCCCAATGTAAAATTTGCTACAGCTGCACACTTTAGTTTGAATGGACATCTCCATTCTTTTTTTTTTTTGTGTTGTGGTTTCTTTCTAGTTTTAAGAGCTATCCTGGATCTTGGTTTTTGAATTATTGAGTGATCTTATTTGAGGTTTTGGTTATGTATATGAGTGTGATAATTCTTTTTTCACTGTTGAATGGCTTTTGTTAATTTTCTTGTATTTTGTCCCTTATGTTATAAATGATTGTGTAACTGTATCCTTTTCTATGTGATAGGTATTTATTTCTTGGTGTTTTCAGTGGAGATCCATAATATCTTATTTAGTCTATGGAGCATGGTTATAAAGTCACTGTGATTATGATGTAGTGGGTGGTTTGTTGTGTTGTGGATGTGTGTCTGTCATTGTTGGTTTTCTATAGATGTTGGGGAGGAAGGTGTTTTGGTGGAGAGGTTTTTTGTTAGTGTGAGGTTGAGGAAGTTTAATGAAAAATCACTTTCCAATTCTGACGTAAAGATTTGGGTGTATTTTTTACATATGATAGGTTTTTTTGCATTTAAGGGGTATTGTTTATGTATATTGTGATTATTTTAATGTATTTATGTCGTTTAATTGCTTTGTGTGAGTATGTGTTGTTTGAAAGGATCTATGTGTTTCTGAGGTGCTGTGGTTAGACTTCTTACGGGTAAACCATCTGGTTGGGAGCAACATTTGTATTCTAAGGTGATGGTTCGAAGGATGACCAGGATTTTGATAGTGGTACATTACAGTACAGTACTTCAAACTACTCAACTAATATGATACAGACTTATTTCTTGCCAACTACATAGAAACAAACTATAAGCAGACATCAACCATAACTTGAGAAATTCTCCACAATAAATTAAGAAGACCTGATGTCTACACTTTAGAGCAATCTAAAACTTATGAAAACACAAAATAAAAACATAAATTAACAAATCCAATACAAATAGCATACCCTTTTTGACCAATTTATAGAAAATTTCCCTTTAAAAAGCTCTCCAGTTCAATAGTGGCCAAACTAGACACTATTAAAGACAGAGTATTGTACTGAAAATCATTTGTCCCCATAAGTTTTTCATAAATTTATTAGGTTATAGTAATTACAGTAAGGTAGGTTAGGTTTACAGTAATTAGATAGTGAAATTTGTAAAGACAGTGAAAAAGTACATAAATTAAAAAAACCTCTTACTGTATGGAGTGGAGTAACACATATTTATCTCTATGTTAATATTCTAGATGCTGTGTTTTTACATCAGTAATATAATGTAATAGTAAATTTGTTTTGTAGGATGAGACTTTGGTGCATTGCAGCTTGCAGGAGCTAGAAGGAGCATCCTTTTCTTTCCCTGTATTGTTTCAAGAATGCAGATATACTGTGTTTGTACGCACACGTCCTTACTTCCAAGAATTTCTTGAACGAGTATCAGCACTGTTTGAAGTTATTCTTTTCACTGCATCAAAAAGAGTTTACGCAGACAAACTTTTAAACCTCCTGGACCCTAGCCGCAGATGGATTAAGTAACTATATCTATACTTATAAAGTATTCATCTATGTATTAATAAGAAATTATTAAATACAAAGGAACTTAAAATTTGGAAAATAGTAATATTGATTTTTAAAGTTTTAAAAATAATTAAATTAAGTTTAAAACCATGACATATTTATTTAACATTAAACTAAATCATTTCAAACATGACAGGATTAATACAGATATCATTTTAATTAACATCATATTTCTTTAAAATTTGTGTGAAAATATCATATCTATCTCATTATTATAATTGAACTATTATGATTCATACAACCTATCTAAACTTTGTAAACTTCATTATATACAGTGAAACTCACAATCTTACTGAACCATTCAAACAGTACTGATACAAAAATGATTTAGCTTTCAAGTGTAAATGGGGGTATATGTCATATAACAGAAACCCTATACTACTTCTTGATCCCATATTGTAATAATGCTTTCTGTGTTTTACAAGTCTAATTAAAAACCAACTGCATAATTATTAAATGTTACCTAACTAACAACGAGATTAAATAATGCATTGTATATCTTTAATGCTATATTATGAAAAAAAGACCATTTTATGTGTGCGGCACAACAGTACCACCATTTTATATGTATGGTACAACCGTATCACCATTTTATACATGTGGCACAACAGTACCACTATTTAATATGTATGGTACAACCGTATCACTGTGTTATGTGTATGGTTCAACTCTGCCACCATTTTATGTGTATGTTACAACTTTTTATATGGTCCGCACTTGCTACATGTAGGGCTTCATTTCTACAAAGAGCCAACTATGACATAAAAAAATATGTGTATAAAATAAGTACAGAATCAGCACTTCTGTAGATACAAAGACAAAATGTACACTTATACCTAAGTAAGTAACAGCAAAGATAAATAAACAAAGGGTCTGAGCACATATTTTGACAAACTCCACTATAGTAAAAGCAAATTTTCAAGCAGACTTTGACAATTGAACTGTGATTCTAAAATGTTTTATAAAATATATAAAGATTTTTTTGGAAATATAAATAGGGTATTATTAAAAGTATTGTATGTTTCCCCTTCCTTAATAATTGTCCATTAGCTGACTAAATACTTGCTTATTGCTTTTATTGACAAATTGTTACTGTGAGCTACACAGTTACATTTCTAATGCATCAATATTTACTGGTTTTAAAAATACACATATCCTTTAACACTTTAACTGCCATGGCTGGCCAATAGGCCCAACGGCCCTTAGTTTAACTATGTTACTAAAGCTACTAGGCCTGACAATCTTGTCTAGTAACATTTTACGTTTATTAGTACTACTTAACACGTTCAGCATGGCTAGCATACCGGCACAGTCTGGGTTCCCTTGCGAGGCACTGAGAGCATGCCGGTGCGCTCTCCTATTCCTTTCTGAGAGACGGCATGCTCACTCCTAGTCTAGTTAAAACTCCTCTAGTTTTGATAAGTGTTTGGAAAAAGGTTTGATTTTTACGTCAGTTCTTCAGAACAGTTGCAGAACATTGTGCCTTAGTCATTTTGAAATCCGACCATCACAAGGTAACTTTTTGAAATTCGAATACTGGTCCCCTTCTTCTAGCCGACCCCTCAAAAGATCCCGATAGACATACGTAAATGAACATTTCCCTGCAACTTTCCCGACCCCTGAAGAATCAAGTAGGATATTTTGTAGTTGTTTTATCCCTTGGTAAAATCAGGTACAAAAACTTATAATTAGAGCTTAAGTAGCCTGATTATTTCAAAAAATTTGTAAATGTTTGTTTTGAAAGGAGAATTTTTATTAAATTTTTTTAAAATCAAAGATTAAATATAAAGTTAATGTTCCTGCTTAGGTACCGTTTGTTTCGAGAGCATTGCATCATTGTGAATGGTAACTACATCAAAGATCTATCCATTTTGGGTCGGGATCTCTCAAAAACAATAATTGTTGATAACTCACCACAGGCTTTCGGATACCAGGTAAAAAACACTATCTTTAATTCACAAGAAATATTTTTTTTACATTAAATTATGCAATGATGTGCATATGTATTTTATTTTTCATGTGTTATTACAGAAATAAAATTCTCTATATTCATTTGTACTAATAACCATACTGTGCTTTTCCATTCCAATCTATTTTAGGAGATGCTTCATTCATGTCTGTAACATCTACAGTCTGACACTATCTTCTGTCCTAAACAGTTTTTCTTAGTGTATCTGCTGTTGTTTTCACATCCACCATTCAATACAGCCCTTATGAGAGACATTTGTTATACTACCTAACGGATAGTTTTGATAACCCCTACTCACCAGATCCACTATTTATATGTTTAAAAACCTTATAAGTATAAAAAATATATAAATATAATATTGACAAAAAATGTTTGTTTATTTATAACGAAGTGAAAACGGTTTTAATAATTAAAAAAATAAAATTTGCCGTTTTTGTTTTGTACATCTTGAGGTTTTTGTATTACACTTTTTTGTATTTCACATTAGAAACCATTAGAATAAATTTTAAAAAATTTCAGCACCTTATGAACTTCACGCTAGAGGCTTTTTTGCAGCCAACATGTTAAGGCTCTCCGTTACTATGAAAACAAGTTTCTGACGAATAGCAAGTGACTAAATACAATAAATTCAGCATAGTCATCCGTTTTTAGCATGCCTACAGTATCCTGCACTCTGATAATTTTCAAACTTTAGTATGATACAATCGTTGACACTTATAAGTATGAAATACTGCGTATTTGTCACTGGGATATCCTGCAATACATGTGCTAAGGGTGAAGCAGCTTTTCTCTTCTTGATGCAGCACTTTTCTTGTACTTTTACTTTTTAAATGAAAACATATGGTTATTTTTAAAGTTGCATGAATAGTAATTAGTTAGTCATCATATTTAAATGTTAGCTGAAACAGGTTTTAATAAATTTATGTTTTTTAGTTGGAAAATGGAATTCCAATAGTAAGTTGGTTTTTTGACAAGAATGATTCAGAGCTTATGAAACTATTGCCTTTCTTGGAGGACTTGGTATACATGGTATGTCTAATACTAAATAAAGTACTTTTGCATGAGAATTTAAATATTACTTTATAACTATAATTTAAAGGAACAAACATCTCTCAAATGATTTATGTATACATTTAGCTATAATTCAGTTATAATGAAACTTTAAACTAGAAGAAGCAGAATAAAGGACGTGTTAAAATTGTTATGAGGTACTATAGACAGTTGGTCGTCTTTAGGCTTTTTGTCCTTGTCCATTTTAATAAATTCTACTTTTTTAATGTTAATCAGAATTGTTAAAAGAGTTATTGGCTATTACCTGAAAGTTTTAAAACAAATAGCTCGAGTAAAATTTGTAGACACATTTTATTTTGTTTTAGCTTTAAAACTGAACAGATTACAAAACTCAAATGACAATGTTGCCAAGAACTGTAGGTGAGTTTTGCATTACATGTCTAAATTTGTTGTGAAAAAAAGAATAAAAGGCTATATACAAATAATGTGCAAATTGATTGATATGTAAACAATAATAAATAAAGTTACTTGTTGTAATTATCTTGAATTCACTGATTAACACTTTAGCTGCCGCCCACAATATCGGCGTTTTTTCGAAGAATTGCCAAATATTTTAAGCCTATTTTTGAATAATGTGTACTTATTTTTTGTTCCCCTATAAAAAATATGTTTCTTATCATATATATATATATATATATATATATATGTGTGTATATATATATATATATATATATATATATATATATATATATATATATAGATTTTTTGGACTAGGAGACTGACAGACTTACCTTGGTAAGAGTCCACACTGTAGTCTTGAAATAGAAACACATAAAAGCACTTAAACAATGATATATTTCAACCACACAGTGTATCTTTGTCAATCGAAGAGAAAACACAAAAAGAAGAAATATGAGAGAATGATTCTCTCATATTTCTTCTTTTTGTGTTTTCTCTTCGATTTGAGATGAGAATGATTCTCTCATATTTCTTCTTTTTGTGTTTTCTCTTCGATTGACAAAGACCACTGTGTGGTTGAAATATATCATTGTTTAAGTGCTTTTATGTGTTTCTATTTCAAGACTACAGTGTGGACTCTTACCAAGGTAAGTCTGTCAGTCTCCTAATCCAAAAAATCTAAATAATCTTTACCAACCAAAACTAACCTAAATATATATATATATATATATATATATATATATGTGTGTGTGTGTATATATATATATATATATATATATATATATATATATATATATATGTGTGTGTATATATATATATATATATATATATATATATATATATATATATATATAAACACGTGTTGGGCCAATTGGCCCAACTTAGTTTTTTTATAGCATAAATGACACCTAAATAAACTCCGTCGGGCCAATCCCGACATTGTTCTTGAGGTATTTATATTTTCTTATCTCTGTAACACACTATTAATATTTTTTTTGTGTGTAAACAATAAACAACAAAACCACATTTTCATGTTCCGTTTCCCCACATAATAAGCTGACTGGCGAGTAAAGTGTTTTGGCGCTTATCACAAAGAGCCATAAAGTGTCACTTGTGATTGATTTGTAAGTCTATAATTATTTTGTATATAGAACGGAAGTGTAAGCATATTCTCTGTCTGATAAGCAATGCTTCAGATGCGATAAATACTACACAAGATTTCATAACAAGCAAAAGTTTTGAAACTTTAAGTAATTTACTTTTTAAGGAATTTAAGTTATAATATACGTTTTAGTAAGTATGAGTTTATCTAAGTGTACCAATGTTTGTACTTAACTTCAGCCAAAACCGTAAGAAATATTATACAAGTAAATATTTAGGCAATACTTCTGACTCATTGTTTAGCTTTTTTGAAAACAATAAGGAAATTCATTGTAATACGTCATTAAAAATTATTTATTTTATTGTGAAAGTTTATAAAGATAAACTTCCTTCAACAAACTAATTTGTTTGATTATAATAATCAACTAAACTTCTCTAAAATTGTTAAGAAATATTTGTGTCGGGCAGTAAATCCTGACATGAAGTTCCTAAAATAACATCATGTATATATTACTGTCGGCATTTATGTATCAAACAAAAACCATCGTAATCATATCTGTAAGTAGTGTGAAGCTTGTTGTTTAATACTGTGCATTCATTTTTCCAAAAGTAGCAACACCGGTTGAGTAGTACGAATAAACATAAAACGTTACTAGACAACAATGTCGGTCTAGTGGCCTAACGGTATTCGGTTCAGCGTACTGGGCCATCGCGCCAATTGGCCCAACATGGCAGCTAAAGTGTTAAATTATAATTAAATATTACATAACTAAGTGAATACTTAAAAGCTTACTTACTGACGCATTTCGAAACAATCGTTCCTTCTACAAAGCTAAGACTCTACTGGCGGCTTCGCACAAGGTATAAAACATAAAGAAGATACATTAAATGACCACACACACTTTGAAGCCAACACCCTGTTCCATTACATAGTAAACAACCAACTTAACCTACCCCCACTACACTCACAAATCTTATGCTGACAATTTTTTATACCTTGCACGATGCCGCCAGTAGAGGCTTAGCTTCATAAAAGAAACGATTGTTTCGAAACTCGTGAACAAGTAAGCTCCTAATTATTCACTTAGTTAAGTATTATTTAATTATAAAATAATAAATAGTTTAAAAAAGGTTGATCCCCTACATCTGTATTTACATCATATACATTACTTCATTTCTTCCTAAATGCTAAAGAATTTCCTTTATTTTAAAATAAGAAAAAATACTGTGTTTAGGTTGAATTTAGAATAATATTAGGTGTTTACTTTCATAATAAATGTTTGTATGTGAATGTACGGTCTGTTCCATTTCAAATATCAAATAAGTTACAAAAAATCAAAAAAGTGGAGGATAGGTGAAGAACATCTACAAACACCTTCACTACACTTTTCATATTTGACCACTTGGGAGCAGTCTTTTTTGAATCTGTATGTGCAGGTTTGACATGAGTTCCCAACACTTACTAGACACACGTCATTGCCCAAGATTGCTGTAACTTTGTTTTTATTTTATAAGTAATTATTGGATAACTGAGTAAACACTTTTGAACTTACTTGCTGATGTGTTTTCGAAACAATAGTTTCATTGATGAAGCTGACCCGCTACGTTTTCATTTTGTCAATGGAGTGATTGTTTTGAAACGCATCAGCAATTAAGTTAAAAAGTATTCACTCAGTTACGCAGTAATTACTTATAATTAAATTTGTGAATTCAAGATGATAACAACAAGGAACTTTTTTATATTTTGTATGCCCCATTATCTGTTGACTTTTAAAATTGTTACACTTTTGCTACGATTGTAACACTTGTGTATATAATCTTCACATTTTAAGAATTTGAACAAATTCAGGTCCACTCAGATTATTTTTTTTTTTTGTTTTACATATGTTACTCACAAAAAGATTCTAAACAAGGAAATTGATTTTAAATGTCAGGAAACAAATAGTTGCTAATTTTTTCTAAAATTTAACGTGACTTAAATATTTTATTTAGGATTACCAACTTTCTGTTGCACATTACCTTTTAAATTTTTCTAATTATTTCAATTCGTACAAAATATAATTAAATAATACTTAACAGCTTACTTGCTGACATGTTTCGAAACAATTGTGGCTTTGCTTCGTAAAAAGAATGATTGTTTCAAAACGCGACAGCAAGTAAGCCCTTATGTATTCACTTAGTTAAGTATTATTTAATTATAGTTTATTCAGTGAATTCTAGATGATTACAACAAGCAACTTTCATACAAAATTGTAACCTACAAAGTGAATGGGTTTTATAAAACCGGGTACATAAATACCCTTAAAAAATATAGCTATTTTACCACATACTTACAAAGTGTTCAATCAAGATGGTGTTAGTTATATAAAAATATAATTTTAACTAGAGGAAGCATTTAACGTATCTGTGCTTGAAGTTGGTAAACACAATATACATCTGTAATACAGCATACACTTAAAGTATAACAATTGTACAAATTTAACAAAACAAAACACACAGAATGCAAAAACACAGCACACTTAGGTGATAGAGAGTGTCTGATGGGTCCTGAGAATTCTAACCAAACAGATTCCAAAAAGGCTGCCAGTTCCTATGATAACGAATCACTTGTGAATAGAATATAGTAAATGCAGTTTGCATGTCAGTTTATATCAAGCCAACATTGTTCAGCACTCTATTCGATTTTGTTTAACCTCAGTTAGATACAAAGGTTGTAAATACAAGATATTGTGGAATACTTGTTTGCCAAAAATTTAACATGTTGAGATCTCCTGAAATATATGTGCTGAGGGTTGAATACATACACACAGAATTTTGTGTGTATTGAATATTTAAATTATGATCTAAGTTTTTCAATGTTAACGAATATATATAGGTAAATCTGTCAGTCTCCTATCTAGTCCAAAAATTTCTAAATAAGCTTCAAGCTCTACTAGAACTAACTAACCTTTATATATATATATATATATATATATATATATTCTTGATATTTAACGTTATCCATTGTTTTTCCGTTGCACTGACTTTATGAAGTTAATATATTACTATTGTAAGTAATTTTTCCACCATTAAGTGCAGACCGAACATCTACAACAGAAAAACATCAGTGATTCGACAATGGTCAATTGACCGAAAGGTGCCTCATCACTCAAGGTAAAATTATTGCACTTAATGGTGGAAAAATTACTTACAATAGTAATATATTAACTTCATATATATATATATATATATATATATATATATATATATATATATATATATATATATATATAGATTTTTTGGACTAGGAGACTGACAGACTTACCTTGGTAAGAGTCCACTCTGTAGTCTTGAAATAGTAACACATAAAGGCACTTAAACAATGATATATTTCAACCACACAGTGGTCTTTATCAATCGAAGAGAAAACACAAAAAGAAGTATGAGAGAATGAAATAAAATAATTGTAATCACAGATTGTGTAGAGTAGAAATCAGATGTCACAGATGCACAGATTAAAGATATATATATATATATATATATATATATATATATATATATATATATATATATATATATATTGTTTCCATGAACATATGAGTGATTATAGTTTATATAAGTCTGTCAGGGGAAAAGAGATAAGGCTGATTGGAAGGGGAAAAAAAAAGAAAAAAAAAAATGAATGGATTTATCTGATGTTGAGGTTAGGGGATTCTGGGATCCACCACCACTACCACCTGATCACCCCATTGAACTTTACATCAACTTTATCATGCAAAGCATCACCGATATAAATTTCACTAAAAATCTGAAGACTAAACCTAACCTTACCAAATTAGAAAAAGCGGCAATATTTTCGTTGAAAAACAATAAAGATATTATGATTCTTCCAGCAGATAAAGGTTCAACCACTGTTATCATGAACAAAGAAGCAAATAAGCAACTGTCAGACATCACAACATACAAAATACTTACAGATAACCCGACTACAGAATTCAACAATTTACTCTCGGACCTACTCAAATATACAGCTCCTGAACAAAATATTTCGGAAATATCTTTAAAATTATTATATAATGAAAACCCCTCTACTCCTCAATTCTATATATTACCAAAGATCCACAAAAATATAATCCCTCCACCTGGTAGACCAATAATTGCTGGCTGCAATTCAGTAACGGAAAGAATTTCAGCTTTCCTCGACTCACACCTTCAACCCTTAGTAAAGAACCTTCCATCACATACCCAGGACACCAATCACTTCATAGATCGACTGTCACAAATATCTGTACCTCTACCCCCGGTAACTATTTTGGTCACCATAGATGTCACCTCTCTCTATACCAACATCCCTCATGCACATGGCCTATCTGCAATAGAGAATTTTCTAAACAAACGCCCAGGCAAGCCTTCTCCCACTACACCTTTTCTTGTGAACCTGACCAGGTTCATCCTCGAGAAGAACAACTTTCAGTTTGAGGGAAGGAACTACCTTCAAATAAAGGGAACAGCAATGGGTACCAGAATGGCACCATCGTACGCAAATCTGTACATGGGATTGTTGGAAGAAAGTTTTCTAAAGACACAAACACACCAGCCATTATGTTGGTATAGATATATAGATGACATCTTCCTAATTTGGACACAGGGTGCTTCAATACTTGAGACATTTTTAGACAGCCTGACACAATTCTCCACACTTCAATTTACCTGGGAGAAATCTACATCAGCCATCACCTTTTTGGATGTAGAGGTAACACTCCAGAATGGAAATATCAACACAGGAATTCACATCAAACCTACAAACCACCTACAATATCTCCATTTCGACAGCAACCACCCAATAAACATAAAACGATCCATTCCATACAGTCAAGCAATCAGGGGTAAGAGAATCTGTTCGAATGATAGGGAATTGGAAGATTTTAATAGAAAGATATCAACAGCCTTCCACAGAAGAGGATACCCAAAAAAACTCATTGAAAACCAAATTCATTCAGCACAATCCTCGGTTCACCATAAACCACAAACAGAACAAAATAAACTGTCTTTAATAACAGACTACCATCCTGGTCTACATAAACTCAACAAGATATTGAGAGATGGCTTCAAAATTCTTCAAGCTTCCGTCCACACCAAAAATCTTTTCACCGATCCACCGCAAATTTGGTACAAGCAACCTCCCAACTTGAAAAACATCCTAGTACATCCTAAACTACCAGACCCTGATGCAGAGAAACCACACAAACTTCCTCATGGCTCCTTCCCATGCAATAGACCTAGATGCAAGACGTGTCCAATACACCCCTCAGCAAATAGTTTCAACAGCCAAACAACAAAAATGGTCTTCAAAATACAGGGTCATCATAATTGTACATCGAAAAATGTCATATACCAGCTACAATGTAAACTTTGCTCAGCACAGTACATAGGCCTGACCACGGATGGTCTGAATATCAGAATGAATGGCCACAGACATGATGTTAAAATTATGAATATGGATAGACCAACAGCTCAACATGCTGCGAGTCACAACATCACAACTTTTGATGACTGCTATACCACAAAAATAATTAAATCACTCCCCCCTGATTGCAATCCCTCAGAACTGAGAAGGTGGGAACTATCATACCAGTGGTATACCAAGTCCAGAGAATCCCCTAACCTCAACATCAGATAAATCCATTCATTTTTTTTTTTTTTTTTTTTTTTTTTTTTTTTCCTTCTAATCAGCCTTATCTCTTTTCCCCTGACAGACTTATATAAACTATAATCACTCA
The DNA here is from genome assembly GCA_036971475.1 of Prosapia bicincta. NCBI lineage: Eukaryota > Metazoa > Arthropoda > Insecta > Hemiptera > Cercopidae > Prosapia > Prosapia bicincta. The sequence goes on along the minus strand of JBAIZL010000002.1, from coordinate 230,772,915 downwards.
TATGTTCATGGAAACAATATATATATCTTTAATCTGTGCATCTGTGACATCTGATTTCTACTCTACACAATCTGTGATTACAATTATTTTATTTCATTCTCTCATACTTCTTTTTGTGTTTTCTCTTCGATTGATAAAGACCACTGTGTGGTTGAAATATATCATTGTTTAAGTGCCTTTATGTGTTACTATTTCAAGACTACAGAGTGGACTCTTACCAAGGTAAGTCTGTCAGTTTCCTAGTCCAAAAAATCTAAATAATCTTTACCAACCAAAACTAACCTATAAATATATATATATATATATATATATATATATATATATATATATATATATATATATATATATATAGGAATTTTTGGACTTGATAGGAGGCTGACAGACTTACCTAAAGGCAATAGTCCAAAACTGCAATCTCTTGGAAATAAGCACATATAAAACACTTAATACACTTTTATTTGAAATATTTCGATCAACATGATCTTCTTCAGTCAAGAAAGAGAAAAAAAGAGGAGGTTGATATATATATATATATATATATATATATATATATATATATATATATATATATATATATATATATGAGGTTGATATATTACTATTGTAAATACTCTTATCCACCACTAAGTGCAATAATTTTACCTTGATTCGACAATGGTCAAGTGACCGAAAGGTGCCTCATCACAACAAGGTAAAATTATTGCACTTAGTGGTGGATAAAATTATTTACAATAGTAATATATCAACTTCATAAAGTCAGTGCAACGTAAAAATGACCTATATAGCCATCTCAATTTTCTTCTTAGTTCTCCAAACGCAAAGATTTCAAGCCTCCTCTCCGAGGCTGTACACTTGAACATAACATAAAAAATGGCCTGATAGAATAATTTTTATTCGGGATCTCCATTATAAAGGTCATCTGTCTTACATTTAAATTTATAGGTTTAATATCAATATTATTTGATTCAATCTTTGCTTGAGCTAGTAGTTTTTTACTAAAACACTTGAACATATATATGTTCAGTTAAATATCATCTCAGGTAATTTACACAGCCTAAACATATTAAAACTTATACATTACAGTCACACATAATTTTTTTCTTTTTAAATAGTATTAATTATTTTTGTTAACTATTATATATAAAATACTTTTAAAATATGTAATTGTGTTTTATTATTTTCAGAACGAAGATGTGAGGCCACACATTAGGGACAAATTTCGTTTATTCAGTTTTCTTCCACCAGACTAATAATATTTTTACTTTACTGCCAGCATAAATAAGTATCATAATATTTTATACTTACCAGTGATTATTTTATTCTATATCAATCTATAATTATGTTAATTAGTGTAACATTAATTTATTTTATTTGAATTTTTATTTATTGTAAATTATTGTTATAGCTGATAGAAGTTTTAAACTATTGAAGCTAAAATTTAATATTTTTTAATCACAGCTAGCTAAGACAGACTTAAACTCAGAAATAAGGGTTTCAGCTTTATGTAGAAGATTTAATAGAATTTATAAATGCTTTATTTTACTTTTATAGGTTTATACACACACTCACACAAATGTGTGCTCATGCACACACACACAAATGCGTGCTCATGCACAAACACACTCTCTCTCTCTCTCTCTCTCTCTCACACACACACACACACACTCACACACAAAAATGCGTAATCATGCACACACACACACACACACACACACACACACACTCACACAGACACACACACACACACACTCTCTCTCTCTCTCTCTCTCTCACACACACACACACACACACACACACACATACACACACACTCACACACAAATGCGTAATCATGCACACACACACACACACACACACACACACACACACACAAATGCATGCTCATGCACAAACACACACACACACTCTCTCTCTCTCACACACACTCTCTCTCTCTCTCTCTCTCTCTCTCTCTCTCTCTCTCACACACACAGACACATACACACATGAATTTATATATAAACCTACCCATAGTGGTAATTAAGTAAGTTCTGCTATAGGCAAGTTTATGTCAACATATATAAGTGTATAACAGTAGCTCAAATTCAAGATAGAAATATTTGTTTTAAATAAATATGATCACTGTTGAGTTGATTTAAACTCACTTGAGGGGTTTAAGCATAAACATTTTAACTTGCAAATGCCAGGAACGTTTTTAGCACTTTTTACAATATTATGTAAGTTCTGTTAAAGTGCTCTTATTCCAAACACTGGAAATCATTACACCATATACATCACATTTTTTTTTGTACTACATGGTATCTCCTGATAGCCAAGGTGTCAAAGGTAGTAGATTCGTATTAGATTAAGTAGCTCTCAATTGTTGCCATACATTATGATTATATATATAGAATACACGCATTATTTACAATATTAGACTTGAATTCTTCTATAAAAAAAGGTTGAGAAGTACAAAAATATAATAGAAAACGTAATGCAAAGGCAGGTCAATAAATAAATAATTAGGGATGATTGGTATTTTTTTTTTCAAATTATAAGTATGGTAGGACATGAAACTGTAGACCACTGCCTGGTATTACACTTCATAAACATTGTGCAAAATTGAGCACAGCAATTTTCAGTTGCATGTTATCTTCTAGATTTTTTTGTTATAGGGGTAACAGACAAAATTTGAAAATTATTCAGTTAAACAGGTTCTTTCCTTACTAGCCTTGGCCTTGTTAATAGTGTGCCATATTTTTTCAATTAAATTAGTGGTAAACCTTAATTTAAAATTCAATTATATATGACTTTTAATACTTGATGTAAGAAATTTGAAACATCGAGCCAAGTAAATATTTATCACCATTTTGCCCTTGGAGCTAATTCAATTTCTTAGTATTTTTTTCAGCTAAATCTGTGTTGTCCATGGTTTTAATGTACAGTTTTATAAACTCTAATGATTGCTAATATTCACAATTTATATTTTTTCAAACGCATGTAACCCAGCTAATTCTTTGTTTCATTCTGAGATAATTCTAAGTTCCATTTTATTATAGAGTTATTGTTCAATCTAATATATTGAATTCGTCTAATATACTTTTACAAACACAGTGATCTTCACTGATCAGATATTTTGTGGTTATAGCATTATATTGCCTTTTATTACATCCGTTGCACTAATGGATTTATTATTTCATAATAAATGTACTAAAAGATTTTGGTTCATAAACAATGTATAGAAAGAAAACTGATATTAAACTTTCCCATTCATGCATTTGCTTGAAAATTGGTTTATTTCTAATAAACTGCTTGGAAATATGATGAATGAAGTATTTTACGGTAATTTAAAAATAGTGTAAACTATTTATTATTTCAATAACTTCTTCTATAACATTAACATGGTTTAGGAGAGACATGGTAGAGCTGCCTTACTTGGCCCATTTGATATTCAAGGAAGGTAACGTGGCCAGGCTACGCTTCAACTACTCTAAGTTTTAATTTACACTATACTCATGCTTACTCAATTCCAATAAACGGTCCACCTCGAAAGACTGCAAATTTTCCTTATTTATGAAATATGCACAACAAACATCAGCTACTGGCCGACACCAAGTAAAACCTATACTGAGCATCTCACTTTAGTTGACATAAAAACTGCTGAAGCGTTCTATTATGTTTAGATATCTGATAGAAAGTCAATGCCAATAAATATATTTCCATACTTAAGCTGTAAGTTTCGAGAGTCAATAAATATCCCTTAAAAAACACTGTCTTGTACATTACATATAAGAAAATAAACTCTCTTGAAGGAAACAAATCAGTCAAACAATGACAACATTTATAACTAGCTGGCCTAGTCCGTAAACCACCATAGGTTAATAGTTAATTTAAATATGTTACTTTTATACCAAATCCTCCTATATTATTTGAACACAACAAGATATTTAACCCAACTTTTTGAAACACTTGTAAATAACAGTTTATAGAAGTAAAATTAAAATAAGGAGATTACAGTTTTTGCGATTTCTATTGATGGAATAATATTTGTACACAAGGAGAACATATTGATATTGTATGTGCTGATAATGTTTTACTACAGGTTTTTGTTAAGGGTGTAATTCATTAAATCTACTTACATTTATTGTTGTAAAATGTAATATGGATTTTTAATTAATTACTGAGGGACATTAATGTGCAGCTATATTATGAAATGTGTGAATTAAATTATAAAGGTGTTATTATGTTACTGATGAAAATTGTGTATGATATATATTGAGTATTTATTTAATGTTTATTATTATGTGTTTTGATGCAATTTACCCTTCAATATAAACATGGTGTCTTTAGATCATTGGTGCATCTTCCAAGAGCAATAGGGTGATCAAACGATTCATGTATCAGTAATTTTGTCATAAATTCATATATTTTATAGGTCAGTAAGTTGTTATTTATGAAGTTCAAACTTGAAAGTTTACACACCATCATAGACATCGAAATTCACAAGAATAATTAACAACGAGAATAATTATACAATTAAAATATATATAATTTTATATACGAAAAACTTGATTTGTAAATAACTAAATATTTAAATGAATATTACTTTATATATGTTAACAATAGTATGAAATATTTTACTACACTATTAATACAAACATTTGTTTATTTATAAATATACGTGTCACCATTCAGTTAATAATATTGCTCGGTTTTACAGCATCAGCATTATTACCATCGAGGGTTCTTCAGCACACCCCATTTTTTTTTTTAAACTCCATTCTTTGTTCTAACTTTTTGATAATTTTTTAACAAATTTTACTATATTTGATCATTTGTAAATTGTTTCTCTTTTATTAAATTTAAGATTATTCAATTTTTAATACACACAAAAGGACTTCATTCAGGTAATTGTGGTTTTAGTATAAAAAAATTATTTTAATATATAAAATGAGTCTATGAATTATATATTTTAAGATTATATATAACTTTTAACATATTTTTAACTATATGCTTTATTTTTGCATTTCTATTTGTTGTTGCGTTTTTGTAATGATTTAAAACCTAATTAAGAATTGTAAATCATTAAGATATATTTCAATTCTTTCAGGATGAAATTATTTAATTTGTAAATTGTAATAGATTATCACTGAAAGATTGCAATTTATGAAAATATCGATTATAATAATGAATCATGTATTGTTAATGATTTATGTACATTAATATTAAATTACTTTTAAGTAGAGTATTTATATAAAAGTGTGTTCATAAAAATTTATTTCAAAATACGTTGGCTGCTGGAAAATAAGTTGAGGTAGATTATAAAACCATTTTAAAAGCAGGTTTTCTATAATGTGGTTAGAAAGTGTAAGTTATTGTCACCATAAGTAAGAAAATGTCTAATGAAAACAACGACTAAGAAATCAGTACAATTAAATATATACAGTACCGCTCAAATTAATTGGAACACCAGCTAAATGACTACGATTCTTAAATGAAACACAATTTATTGACCACAAAAATTACAAACAGCTCCCTAATAATTAATATGTCTTCCTTTGTTTTTTATAACCTCTTCACATCGTTTTGGCATTGATTCTATGAGTTTTTTGCATATATTTTTAATTTCGTCATCATAGTACCATATTTTGATTACAGCAGTAATCATGGATGTTTTTGTTGTACAATCTTTGTTAGCAATCCTTTTTTTTACAAATAGCCCATAGATTTTCAATTGGGTTTAAATCGGGTGAATTAACAGGCCATTCCAGAACTTTTACTTTGTTCTCAGAAAAAAATTCCTTGCATTTTTTAGATGTATGGCATGGAGCCGAGTCTTGTTGAAAAATCACAAGACTTTGGCTTTTGGAAACATTTGCAAAAGGAGTGGGACAACTCTTCTTTGTAATAAAGTAATATATTTGTCTGAGTTCATCATACCTCCAATTGGAACTAATGGCCCTGGACCATTATAGGACATACAGCCCCAAAATATTTTTTTAGGTGGATGTTTGGGTTGTTGAAGGATGTGAGCTGATGTCTCAGCTTCATTCCCACTTCTGCAGACAAAGTTAACTTTATGTCCCTGAACCAAAAACTGTGTTTCATCAGAGAAAACGACGTTTTTCCACTGTTCAACAGAGCACTTTTTGTAGGTTATAGCCCACTGCAAGCGTTTCTTCTTCATTGCCACAGTAAGAAGCTGCTTTTTCTTTGGTCTGTAAGCTTTTTGCTCAACTTTTGTCAACCTTCTTTTAACAGTACTAACATGAATATTAACTCCATTTTTGATAATTTCTCGTGCCAAATCTACAGTTGACAACCTGGGGTTGATCTTACTATTCCTAATTAATTGGCGGTCAGTTTGAGGTGTGGTTTTTCTTTTACGACCACTATTTCCTATTCTGTTAGTAGAAAAGGAGCCAGTCTCATTAAATTGCTTAACAAGTCGGTTAACAGTAGCTAGGCCTACCTTACATTCTTCAGCTATCTTCCTCTCAGACATACTTCCATACTGATGTAGCGTAATAATCTTGCAACGTTTTCTAGGTGTGGTATCCATCAATTGAGTTATTGTAAAACTAAAATAAGTTTGTTAAACAAACACACAAACTTGCAACAATAATAAAAACTAAGAATACTTCACTGAAAATGTGTAAAGCACAAAGCATCACTTGTGCACTAATTGTTTGTGAGGTTAGGTTGTATTAAAACAAAATCAAAGTACTGTAGTAATGATGCCAACTGTCGCATGATGAAAAGAGTGGAATTACCTGTGTTCTAATTAATCTGAGCGGTACTGTATCATTTAGAAATGGCTGCAGTAACACAACAGGAAGGGAAAAGATATTTATCACACTCATATATATATAAACAAAACTTCATATTAGATTGAGTAAAAGTTTCAAAGATGAAGGTATAACTGTTCACTCGTAAGTTGGCGCGCCATCGATCGATAGAAAACAAAAGGCTATCCCTGTTCAAAAACATTGCTTTTTGTAGTGTGTGTTACATCAAATGCTATCGCTAAGAAATGGCAAGTGTTCCGGTCGTTTAGAAAACTGATATAAGTAAATTTGTTCAAAACTATGTAATTGATCTGGTTAATATGACAAATCAAATTAAATAATATTTATAGCAGCCTTTCGACTATGTCAAATCAACATTATTATAATATAAAAACTATACCTTATATTATAATGTCTGTAGAATCGTTATTTGCTTCCTCTACCCTTCCCCCCCGCCTATGCTCGCCGTTCGAGGTCGCACACTAGCTTACGTGGTACCAGCATTATAGGATAATATTTAAAAGAACTACAAACATTACATGCAAACATAAAAGACAAACTCCAATCATCGGGTGTATACAAACCAAACTAATAAACCCCATATTGGGCAAGCTGGTAAAAGAGTCGAACAAAGCATGAAAAACACACTTTCCATTAAATATGACATATACTCTCCCTCACCACGTAATAGAAACAGACCACAATTATACAGCCATCAACCATAACCTAGACATTTTCCACATAACGAAAAAAAGGGCTACATCTCAACACATTTGAGTAGTAAAAAAATTTAAAACATTTCAAAACAACAAAATGAAAACATATTAAATGAAGGAAAGCAATACAAATAACTCATGTTTTTTACTTCATTACAGAATTTGCCTTTAAACTGTTCCTACCCAGCGTAACTACGTTACTTAGCAGCCGACCTACACTCTTATAAAGGTCGTTTAATGTGATTAAAAACATTATGTCTAATCAAGTTTTTATCAAATTAACTTGAATTAAAAGTTTGACAGGTTGTTTTATAAAGTTAAAACTTAACATGTTCAGCACGATTTGCGTACCGGCATGCTCTGGGTTCCCTTACGAGGCACTGAGAACATACCGGTGTGCTCCTCGCTCCCTTTCTAAGAGACGGCGAGCGCACTGGCACGCTCAATCCCAGTCTAATTAAAACTTCTTTAGTGTCGATACGTGTTTGTATAAAGGTTTGATTTTTGCGTCAGTGCTTCAGAAGAGTTTGGAGAACATTGTCCGAGTCGTTTTTAAATCCGACTATCCCAAGTTAACTTTTGATGCTTCAACTGAAACAATGCTTCAGGGAGTTTTATGAACAGATTTAATTTGGTTTAACTTTTATATTTTATTGTTTTTTTTTTTTTAGTTTGAACCACTTAACGTGGCAAAATATCCAGTAGAAACAATGATCATAAAGATAAGGCTTTCTAAAATAACGCAAGAATAAACGATAACTGTCCTCCTAGAGTGAATGAACCTACTCGAGGTGGGAACAGACTACTGTAAATAAGAGTCATTGATAAAATGCTTGGACGCCCGAAAACCTAATGTGTCATCATAAGATTGTAGTAAACAAATGTCAGCTAATCTCGGCTATAAATAGTCTCTGACATGACATACGCATTATCTATATCTTAAACAAATATATATCTTAAAAATATATATTAAAACAATATTTTAATGTCTAATACACTGTTTTGATGTCCCCAATAAACCTGTATATGGTAGAAATAAAATTGAGATGAAAAGATTGGGCATGATAATTAGATGCTGCGACAAGCTATGCAACCCGCATAGCATTTCACTGTCATCATAAGTGGAAGTTGACGAAAAAACAGACAGCAGTTTGATGAGATCTCCAATATCGCCGCCGTGCTGAATGTGTTAAGTGCTTTTTCTTTATAAAGAGTTTTTTTATAGTCCTTTTTATAAGGGTTTATGAAATCATACACCAAAATTCATGAGGATAATCAACAAAAACAAAATAGCTGTACCGTTGAAATATAATTGATTTTATACAAGAAAACTTGATTTGTAAATAATTAAATATTTGAATAATTATTACTTAATAATGTTAACAATAATATGTAATATTTTACTACATTATTAATAAACACACATTTATTTTGTAATTATATATATATATATATATATATATATATATATATATATATATATATATATATATATATATATGTCTACATTCAGTTAATAATGTGATTTGTCATTTAATATTGTCTATTCGCAACAATGGCATAGATGTTTTTACTACCTTTGTGGGTTCTCAAGTATTCCCCGTGTTTTTTAAAGCTTTATTCTGTGTGCAATATCTGTATCTTTTTATGCTGTATTTTAATTTGTTGATAAAGTTGTCTTAATTTTTATATTTCATCATTGCATAAATTTGTAGTATTTTTCTAAATTAAATATTCAGTGTTTAATAAGCATAGAAGGGCTCCATTCAAGGTAATGGAGTTTTTAGTATAAAAAAATTGGTCTAACATACAAAATAAGTTTATGATTTGTATATTTTAAAATTATGTTAAAATTTTAACATATTTTTAATTATATTATATATTTTTATGTTTATATTAGTTGTTTCATTTTTGAAATTATTTTTAAAAATCGAATTAAGTTTTGTAAATTATTGAAAATAATTGACAGTGTTTGTATTGTAATTGGTTATCACTGAAAGATTGAAAATTACAGAGATATGAATGTAATAATTGGTAGTGCTCTGTTAGTTATTTATATACAATATAATTAAACACTTTGTATACTGAGCCAGGGTTCAAGAATCAGGATGTTTGTGTATCACTAACTTACTTTGCAATTTTAGGTTATTTATAGAAATTTGTAATTATTGTTCAAACAAAATTAACTGTACCAAAATAGCAGGGGCTAAATGAGTTTCTCTGATAAAGATGACATGGTCATCGAAATGTACATAAGAGTTTAATCTTGATAAGTTTATATTGGTAATTTTTAACCGTTTTTGTGGTAATAACACGTTAAATGTTTTATAGTTGCACATCAAAATTGCTGAAAAAATATTATTTATTACTTGCATTGAAAATTTTGTTGATGGACCCAATATGTCATCTGAAGTTGGCTAGGCATTCATTTTCATCAGTTTTGGTGATGTCATTTCTGGTATGTTCATGTACGTACTGTCTAACTTGTAGGTTTCTCTCCCAATTGTTGCTGGATACCGACAAACCTTTTTTTCAGTCACAACACCTAGTTATATTATATATATAACTTAGTTATAGTTATAGAAAAAGTACCACAAAAAAAATTTATGTACGGTACCTACAATCCTTCCTGCCGCTATTTACAATGTTTTTCAATGATAAAAATAAGTTTACACACAATTTCAATAAGTAATTCTTATCTTAATAGTTCTAACACAGTGATTATAATAATTTCTAAAAAATACCAAAATAAATACTATATACAACCCCACCCCCACCATTTTAATACTTAACTTAGATAAACTCTTCCTTAATAAAAAGTAAATTATAACATAAATTCCATAAAAAGTAAATTACAAAGTTTCAAAACTTTTGCTTGCTATGAAATCTTATGTAGTATTTATTGGATCCAAAGCTTTACTTATCAGAGAGAGAGAATATGTTTTCACTTCGTTCTATATGCAAAATATTTATAAACTCACAAATCAATGACAAGTGACACGTTTACGTCTCTTCGTGATAAGCGCCAAAACACTTTACTCGCCAGTCAGTTTATTATGTCGGTAAACGGAACATGAAAATGTGGTTTTGTGGTTTATTGTTTACACACAAAGCAAAAAAATATTGTGTGTAGAAAATATAAATACCTCAAAAACAATGTCGAGCCAATTGGCCCGACAGAGTTTTAGTGTCATTTACGCTATTAAAAAACTAGGTCGGGCCAATTGGCCCAACACATGTATATATATATATATATATATATTTAGGTTAGTTTTGGTTGGTAAAGATTATTTAGATTTTTTGGACTAGGAGACTGACAGACTTACCTTAGTAAGAGTCCACACTGTAGTCTTGAAATAGAAACACATAAAAGCACTTAAACAATGATATATTTCAACCACACAGTGGTCTTTGTCAATCGAAGAGAAAACACAAAAAGAAATATGAGAGAATGAAATAAAATAAATACAAGTTGTCTTAAGACAATGGTGGATAAAATTACTTACAATAGTAATATATTAACTTCATAAAGATTGTGCAACGAAAAAACAATGGATAACGTAAAATATCAAAAATATATATATATTATGATAAGAAACGTATTTCGTACTTAGATATGATATAGGGACAAAAAATAAGTACAAAAATAATCAAAAATAGGCTTCAAATATTTTGGCAATTCTCTGGGAAAACGCTGATATTGTTTCCATGTTGGAGATCCCTCGTCGGAGCTGTCAGTTATCCTTCGGAGACATTTTCGTTGTCTTAGACATTTTCCAATAATTCAACCTCAATACCTTTATTCATTGTACAAATTATATTAAACACAACTATAACACACTTCAAGTAACACTAATACAATAACACAGTCCTCAATCTGACAGCAACTGTGGAACAAAAAACGAAACGCACCGAAATGTTCACAAAGACTGTCACAATAACCGATAAGTGATACAGTTGTATTTTAAACATAAAATTAACACTAACAAAAAATTGTGGCATGGTGTATAATTCCCACCTCCTGTTTGTTTAAATTTATAAATCCCTTTAGGATACAATTATACCACTATGGAAATTATAATAATAATACTATCAAAAAGAAAGACATAAATAAGCTTAATAAAAGTTTTGTAAAAATAACAACTGATTATAAATAACGTTTCTTCAAATGAGGACCTGATTTGTTTTTTGCTGGTAATGAACGTCAATGGCATTTATTTTTGTGCATTTGAGAACACAGTAAAATATTGAAACCTGATGTTTCACTAAGAAAAACTTGTATGAAATTAAATATATCATTCCAAGATATAATTGGGCTTAGAATAGTGGTCTGTGAGGTACTGGCTTGTACTTCGTTACAGTATACAAAGTGTTAACTATATTTACATCTCATATTTGTTTATTTTATATGTGTTTTATTTTATTTGTTTTCATTTTATACTGATTTAATTATTGTTATATACTATTTCATGGAGGCTATTAAATAATAAAAAAGTAAACCCTGTTATTGAATGAAAGTTTAGTTTCAACATTGTATTATATTTATAAAGAGAAAGTGACATCAGCATTAGAACATTTTAGTACTTTTAAGATTAGATATATAGGTAGAGCTTATACATAAAGAAATAAGTTGACCATTTCATGCATATTATTTTGTTATAGCTTCTTTTTAACCTTTTCACTGTTGCAATTAAGTGTACCATAAACGGCCATTCCCATACCGTCATATGTGTCCTCTAGAATCAAACCGTACTTTCTCCCACTCACCTCATTTTTCAGTACAGTGAAAACCCTCTGAAGAATGTATTAAAGAACTTAGAATTAAAATTTTTGTTGGTAATTAAAGGGCACATGTATATAATTATTTAGAGTACATAAAACCCAAATTTCATCTGCATTTACAGTGACAATAAACAAAAATATAATGGCAAAAGTGCACTTTGACTCTTAACAGTGGATAGAGTTCAGTTTGATTCCAATGAAGCTGAAGAAACTGTTCTGCTGTTGCTAAAACATTCAATATAAAGGTGTTCAGTATGAAAATGAACTAAGCAAGTTGTTTAAATGTATTTAATGATATTTATATTTATCCCAAAAATTGTGTTTACATTCCTCATGGATTTTCTTAAAAATTTTTTTTTTGCTCTGGAGATCTGAAAATGCCATTAGAACACACTTTCTCGTAACTTTTTCTGCTGCCTTTTTGAAATTGTAGACTTCAAGTCTACACCAGCCTTTTTTACAAGCCCTTTTTACTTACGATTTCAATAGCTTTCTGTGGTGTTTGAATAATTTCATCCTTTTTCAAGTCTTTTTCAATTATACTAAAATCTTTATTCGGAGGTATGTATGACCTGTGACTGGAAACATCAATTCAACTGATTTGATTGATTCTGGTGAATAATTACCAAGCCATTTAATTACTATAGTCACAGTAGTTGAATTTTTATTCGTACCTCCACACCCATCGGCAACGAGACAAATGTTTGAGTATCTACTTCAATCTGTAACTGCGCTTAAATAATGAAACACACAGGATGCTATGGTATTTGAATTTTTACCATATTCGTTCTCCGTCCAAACAAAGGCAGTTACAGTTTCAGGACAAAGTTTTGTACTGCCATCACCTTTGACTATAGAAAGATTGAACAAATAGAACTGTCATGAATAGTACAGGCATTGGTCAGGTAATTCAGGCAGTGGCAAATTCTTCTGACAGTCGAATGATATAACCAAAGTAGAAGGGTCTGTTTCACGAAGAAGGTAGTAAAAAGCTTATGCTCTCTTTTTGTGAATTTGAAGCAAATGGGTTACATTAAATTCCATTTGAAGGAAATATAATAAAATAAACTTACTGAAATAATATAGTTACAACTAGACCTAATGAGAAAAAAACTTCATTGTTATAAAAAACTACAATGTTATAAGACACAATTCAACACCACAAAACTAAACAAATATAGGATTTCAATAATGAGTAACATGAACAGTTGTAACAACAACAAAATGGCGAGCTTTGATTGGCTGAAGCAAGTTTGGTGTCAAACTGATATTTCTCCATTGGAGAAAGAGCACTATGACTTAAACCCAAGGATAAGGTACATTTTGCCACAAACGGAATGCAGAAACATATTCATCATGAAATTTCCTATAAGATTCATGTATAACCTCAATTTTGAAAAAAATGGAGAAAGTGCAATTTCACTATAAAGGACTATATGACCTCACTCTCTACAATCATATTATTCATGTTGAAGCAGTTTGGGTTAGAGTTAGCTTTGTTGTACGCACTAATTTGGTTTTATAGTTTTCTAAACCTAACAATTTACTACTATTTTACGTCTTGCAAATTCATTAAAGAAATGTAATTTGTTAGTAATTTTGTATTTACTTTGTTGTATATCACTTACAACTGAACAAGTCGGGTAGAAATATTTTATCAGTTTTTTTTTTTATTAAAGAGTGTATATTATGTTAAATAAATAAAGGCAGTTAAAAATAAGAAAAACCATGGGTATAATTGTATCAAAAGTAATATTGCTGTTTTATCTATAGCGCTGTGCTGTATTTTCAAAAATATACTTTGATATACACTATTACTAAAATTAAATGCAATATTTTAGGGCAATAAAAAGTTAACTAGGAGATTCCAACTCTTCCGGCGTTTACAAATTGGGCGGTAAAATATCCGTCGCTGCTCTAACATTATGTCGTGCTTACACATTGCGCAGTAAAATATCTGTCTCCGCTATAACAATGTCACGTTTACAAATTTTGCAGTAAAATACCCGTTACATATCTAAAATAATGTTGCGTTTACACAATGGGCGGTAAAATATCTGTCACCGGTCTAACATAATACCGGGTTTACAGATTTGGTGGTAAAATATCCGTTGCAGCTTTAACATAATGGTGTGTGTATATGTAAGTATATGTTTTATTTCCCTGCTTTTAGACATTCTCTGGTTAATCCGGTTTGGCTCCTATCCCAGTTAGTCTGTATCGAGGTTCTACTGTATTGTACATAGAGCCTATTGTTTGCACCTAGTTGTAACACTAATGTTTATTTTTTCATTGTTAAAATTTATTGTTTAATTGAATTTCAATTACTCTAAATTTTGGTTATTCATCCACTTTTTTTAATCTTGTTTTAAAACATAAATTTTAAATTTATGTAAAACATGCTTGAAAATTATAATAAAACAGTTTTTTTTAGATTTATATAAACAAAGTAGAAATTATTAATATACTCATCTTCATTTCTGTTAGGAATATTTCTATATGTTTGAGTACATTTTTCTGCCATTCCAAACTTTTCAATATTATCTTTTGTTGACGCATTTTGGATTAACTCCATTTTCAAAACTTCAATAGTACTTTGTAGAAACAAAGTATTTGAAAATAATTTTTAATGTAACAGTGCTTAAAACTTTCTCTGCAATGGCGTGTCTTCAAGTGAATGATTGAATGCTGAAGCCCAACAACATAATTTAAAAAAAACTACACTAAAACCCCTATGGTACACCACACCCATAACGTTTATTACAAAATGCCTTAAGCTTTATCATTGAATCGAACATGTTAACAAATATTTTCATATATAAGGATTAATAATCTTTTTTAAATAAGTTAAACTTTTTTAAAATTTTAATGAGCTTGAATCATCAAAGTCACTACCACCAGTTACTTCACCAAGATTTTTTATTGTGTAGTTCTCATTCATTTGGCAAACAATTCAAATTAATACTATAGATAGGGAAATATTGCACACCTCTGACATATAAAGTCGCTGCTTGGAAGAAGGACACAGGTGGGATCAGGTTGATATCAATATTAAGAGTAAAATGCTGGGAGTACATAATCTATATCTTATTAACCCGCAAGTAATTCCAATTTTTTCACAGCAGATGCCCATCTGTAAAGGTTAGCAAATTATTGTTTACTGAAAATTTTGATTAAACACAAGCTCTCTGGTCTGATTTGCAGTTAGGTCTCTCTGGTCTATCGGTAGATAAATTACTTACCGATAATTGCAGACTTTATTCCGAAATATTTGATATACAGTAAGTGAAATATTGATATAAATAAGCAGAAAATACACACATATTTTGCATTATAATGACTGCCATCAGGCAGTCAGACAGATCATCTGCCAACCTTTTGACCCAAGAAATGACACAAATTATTTCTTAGGAAAAGTCCATAAATTGAATTGTTGAGGACTGCCTAAAGTTTCCTGCAAAATGTATTTCAAGGTGAGCTAAGACACGCATCACCGCCCAGAATAGTCAAGATATTCATATCAAGTTATAAATGACCATGGATTAAGTTTAATTCTAATCTTCTTAACTGGCTAGCTAGCTTGTGGAATTTCTGTACTCTGTAGCTCTTTAAACAAGCTTATTTAAGGGCATTTATGTAAAATTTTATTCTAGGTTGTTGGGAAGAAATGCCCTTAATTAGTTTTAATTATTTTTTTAATATTTGGAAGTATGTTAAACGGTGGATGAAGTCCAGTTTCTTGAGGAATCAGATCTCTAAAAATGACAGCCCACATTTTCAGAAATGGTACTGGTTATTTTGAAGTGCATCACTTGTCAATGTTCAATGCCAAGTTTATTAAACATTTAATGTACTCTTGGAAGTAATTAAAAAAAAAAAACTGTTACATCTTATGTATAAAAATGTTTTATCATAACTTCACTGTTAAAAGTATTCATCTATAATCTCCTTCGCCTTTCACTGAGTTAATAAATTAAATGTTACTTTTTGGCATTTCAACACAAATCTCATGACGATGGTACCTAACTAAAAGAACCAATTTTTTCCATGAACGTAAGACAAGCTGTTTTATACAAGAACAACTAGGTGAAGCCTGAGGGTCAAAATTAGGACCAGTTGAAATGATTTGTCAATTTTGTGTTTTTATGAAAAATTAGGAGAAAGATTTGAGTTACCCACACAAGAGACTGCATCATTATTAGCATTAATTTGCCAGCCAAACACTGTTAGGATTAATAAATATACTGAATTAATATAATGCAGGCCTGCTTTATATATTGATATGCCCTGCTTCGAAATAAGGTAAACAGATTTTATACTAAACTGGCAGAGAAGTTATTAGGAATATGTAGTTGCCGTTTCAGGAGAATATTATAATAAAGTCAAATTGGGTACAAGACAAGAACATTGGTCAGTTTCATTTCAATCTCCTCTGCCTACTCTATCCATTATTTTCTCAGATCCACATAATCCGATACTTGCTTTCCTTCACAATATCAAAATTTCAGCACAATAACATAATTCAATAGATTCTGATGATTTACGTTTTGCCTAAAAACAGCTGTCATCTGTTTTATATTACTATTTGTTCTCTAGTGCTGACAGAGGTGGTTTATTGAATATATAAAGATGAACGTACGTTCTTTTCAATTGAAAATAATTATTGTCTTTTTTTCAAAAATTGCTGTATATGGTGAAATATATTTTGTAATAGTTGTATATTTCTGTATATAGGACTTTAAGAATCTATTACTATTGTCTGTACTTTGTTAACATTTCTGATATCAGATCACTGATAAACATTGTAATATACTAATATATGTTAATATTTGTAGTCATAACAGAGCAATTGTAGCCTGAGCAGTCATGTTTCTGCTATAATCAATTGCACATAACCTATTTATAAAATAGATTTAAATTTATTTATAAATAGAGGATATATTTCATTGATTACAAATAAAATCCTTTTGCCTTGTGTATAGTTTTGCTGTCTTAGCACCATAGCTGACTGAATTCCCACTTGTAACTTCCAGTGTTCAGGCTATTATTGCTCACCTTTATGATTCAGACTGAATATTATTTTATTGTTTTGTTTTTTTAATATGACACAAATAAAAATCTAATACAGTTTTAGAATAAATGTGTAAAAGCGTAGAGTCACAACCTACTGTAATGACCATAAAAAATGTTATGATGCTACTGGCTTTTGGTTTTTTTTACAGTATTCATACAAAATCTTTACATTTATATCCTTTATTTTTATAAAATATGCTATTATATAATGGTGAATGATAAAATATAAAAAAGTTTTTTGTTTGTCTGTGAAGGGAATGGTAATGGCTCCTGAGTCACAGATATAGATTGCTATAAGCTGATCTTGTGCTGTAAGTTGTGTATCACCAGCTTCTACTACTGAACATATTATGAAATATCTTACGATAATTGGTGTAGAAGCATCAAAGTTTATGTATATACCTAAAATTTTAAACAGACTTCATGCACAGTTCAGCACTGACACCTTCACTTGGTGTCGCTCAGTGTCACATTGGTTAACAAAACTCGTTGAAGGGGCTGTTCATTTTGAAAATGAGAATTACATTCTTGGAAGTTGAAAAGATTTTTGCAATACTTTTTACATTAAATAAATTTTGCTAATAATATCCCTTTGGAAATGTAATATGCATGCAGTGAAATACTGTCAGCATTTTTTAAAGTAAACACCACATAGGAGTATAATAAAAGCTTAAAATTTTCATCCAAGACAACAAATGTTTCACAATAACATCGTGTTCAATGATGCTGTCCAAGTCTTTCTTCATTTCTTTGTAATACCATTTTAAAGTTCAATCACACTGATTTGTTACACAAATACCTGTTCCACAAATAATTATTTGTATACACTTTTATCTTTTACTAAAGCAATGGGACACATACTACTGGTCGCATGGAAAATAATTGCTTCATGCTGAGGAAGTTGTACAGGTAAAAGCTAGTGCGCCATATTCCTAACAGCGGTTCCTTAATTCTGCATTAGACTGCAAGTTTCATTAAAAACTGATTAAATATAATACAGAAGAAAACACAATAAAAACTAGCTCTAATATGTGTAATAAAATACAAATATACAACAACTTCTGAAAAGTTTAAAGTTTATTCTACCATTATAAACTGTTAGAATTAATACTGCAGTTGATGTCAGATAGCCTGGAACAGTTCCTCCTTGCAAACCACATACATATAAAAAATGTGTACACAAATACGATCATATGAATTAAATAAAATGATATTTCCAATTCGATGTCTGAAGTTACACAACTTACAGTCTACTTCGAACCGGATGTTGGCTTCAATGCAATAAAAAACCAGTGATTATTTATTATATCTGCATTTTTTGTAGAAAGCTTGTAAAATGCTCTACATGTTACTTGCTTTATTTTACATGTATTTAGAGCAGTAATTATACTTCGCCTAAAATGGTTATAGCTTTATTCAAATTGTGATGGACTTCTGACAGAACTGTGGATGGCACGACATTTATTGTCTGAATGGCTCAGTGTAAATGCAAGTAATGGTTCTGTTATAAAGCTTCAATTAATTCAGTTTTACAAATATTATAACTTAACCACACTTGAAATAATAAGCCCAGTAGATAAAGACATGGAACTACATAACAATTATACTAGCAACAATCCACATGACAACATGAATTTAAACTAAAAGAATAAATCATTTCTATCCATGCAAATATGTATACCTTTGTTACATATTTTAGTGTGTATTAACATTAATTAAATGTAATTAACATGATGTGAATAGTATCTATTTTAATTCAGAAGATGAACAAATAATTTCCCTTGTTTGTATTATCTTGGCAAAAAACCACTACTTACTGATTTATTTAGCAGACACATTTTGCGCTAGGTCAGCGCATTAATCAATGCTGTGAATTACTGACAAGACTGTCATGTTGTGTTTGTGTGAGTCTGTGGTGTATTTTTGTTCTAAACGAACTAAACACAATAAAAAACATAGCCCATAAAAACGGATACAAACACACCTTGGTAGACAACATAATGCGCAAAAAACAACGCACACGTAACACAACAACAAACAGTAACACACAAAAATATATAACACTTACATATCACGACAACTCATCATAAAAAATCGCTTCCACGTTCCGCAAACTTAAATACAGTGAACTCCCGATTATCCGTGGGTGGATTAACCGCTTTGCGGATTATCCGGGGTCTGCCATTGTTTCACAAATATCCAATTTTTATTCCAATCAGATTCAGGTGTTTAAATTTCCAAACGGTGAGTTACGACGTAAATACATATAAGGCTAAGATGAAGGGAATAGATATGTAAATATGTACTTACTAATTTTTACATTGAAAGGGAAGCATACTGACGCGGGCCAGCGAAATAAAAGGGGTGAGCAGACTACTGTATATAAGAGACAATGACAAAATGCTTGGATGCCCAAAAACCTAATGTGTATCATAAGATTGTAAACAAATGTCAGCTAATCTCGGCTATAAATAGTCTAGGACGTGACATATACATCTCTGTCATATACATTATCGATCTTTATGGCTTTGTGACACAAGTAGACACTGTGTGACAAAATGGTTCTCAAAAAACTTAGATCGCACATTAAAGCTAAATCAATGCTTACAAAAAAACAGACGAAAGTGGCAGATTTTTTTGTTAAAAAGTGAAAGTATTATGTGTAAAGGAAATTACATATGTACATACAAACTTACTTTTGACATATACTTATGTACGTATTGTAAATAGTTAGACATATAAATGTACGTGTTATAATCCGTCAAATTCATCGACATTTTAAATTATTTTCTGTATTTATTTTGTCCTCTGAAGATTATTTGTGAATTGCATTAACCGGGGTCATTATTTGTGTAACTTATGGTATAATAATCGATTATCGATCGGTTTGCATATTCTTTGTTCATAGCGGATTATCCGGGGAATTCGTTATCCGGCGTTGCCGGGCCACCCTATTCCACGGATAATTGGGAGTTTACTGTATAAAGTAGCATTCATAACATCCAACACAATTAAAAAACACCTACACATTTCAAAAACACACCAGGATAAACACGACAGGGCAGACGTATACAAGATTACATGTAACATTTGTCCCAGCTTTTACATAGGACAAACAGGGAGAACATTTACCACAAGATACGAAGAACACGTAAAACAGATAAGAAAGATACAACCCACATCAAATTTTGCCATACATATACAAAACACACTATACTCACAGACTGACATAGACACCAATCTAAAAATCCTACATTACATCAATAAAAGCAAAAAACTTAACACAGTAGAAAACTTTGAGATATATAAACAACATAAATACTATTCACAACATATTCTAAATGACAAAACACACTCACAATAAAGTACTATATTTGAGCACATAATTCACAGCTACTCTATGAACAACAAACACACCACAGAACAAAAATACACCACAGACTCACACCAACACAACACACCTGAGCAACAGTCTTGCCAGTAATTCACAGTATTGAAAAAGCGCTGACCTAGCGCAAAACGTGTTTGCTGAATAAATCAGTAAGTAATGGTTTTTTTGCCAAGATAATACAAACAAGTGTAATTTCTACAAAACCTCAAGATGTACAACACAAAAACTGCAAGTTGCAAATAATTTCCATTCCTCTAAAATTAAACAAAACGTACTAATTTTTTGAAAATAATTCTCATAAGATATTTTCATTGGTCATTTTGAAGTTTTTATAATAAATTTATTTGCTAATTGAGATAAAAAGTTGAATAATTGAAATTGCTCAAAATTTATTCAGAAGAAATCCTTTTACAATTAACTTTTAAATCGTTAATTTGAAACTAATGTTTTTGTTTTATAGTGTTGCTTATCTGGTATTTCACATGTTTAACAGTTTGTTTTCTTAACGGTTCTTTTTACAAACATCTGCCAAATATAAATATAAGCGATACATGATTGTATTATTAACTTAATCAATATAAAGTAGTATTAAGAGAATATTATTGCTACTATTAACACGTGTGTTATTGTTTTCATTAACATTCTACCAATCATATCTGCATTTACAGTTTCCAATAAATGTTTCTGTTAGTACTCTATTAATAAAGAATTATCCCCCAGAGTTGTAGAGTTAAATTGAGTATTAAGGTAGTCATGATATATTTTCTAAACAATTCTTATAGAAACCAAAGAATAAGAAGTTGAAACCAGTTTTATAAAATATATATTAATTTCATTGAAATTATCATCTATGTACAAAGAGAGTTTGATAAGTCAATGTGTAAAAAAAGAAATTCTTATTTTTACCTTTGTTTTATGAATGAAAATACTTTCACCTGATATTATCTTAAAGGATAATAATAATGTGATAAACCATGAGATATATGTATTTAAAAATACATTATACAGAAAACTTGACTAGTCCTTAGAATACAGGTGGATCATTATATTTTGTACGTTATGTTAACAAACTTACTTGCAGCTTGTTTTATCTATCGTTTTACCGCTTCATTGATTCGAAAGGTAATGATATAATTAATAGTGTTCTGTTGTTTATGCAATGCTTTTTGGCAACTTCATATTTTAAAGTGTTTTATTTCAAGTCTTAAAACAATGGGGACTAACAATAGATGAGAATAACAGTTGTAAGATAGCAACGTAAGCTTGAGTTGCTATTAGAAAATTTGCTAGTCGGTTTACAAGATTGTTCATATAAAGTTACTAATCGGTTTACAAGATTGTTCATATATAGTTGCTTGTTTAGTTGTCAGAGGAGGGATGCGTCCTTGTGTATATTTTAATTATTATCGTATGAGCATTAGCTGTTACGACTATCTTTTAAGTCATGTATTTGAGAACAATTAGAAAAAAACAACTAATTGGCGAGAACCGATTTCAGCTGGAGAAAGATTAACAATAACACTCAGCTAAATTTAATTGCTCATTTAATATGTATTTCTTTTTATGTATAACTGCTAAACTGAAATAACATTACATTGCAATGAAATAAAAATTGGTTTTTAAACAAATCAATTTTTATAGTCCAAGTGCCGATTTCATATATTTTCGAACAAAATTTGTTGGTAACCATTCATATAGTTTTGAAGTTGTTGGTTACAGAAATATTGACCAGAACCAGCAATATTTAATTTTTCTGACATACTATAGCAGTATAATAAAAAAACTATTCAAAGAAACACAAAATATACAAATAAAAATAATAATTATTTAAATACGATAGCACCTTTGAGAAACGCATACACAACACAACAAATACTGCTGGCAACTGAGTAACGAGTTTACAGCATGTCGTGACCGGAGATACTCTTGTTTCTGTGTATGTTGCTATGAATATGAACTCTGTATGCTGTGAAAAAGGAACTTCAGTTTGTGTTGCGTTGCCGTCACCAGTTGCTTTTTATATGTCCGCAGCCTAAGAGTTTAAGAAGGGTTCATGATGTCTAAAAGAAACTATGGCTCACCTCCCATGAAAAATTTGTAGACTTACCTCTAATCAAAAGCAATTTAACAATTGTGTAAAAATCTTACTGTTAAAAAAAATCTTTTACTGAAGATAGAAATTGTACATGACACGAATGCGTAATGAGGAGTTCAGTATACTTCTTGGAGTTTTATACTTGGTATTTTATACTACAGTATACTTTCTTGGTGAGTTCAAGGAAAGCGAGAATTGGTTTATTTTGAGAGAACAGGGAGGCTATAGACAGAAAAAGAACAAGAAATTGAAGAAAATTCCCAATGAAAAACTACACAGAAGCCATAATGTAAGGAAGTATGGCAATTTCACAGTGAGGAAATATTAAAAGGTAGAAAAAAAATCGGAATTGAGTTAACTTAATACAATAAGCAAAAATATGGTGTACGGAAAGAAGTAAATAGTGTAAAGAAGTGTACATGGGAGAGAGAAGAATTTGAAATGGAGGTAAGTTTACAATGAAGATGTATATAGGGGAGAAAATAACAGGGAATGAAGGGCAAGCTCATAACAAGGAATAGAGTAGGAACAATGAAGGAAACACGAGGAAGAGAAAATAACAGAAAATAGTGACAAATTCGGAATGAGGAAATACTGTACATGTGAGAGAATGGAGGCACAAAATCACAATGAAGAAGTATAAAACAGAAAGAACAGCGATTGAAGTGAGTTCATAATGAGGATGTATATAGGAGAGAAAAAAAAATCTGAAATGGAGACTAGCTTACATAGGAGGAACAAATGGAGGTGTTCAATGTGAGGAGTACATATTGGAGTTATAAACTAAGATTGAATAAGTTGAGTATTAAAATGTACATAGAGATACAAGCATCTGATGTGGAGGCAAGTTCTAAATGACGAACTACATAAGAGAGACAAGAACTAATAGAGGTAGCGGAAAGTCATCTAGTATCGGACAAATCATGATTAACCAGCATACGACTAACGGCAGTACCTGCCATGCCATCAGATTGTTTCTTTAAGGAAAACAGGCCAGTTGTCACCATATTGGATCGTCGTTTAGTTGTAGGGTCAAGTTTTGTTGTTTATTCGTGTTTGTTGCAATACAAAGCTAGGTTTGGGAGATCATAACTTCAGTAAATGAGAGTATTTATATGTATTTTGTTTACTATCATAAATTTACTATATTACTCTAAGTTGTAGGTTAAATGAGTTCCTACACAAATTAATAACTTATCTGTAGTTGAATCCATGTCAATTACTGTTCGGGTGGTATTGGAAAAAGTACTCTCGGATGGTACCGGACAAAAAGGAATCTCTGAAAATGTTTACAATTAAAACTCTAATCGAAGGAATTTTTTCTCCAGAGATAAATGGAATAGATAAGAGGGAAATTGAGTGAAGAGTGTATAAAGAGAGCAATAAAACAAGTTTTAGGTAAAAAATGACATTAAGGGAAGCAAGTGATATATACAGTGTTCCAAGAAGCTCATTAGGGGCTAGACTCAGAGCTATATCTAAGGAGAAGTTGTGAAACACTCATTGAAAATGAAAGTTGTGAAAAAACTGAGGAAATATTACAAAATCATAAGTTTAAGAAAGTTTTAATGGTGATATTAGCTCAAACAAGGCTAACTAAGTCACTCACTGCATCATTTGTGCCGAGAGTTTTGAAGTGGACTGAATACAGTGTCGAATTTGTAAAGACTGGGCTCTCGAAAAATTGTGTCGACTTAGAAGGAAGTAGTCTTTATTACTAGTGAGATGTTTGTACGAAAAAAAATACAAGAAGGTAATAAGAGTTTTTATGTTCATCCTAATATGAAGTATTTTTTAATTTTCTACTTCTCAAAAACATTACTAAAAATTTTAAAATAATAAAAGTTTTTATACTTCATTTTTCAAAAATAATAATTTTTTATGAGTATTTTATGGATGAATATAGAAATAAAATTATTTAAAAGTATTTTTACTCAGCGCAACATGACTGTCCGATACATGACTGTTCCATATTTTGGACTCCATAATATGGAATTCCAAAAATGCAGGGGTTTTCAAATTTGCGAAAAATAAATATTTCTTTTATATTTTTAAACAAAACTATTTAATTTTACTTTGGTAAAGGTAAAAAGGTTAGAATGGCAAATAAGTCAATTATTTTAAGTTCATAAATAAAACGTTATATGGAAAAACGCTAACGTGGCCGATAACACCTGACCTTCCCCTAAGTTCGTAATGACAAGAGACATGAATGGAGAAGTTCACAATAATCTACTACGGAACCATGTTCTAAATAACCAACTATATAAAAGAAAGCAGGAATGGAAGTAAGTTACAATGATATGTATATACTGTATATATATATATATATATATATATATATATATATATATATATATATATATATATATATATAGCCTATATGAAAAATATCACACATGTGTATGTGTTCTTTCCTCACAAATATCTATGTTAGAAAAAAACGGGGGTTGCAAGTAGGTTCAGGATGAAGAAGTTTATAATAGGGTAGACACAAGAACCTGAATGAGGACTATCTCACAAGAACCAACTACAGAGGACAGAAAGATATGGAAATTAGTGCACAATGATGAAATATATAATATGGTAAACAAGGGTCTCAAATAGAGGCTAGATCACAAAAGCGAACTACATTGGAGAAAAAAGAATGGGGAAATGAAATATTTTAGAATCGAAATATCTCAGAAATGGAAACATGCTCACACAATTCAGCTACGGAGGAGAGAAAAGAATGTAGAGGAGAAAAGAACTGGATAGAGATAAGTTCATAATGAATAGCTACGTAATAGGATAAACAAGGATCTGAAATGGAAATTTGCTCACAAAAATTAGATACATAGGAAAGAAAAGCATGCAGAATGTAGGTACGTAAAAAGAACTAAGTAGGATTAAAAAAAAACAGGGAACAGAGGGGTAAGTTCCCCATCCGGAATTATATATTTTACTTCGCCTTTTTTGAGTGACCCCCTTGGCTTCTTCACATTGCCTTATAAACCATGAGATAACTACACTATGTATTTACTTTTAACACCTAGTCATCTTATGTCTTATGACTGCCCCTATACTACATTGTTATTAATTATAAGGTGATTTTTCGAATATTCAGACTTAAATTTGTTTAAATATTTATTATAGGTCAACAATAGTCAGTTTTTGGGTAAAAACATTTCGCATATATATAAGAAATTGTCAGACTTCAAATGAAGTCAGTTCTTCAGATAAGCAAAACAAAAAAGTAAAGTTTCTGTCCAATCAGCAGTAATTTGTTTGGAGGGCGCTCGAGAGCTCAGGAGGGGGAGGGATGGGGCACTTGACTCAGCACAAAATAGCTTCTCCTAACCACCTCCAAGTCGCAGGCTTCAGTTCTTATAATATTAGATGCTGCCGACTAATACATTGGCACTGCACAGTTAAAAATCAACATTTTGCAGATAATGTTTTTTATTTTGAAACACGAATTATTATTTTTAATGAAATAATTTTCTCGTCCTATTACGTTAGCGGTACACATTCTTTTTATTATTTAACGCCACCATTTTACAACCCCATAAACTAGACAAACGGGTTTTCTCTTTTCGCTCTCTAGAATTCTGGGGTAAATGTGCACAGTAGCTCATTATACCTATAAAAGCGTTGCCAAGTGACTATTTCATTTATCAGTAGCCTAATTACCATCATTGATATTTTACGTGGTTTACAAAATTGTAATAGATTGGTTAATTTAATAAAAAAGCACTAGAAATATATATCCTATAATAATCACAAAGCAATTACGTAATTCTTGAATTTTGTAGCCCATTACGTTCGGTGAATCTTAGTTAATCCCTTTAACAACAGTTTATGACTATCCGAATTTTAAATTTTGTAAATTTGTGAAAACTTACTGAGGCAGAACGTTTTCGACATTCATCAGTGTCTCAGAGACACAGACACATAATGATCGAAAACGTTCTGTCTCAGTAAGTTTTCACAAATTTACAAAATTTAAAATTCGGATAGTCATAAACTATTGTTAAAGTGATTAATTACTTAATATTAATATATAGGCCTACTATATTATAAAGAGGAGGTACACAGTGGAGGGTGGGCTAGGGTTAAACCAGTCCGAAAAAATATATAAATTTTCGTCTTTACCTTAGTTGGTTTAAAGGTTTACATAATCTAGGCAATTTTCTAAAAAAATATAAGCTACTAATTTAAAAGTCTAATGAGAAAATGTAAATAATATATCGAACAGATTTCGTATAACGACCTTAACCCTAAGTCTATTAGTGATATGTGTACAATGTCAGTATGCTAAAGCACTTTAATGTAGCCTACGAATCTTGTTTGGCAATTCTCGGATATATAAGCGAACATCGTCTCAATAATGTAATTAAGACTCACCCAAGAGAAAATTGCTCACTAAAACACTTGTAAATATTTACAAACTTGCCTACAGTACGGTCCTATAGTACTTGCCTTCCTGTTGAGTTACGGTCTGAGTTGACAATGGGACACATCTTCCAAAACGGCCGTTCTCAACAAATATAAGTAAGTGCTACTGTAGGCAAACGTGTAAATATTTACAAGTGTTTTAGTGAAAACTAGTAGCTCACGTGAAGATGGAATCAACAAATAAGAAAATTGCTGTAGCAAAGATTTCTATAATGTGAACGAACATTAAAGAAGTCTCATGGCTCTTTAGTGTAGCATTATAGTTATTAAAAATGGGAATTTATACTTTGCTGTTAAAACTCTCTTTTAAACCTACTAACAACCCTTTACCTAATTTTCAAAATAAACCATACTGTAGGCCGACATATATTTCAATAAGTTATTATTGCAAAAGTTAAAATTTGGAATCTATTTGAATTAATAATAAACATAATTTAATCATTATGTCTAATGGTGGCTAATTTTAGGAATCAGATGACATAAAGAAGGATTTCTCCTTGAGACTATGAATGAAATATAACTCTTGACGGAAGGTCAATATATAAAACCCTGCAAAAGAGTTATTCTGGCAGAATCATAGAGCCAAAAAGTAATGCAAGGAGTTGTAAAGGACAAGGTAAATCAGGTTCGCGTGAGAAGCGGGAGAAAATTACGCAATTATAAAAGGGATATAATTAACCTCTGCAATTGAATAAATGTCTTGTTAGAAAAAGAATACTAGAGACTTGTAGAAACCGTGTCCACAAAAAGATTACGCGCTACTTCAATAGCTTGTTTACAATAATAAAGTAAAAGTAAACGAGTATAAGGTTCTAGCGTATGGTAAATGAGACAAGGTTACACAGATCTAAAGAGGAATTATTGATCCTACTAGTTACAGTAATTGGTCCAGTGTTCCTTAGCGAGGTTTGGAGGTATTACCCTCTATTAGTTACAGTCATTGGTCCAATGTTACTTAGCGACGTTTGGAGGTATTACCCTATATTAATTACAGTTATTGGTCCAGTGTTCATTAGCGAGGATTGCAGGTATAGCCCTCTAATAGTTACAGTCATTGGTTCAGTGCTCCTTAGCGAGGTTTGGAGGTAATACCCTTTATTAATTACAATGATTGGCCCAGTGTTCATTAGCAAGGGTTACAGGTATAGCTCTCTATCAGTTACAGTCATTGGTAAAGTGTTCCTTAGCGAGGTTCGGAGGTAATAGCCTCTATTAGTTACAGTCATTGGTCAAGTGTTCCCTAGCGAGGTTTGGAGGTAATAGCCTCTATAAGTTAGTCATTGGTCAAGTGTTCATTAGCGAGGTTTGGAGGTAATACCCTCTATTAGTTACAGCCATTAAACCAGTGCTCCTTAGCGAAGGTTGCAGGCATACCTCCTCTATTAGTTACGGTCATTGGTCCAGTGTGCCTTAGCGAGGGTTACAGGTATAGATAGCCCTCTATTAGTTACAGTCTTTAGTCCAGTGTTAATTAGCGAGGGTTGCAGGTAATACCCTCTATTAGTTACAGTCATTGGTCCAGTGTTTCTTAGCGAGGGTTGCAGGTATAGCCCTCTATTAGTTACAGTCATTGGTCCAGTGTTCCTTAGCGAGGGTTCAGGTAAGCCCTCTATTAGTTACAGTCATTGGTTCAGTGTTCCTTAAAGAGGGTTCCAGGTAACCCCTCTATTAGTTACAGTCATTGGTTCAGTGTTTCTTAGCGAGGGTTCCAGGTAAGCCCTCTATTAGTTACAGTCATTGGTCCAGTGTTCCTTAGCGAGGGTTCCAGGTAAGCCCTCTATTAGTTATAGTCATTGGTCCAGTGATCCTTAGCGAGGGTTCCAGGTAAGCCCTCTATTAGTTACAGTTATTGGTCCAGTGATCCTTAGCGAGGGCTCCAGGTAAGCCCTCTATTAGTTACAGTCATTGGTCCAGTGTCCTTAGCGAGGGTTGCAGGTATAGCCCTCTATTAGTTACAGTCATTGGTCTAGTGTTCCTTAGCGAGGGTTCCAGGTAAGCCCTCTATTAGTTAT
>JBAIZL010000002.1:230556142-230738642 GCA_036971475.1 Prosapia bicincta | reverse complement strand
TCAAGAATTAGAAAACCAATGTCTAGGAAATACTCTACAGTCCTGTAGTGGTGAATGATATGGTCAGTATAAAGAAGAAAGAAAACACAACAATCAAAATATATAAAAATGAATGGTCTGTAAAAAAGATTTACAATATATATATATATATATATATATATATATATATATATGTCCTTATACATCCATAAAAAGGATTTTTCCTTTTATATATGCTATATATACATATCGGTATACTTATCTTGGTATAGTATATACATAACGCTTAGCCTATAAGTATATTAGGAATTTTACAAATCAATCTTGATATCTTTCCTTAATATTCTTAAAATAATAAAACAAACCATGTTGACAAATTTCAAAAGTCAAGTTTTAATTCTAAGCTCAACATAAAACATTTCTTGCTAAGAAAAGTTAACATTATAGCTCAGAGCTCTCAGTAGTACCATTATTTTATTAGTAACTACAGTAGATTTATTGTAGATAATAATAAAATTCTGTGGATAACAAAAAAGGTTTATTAAACGTTGACTGATGTTTTTTAATAAATTCAATTCAAATTAATTCTTTAAAAAGTATAAGACGGGCCTAAAAATGTTTTCCTTTTAACAATTGGTTTAAAAATACATAACTTAATAAAATCGTTATATTGAATTATTTGTACTGAGATTTATCAAAATTTAAATAAATTAATATATTATTACCTGATGAAAACTATTTATTAAATAAATAATCTACGATTGTAAATAAATAATTATCTGCGTGTAAAACGGCTTCTACAACGTAAAGAAACTGAATACTATTCAGATCACTTTAACAGCAATTAATATATGCAGCAAATAAATGGATGAAATTATTTGTACTTATCAAAGTAATTCTTTTTACTGTCTTCCAGGTTATCAAAATCACTCCTAAGTTGAAGACAAACTTCACGCCACGCATTCTTTGTGTTGTGACTATCTTTAAAAATATCTAAGGTTTTGTCCCAAAGAACAGGCCTTTGTTGTACTAAATGAATTAATAATTAATTGTCAAATATAACTACTTCAGCCATGATAAAATCTCACACACACACACCCTGTCGAGGGTAGAATGGACGATTGTGTAAGCGCACATTTTGCCACATACGCCACTACTTAGAGAGCGATGGTAAAAATCCGACGGCAGTAATGGTAGTGAGTGGCTGAATTTTGTTGCGTTAAATAATCCGATCGTCCATTTTACCGCTGAATGTGCAAGGAGCAATACCAACCTACACGCCACTACTGATACGACGATGACGGTAAAAAAAAACGATCGGTAGAAAAACGCCAAACGTATCTCCGCTCTGAGGATTTTTTAGCGTCGCTCCCGAAGTAGTGGCGTATGTGGCAAAATGTGCGCTTACATACTCGTCGTCCATTCTACCCTCGACAGTGTGTGTAGGTGAGATTTTATCATGGCTGAAGTAGTTATATTTGACAATTAATTATTAATTCATTTAGTACAACAAAGGCCTGTTCTTTGGGACAAAACCTTAGATATTTTTAAAGATAGTCACAACACAAAGAATGCGTGGCATGAAGTTTGTCTTCAACTTAGGAGTGATTTTGATAACCTGGAAGACAGCAAAAAGAATGACTTTGATAAGTACAAATAATTTCATCCATTTATTTGCTGCATATATTAATTGCTGTTAAAGTGATCTGAATAGTATTCAGTTTCTTTACGTTGTAGAAGCCGTTTTACACGCAGATAATTATTTATTTATAATCGTAGATTATTTAGTAAATAGTTTTCATCAGGTAATAATATATTAATTTATTTAAATTTTGATAAATCTCAATACAAATAATTCAATATAACGATTTTATTAAGTTATGCATTTTTAAACCAATTGTTAAAAGGAAAACATTTTTTGGCCCGTCTTATACTTTTTAAAGAATTAATTTGAATTGAATTTATTAAAAAAACATCAGTCAACATTTAATAAACATTTTTTGTTATCCACAGAATTTTATTATTATCTACAATAAATCTACTGTAGTTACTAATAAAATAAAGATACTACTGAGAGCTCTGAGCTATAATGTTAACTTTTCTTAGCAAGAAATGTTTTATGTTGAGCTTAGAATTAAAACTTGACTTTTGAAATTTGTCATCATGGTTTGTTTTTCTATTTTAAGAATATTAAGGAAAGATATCAAGATTGATTTATAAAATTTCTAATATTTTTATAGCTTAAGCATTTTATATATATATTAATAGCAAATTATAGCTATTATAATATAGGATTATATATAGCAAATTTTATATATTTTATATATATATATATATATATATATATATACACTATACTATACTAACTATACTAAGATAGGTATACCGATATGTGTATATAGCATATATAAAAGAAAAAATTGTAACATCCTTTTTTTAGCAGACGCAAAAAGTTGACACTTCTGTCGGTAAAAAAAAACGATTGTATTTTAACTCCCAGTGTGTAAACGTGACATTATGTTAGAGCGGCGACGGTAAAGAAAAAACGATCGTATTTTAACACCCATAGTGTAAACGTGACATTATGTTATAGCAGTGACCTAAAGAAAAAACGATCGTATTTTAACGCCCAGTGTGTAAACGTGACATTATGTCAGAGCGGCGACGGTAAAAAAGAAACTATCGGTTGAAAAACGCCAAGTGTGTCTCTCTTCGCCCTCACTGGCACTACAGTAGTCGGATTTTTTACCGTCGCTCTCGAAGTAGTGGCGTATGTGACTAAATGTGCGCTTACACCGTCAACAGCTTTTGTGTGTAAAATTTGAATGAAAATTGTATTAAAATTTACATCTTTATTTGAGGAATTTATTTCATAAAGACTAACATTTACTGTAATCAATAACAACCTAAAGACACTTTTGAGAGCTCCAACTTAAATGTAAACTTTTCTTAGCATGAAATATTTTATTTTGAACTTAAAATTTAAACTACACTTTTGAAATTTGTCGTTATGGTTTGCTAAACATTTCAAGGAATGATATCAAGATTGATTTCTAAAATTTGTAATATATTTATAGGCTAAGCGTTATGTATATATAACATACCAAGATAAGTATACCGAGATGTGTATATAGCATGTATAAAATAAAAACCCTCCTTATGGAAGGGTTAGTTGAGATAGTTATAATTTTTTTTACTAGGCTAATGACAGATCACAGACAATTTTGATTTTTTAAAACACTCAACGTTTCGAATTTCTTTCCGAAATTCCTTTTCAAGAGCTCAATTTTAATTAAACAATTACAAAATATAACCTACTATTTATAAAATACATAACATGGATAAAACATAATAAAAATCAACAAATTATAAAACTCTTAATATATATCTATTTACAAGTCAAATGTTTTCTTATTACAATAAAACAGACAAATCACAGATACATACACTAACACATCTACTATTAATAATAGAGTCAACATTTTAAATTTCGAAAATCACACTATCATTCTAATATATATACATTACCTCAAGTGGCCAAAAATCCTACAAAAATGTTAAATTTCACTATACTTCATTATTAAAGGTTCATATGCAAATGGAAAATCATTTAATTCCGTCATTTTATTCAAAGCATTTTTTCCTTGTTTTCTTATATACCACATTTCCGCAAAGCCTTTTCCAATCCCTTTCTTTATTGTGAAAGTCTCATAATAAATATTATAAAGAACAATATAAAAATTTAAGGATTATAGACCCAATTAAAGAAAATGATAATAAAGATAAAAAAGATTTTTCTTTACCTTGTATAAAATCTTTTACTAAAGAGTTAGGTCAAATCTTGAGGAAACATGTGAATTAAAAATTGTGTATAAATTTCGTTTTAAACTTAATAATATTGTTAAAAAAAAAAACAAAGATAGTTGTAAAAAATGACAGAATAAAAGACTGGAACATAAGATTGTTTGGAAAGAGTGTGATATGTGTTATGTAGGACAAACTGGTAGACTTTTGGAAACAAGAAAGAATGAGCATACATAAAATACAAAATATGATGAAAAGTATTATAATCTCATTTCTGAACATATTAAAAAGTTTATATAATAAACATCAAATGAACTGGGATAATATGGATGTTTTACATAAAGAAAGGGATTGGAAAAAGAGGAGATTTGCGGAAATGTGGTATATAAGAAAACAAGGAAAAAATTCTTTGAATAAAATTATGAAATTAAATGATTTTCCATTTGCATATGAATCTTTAATAATGAAATTATAGTGAAATTTAAAATTTTTGTAGGTGTTTTGGCCACTTGAGGTAATGTATATATATTAGAATGATTGCGTGCTTTTAGAAATTTAAAATGTTGACTCTATTATTAATAGTAGATGTGTTAGTGTATGTATCTGTGATTTGTCTGTTTTATTGTGATAAGAAAAAATTGACTTGTAAATGGATATTTAATAAGAGTTGTATAATTTTTTGATTATTATTATGTTTTATATATGTTATGTATTTTATAAATAGTAGGTAATGTTTAATTAAATTGAGCTCTTGTAAAGGAATTTCGGAAAGAAATTCGAAACGTTGAGTGTTTCAAAAAGCAAAATTGCCTGTGATCTGTCATTAGGCTACATAAAATAAAGATCTGTCATTAGGCTAGTTATTAAAAGACATTAAATAAATATATATATATATTAATTATAAATTTCATAAAAAGCTTATATATGATATAAACCCAATTGTGTGTGACTGTGTGTATGTATAATATATATATATAACAATTAAGGCTATTCAGATACAGGAAATATTTATTAACTTTATTCGAATCTTGTATTTGAATAACCTCAGTTGTTTTTTTATTACTATACAAGAAAACATTAAATATATATATATATATATATATATATATATATATATATATATATAAGTAGTTTAAAATTGGGGCCGCTAAAATTTAAAAAATTTGAAATTGTGTGTGATTGCGGGTGCGTAAGTGTGTGTGACGTGAAAGGGTGGTATTAGTGTGAGTGTGTGACGTCATGAGGGGGGTGAGGGGAGGTAGTTGAGTTAAAAGTGCGTTTAAGTTTTTGTAGTAAAAGTAGTATTTGGATCTGAGTGTATTTAATGGAATACGAATTTAGCGGCCCCAATTAATACTGGAGAATTAGGGAGAAAATGCATTTAATATTTGGGTGATAGTATGCGATTCTTTGTATTAAAATCACTTTATTGAAAAGTGTATTTATTATTAAATGCACTTTAAGAAAAGTGTATTTATAGGTATTGGAGTTAATCTGATATTCAGGATATGATTGTTTTGGAACTATAAAATGCACTTATGAAAAAGTCACTTTTCGGTGATACGTTAATCTTTATTAATACTGTTCATTGTTTCAATTATTGACGAGCGTTCATCAACGCACATGTTACCTTCTCAGCAGACTGTTAACAAATGACTACTTAGCTTCAAGTACTCATATTTATAAATTAATATTTGGTGGGAGGTCTAATACTAAATACTTTAGTGTTGGGGGGTTACCTTCCCTATACTAATGTTAGCTTAGAAGAGTGTCTGGAAGAAAACGTACTTTATAAAGATTGTCTTTTTAAATTCATATCTTTAAAATGTTAATGAATCACTTTTTTCGTTATTTATCAACTAAGGACTCGTAAGACATATATTTATTATTATGAAAAGACCATTTACATTTTTTCAAGGTCAAACAAATGGCGTTTTAAAAAATAAATGCGTTTTTACAGTACCGCTCACAACTATTGTAAAAGTTACATTTTTCTGCAACACATAACTGTTCGTTAAATTACAAGTTATAATAATTATATCACTAAACACATGTTGCGGTTCTACAGTAATGAATCCCGTCTGTGGAATGTAAGGGGGGAAATATAAAACACACATAAAGTTGTAACATATATTTATTATTTAGAAAATAGCATTTTACACTTTTTTTCAAGGTCAAACAAATGTCGTTTTAAAAAATAAATGCGGTTCTACAGTACCGCTTACAACTAATCAAAAAGTTACATTTTTTCTAAAAGACATAACATATTATTTTAAATCATAAGCTATATTAATTGTATTATTAAAAAGAAATAATGCGGTTAGACAAAACAACTTATTACAAATTTTAAGAAAGATAAATTCTCATAACAGATTGTACAGTCTCTCTACATACACCACAAGTTTTGCAAGCTAATCCACAAAACGCACAAGCAATAACGTGTCTGCAGGGTAAGTAGACCACTTGAACTTCTTCTACTCTACAGATTTTACATTCTGCAGGAAGTATATCTGGTGTCAATGAAGGCAGCTTGGTGGTCTTCTTAGTAACTTCAGCCTTCTCTCTGATCCTATCAACGAATGCCTTGCCTTTTACTAGTAATACGAATGAACATGTACCATGCCATGTTGCGTGTTCAATCCATGGGTCATCTTTGTCCATCCAGTCCTTAAGGCCGCCTCCGCAGCAGTAACAAAGAGTATGGTCAGAATGATTTATATAGAACAAGCCAGCAGCACTCAACTCTTCTTTTTTCTCTCTCAACAAAGGTGGTCCGTTATCAAAGGTTTTTATTCTGGACTCAAATGTCACGTATTGTGGGTAATGCAATTTTCTAACTTGTACAATGTCCATCGCTAGTCGATCTGAAGGATAAATGGTACCTTTTTGATTGCTCTTGCAGTTTATATACGCTCCTCTTTAAAGTTAACTGTAGGAGTGGGGGTGAACATTAATTACATTCAAGGTCAAACAAATGAGTTTTTAAAAAAAGACTGTTTTCAAAACTACTTTTACAACTATAATAAGGAATATATATTGCTACATATAAATTAAAATCACTTTCTATACCCTATTATTCATTAGACAAATGCAGTTTTAGTTCAGTTGATTTCTCTCCTGAAGGTCCATGTGAAACAATGAAGTACTGCCCAGGACGTATTGAATCTAAGTCTTCATTCATTAATAAATAAACAAACCTCTTCGGTAAAAAGACTTGCAGTTTCGGAACATTTTCTTCTTTGTAAGGAAAGTCTCCAAGTACTGCAATCACAGCACTTCCATTTACCGTCTCTTTTTTACAGAAGTAGTACACAGCATAATTTTTTAACGGCTTTAAATCTGAACATTTTTTCGTTACAATTGTTTTAGCTTTTGATCTCTGGTTGAATTTTTCTACAAGGGATTGTTCTTGATTATCTGCCATCACGATGTTTCTATTTTGAAGTTTGCGTTGTTAGTGATGATTAGGACTTCTTGCAGTTTAATTTATAGATCCTATCCCCCCTTGTTTTATTTTCCCCTCACCACCCTCTCTATTTCCCCCCCTCTACAATTTTCCAGCTGATACAAAATCGCATATTTGTCATTAATGCACTTTAAAGTGCATTTATTGACTTTGTTGTAAGTTGAAGATGCAGAAGGATATGTCGATTTTCGGAGAGTCTTTTTTTGTTAAAAAAAATTCACTTTTCTAAAAGTTACTTATGTACGGAAATATATTGAACCTTATAACTGATATTGCTGTAGATGTTATTTTCGTTTATGATGAAATGTTGAAGGTTTTATAAGTTTATTTTTTTTAGAATTGACGACCGCCTACCCCCTCTTATCCTTTCCCACGTCTACGTTTCTAGCTCTTAAACAAACGCTTAGATTTAGCGCATTACGTAGAGCACAATTTCCGTTTTGATGTCGGTGATCTTTAACAACGGTGCAGATATTATGTGAATTATAATTCTGTCTTATTTTAATAGGATAGTCTATAACTTTGGCTGTAGTGTATGTATCTATCCATTTAGTCTTTTCAGAACCGTAAGTATATATGATATCATAGTTTTTAGTATACTGTTTAATAATAGTGAAAACATCATTGAAAGTAGTGAAACCTTCAGACCACTTAATGAAATGATATCGTTTACTTAACCAATTGTTGGTTCTAGCCGACTTTTGGTTTAGGTGATTGAAATCGTAAGGGGGTTTGAATAGAAAGTAATCTGTCTCTAGAGATGAAATATCATGTATAACCAACTCCTTGATCAAAAATTCATCGTAATTTCCTCGAAAAGCTTGAAACTCGACAACACATTCTTTCACGCTTCGTTTATTTTTTTTCTGTAATGTTTCAGCCATCTCTGCAGCCTTTAATAAGTGTTTCTCTAAAATTGGTCTTAATATAAATTCAGCTTGAAAAATCCTACTTTTGAATCGTATGTGATCTAAGTAATGGTTGTTTCTCCTATCTTCTTCTTCATCAGAAAGTTCGTATATATCCGTGAAACTGCTGAAACGAGTTGTACGAGACATTTCGTCTTTAATTCTTTGTTTGTCAATGAACCATTTTCCCCACCACAGTAAACATTTATAGTTAGGCTGTATGGTTCTAGGCGCGTTGGTGATTTTTTTAAGTGGTCACCTCCCCTTTAGGCCTACACACCACTATTCTCAATTTCAACTTCTGTAGTTGTTTGCTTATTTAAATTTTGCCTGTTTTTAATTTTGTGCGTAGTCAGAAGCACAAGGTTGTTTTGTGTCATAATCAGGTAGAGCTTTGAGTGTGTTTATATACCTGTATGAAGATATTTCTTGAGCGAGTCGGTTAATAATCGTAGAATCAGGTTGTACGTATGACACTGTCTTATCCTGTTGAACTGCACTCATTAAATATTCCTTTATAAAGGTCTGGTTTAATACCAACTGTTCCAAATATCTGTCAACTGCGACCGAAACACCGATTAACGTATAGAATTCATTAGTCGTTAGCAAAACTTTTTCATGGTGTTGTGAAAAGTCCTTTATTCGTATATACTGTTTTCCATAAATTTTAAGACTATCCACTTCGATGTCAGATTCTCTAATCATTAGCTTTGTCTTCTTACCGCTGTGTTTGCCTACTATATGTTGTTCAAAACTGCTAATATTATGAAGAAAATGTGCCCAGGAAGATATATTAAATAATATATGTTTGTCATAGTGGTTCAACAAAACACCTGGTGTATATCCCAAAACTTCAAATATTCCAACTGTAATATTTTTGCCCATGCATGCTGTAAGTGGATAAAATATACGTAAAAATATACCAGTTAAAATTTCAATCAGTTCTCCTTCGTTTCTTTTTGTTGTAAAAGTCATTGATCTCGTCATAGGATTATACATATCTTCATAAATGCCGCAAACATCTTCTGAATTTTTTATGATATTTGCAGAATCATCTGTAGCTCCATCTGTTTCCATAGGTACTTCAGAAGTTCCATATGATGCAATGTTAGAAGACGTATTTTCATTTTCAGTATTGAGTTTCATATCATCATTACCATCTTGTGAAAGTGACATTTCGCTATTACACTGTAGCAAAGTTGAGGTAGCGGAACAGCTTATAAATGAGCACTAACCGAAATCGTCAGTCCTTATATAGTCGGAAAATGGTGCAGGGAAGTGTGTTTTTATCCCCCCACTCCTTTTTTAATCGATACATATCCTACACAACCATTCTGACCACCCCTGTTAACGGAGTGTACGTAACAACAGTATCATGCAGTATTAAACAGTAAGCTGAAGTATTATCTGGAATATTCTCTTCAGTTTCAAATTCCAACCGTATATCTACAGTGGAAGACTTTACGGATTCGTTCTGCTTTGAACAATCTATGACAACAATAGGCGCGTGCTCTTTAAACGTGTCAGGCGATATTAAAGGCGTGTCTGACCTGCCATAGTATGATGACTGAAATCTAGCGTACATATCGTAAAGTATGCCATATCTGTTCTTCGAAAACGATACATTTAAATTATCGTAGGGGAAAAACTGAGAATTTAAATAAAGTTTAATATTAGTAAGTTTACAGTGGTCAAACGTCCCGGCGTTGGCTGTTATATTATTCCTTTTGTTTGTCTGCAATGCAAATATGATATATCTAGGCTTTTCTAATTGAGTGGAGGTTTTGATATTCCAAGACTGCCGTTGAGTTGAAGGTAAGATAGGATACTGATGCATTTCCCAGTTCCTAAAAGGTAAAACGATGTCTCTATCCGACTCTAATTGTTTCAACAGTGAAAGCCGGTGTTCGTCGGCAAGTCGTACGTGCGGTACCCTCCACGTTATTTTGTTTATGTTCAATTTCCAATCCATATTTGCTTCTGTAGTGGATGGGGAGGCTATAATCGCGTCATTATCCGTTGAAGACCGAAGCAAGAATAATTCTTGTTTACAATTTATAATGAGTTTCCCATAGTCTTCTGCAAACCCTAATAGTAAACGGAGCGGTATAGAGAATTCAAAATATCCTTCTTTATTTGGTGTGATAGTTGTAGATACTGGAAACACCCAACCCGATGTTCGCAGTTTGTTTATTTCATGTGGTGGTTGAGAAATAAGCGTCTTTAAAGTGCTAGTCACACCAACACGTTTCGTAGAATCTACAGTTATTCCTGAAATCTCGTATCTTATTTCTTCAAACAAAAATGCCATTGGGTTATTGATAAATGGAACTGTGGTTCCCAGTGTTCCATCTTTTTTCGTAACAATCCCTTCGATGTATATATAACTTTCACACGGTAAAGTGTACGCGTCTTGATGTTGTATAGGAATGCGTATTTCGTCGTTATTTCCCAATCTCGATGAAGCGTAGGGGTTGTGAGAATGATACTCCTTCTCCCATATTGTCTCGTCGAATATAGGTCCATTCTTTATGTTCAGAATATCCATTTTTATTAACAGTGAAACCAATTTGTTCTAGAAAACGTATGTTCTCGTTAGTTAACTTTTGAACAGACTGACAACTATTAACGTTTTCGTTACTAAAGATTGATTTAAAAGTTAAACCCATGTGTAGTAGATAAACTAGTTTCCTTTAGCGCTCTTTTATATGAAGTCTTGAAGTAATAGTCTCTCCTCTAAAATCTACAAAATCTCCGTCTTGATCCAATACGTTTAAATTAATGTCTGAAATATGACTAACATTTAAAGGTAAATAAACAAGATTATGAGGTTTTTCAACTATCTTAAAACCCGGTGCTACTGTAGGATAAAATGAATGCAATATATGTCCATTTATACCATCCTTATAAGCACCATGAACTATATTGCAAGTAATGTTTATAACGTTGACTTTGATTATGTCGACTGTTTTATCACCTACGTGATTAACATTCGGAGATAGTGGACTATTAAGACTTGAAAAGCCAAGTAACGGACCTAAGCTGTGTTCCTTTGAAAAATCAACAAAATAAGCACAAGAGAGTTCGCTTCTTAATAAACTGTTATTTGCTTTTAATGTAATTTTGTCTTTCCCTAATTTTTCTTGAAGAACCTCAGAAATATCTTCGATTTCATACGAACCTGTCTGCAGTTGTACTGTTTTGAAATCATTTTGTTCGTCGTTTTCTTTATAATAGAATATATTATTTACTCCTTCAATGACATTAGGAATTGAATTGTATGTTGTAAAATCTAGAAGCGCTACCTCCCATTCTTTATCCTCTCTAAGTTGTATCGGTGGAAACAGGGAACTATGAAGATTAGATGACGTTCCACTAATGGAAACCGTGTAAGACGACATTTCAAAGAATACTAACATCAGAAGCTAGAAACTCTAAACATAAATGTCCACAAATAGAAGTATTCTCACCCTGCCGTCTGTTGTAATTGTACAATATATTACTTGCTGGCTTGAAGTAAACCTTAAGTTCTCTAGGCGGTTGCAAATTTCCTAAACTGTCAAAGTAGTAGACAGTGTTGTCTATTTTCTTATAACAGACCCAGTGCGTTCCTTTACCAAAGGAGTTATCGAGGTTGACAATCCCCGTTTCGTATTTTTTTACTTTTTCCGGCAACTCATCTCTCATAAATACACCTCTGAAGTACGGTATTTTTAAACAAGAGGCGTAATGTATCAACTGAGTCGTGCTGAGCGGTGTATTAGGTAAAACAAGTTTGTTAAATTTATTTCTTAAACACGATATGGTTTTAGGTACAGACCTCGACCGTGTTTTTGATTTTTTTTTTTTAAATTCCTTTTTTTATGATTTTGCTTTCCAATTCTCTTTCTTCTTCCAGCTCCTCTTTTCCCACCCGTTCCTCTACGTCGTTTTGAACTACCTCCAATCGCTGTTTTTGCCTTCATTGCAGCAGCGACCGCTAATGCTGCAGCTCTCTCGCCAATACTTGAATCACTTGATTTAAATCTCTGCCACGCTCTCTCTGCTAATGCTCTATCAGCTATAGATCTGTGTTCAGCGTCTGAGTAATTTGAATAAGCAATATCGTGTATTTTACACAATTCGTCCAATTTATTAATTCCAGGATCTCCACGAGCTAGTCGTTCTTTAAGCTTTGTCCCAGGACCGCAATATCTATATCCGCCTGGTAGATGTAGCTCAATGGGTAATGCGTCGATTGTTTTGTTCAGTAACGTTCCTACAGGTACGCTCTTGACAGCTTTACTCAAAACTGATAATGCCGATGTCGCTAAACCACCTCCTCCTTTATCAAATTTTTGATTCCTATTAAATAGTTTATAAGGGCTCATCTTAATTTATTTTATCGTCAATAGTTATTTATCAAGTTCTTCCTCTCCGTCTGAAGAGTCGAATATTTCGCTCCAATTTATAAAGTTGTTTTCGTTTTCTTCATTACTCATCTTTCCTTGTGGATAGTGTAGAGTAAATTTATGAATATAGTAAAACAGTTTATTTCCGAACCTTAGCAATGTCTCCTTTTGCTTGCAACGTGCTAAGTCAAACATCGTTTTTACATCCTTGAGACACACAGCATCATTGTTTTCTTCAGAGCTCGCTACGTTCGTAATTCTAAGATTCCTAGCATTGTAAAATTGTTTTTGATCATTTGAAGTAATTGCTAACTGTTTAAGCACCCTGATATTTATTGCCTCACCTTCGTATAAAGCGTCACCAATATTGCTTAATCGTTTAGCATTGAAATTCCAATTTGAACTTCCCTGCGATGGTGTTTTCGTATCGACATACATTTTTGTAGCGACATCAGTTTCAGCTTTTGGATTGGCGACATTACGTATAAGTTTATTTTGTACGTCGTAATCACCTTCGTCGGTCAACTTATATCCTTCTCCTCGAGGTCCTATCATAGACTCCCTTAATAAGGAATTTTCATGACGTCCGAACTTGTCGACACTCATAACTAAAGTGACTTGCTAAAGTATAATTTTTTGTCTTTTTAATTCTTCAGTCAAAGCAATCATTTCGTTATCCAGTCCTGTATGGCCTGAGAGTTTAGCATCATGTAATAAACGCATTCGATCCACTAAGGCGTTAATGTTATTGTAGTATAAAACATCTGGTTGATTCACGTTCTTAAGTGGCATTCCAGCTCCTTTTTTTTGTCTTCCTGATGGAAATAACTTTGCTATTACATTTCTATACTTATGAGATTTGTTTCGATATATCGAGTTAGTGTGCGAGTAATTCTTTCTGTGTGTGTTTGTTTCTTTACAAATAACTTTAAATGCTGCTAGATCCTTTTTCGAATAAGACGTTGGATTCTTTGAAAATAACAATTCTAAAAGACCAGGTGTACTTCTAAAAACTTTACTATTGATAATAATATTATCGTGTTTATCAATCATGAGTGTAGTGTCTCCGATCATTATTCTCTTACCTTCAAGCCTCCCTCCATATACATGATTTTTTTTCCTAATTCTTCCATGAAAATCTAATTTTGTTTCATATTTTCTGTCAAGAACTGCATTGTTACGGACGTTTTCTCCCACAGCTCTATTATATTTCTTTTTTCTTTCATCATGTTGTATTAAATGACAGTCTTCAGATAAGTCATCGTTATTACCTTGTGCGTCTTCAACAATGCTATTTGTCTCATTACTTTCTTCCAATTGCATTTCTGGTTTTTGAGTAATAGAAATTTTGTTTATAGTCTGTTGCATAGGCTCCGACATAGTGTCCGATAAATTATCTCGTTCAATAATACCTAACTTCAACGCTTGGTTTTTTTTCCTTATGGAATCAGTTAGTTTTTTTAAATCGGTAATCAATTTCCCATTTTCCTCCATAATAATAATAAGATGTTTTTAATAACACGATCAATTTACAAATAAGGAAATTGCTGTCTGTATTATTGATGTAATAAAATAAATTCATCGAAACCGATTCTGTAACGTCCATTATTGATTCCCCTCTCTTTATCTATTACTGAAAACCCGTGTCTATCAACCCAAGCCTTGCTGCAGAGTTCTTTAAAAGTCTCAAAAGGCATGTCAGTGTTAACATGATCAGTATATACATGTCTCAAATTTTTTTCATCCTGTTTGAATAAAATTAACAGGTTTGCATTATCCCTAATTAATTGTTTTGGAATTTTACTATATGTCTGTGTTATATATATAGAGTCAACCAAATTATGACGACCCATACAGAAGTAGGTTCTAATTTTGTCCTGTTTTTCACAAGAAACGTCGTCAAATATAAATACGGAATAAGGTTTCGCTTCATTCGGGTGAATGACCTTCTCGTTATCTTTAAACTTGTGATACCCTATACAC
This sequence comes from Prosapia bicincta, assembly GCA_036971475.1. Lineage (NCBI taxonomy): Eukaryota > Metazoa > Arthropoda > Insecta > Hemiptera > Cercopidae > Prosapia > Prosapia bicincta. The sequence goes on along the minus strand of JBAIZL010000002.1, from coordinate 230,724,111 downwards.
GATAATTGTGAAAAAATCTTTTCCAATAACTGATACTTTGGTTGATTCAATGACTTCGAAAATATGTAAACATTGTTGAATTTTAGCCCATTGACATCAGTTAACAAATTAAATACAACGTTTGTTTTTCCACAGTTTGAAGGACCGCATATTATACATCGAACTGAATCGGGTAGTAAAGTCCCATGTTTGCTACTTTTGTTACAAACTTCATCAGTAAAAACATCAATATTTGAAACTTTTAGTTTTTCTTTTTGCTTTACAACTTCCATAATTAATTCCTATGTGTGTTTCATTGCTTAGCAAAAAACTTTATGTTTCTTAGCAATTAAATTAAATCTTTTTTAGGTATCCAGGAATCCTGATTACGGTCATATCCTAACCAACGTACTAAAACTTTATCTCCTCTTGTTTTTAATATCTTTTCAACTAAATACACATTACCAGACTTTGACTTCAACATCTCATGACCATAAAAGCCTCCATGTAGTAGTTCTCCATGGTGATCTTTCAATATATACGTCTCTGGCACGGTTGGTTGGACTCTATAAACTGTAAATATCTCTGTCGTCCAATTCGGAATGTAGCTTTTTGAAAAATGCTTTTTTTGTTTACTAATGCGTACTGTTTCTCCTTCTTTAAATTTCCGCGGTGGTCTTGCCTCCATCTTTGGCATTGTGTTCTTGCGTATACGTTTCAACACTAATTTTTCATTCATCTTGCTCACTTGTATTGGTTTCATCCCTATTGTCCTATGATTACTGTTATTGTAATCGTAAATAAGTTTTTGTAGTATGTCATACCATACGTATGATCCTCTTTTTGAGAAAGTTTTGTACATAATTCCTTTAATTGTTCTGTTGAAACGTTCTATAATAGTAGCTTTCATTTCACTTTTTGTAGAATAATGGTTTATATTATATTTTTTCATCAAACTTTTAAACAATTTGTTAAAGTATTCTAAGCCATCGTCGGTTTGTAAATGCTTCATTTTGTTTTCTTTTAAAAATTGTTCCATAGCATTGGTTACAGTTTTAGCTGATTTATCTTTTAAAGGTATACCATAAGCAAACTTTGTGAAACAATTTATAATAAACAAAATATATTTGTAGCCCTTATTAAAACGATTATAGGGAATCATTTCTACGAGATCTGCTTGATAGTAATGATCTTCAATCCCTTTTACTACAGTGTTTCTCCTGGGGAAATGTTTTCTCACAGGTTTGTGCAATTCTTGCACTATTTTAGATTTCTCATCCATCGCGGTAAAATTCCAATAAGGTAGCTTGAAATATTATCAAATAATTATTATGTTGATTTGGTAATTTAAACGTTTTTCATCTTATCATGTATCAACTAATTTACTTAGTCATAAATTATTTGAAATGTAGTATAATTTTGTATTTAGCTGATTTCCTCACCACAGAAAGTATAAATATATTGTTTAATTTTTATACTAAGCTGTACAACTAAATGGCGCGTTAGAGGAAATTTTTTTTTACGTGGTCCACCTCTTCCCCAATAGGCCTATTCAGAGACCACACACTTATGTGAAGTATATAGGTTGACATTTGATTATGTTTTTTTAATACACACTTTTTCTTAATAAAATTGTGTATTTAAATTATCTATTTTAGCCAAGGAATAATGTCCATAAGGCAAAGTTCTTACACCGTCTTCAAGAATAACCCTTTTATCATCATTAGCAGATAGAGACTTTTTATTTTGGGTTATGCTAAAAATTCTGTGATTGTAACTCCTTATAGTGTTAAATCCAGCCATGAAAGTTTTCTTTTCCAATAAACATTCCTTATAATTTTCGAATGATATGTGTTTTGTAAGGTATGACTTTTTTATGCCTTTCAATTTCTTTATAATTTTCTTATGTTCTCTGTTTGATCCTCTTTCATTGCACGTGAATGCGTACATTTTGGGTCTCAAAGCAACTATTTCACACATTGGTATGGAATTCAACTCGTCTTTGAATTTACCAATGACTTTTTTATTTATTCCTTGATCGTACGTCATGTGATTTGTAGGATAATCAGAAAAATCAAAATCGTTCCTGTGTGGAAATGTTTTTAAATCTAAATATAAATCATTTGTTTTGATCCAATAGATAAAAGCGTCAGTATCTAAGTAACAGGAACCAATATTATCCCTGCCATAGTATTGCACCATTTTCTCATAGTGAAACTCGTACATATGTATTTTCGAGATGTCGAGTATGGACATCCCGACATATAATGGTTTGTCCATAACCACACTTGTTTTACCCATAGACACTGCGACTAAGTTATCATCAATGATTACAGTAGTTTTAAAATTAGTTTTTTGTGTTAATTTTTTTAATTTGGTAGCATTCGAAACAAGTTGAATATTTTTATGCTTTCTTTTATTCTCTAAAGTTTTTCCGAATACAGCATTATTCATTAATTTAAAAAAGTCCTTTTGAAACGCTGTTTGTGCAACGGCTCTTCTTGCAGTATTAGATTTAATATACGGCTCCATCCAACGGGACTGTGAAAATTCCAACACTCTATGGACTTTTGTAACTTTGAGACCCAATTGAATAGCTTGTTGTATGGTCCTGAAATGTGCAACATAATAGCGTTTGTCCAACAATGTGGTCAATAGCTTTTTTGTCTTACTGTTGGGGGGTGCTTCTGTTGATGGTAAAAGAGGTAAGTCGTAATGGAAGTCGTGCAAAGTTTCTGGGTACATAATATCACATTCCAAAATGTATCCTTTCTCACCATCTTTAGGAATAGATGTAATGTCACCAATTGCTTCTGGATCAACCCATTTAAAATCACCATATGGGAGGTGCTCTAAACTAGGTTTTGAGTACAAATTATTTGCGTCAAAATAGGCTAAATAGACACTTTCTTTCCGTGGGTTGTAATCGGGAAGGTATTTGTTGTTCGCTTTGACATGTCTTGTCACACACTGAGTTATTCCGCCTCTGATAGCTGATTCCACCATAAGTACCATGTCAATGTCTGTTAGTAATTCTAGCTTGCAGCGAGTTTCTTTAAGCATTGCTTGCCATGCTAATCCAGGAGCTGTATAAGAATGTAAAGGGTCTAAACCATATGCGGACATGCAGGAAGCTCTAAACTGTTCCATTATATCGCAAAGTAGTGTTACATCCAGCTTTACATAAAAATCGCTGTATTCTCCCAACGTCCTTATACCAAGTTCCTTCCATGTACGCAGAGCATGATTGTAATCTTCATCTGATATATCTGCTTGGTCTAAACGGTTATAGAAACATGCTTTAGGTGGAAGAGATGTATCTTCAAACTTTTTTAAAGAATCGACGTAGTCATAAGGAAATACTGATTTGCGTAGAACAAGGTCGATTTTATTAGGAGGTACAATTTTCTGTGTTTCTATTAAATCACTCCTTTGGAGGTTTTCTGTTAGTTTCTTCAAACTTGAAGGCATAAATCTGAATGAGTCTAGAAATCGCAACTTCATTTTCCCGATTGTCTTTGAAAAACTTATAAACTTTTCCATACTTGTAGCAAGAACGTCTATAGGAGCTTTATCACGCCCCAATTGTGGCACAATCAAATGAGCATCGTAACCTGTTAAGTTATGCATGACAACTGGTATAAAAGACGGTAGTTTGTAGTTAATATTACATCGATTACACGCTGCTCCTCTATATTTACCTGTTAGGTGATCGTGGTCGCGTACTTTATGATTGATTGAAGTGAAACACTCTTTACATAGGTAACATTGTGCTGTGTGGTTGAAGTCTCCAGATTCTTTTTGACTAAGTTTAAACATAGGTACTTTGCTCTTGTACATATTTTCAACTCTCTTTGTTATGTCGTATAGTGCGTCAATAAAATGTTTTGCCGCATTTTCTCCTCTGTATAACTGTGGAGTTGATGTCAGCCCGTATACTTTCAAATAGTCTTCCGATAGGGTAGACTTAATCATTAGACAGTAGCTGTTTGGTTCGTGCCTTTGGTAACGATCTGTGAATGAATCATCAACATTTATATTAGTGACTGATTGAACAGGGACAAGAGATGATTCGAAATCCGCATATATTACTATGGGAATGGGATACTGATGTTCTGTTTTGTTAAAAGAAATTTCCGCCTTATCAGGTTTTGGCAATTTTATAGAGGTGGGGTCATGTTGCCAACATTGTCGTTTATGGGTTTCCAGCCAACTTGAATTGCAGTTAGAGTTATTCTTGAAAGAAAGACATCTTTTGCAGGCAGTTATGGACTCTCTGTGCTTGGTTAACTGTCTTTTAACTAACCTGTTGAAATCGTGTATATGGACGTAGTGTGAAATTTCGCCTCTTGTAATCAAAAGCAGGTCTGTGTGATCTTGCAGCTCATTCTCAACTACCTTCAGTGGAAATACACTTTGAGTTTCATCTAATCCGTAGACATTAACTGAAACACCTGAATTTCGTTTTTCAAACTTTTTTATGTCTGATAAAGAAACAGGGTACTTGATACAACTGAAATCATAACGGTTTGATACCGCGTCGAATCCACCATTATACAACTTTTCATGAACATTACCAGTAATAAATTTTGTAAGAATAGCATAACGAAAACATTGATTGTCCATGTTACGGACGTTTGTACAGGATCTTGTTGTTGAGATTTTTTTCGGAAGCGGTAAAAAACTACTACCACGACAACCATACCCTTGCTTATGAACACGAACATTCATTTTTTCAATAGAGAGTAAGGACCATCCTGACCCACGACCTTCATGTTCGGTAATTTTCAGAATCAATTCCTGAATACACTCTGTAATAATTTCGCTGATATTATCAGAAGTCATACATGGTCTGCTTTTAGTTATAAAACATCGGGGAGAAATTTCATTTTCTACGTTAGTGAATAATGTTTCTAACACAAAATTAAATTTAATAAGGTGCAGCCTTTTCATTTCTTGTAATAATAACTTCTCTAACATGGGTTTTAACAAGAAGAAAAAATTGTCCATATTTTCTTTGTTTTTATTGACAATATAAAAATGACGTACAATAGAATTTCTAAATGCTCGTTTAAATTCTTCAACAACCAAAGAGTCTTTAATTACATCTTGATCATTTTTTGTTGTAGACTGAGCATATCTAATAACGCTTGGTGTTACTTGGTGTACTTCTTCCGAAACCAGCGGATTATCTGATGTGCACTCTCTTCTTTTTTTAGCTGGTGGGGCGTAATGAATTACGCTTGGTCTTGTTTGTTGGATGCGTTTTCGATTCTCTTGGTTACTTCTTAAATGTTTTTCCAGATTTCCATTAGACACGTAGGAACTTGTTTGGGCTGCAGGAGATTGATGTTGTAGGTTACTCTCTTCATTTGTGTATTTATAATGTACACTATTGTTGTCACTTCTTGATTGGTGTGGGATTGACATATTGGGCATTGTTTGCATTATAGAAGGCTGATGATCGGTGTCACTTCTTGCAGGCTGTTCACTGTCTTCTGTTGAAATGTTGGCATTAATCTTAATTGTACGGTGTGTTATTTGATGGATACGATATATTAGCCAATGATCAAATGTCAACCCACATACATCACACAAGTGTTGTTCAATCATATTCCTATCTGTTGTTGTAGCTCACCTCTTGGAAACTTTTAGCAGAAGAATAAATTTGTACTAGAATTAAACTCGTTATATACATAACACTTTCAGCTCTTCTTTCCTATTGGTGTAATGTTTAGTCCAATAAGAAAAATCCTACTTTCCTATTGGTCTACGTATAAAACCAATCATAAGCTGAGGTGAAACAAATATGGTTATAAATATAAAGAATTTGCTATATAGCCGTACACTTAGAAAATGATTGCCGACATACCCAGACGTCTACAAGAAACGGAGAAGATTGACGAGGATTCGGATTCTGACTCCCAACAGTGGGACGAAGAAGAAATGGATGTAGATGATATATTACACTTTTTGGAGGACAACTCGCTAACTCCATCTTCTTCTTCTTCCAACACTCCTGTACCATCGGTATTTACTCCATTTTCGTCACCGATGTCTTCAGGCTTAAACACCACGCCTAGAAGGTCCGATGGAGGTGACGCAAGGAGACGATTGGTTTTTGAAAGCGACAATGAAGACAGCGAATCAAATTAAATCTCTTAGTACGATTTTATATATATATATATATATATATATATATATATATATATATATATATATATATATATATATATATATATATATATATATATGTGTATACTCATTCGTAGAGAGGCTCGATTGTGAGCAAAGCTAAATTTAAAATAAAAAGAAACAATATTATTGTAAACAGTTCAAGTTTACATAATATTTACATATATTTATTTTAAATAGAGCTTTAGATTCCTCGTGACCTTGACCGACATTTAACACACACACACACACACGCATATATATATATATATATATATATATATATATATATATATATATATATATATATATTTTACAAGAAATCGTCTATTGTATGAGGTATTTTTTTGGTGGAAACAGTGCTGCTATAATATGTCTGTATTTCAACGAGTTATTCCTATTTATTGTTTCAGTAGGTGCATAAGAACGTTTGTGAGCGCTTGTTTGCAAACAGATGTTTTTGTATGCCATCAAGTCAGATTCAGTAAAAAGTTCCTCGTCTGGTAGCCTTTTGAAAATTAATTCATAAAGTCCAGGCGTTGCTTTATAGTTTATTCCGTCAATGACGATTTCTCCCTCAGACCCAAATTGAATCATTTTGTTACCGATCATGATGGAGTGGTTTTCAATTCTGGGTCCAAATGTATGATCTATCGATTTATTTCTTACAGTATCTTTAATCATTTTTAACATATACTTCTGTGTTAGAGGATTATGGAATGTTTCCTTTATCCATTGTTCAGATTCTGTTTGACCTTTTGGTGTTGCTACTAACTCACTAACACTTGGTAATTTAGGATCTGGAGTCTCTGCGATAACATTTGTATCGACAAAGTCAACTTTATTGAGTGGAGAAGTATCTGCTATACTAACGGGAATTAAATCTGTACTACGTAAGTTTTCAAACCTAGTATTATTCACATTTAAATGGTTTAATTCGTTCTTCACTTCAGGCGAAATTTTCTGAGCTGGTTTCATAAGAGATTTCATTAAATGAGAATATTGTTTGTCTAACAGCCGTTGAGTTTCTGTAGAGCCGCGACGTAAACGAAAATGTTTATTTTTTATTCGTTGGCGAAGTCTCGCTATTTTCAACACTAAATCCGTGTGTTTTGATGACATTGTAACAAATAACTTTAGAGTATTGTGTCAAAAGATTTTATTACATTACACACACACACACACACACACACACACACACACACACACACACACACACACACACACACACACACACACACACACACACACACACACACACACACACACACACACACACACACACACACACACACACACACACACACACACACACACACACACACACACACACACACACACACACACACACACACACACACACACACAAACATACATACACACGCGCTCGCGCTGCGTTCGAATAAAGCAGACCGAGGCTGGCATTCCAATACAGGTTTTTTATACTGAACTTGAGTCATAACACGCTTTTAATGAGAGTAGCAAAAAAAGGAAGTCTGTCTGTAGAGATATGTTTTAAATGTCTTATTACCAGAATGAACAGCTGTTGTTAAAGGGCAATTGATTGTTATTCAATGGGTAAAGTATGCAATTGAGTTACACGTGAGATAAAAATCGAAACATCTAGAATGTTTCAAGGTCATTCAATTTAATAAAAATTTTTGGGATAGATGTAAACATAGTATGAAATTAGTAATAAAAACGTTTTCATTACTAATTCTTACTATGCTTACGTCTATCCCCGACGAGGTGTAACAACCTCAAAAACCCACTTCATTGTATGGTACCATATACAATGAAGTTGATCTTTTGCCGTAACCCAGAATTGAAAGTAAGTTGCTCTAAAAAGAGCAAAATGAAATACTGCTCTGAAAAGAACAGTATTTCTTACCTTACCAAGAAAGGATGGGGACAAGATTAAAGTAATACAAAATGAAACTTTTTATTGAATGTTAGTTCTTTAATGACATCTTCTTCTTAATCATCTGCTACAATTGTTACGCTTTAAAATAAGAGAGCGTACCTCAACTCAAGTAACTATCTCCGTATAGAACGTCCCAGGTGGTAAAGCCAAGTTTTCAACCGGCAAAAGTATGTATAGAACTTCTCAAAAATGAGAGTTTTCAACACTTTTCCCAATATATAGAACGTTGGTAACTAAACCGCAAGAGAGTTTTCAGAAGATAGTTAAAAGATATGTTGAGACTCACTTACTTCTAGCGAAACAATCAATGTTCTCCAGGACTCCGTCGGCGTTGTCTGCCTTGGTCTCGAAGCTCGTTCATATGCCATTGGTTCCATTCTTCCCATGGCGGACTTCAAGGGCTCCTCCTCGGGTAGTTGCCTTGCCATTGGTTCCGTTCTTCTCATGGCGTGTTGAAGACTCTTAGGCAGCTAAAGTTACCGCTTCAAAGGTTGCACTTGTATAAACATTTGAAGTTTTTCGAATAAAGCTGTCCCGGCCGGAGATAGACTTTTTCCAATTCAAATGTTTATTCCAAGCACAATACTTTAGAAGTGGCCAACAGCTGGAAAGAAACCATTCTGCGGAGATCTGGAAGTCGTCTGTGAAGTGAAGCCAAAACGCAGCCGTATATATACGTTTTCTAAGCCTACAGCATAGGATAAGCTTCTTTTCCTAGCCAATAGGATTGCAGAAGCTGTTAGCCAATAGGAATCGCGTCTATAACGCAAACTGTGAATTCTTAATTTAACAGCAATAGCTGCGTTTGATGTCGCGGTAAACGACCTCAGCTAAACTTGCAGCTGCAACAGATGTGTAGACAACCTTCAACTAAGAAACGCTCAGACAACCTTAAAAAATCAGATACTTACACAGTCACACACAACTTATACTGTGTTTCTGATTGGCTAAGACAACCAGCTCGTTTATTGGTTCGAGTAAAGAATAACTTTTGCCTATAAATTGAGATAGATTACTATATGCTTTACATTGCTACTTTGTTCGTGGAGCAGTTCTAACCTAACATTTTTAAGAAATGGCATCAAGGAGTGGAGAACAAGTGTGTGTGGTGGAGCAGCTGGAAGTGGCTCTAGGACCATGGGTGAGGAAACCAACAAGACCATCGCTCCCCATTGGCAAGACGGCAAAGGAGTCAGGACCTTCGCTGCCCAGCGCTGGACTTTCGCCAACATTCCCCCCTAAACCGTCCCTTCCCTTCCCTCGAAAACCTAATTGCATAAGAGAACTTTTTCCTAATAAACCTACTTTGAATTTTCCTATTAATACCAATCTTTTTAAAAATCAACTTTCCAACAACCCAAACTTAGCCTCAGAACCTTTAAAAAACAAAATTCCCAGTATAAAACCTCCTTCTAAAATTATTACCTCACCACACCATCTTCAAGTAAGAAAGCAGTGCAAGTACATTGGTAAAAGGGGGGAAAAAATACGGTGCATTGTAAAAACATCTCATGAATCTGGACTTTGTGCAAAACATAAACCAAAATTAACTAAAGTAGGAAGTGTTAAAGAAACGAAACAAAGTACTTGCACTGCTATTCTTAATGATAAACCTTCAAAACTAACAATTGTTCCTCTAAAAGAAAAAATAGTCAAGGATCCAACATCGAAAACTGAACCTAGACTGGTCAGGCTTACGAGGTTGGATCCAAAGATCTCTTATAAATTTGAATATAGAGAGGGATCTTATGGAATTTTTTCTTTTAAAGGAAGAATTAGAAATAAAATCTTTATTCCTCAATGGTTCCAGTTTCCAGACATTACGAATGGAGACTGGTATCTTGAGAATGAAAAAAATAAAAGGGGACTTCCTACTTGGGTCCGAAACCCTAAAAATAAATAAACTATATTTTTTTGTTTTTCTAAATTTTAAATTCAATTACTTTTTTTGTGGTTTATAGGCCTACTGGGGAAAGAGTTCCACATAAAAAAAACTCTTAACGCGCCATTGAGTTGTACAGCTTAGTAGATTTATATATATGTATTATTGTGCATAACAGGTCAATACATATATATATTTAAACTTACTGTGGTGAGGAAACCAACTAAAAAAAATAAATTCACTTTATACTTACATGGTTTGAAAATCACTTTTCTCTAATTTTTCCATTGACATATTGACACCAGATATCTATCTATATATATATATATATATATATATATATATATATATATATATATATATATATATATATATATATACAACAACAAAGAGTCTTATTTTACATTTCCGACACCAATAATGCATAATGTAAATATGACAAGCTTCAAAAGATTTTTAAAAAAATTTAAAATAAATAAAATTGTTTGTATTATATTTATTTAAAAAATATGATTGGTTAGGTTCTGTGCAATAATTTAAAGAGCAATGTCTTTTCATTTACAATGTGACTCCTGCTACGGAATTAATTACTGTCTGGAGAGAGAGAGTGAAGAAACATAACCAATTTATTCACATGTGCATGAAACGTTTTTGTAACAGGGTCTAAATCGGTTGCAGTTTCAAGGACTAAACTCGTCTAGTCTTTTAGATAAAAACATGATTCAAGTTCATGACCACATGTACGGATGAGGTTTTTAGCATGGCTACATTCCACAGACGGGATTCATTACTGTAGAACCGCAACATGTGTTTAGTGATATAATTATTATAACTTGTAATTTAACGAACAGTTATGTGTTGCAGAAAAATGTAACTTTTACAATAGTTGTGAGCGGTACTGTAAAAACGCATTTATTTTTTAAAACGCCATTTGTTTGACCTTGAAAAAATGTAAATGGTCTTTTCATAATAATAAATATATGTCTTACGAGTCCTTAGTTGATAAATAACGAAAAAAGTGATTCATTAACATTTTAAAGATATGAATTTAAAAAGACAATCTTTATAAAGTACGTTTTCTTCCAGACACTCTTCTAAGCTAACATTAGTATAGGGAAGGTAACCCCCCAACACTAAAGTATTTAGTATTAGACCTCCCACCAAATATTAATTTATAAATATGAGTACTTGAAGCTAAGTAGTCATTTGTTAACAGTCTGCTGAGAAGGTAACATGTGCGTTGATGAACGCTCGTCAATAATTGAAACAATGAACAGTATTAATAAAGATTAACGTATCACCGAAAAGTGACTTTTTCATAAGTGCATTTTATAGTTCCAAAACAATCATATCCTGAATATCAGATTAACTCCAATACCTATAAATACACTTTTCTTAAAGTGCATTTAATAATAAATACACTTTTCAATAAAGTGATTTTAATACAAAGAATCGCATACTATCACCCAAATATTAAATGCATTTTCTCCCTAATTCTCCAGTATTAATTGGGGCCGCTAAATTCGTATTCCATTAAATACACTCAGATCCAAATACTACTTTTACTACAAAAACTTAAACGCACTTTTAACTCAACTACCTCCCCTCACCCCCCTCATGACGTCACACACTCACACTAATACCACCCTTTCACGTCACACACACTTACGCACCCGCAATCACACACAATTTCAAATTTTTTAAATTTTAGCGGCCCCAATTTTAAACTACTGATGGGGCGTAGAAAAGGACACGTAAAGCTAGAGAACGGTGTATAAGGCTGGAGGGTAGAAAAGGACAAGTAAAATTAGAGATCGCAGTGTATTGTCGCAAATATAAGTTGGGCAAGTATAATGATGGAGCGTAGAAAAGGACACGTAAAGCTAGAGAACGGTGTATAATGCTAGAGGGTAGAAAAGGACAAGTAAAACTAGAGATCGCAGTGTATTGTCGCAAATATAAGTTGGGCAAGTATAATGATGGTGCGTAGAAAAGGACACGTAAAGCTAGAGAACGGTGTATAAGGCTGGAGGGTAGAAAAGGACAGGTAAAACTAGAGATTGCAGTGTATTGTCGCAAATATAAGTTGGGCAAGTATAATGATGGAGCGTAGATAAGGACACGTAAAGCTAGAGAACGGTGTATAAGGCTGGAGGGTAGAAAAGGACAAGTAAAACTAGAGATCGCAGTGTATTGTCGCAAATATAAGTTGGGCAAGTATAATGATGGAGCGTAGAAAAGGACACGTAAAGCTAGAGAACGGTGTATAAGGCTGGAGGGTAGAAAAGGGCAAGTATAACTAGAGATCGCAGTGTATTGTCGCAAATATAAGTTGGGCAAGTATAATGATGGAGGCAGAAAAAGACAAGTACAGCTAGAGAACACACTGTATTGTCGCAAATATAAGTTGTGCACGTATAATGCTGGAGCGTAGAAAAGGACACGTAAAGCTAGAGAACGGTGTATTAGGCTGGAGGGTAGAAAAGGACAAGTAAAACTAGAGATCGCAGTGTATTGTCGCAAATATAAGTTGGGCAAGTATGATGATGGAGGCAGAAAAGGATAAGTAAAGCTAGAGAACACACTGTATTGTCGCAAATATAAGTTGTGCACGTATAATGATGGAGCGTAGAAAAGGACACGTAAAGCTAGAGAACGGTGAATAAGGCTGGAGGGTAGAAAAGGACAAGTAAAACTAGAGATCGCAGTGTATTGTCGCAAATATAAGTTAGGCAAGTATAATGATGGAGGCAGAAAAAGACAAGTAAAGCTACACAACGCATTGTATTATCGTAAAAATATGTTGGGCACGTATAATGCTGGAGGGTAGAAAAGGACAAATAAAGCTAGAGAACGCATTGCTTTATCGTAAATATATTTTGGGTACGTATAATGCTGGAGGGTAGAAAAGGACAAATAAAGCTAGAGAACGCATTGCTTTATCGTAAATATATGTTGGGTACGTATAATGCTGGAGGGTAGAAAAGGACAAATAAAGCTAGAGAACGCACTAGAGAACCGGACACTACTGTCGCTAATACAACAACGTATATTGTAAGGAGGTAAGAAACGAGTAAGTAAAGCTAGATAAATGGACAGTACCATCGCAAATACAGGCTCGTATAATGTACGAAATAAAAACTAACGGCTAAACTAGAAAAACGGACAGTACTATCGCAAATATAAGCTCATATAATGTACGAAGTGTAGAAACGGACGGGTAAAGCTAGAGAAACGGTTAGTACTATCGCAAATATATTCTCGTAAAATTAAACGGAGTGTAGAAACGGTCGGGTAAAAATAGAGAAACGGACAGTACTGTTGCAAATATTGGCTCGTATAATGTACAGAGTGTATAAACGGTCGGGTAACTCTAGAGAAGCGGAGAGTATTGTTGCAGCGAATTTGTACAACTGAATAATGAATGGTTGGTTACACATTTGACATCTACTGTATAAATATTATATTTACCATATGTACGAAAGGGTTATGTACCCGGCGATATAAATACATCAAACGTAATTAAATACAGTTTCCAACACAAACAAACTATGAACAATTGAGGGAACGCAGCCTCTTTAACATGTACTGGGTAACATAGGGGTATTCGGTGAACCGTGCTGTTTGATAGGCCTACTTTGGATCTACACTCTTTGCAAATGGGGAGCATGTGTCTCATTATGTCGTCTCCCATCACTGGACGGATCAGAAGAGAAGATCTCGAATTCTCAATTCTCTCTCTGATAAGTCACCTTGCAATGAAGTTACAATAAAAGAGATGAAAGGATGCGACAACTGTAAGATATCCAGCACCACAGATGTAGGTGAAATTTGCCCCCAAGAAGGATATTATGGTAGTTTATTGTGATATTTAAATATTGCATTCAGTTTTATTATTTAAGTGAATATTGATTTTATGTAATTAATTTTGTTTGCTACCTTATTTTAGTTATCTATACTATTATAAAAATCTAATGTTGTCTGTGTGATTGTGTGCGTGTGCGTGTGTGTGTGTGTGTGTGCGCGCGCGCGCGCGCCCGCCCGCGTGTGTGTATGTGTGTGTGTGTGTGTTACTCAATCACGTAAAAACTACTGGAATAATTGAGCTGAAAGTTTACATGGACATTCTGAGGGTCCCTATTTTTATTTAGAAATTCCATCAGGACACCGCCCCACTGGCCTTGAAAACTTCCTTAACACTCAATTACCTAAACTCCATTATAAACTTGGCTTAATCAACTGATAGTAAATGTGTAAGCCTATGTAATCATTTGTAAAAGCTACTTTTAAACACAACGAAACAGATGATAGTATATGTTTGTTGTTATTCGTCTTTCAAGGTTAGTTATACTTTACACATGTCAGGTTACAAACTATAGTTTGATATATTTATTTGGTTTTAATTTCAGTAAATTAAATTCAGCCCAAATATATATACAAATTAAATCAATTTACGTCAATCCCGTACAAAGGACGGGCACTCTGATAGTAACTTATAAAAATTTTAAAAAATATATTTTCTGTAGACAAATATAAAATATTTTATACTTTAAAATGATAAAACAAGACTAAACATAATCATGTGGTAAAAATATACTATTTAAAAGAATAAAATAATTTTTTTCGAACTTTGCAAATGAATCGTTTTTATAATACCATACAAATTCATAATCTCATAGGGATTGTAAAATTTAAAACAAAACTTCAGGGATTATAATATCCTTATTATGATACTAAATATTTATTAAGAAGAGGGTTAAATAAACAATTATAATTGTCTTGTCGGAAAGATTAGAGATGGTGTTAAGATAACTCTTCTAAAAATTCAAATAATTTTTAATGAAACTTTTCTATTAATTTCTCTATTATCTAGTTCATGAGACCCGCATTTTTTGTTTAAAGTTTTACAGTGATTTTAATTTATTCAAATAGTGAAGTTTACATAGTTTTTAACAATAGCTTATCAATAATAATATGTAAACCGTTAAAATAGACGGCCTGAACGCAGGTTCGATACAAACTTAAATATTATTATTAAAAATAAAAAAGTAATAAATAATATAATGTGAAGTATACCTCTATAAATCTAATATTTATTCTCATCCACCTTTAAGAGCCCTTATGCTAACTTTCTCATCATATTTTTATAGGTAGGTTTCATTATAATATATAAAAATAGATCCATTGCTTTACTTTATTTTTAATAGCACTCATATTTTAAAGGGTTTTCAACTCCATTGGTAAACAACGGTAAACACTTGGGTGCTGACGTAGGAGTGTCTGTTACTTGGGCCTACAGTTCTATTTCTCTCTCTTAGATATGAGACTTCTATTCCTCGTAATATTATTTGAAGTGATAAATTTTACGTTCAGTTTATAATAGTAGTATTTAATTGTCTCAAAACGAAAAACTTGAATAAAATTAAGTGACTTTAAGTTATTAAATAATTTGTATTTTTCATTTTTATTGTACTACTTTGTAAACGTTGCAACAACGATGGATTTGTTGCGTACCCACACCACACGCTATAATACCATAAGTTATTTGTAAAAATACCTCTGAAGATGATTACTTTGTAGTCGAAATGTACATAAGGTTAAAATAAAATTTGTTGGATTTGTGGTGAGAGGTTGTTTTAATTAATATAACCATAACAGATGATGCTATGAATTAGGATATAGTATATCATCATAAAAGTGTCTTTCAATCTACCCTAATTTTTTGATAATTTTCTATAAATCAAAACTAGATATTTCATTTAGTTTAAAAAATACTCTGTATGTGACTCTCAGGTCTACCTATATTATTAAAGCATTAAAGTGCTATTTCATACCTATTAAAATTTATTATCACCAATTCTTATTTATTACCATCCGTATGACGGTAAAAGGGTAGTTCTTCTGCAAACATTTTAAGAGATATTATTTTATTCTTTTTAATATGATTTAGAAAAACATGTAATTTTTTTAATTTACATAATTATTACAAGTTTTTGATACATGTATGCATTATTAGTTAAGAACAACTCAAATAGTCAAAAACTCGTAAAGATATATTTTGGGCTCAGGTAGAAACACTAGATCCTTTTCAAATCGTTTGGGACACATTCTTAATGTTGTGGGAGGTAATGTTACACCCCTGTTTCGGACCTCCCTGCTCAGGTCTCCCGGGATTAGGGGAAGTATCGTCTAGCCCCTGGTGCCAAGCTGTCTGCCTTAGTCCAAGATCTGCTCCGGTTATTCTGCGAAAGTTGCGTTTTGTTCTAAAATAGAAATGCGTCATCCACTGCAGTAGATTATTAGATTAAAAGTCTCTGCCGCAGTGGTTAATATAGCGTTAAAAGATGCAAGATACACATTTTGGATAAAAGACTGTAAACTTTTAAAACTTGTTTTGTTTTGTAACCTTTAGCGTTGTATTTTGGTTGCCGCTAAAAATAATATCCTACTGTTAAATTTGCCATTATGACGTGTATTCTTTATTTTTAAAATTATTATTACCCTTACATATACGTGATATATTACACATTATTTTCAATTTAACAAACGTTATGTCTGTGTTATATTTAACTAGGAAAATTAACGTTCTTAGTTTTTATAACAATTTAATCGTTTTTAGTTACAACAAATTACAAATAAAATTAATCTGATGATCGAAATATTTTTAACCAAACTATTGATTAATTAAATCCCTAAATTTTATATATTGGATTTATGTCATGCTCAAAACTTGTAAATGACTCAGAGGTATTAAAAGAATCAAATATGATAATTTTTAAAATTATAAATGTATCTAGACTGTTTGGCGTTACAAAAAATGTTACTTGAAATTGTTTGCACCATAATGATGAATCGTTCATTCTCTATTACAAATGTTAGGTGGAAATCGGACGAATGAATGGTGATAAAGGTGTCTAAGGATTACAAGTCTCTAAAGGTAACAGATCTTTAAGAATGATTTCTATTTGGCGACGGTGATTTCTAAAAATGATCAAACAATAATGAAATATGTTATAGTAAATTGTTTTGAATATTATTCCCTTATATTACACACTGTCGAATATGGAGACCTTTACTTTAATAATTCGATGCGTATACTTCTTTATAACTTAATAATTGTTTGGCACTTTTGATCAGCGTTATCTTTGGTTTTCTGTAACAATAAAACATCTCTCTGAAGAAACCTAAAGTGGCATGCAATATTTGTCTCTCAATCTCCACTAATATCTTTCTTGGAATTCTTCACTGACGCAGATTATAAATAGCTTGGAAAAACCATTTCGCGTATCTGAGTTTCTAGTGAACAATTTTTTATATAGACTGTTTCCATTTACACTATTTCTTCATTTCGAGAAAATACTGTCTGAAGATGGAGAAGTCATAAAACGTAATATTACTTACAAAAAGTTGAAATTTATAGGCCTAATAATTTGGCATTAGGCCTATAATTGGATATGTAAAAAAATGTCATTTAGCAATAGGCTCCTAACTAATGTATAAACAAAGGAAAGAAATGTCTAACTACATAGGAATCCTAGGTCTGGTTAGTACAGACATTAATTAGAATACACTATAAACACGAAAACAGTAAGTTTAAATATCGCAAACCATAAAAGAAGTTTATGTTTTAAAAATATACAAAGATAGCCTTAATCTACGACAGACGAAACTGTATAAACAAACTGGCGGCTTTTTAAAACAAAGCACAAGCTTAAAATTACTACAAAGCTCATTTAGATACTTCAATAAACTTATAAAATAGGTTTATTATTGGATAAGTTTGTTTAAAAACAATATTAAATAAATTGCTAAACCTAACATTCAATTCAGCAACCTGTTAGCTTATGCTAAGAATTATTTTATCAAGAAATATATTTTAACTTGATACTTGGTTACTATTTGCAATATAGTTTGGCAAACAATAACTTCACGGTACCACGCGCATGAGTAAATAAAATTTAAAACACCCATAACTTACTTAGGCATAACCCTTAGGTTGGGGCGCAAATTGAGGACAAATTACTTTAATTTAGCAATCGCTTATTTGAAGAGAAAACGCAATTCATGTTTTTATAACCAAATCTATCATGTTCGGAGTATTATGCATATGCTAGTACGGTAATTCCTGAAGATTTAGGCCTACTTGATTTACTAGTGTGTTTATGGAGTGAGTTCGTGTTTGTATGGCGGTGGTTAATGTAGTATTTAACGTACATTTATGGATTATTTATGAATTAAACTAATTTTTTCCTAGTTTAGAATTTATTTTAAGTAACCTGTATGAAACAAAAAAATCGTAGTTGAAGCAGTAATAGTTAAAAATTACCTAAAGATGTCATTTGGATTCTGTATGTGCATTGGAGAAGTGGAGAGGGTAAGGTATGAAACATTTTCTGTTTTCTTAGAAAAATAAGAGAACATAATTTAATGTGCTAATGAAATGAAATAATATCAGTAGTTTAGTGTATTATAAGCAAAATATCTTTCAAGTGATGAAATAAAAATAAAACTATTTTAGAGCTTTGTTTAGAAAATGCTTAGTTATTATACATTCTATGACTAAATACTGAGGATTAGAAACTGAAGTAAAGTCCAGGGGAAGTACTAAGACTGGTATAGGCCTAAATTGCGAGGGTAAGGGTTAAGACCTTGGGTAAGCATAGTTAAAACTATAATAGTTAAAATACTTTGTGGCTGAATTTTTATTTAAAATGATTTGTTTAATTTGAGGTATTATCTTCTATAAAGTTTAAATTAGTTACCTAAACTAAGTTTAAATTAATGTTCTTTTCAGTTATAATGTACGTAAACGGTGATTAGGTAATGAAATAAAAGAAAGAAAACAAATCCGAAAGAAAAAAAGATAAGAAGAAGAAGAAAGATTGCCAACTCAGGCTGGTTCTAATTTTAATAAAAGGTAGAAATTAACCAAATAAAAGCAAAATCCTGAGAGTAAAACTAGCGGTAAATGTCTTGAAAGAATAAACATCTGGCTGATATATTTAACCGGATTGCTAGATAAGATTACTCTAGATATTAGGAATGAGAACTTCAGAGAAACAATTGAAGTGATTCATTGAAAATAAAAATTACAAAAGAAATGGAAACATTATTAAAACAAAATACAGTGAAGAGAAATCAACTTGGGAAATTTCATGAGTTACCTATTACAAGACACTATTGTTGATGGATTTGACCAGAGCCGACTTGATTTCGTCCACTGTACGTAGTGTTCACATTTTTCTTAAATATAAATCCTCTTGGAAATACACCGAAAATACACGTCGGTAACAATGAGTGAAAAGCCGTAGGAATGTTTGCTGATGGTCTCCTGAAATGTACAGTCTTACCTCCTCGTGATCTGTACAGTGCTGACGGTCAGGATGAACAATAAATTGATGGTCATCCTGTGCCGTACATGTGGCGAGAACCTAATGCCTGGAGCTCTAATTCCTAATACCTGTGTTCACCCTCTTGACGAACGGACATTGACAGGAACATGGACTATGGATGAGATACGCAAAGCTGTGCAGAAAGGTTACGTATTACTGGAAATGTACAGTCTTACCTCCTCGTGATCTGTACAGTGCTGACGGTCGGGATGAACAATAAATTGATGGTCATCCTGTGCCGTACATGTGGCGAGAACCTAATGCCTGGAGCTCTAATTCCTAATACCTGTGTTCACCCTCTTGACGAACGGACATTGACAGGAACATGGACTATGGATGAGATACGCAAAGCTGTGCAGAAAGGTTACGTATTACTGGAAATGTACAGTCTTACCTCCTCGTGATCTGTACAGTGCTGACGGTCGGGATGAACAATAAATTGATGGTCATCCTGTGCCGTACATGTGGCGAGAACCTAATGCCTGGAGCTCTAATTCCTAATACCTGTTTTCACCCTCTTGACGAACGGACATTGACAGGAACATGGACTATGGATGAGATACGCAAAGCTGTGCAGAAAGGTTACGTATTACTGGAAATGTACAGTCTTACCTCCTCGTGATCTGTACAGTGCTGACGGTCGGGATGAACAATAAATTGATGGTCATCCTGTGCCGTACATGTGGCGAGAACCTAATGCCTGGAGCTCTAATTCCTAATACCTGTGTTCACCCTCTTGACGAACGGACATTGACAGGAACATGGACTATGGATGAGATACGCAAAGCTGTGCAGAAAGGTTACGTATTACTGGAAATGTACAGTCTTACCTCCTCGTGATCTGTACAGTGCTGACGGTCGGGATGAACAATAAATTGATGGTCATCCTGTGCCGTACATGTGGCGAGAACCTAATGCCTGGAGCTCTAATTCCTAATACCTGTGTTCACCCTCTTGACGAACGGACATTGACAGGAACATGGACTATGGATGAGATACGCAAAGCTGTGCAGAAAGGTTACGTATTAATGGAAATGTACGAGCTTTGGCAATACGAAATAACTTCATTTGACAAAGAGAAGGGACTGTTTACCGACTATATTAATACATTTTTTTAAATAAAGCAGGAGCCTTCAGGTTACCCAGAGTGGTGTCGTTCTTAACAAGACTAAATATACTATGTACGAAGCTATTTCAACAACGAGAGAGTTAGACTTGACGCGATGAAAATTGAAAATAATTCTGGTGCCAGGTCGTTGGCTAAACTAATGTTAAACTCCTTTTGGGGTAAGTTTGGGCAACGTGAAAACCAGGCAGAGACTACAATAGTCAGAGAGCCTAATGAATTGATCAAGTTGTTAACGTTGCCGTCGATTGATATAAACAATATACAAGAGGTTAACAACGAGGTCATCGTAGTGAATTGGAACTACACTGACAATGCCTGTGATGTACTACCAACAGAAATAAAAATATATAATTCAAGATAGTTTTCACATAAAACGAGTTGACCATCAACTGAGAGCTGATATTAAATACACAAATACAGTTCCGTAAAAACCTTAGTGCTCGAAACTTTACTATCTATGGCCGCATGTCAGAGAAATAAAACTTTCGAAGTGCGATTAAATAGACATATCCATGAGAAAACGCTATTTATGAAATGATGAAGGTTTGAAAAATCATTCAAAAAGACTCATAGGTTCAATACTTTTTGTAGAGCTGTAGTTTGAGAAATGAAAATTTAAAGTTTCCTTTTAATGCCATGTTATTTCTAGCAACCCTTTATTATAGTTTTCTAAATAAATACCATCATCTATATGTACTTAAATTTAATCCCCATTAATTTAAATTTAGAATGTAGGTCCTATTTAAACGTAAACTAAGACATTTCCAACAATGAAATGTGTTAATAACATACTGTAGGCCTATCTTTAGCTCCTTAGAATGTTGTACAATGAGATCTAAATTTTAAACTTTTGCCTTGATTAATTCCTGTCCTCAAGGAGAGCCAATCCCTATCCCTCTCCAGAAAATATATCTGGTTGTCCTAGTGCTTCCAATTACCAGATATATTTCAGTCTTGAGAAATCTATGAACAATAAATAGTGAACTTACTATATATAAAACAAAAGGCTAAATAAGTGATTAATTGATAATATTAGTCTAATTTAGCAACCCTCTGGATTTACTAGATGTAAATACATATGCAAAATATTTCAATTTTCTTTTATTTTTATTTAAATTTAATACGGATACTGTCTGTAAGATTTAGTCATTCAAGTTGAATATCAAGTTTGAATATAAATTGTTATTGTTGTTAAAACATAATAAATGTAGGTTATTCGGCCTTAGTAGTTTCTAAATCACTATATGTCTACGTAATATTTAGGCCTAAGTATTTCTATGACACTATTAGGTGCTAAAGAGTTTGAATAGATTTAAGTGGCTAAGTGGGAAATTAACAAAATTCTGTAATAAATTGAGACTAAAGCTCAGATGTAATACTTGTAAAGATATTTTTTTTATAATTAATTTTTATTAGTGAAAATAAGATTTGTTCCTGTTTGAAATGGGTAAAAAAAAGATTTCGTAAACTAATAGATTCTATCTTTTATAAGACAATTCAATAACATAAAGTTATAATAAAGTATTAGTACACAGCTGTATTATATTATTCAAACAAATTTATATTATAATATATGATATATATTTTATTTTTTTCTACAATGTGGGGATTTCAATTAGTATTAAAAGTCCAATTCGTATTATAGGAATCCCTAATATTAAATTTAATACATTTAATACCTTTAATTGTAACTGTTATTGCACTGGAACGTAGTAAATTGCAATTATGTTGTTAATAATGAATTTATTATTGGCCTACTTTATTGGTAAGCAATAAAGTATGATCGTATTTTATTTCAAAATTTATTTCTAAGTTTACTAGTTTTATTGTTGGGCAAAAGTGACAGGGTCCATTGTGCTCAATACAGTATTGTGAATACGTTATTTTCAATAAACATTCTTTTTATATAAATAAAAACAGCTTTGACAAGTAAGTTATATCTGAAGAATTATGTTATTTTATTTTAGTATTTGTTCATCTACTTGGTTCGTGACCATTCGATTGTTTAAAAATTTAGTACAGATAGGTTTAACAAAAAAACTTTTTTCAAGACAAAACAAGAATTCCGTGTCATAAAAACGTGCTTTACGCCTGCATCCAAACAAAATTAACTTAATGCCTTTTGTTTTTTTATGATGGAGTTAAAAGATATGTTTCATTATTTCTATCTTTTGACATGGGATTGTTATTTTTTCCGCGCATCTCTTCTAGAAGAAACTAAAGGATGTTTACAGAAAAGGATATGAGAGTGTAAATGAGATATTTGAGATTGATGTAGGACCAGAAGGAAGACAGCTGTAAAAACTGACTACCCCTAAAGCTAGGGGTGGATAGAACCCAGACTGCTTGGCGCCCGTCCCATTCAAACTTTAAAACCTTCAAGAGTGTTGACTAAACAATCTTTACTAGAATTATTTAATTATCATTACTCTTTATAAAGTTAATATAAATTTCGTCAACAATATGATTATCTTAATTTAGATAGTGAAATGCACAAATAACAGGATAAAATAAGTATTTAATAATGTGATTATTTATTTTTAATTGAATTTAAATTTATCATTTTAATGGATTATTACATAGGAAAAACGAAACAGAAGAAATATTTTTATTTAACACTTCTTATGCGTTGATACGTTTTTCGTTGGAATAAAAAAGTGTTTTAATAGATAAACGTGTTAAATAATAAACACTATGTTGAAAAAAAATTTGATCGTATATTTATACATTTGTAGAATCTATAATAAAAAACAACTTAAACAATTTCCTTCGTTTAGGTATTGAAGTTGGATTCCATAATCATAATGTAATGGTTTACAGATGTCGCATAACACTATATTTCTTACTAATTTATTTCATTTTGAAGAAGTAATAAATATACTATACGTAAAATGAAATGGCAATGATAATAAATTTATCAAATGTTTTAGGTTATTGGTAGTGCGTAGCGTGTTCCTGTTTGCTTTGAGTAAACAAAAACTACACAATAAATAATAAATAATAACAAAGGCTATCTTAAAATGAAAAATTGTTTCTAACAGTTGGGATTTAGTGCTGAGAAATTAAAGTAGATTAATGTTTAGTAAGACGAAAGCCAACGAAGGAAAAATTAATATTTTCCTCTAATGAAAAAAGCATCATTATTAACAATAATATAAACGAATTATTAATTTTATTCATAATGGTAACAATAATAATAATTTACCTGAAAACTTATAAATGTTGGTCACCAATTAATAATATACATGAGTTTGACAGCAAATGTTGACAACAAATCAAGGTTGGCCAATTTCTTATAATTTACTATATTTATACCAATAGTATTTTTAGTATATTATTTTCATTCGAAGAAACTGAGGAAAGCTTTAATTATGAGTGAAACCTGTCTAATCAAAACATAATAATTAGTTTTTTTAGGTAGACATTCAAAATTTATTAGTTTTTTCTGTTACTTTCTATTGAAGCCCTGATTTTTATATAAGCTCTATGACTGATTGAACTAAAATCCTTACAGATTTAGAAACAGCTGTTCAATAAAAGGCCTTTTTACTAGCAATTCCTAATGTTAAAAAACTTGCTACAAAATTGTCGAATTATATGGCTAAAAAATAATGATTATTGCTACATAAATACTACTTTACATGAAATGAATATTCTTATGAATTATTCTTACTTTACATGAAATGAATATTCTTATGAATTATTCTTGCTTTACATATTCTTGAAATAAATGTCTAATCCTATTAAAATTGTAGCGGTTTTGCTCCTGGTGCAGAAATGCTGTGGAAGTTTAAAAATAACGCAATATTAGCATTGGGATTGATTTGTTTGCAATATAAGTTACTAACGAGCCACAATGTCATTTTTTAAAAAAATCTTTCAAAAAACTCACTGTCCCTCCAATTCCGAAAATGTAAAAAGTTAAAAGGGACGCAGTAAACATATATTTCCTTTTCTCAGATCTATGTGGACATTTTAGCCACTAAGAAGGGCTTCCTACTTTCAGATTACGAAGGCGGTAAAAGCTCAAAGCCTCCAAAATATTGCCTCTCGGACTGCTCGGTTTCCTGTTTTTAGGACCCTTTTCTCAGCCCGGATGTAGGTCGATTTATCATTCTTTGGTAACTGTGCAATATCTTATACAGGGAGCAAATACAGTTCTCCTCGTGGCAGATGGAGATTTTATGGAAATAAAATAAATTATACGATATTAGAATAGCTGAAACATAAACGTAACCAAAATAAATTAATATGGACATTAATTTTTTGTTATACCGTATTACAAATAATTTAGAAACCGCACAATTAATTTAACATCTTGCTTTTAAATGATTTGACCTGAGTTTTTTGCATATGGATTATACGTCGCAGATTTTAAAATTGTAGTTGATATTTAAATTTTGTTTTTAAAAAAATGAAAACACTATAATCTTTTATCTTATGGTAGCGATCAAATGAACCTCAACCTCCTTTCAGGATTGGGCAATCACACCACGAGTTATAGGCCTATAGGCCTACTGCGTCTAAAACAGGCCCACTCTACTCGTAATTGAAGGTAGAGTTATTCTTCTCCGTTTTTGACGATTTCCAACTTCGTCTTACTCAGGTCTGTCTCTCCAAGGTATTCTATCCAAAATCGCCATGAGATTATGCGCTCATAGTCGTGTAACTCATTTAACAAGGGAGGATTAAACCGGCCTGAAATGTACACGCTTGACGTGTACTCGGGCCGAGTGAACTAGGATGATGAGCGAGAATCTCTCAGATTACACTCGTATCGTGTGAACAATTACAGAGTAAAATCGGACAGCGAGTGTTGGTTGAAAATAGAGATTAACAAAACCCATAAGCTCACTAAAATAAAAATAAGTAGACTATAATTAAACTGTCGTAAAAAGAATCGTGCGTTTTGTAGAGTTATATGAAGCGGGGGAATGCCTGTGAAGGACTTACACTTATACGTTTTGGAACACGATAGAGGCTTTCAAAGAATGTAAACCAATTTACATTGTAACGGTCCGAGTACAAGTGTACGGTCAACTTGGTCAGAGCGCAAACTCTTCTCGGTCCGAGTACACGTGTACGGTCAACTTGATCGGAGCGCAAACTGTTCTCGGTCCGAGTACACTCGTTCGTGTCAACCAGGCTTTATATACATTTCCTAAACCGATCCTGTCCCACTTTTTTAAATTTACATCGTTAAAACTAACGCTTGTGAGCGCACATGCATCTAAATTTTTATTTTAACTTTTTTTGTTTAGGTTTCGGTTATGGTTTCAAAGCTCTGTATATTTCACAAATGGACCTGTAAGATTAATTGGACATTGAATTGAGTTCTAGAACTCTCTAGAAACCCTGATTAAACTACCGTCGATGATGTTTTATTAACATTAGGTCTGAAATATATAAGTTTTCACAGTAAGAGTTGTAATGATTGTAAAAACTAGCTATAGAATATTTACCAAAATTTACTAATTAGTTTTATTAAAAAAGAGGCTACTATAAACGTTTTAAATGAACAAAAACAGTGATCAAATGTTTTCAAATACGATTCTGTTATATCTAAATAAATATCGAGGTTAAAAGTAATAGATATTTATTATTATTATTTTACTCGTGGCGAAAAATTGACCTTAAATAAAATAAAAAATAATTAAGTGAAACTAACCAAATTTTGAATATAGAATTAATCCTGTTAATAAAGTTGTTTTTATATATTAACAATATATATCTATTCACTATCAATAACATATCTATTCATATTATTAACATATATCTATTCACATATCAATAACATAATGTATTCATGTTTTTTTTTCAAATAGAGGGAATGCGCTCCAAAATACATAGTTAGTTAGTGAAGTATAATAAATACATAGTTAAGTAGGAGGAATAGCCTACAACGTCAAATCTTTAAGAAAAAAACAATTTCGTCGCTGGTGGATATTCAATTATTTTGTCAAAAATTAATTATCAACAAGTCAAGATATACAATAAATAAATTAAGTCAAGGCCATGAATAAAAGGTTAATAATCCAGAGCTGCAAACTAATTAGTAAAATATTTAAAAAATAAAAAAAAAAATTATATGTAAAACTTTAATGTTGCAACTAATTGCAAACATAATACTCAGGCTATAAATGAAAATTTATTCAGGAGATTTAATTTGAAAGAAATTCTAATACTGTATTTATTTGTTAGGCTGAAGTAATAGTAATTATAATATATTATATTTAACTTCTCAACCCTTTAAATCAGAACTGGTTTTTTTAAATTTCTTCTGTTAGCTCACACTCTCCTGATATATATCTTGTACAAAGTTTCAATTGTTTATAAAATACATTTTTATTCATTCGATCACGTTCAAATACATTTTGTTTAA
Source organism: Prosapia bicincta (assembly GCA_036971475.1). Classification (NCBI taxonomy): domain Eukaryota; kingdom Metazoa; phylum Arthropoda; class Insecta; order Hemiptera; family Cercopidae; genus Prosapia; species Prosapia bicincta. Next base: position 230,697,249 of record JBAIZL010000002.1, on the reverse strand, counting down.
TCTGTAGTGGATGACAATTGGTGTTAACAGTTTTTTCAAATATTTATTCAATATTTAAACTTTTAAAATTTGGGGGGTCTTAGTCGGATTTGAACCGAGTATCTTCATGTTTAAAGTCTAGCTCTTTTGGCAAAGCCAACTTTCCCATATTATAAAAGTATATTTCTCAAAACGTATTTGAATTTTTTGTTTGCTCTCATCTGATTGTTTCATCTGTGTTTCGAAACCTCCATTGTTGCCATGGTTACCACACAATATCATAAAAAATGCTGAAGTACTAAAAACGTATGAAAAAATGAAATAAACATGCTGGACTAACGGTATCTAACCTTGTTTCACAAACGGACAATAAGAAAAGAAGCGAAAAGATACAAGTAACAATGCAAGTAACAAAAGAGCGTATAAATAATAAACAAGCGCTAATACAAGCAATAATAAAAAAATAAAGAGCGTAATAAACAAAAATAATAGTCCAACACCATACATAGAAAAAAAATGAAAAATTTAAGAAAATTCACTTTCTATTTTGCCCCTTGATGTTTTTATTCCGACATATGTATATACATATTTATATTAATTGTATTTACAAAATAAAAAAAGTAAAATTTTCCTCTGTTGCCTTAAGTAGAAATTGATTTGAACAGATTTTTTTTAATTGCTGGTACAATTTATTTAGTAATATTTGAAAATGATTAGAATTATTGTAAATAAATAAAGAGTAAACTTTAAAATAATTATTCTGTAAATGATTTAATATACTGAAATGCACTGAAAATTAAAGTGTTACGGTGGTAAACTTTTCTGCTTCGCTTGTGACTATAGCTAATGATTTAATAATAAGGAACTCAACACACACAATTGATCTATTAGCTTATAAAGTTTACTCTCTGATGACGATGGTCTTGCCATTGAAAAGCGTTTGAGGAATATTGTTGTTTGTGTTCGTTATTATATATTTAAGAATTTTTTTTCAATTGATTGAAAAATAATAATGTTTGGGTAAATAACGAATGATAAGGTGCCCGAAGTAACAAATTTTAATAACTAATTTAAAATTATAAAAGGAGTTAGTGGATTTATGTATCTAATTACCTTCACAACCTAATGTGACTGTGTGTATGTGTATGTGTGTGTGTGTGTGTGTGTGTGTGTGTGTGTGTGTGTGTGTGTGCGTGCGTTTGTGTGTGTGTGTGTGTGTGTGTGTGTGTGTGTGTGTGTGTGTGTGTGTGTGTGTGTGTGTGTGTGTGTGCATGTATGCATACGTGAATACGTATATCTTCAATAACAAAAATTTTAAGGAGCACGAAATCCAAAATCAAGTAGTAGACCTATAACAGGACAAATACAAAAATACGAGTATTTATTCAGGAAATACTAAGAATCTTTCTATACAATAACTGTGACGGAAAGTACGTAAAGACGATCTCTTCAATTAGTAAAAATCGTTTCTTTATTCATTCAGTAGGCAACTGTAGATGCTTAGGGTTGATAATAGTTTTTTAAGTCGTTTAATATTTTCCTTTGTGATAAAAGTATTATTTAAAACTCCACAAATTTGTGCTGAGAAATTTGCCTATTATTTCATAGTTTGTCTTTAACGCTACTGCTAAAAAGTCATAACTAGATAATTTTAAATTCCATTATTGTAATTTCATTAGAATTAGAAATTTTAAAATCCCTTGTCAGTTTAAATTGGCAAAAAACCAAAATATTTCTCAGGAGAAGAGTTTCGACTTGACCCTCCTCCGTGACCCAAAGCATTGAACCAAAATTATATAGTCTAATATGAAAATAAATCATTTTTATAAAATTTATAAAAATATAACTCACGATCAAGTACTATTTAGAATATATAATTAACAAATTATATGATTGACACATCACAGAACATGAAAACGAAACAGACTCAGAACAACACAACACACCTGAGCTACAGTCTTGTCCATGACTCATAGCATTGAACAATGCACTGACCAAGTGCGAAACTAATCTGCTGAGAAATATCAGTAATTGGCCTAGTTAGTTTTTTCTAAGTCAAATTAATAAATACGCCATTATTAAATAAAATCTCAATATATACAGCCCAATAATTGCTAGTTTCAAAACTTTTAAATAATTAAAATAACTCTTAAAAATATAGTATGTAAAAATTATTTCGGAATTTTGTCTTTTAAAAACAGCATTTTATTTCATAGTTGCAGAACTGTTAGCGTTTTAATTCATGTTTTTTTTCAAAACGAAAAAAAATTATGTCTCCAATATTATTAGCATAGACTAATATATAATCATAATTACTATGTTTTATATCTTTTAACACAAAACATAGGCTATTCTATGAGGAAAATAGGAAATACAGGTAAAACTTAGCCTACTGAAATCAATCGGGAATTTTGACTTTGTTATTGCTATGAGTTCATATGTCATCAGTATTTTGTATCCAAGATTATATCTATAAAAATGAATGTTTGAATGTGTGTGTATGTATGTTATAGACACCTAAACCGTTGAACAAAAGTTGGTGAAATTTTGAGGGTTTGTTTAACATATTCCCAGGATGATTCCCGTGACGTTTGGTGTAGGTCCATCCACAGGGCTCCTCCCCAGAGGCTTAGGGTGGTTCAAAAACCGATGTATATGTGTATGTGAGTATGTATGTACCTTTTTGACGCCTAAACTGCTGAACAGAAGTTAATGAAATTTGGAGAGATTTTTTAACATATTCTTAGGACGGTTTGTGTGAAGTTTGGTGTAGAACAGATATTTCAAGTGTTGAAATTAACGTTGTAAAATAAGTTCACTCTGCGAAAATCGTTTACATAAAATTGTGCCAAAAATGACTGTTATTTAATGGATGCGCTATCAGCCATTTTTTAAATTTTAATTTTACCAATTATTTTGTACCATCTATTTGTAAACTATGTCTATTAAGGCCACTGATCAAATCTGATAGACACCTCCCCTTAATATTTAAAACGCGTAGTCTACCATAAGAAATAATTGTCGAAACCTTTTATAAATTATCACTAGCAAAATTTAATAAATGTTTATTTTAATATTGTTTAATATAATTTATTTATTCACGTAATTCTTTCCCCTTTTTTATATTTGCCAATCGCCTTTCACTACAGTTTACAATAGGGATGTCTCTGTTTCTCCAACCTCTCCTATTATCGGGTAGTTTGTTAAACCCGATACAATAGGGATTCTCCAGTTTGTTTTAAAGAGAATACTTAGGAACCCCTCATTGACCACTTTGTGCACGCCAATTTTACAATGAAAATATTACAAAATATGTAATAGTCTTGATTGGCAGTTGTAATTTGAATATTCTATTTGCAAAAGAAAGATTTTTTTAAACATTTTAACCAGGCCACCTAAATTCTAACAACGGCAATGTAAGAATAAAAAATAGTGAGTAAACTACTTTCAAATTTATTATTTTCTTTAGAAATTAAAAGATTTAGTAATCTATAAATAAGAGAAAACAAGTAGTCATGACAAATTGACCTAGTAATCAAGGTCAGTCGATTTTAAAAGGAATTAGGATGTCACAAACGTATAAATTCATAAAAGAAAGAGTTCGTTGAATACGATATTGCTACTGTGTTAGCAATTATATATTTTACCCTAAAAAACAACAAAACTAACGAATTGGACATCTCATGCTACAAACGTATATGTAACACCTGAGTGACGAAATTTCGTTTTAAAATGTATTTGTTAAAAGACAGCAGATAAAAATACCCTTTCCGGATTTTATTTTTAATATAACTTGAGTAAAAAAATGCCAAGTAAAAAGTGTTTTATAAGATACTAATTCCTTATTGGTCATCACGAAAGAGAAACTTTCTCATTGGTCGAACAACTGTGGGCCGTCCCATCCATTCTTCGAAGTTCACCCGGCAAAATTTCAGTTTGGCTAAAGCTGCTTTATAACTAAGTCCGTCGTATGTCTATTTTAAAAAGAGTGGTTAGTGCCAAGTGACTTTGATCAAATAAGGATTACTTTTTTGTTTAAAAATGGATGATTTCAATTATCCGTACGGCATAAATTATTTTAACAACCAACAGCTTTACATTGGTTTTAACACTTACGCGCAATCAAATACCGATTATCAAAATTACTTTAAAAACGGTTATACCAACAATACGAGTTTTAATTCGCAAATATCTTCTATCGAATGTGAATATATCGATATAGCAGAATTACAAAAAAAATTTAATGAACATAGAATGAAACCTTGCGAACACGGTGAAACCGATTTTGGCAGTCCGGATAAATTTACTACACATGAATCGAATTTGAGGGAATACCAAGAATCAAATTTTTTATTAGAATCATCGTTTAAAAAAACTGTGAAATGCCAGGAATGCGTTCAAACTGAAAAGAATGAGTGTGGGTTTTATGAACAATTGAACTTTGAAGATAGTTTGAGTCTTCTGGACGATATTTATGAGCAGGCAGGATCTACTGGTGAAGAATTTTTTGAAAGTAATATTGATTTGTCATCATCTGATATGAACGTTTTGGATTCGGGGCACAAGAGTGAGTACAAATCATATAAGAACTCTCTCTCTCTCTCTCTCTTTCTAAGTGTGATTGTGTTTTACAATACGGTGTTAGTAAAATAATTTACTGGAAGGATGTAAGTAGATAATACAATGAAGAAAAAATAAAAATACTTAAAGGCTTCTCAAGCAGAGCAGAGACATAATTCTTTTTAGTCAATTTTAGTAATTTTTTTGAAAATGGATAAAATTCTATACATTAAAAGTGGGATGGTAACTTGAAATATTTTTTATAGATCGCCATTAATAGGTCGATGGGTGTAATTCAAAATATTAGTTTATATAATTAACACTCTCGTTTCTCGTAATTTAAGATAATTTATAACTCATCTTCATTTCTGTTAGGAATATTTGGGCTCATTTTTCTGCCTTTCCTAACCTCAAAATATTTTCCCTTGTTGGCGCGTTTCGGAATGACTCCATTTTCAAAACTTAAATAGTACTCACTTTTAGGTGTACCATTTAAGTTCTTAAAATGTAGTCAATCCGAAACGCGTCAAGGAAAAATATTGTAAAGTTAGTACGAGCAGAAAAATTTACTCAAATGTATAGACTATAATGCTATTATATATAGCATGGTAGATATAAATCAGGAATAAACGTAAACAGCCTCGCAATAAAACGTTCAATCGCAGTCGTTGATGTTTCGTCAGTAAAGTTACCTTCATCAGTCGAAGATAACTGAGGATACTAACTTTATGTGATAGTTACAATTTTAAAGTTTGCAGTACTACAACATAGTATCTACAGTTGTGTAGTTAATAGTTACTCAGTGATAAATTACTAAATCTAGATTTTCAAATCTTACTTTGTTGTCGAGATGCGTGCGATTTCGATTAAACATTATGTTGTGTGACTGTTTAATTATATTTTCGATTGTATTTATCTGTATAGTATGTAATATATTATCTGTTTCTTGTAGCTAAGGAATTTTCTTTCTCCCATAAATGTGAAATTTCAAAAGTTTTTTTAACAAAATTAATAGGCTAAGCCTCGCATAATGTGCTCAATTGTTAAATAGTCTTGAACTAGGATAAATTAATCATATTTCTATGTTTATCTCAGTATTCTAAATACTGTTACAGACATTTCAATTTTGTTTAGTACGATAAGTTATTGCAGCAACGTAACAAATTTTTTTCTTTTAAATTTTTATTTATTTTGTATCTTGTTTTAATACCACCAGTCCAATTTACGTTTCTCTAAAAGATTCAAATTATTAATTTTCAAAGAATCTGTTCTTAATATTTCAATTGTTTTAAATTTAATTACTATAATTATACCCTCTAATTTAATATGCAATTTCTTGTTGCTCAGTAATCTAAAATAGGTTTATTTATTATATTTTTTATTTGAAAATTTTAATCCTAGTCGAAAAGTAATTATAAATATGAAATACTGAAGCAACAAGAATATCATTCAAAGTGACTTTGTATCAGATTTCCCACATTTGTGGCCCTTTTTTCATTTTTTTTTTTTTTTTTTGTATATGTTACTTTTATTAAAATGTTTTTTTGAGTGCGTCTAACTGAATATATTTTCTATTAGGCGACCTTTGTTCTTATAACAAAAGGGAGGATGAGCTATAGAAAACTTTAACTTCGAATTATTGATTTAATTTATATTACTTTTCACCTTTTAAATTATGGAAGTATTATCTAACAAACTATTATTAGTTATGAGGTCAGATCATTTTAAAAAGATGAAAATAAAACGTAATGTAGTGCTATAGCGACCTATAGCTTAAAAAGCTGAGAAAACGTATGTAAAAATAAGTTTTAAAAAACTTTATGTATTGATGTATTATTTCTTAATATTCAACTCAGAGAACAGTGAAAAAGGTTGCTAGTTTCTCCCAAAAATGTTTTCACAGGTTCCAAGTAGCCTTATTATTATTTTATAAAATAATAACAAATTAAAATATCATATTAAATATGACGCAACTCCTTTCGCCATTAGTGTCTGAAAATGTAGTTAAAACAATTTATGTGAGGTCTGAAGGTAAGTTACCAAGTAACAATATACCATAATTAAGATAATTTAGTTTGAACTGAAAGTAATAATATAAAAACACTGTCTTAAATTAACTATGTATGATTAAACTCTTAGTTGCAAAGCCTAGGATAGAATTTATATTGTGCCAATATATATATGTCATGTAGGCCTACTTGTAAATTAGATTAAGTTTGTTAAGAAGTTTATAATTTCTTCATATGTCTCAATTATGAATTCATAACTGGAATCCGATGAAATGAGAGACAATAATATAAGAGCTTTGTTGAACTTCGATGACGTTTCGACTAGAACAACAATTTTCGAGGCCCTTCTCAAGACCAAGTCGATTTTTAGGTCTTGGTTTTGTAATTATGGTTTATAAAATTTAAAACTTGTGTTCACGTGGCCCTGGACCACGAAAATTGTTGAAATGGTCGAGACGTCGAGATTTAATAAATCTTTTTACATTATCGTCTCCCGTTTCATCGGGAGTTCTGTTATGAAAATTTACAAAACATAAATCCAAATGTCTAAACAGTCAACAGGGAAGCTCGAATTTCTTTTTATTAATTTTCTCAGAATTAAATCTGTGTACAAGTTTTTATGAAAAATTTTGTGGATTTACTTGTTTTTGCTAAATAAATTTATGTAGTTTAAACGTTTAAAAACAGGGTATTAATTCAAATGTTAAAAAAAAATTTACCCGCTTTTTCTTAAAAACCCCTATATAGTGCCCGGAATTTATTCTATTCAAATCAAGTTTCTTAAGTCAAATAAGTTAAAAAAACCATTAGGTTTAACCAGGAATTTTAACCACTTAAATCTAATTTTACACCGTTCCACCTTTGAAGATGAATATAGAGCAAAATCCTCTGCTACCCATAACCGTATTATGAAATGTTTTCGTTTCTGGATGAAACTAGTTGGGGTGTTTCTTTTTAGTTTTAGCTCTATAATCAACTTTTGAAGTATTTACATTTCCTTGTGAACTCACTATATACATATAGTTATTTAGTTACTAACTAGAATATTTTTCGACATTATCTTGAGACTGATTTTGTATTATTGTTCTCATATCAAGACTAACTTTCCAATTTTTCTTATGACATAAATATTCGGCTTGTAACTGTCATGTTGTACTTTTGATAAAAGGGCTGTTAAGATAATTATAAAATTCACTTACGAGTTATGATTCGAGATGAAAATGGTATATATATATCTTTCAAAACGGCCATCATCATACAAAAAGATTTAAGGACTGCTATTAATAATTTGTATTCTCTCATAAATGAGTAATTGATATTTATTTATTATTTTTCTTAAACAAAAGAAGTCAAAACTTAAAAAACCAATTCTCACGAGAAACACGTACATTTAAAAACAAAAGATACATTAATGTTTTATTAAAATAATTGTAATTTCTGTCAAAAATATAAGAGCTTTAAAATATAGAAAATACATTGGTTCTAATGTTTTGTAAAATTAAGGCATCCATTAAACTAATATAAACTTTAAAACAGAAACAGTCCATATTTATTTGTAACCGTCCATCCAGAATATAAATTCCTTTTTTTTCTCCGTCCTCCCTTTCCCCTTTTTTCATATTCCTCAAGCGCATAATACTGTACTTACTTTAAAAGTTTTTCATGTTTCTAAACCGAAAGGCGTTGCCCCTCGGTAGGTAGCTGGTTTAGAGCTACCTTACACCTTTAAAGTTTAGAGGTTTATTTTACTCAATCGCCTAAAGCAAACGTTACTTAAATGTATAAAAATATTGCATCTTATACTACCAAAATGGGGGCTTATGACAAAATATTCATTTAGCATTGAAAAACACCAGAATACCCGATGCAGGCTATCTGTTCCACTTATTTCTGTTTTTTACAAATATGACACACAATCGCCGATTACATGAAAGCAGCCGCCAGCTGTTTTGACGTCAATGTGTCTAACGTTACTTCACACATCGCTGCGTCTAGGCTTGAGATAACATCAGCGTTGACATACAGCTAAACCATAGGTCATATTGCCGACTCGCACACTAATTCATTCCAAGTTACGAGTCAGGCGGTTAGTGATATATGGTCTCATATAAAATCCGATAACTGCTAACGATTTTTTTGGTCATAATTCAAGAATAAATAAATATTGTCCTCGCCTAACAAAGAACATTAGGCGTTGATATTACTTTTATTTTATAGATCTATGTAGACTAATCGATTGTCTATTTCTGAATCTATGGGTATTCTACAAGTATTTTATTCTATCAAAAATATCAATAATGGTAAATAAGTTATTGTAAAACGTTAATGGTTAATTTTAAAATTCTCTGACAATTCATTGATTACAAAAATGCTTAATTTTTCTTCTACATCTACTGAAGTTCTTATTTCTCCAAACTATTGATGCAAATTTTGCTCAACTCTTCCATTGTATCATATTTGAGTATGCATATTACAGTACTGTTATGGGATAAAGGGCACCCGAGGGCTGAGCCAGGTCCCAGGGCAAATATTTCGTCTGCACCCCTCCCAGCAACACATATAATCTTTACTTTGTCACCTCCTTGTAAATTTATCGTTTTACTCATCACATCAAACCGGTTGAAATAATAAATTTTAAAAATTAGCATAGATGTAGGCCTACAATATTCAACTTAAAAGTGAGGAACACATCCCATATAGTCTGCTACGTAGCCCTAGTCGTTAATTTTAGGTTTATTTAGCAACTATTAAAATAATTATTACTAAAAACGTACAACTAACTACCTTTTAATTTAAGAAACTAATTACAAATCTATAACAATTGCTTGTCTTATTCCACATTTGTTACACAAAACAAACAAAACGTTGATACTGAAAAGATACGAAACGCTTTGCATTTAAAAATTCTGGTCTGAAACCGAATCTCGTAAATTTTTTCTCTAAACTGATGATGAATTCAATAATGAATTCATTCACGAAAAAAAAGCAGGAATCAAAACAAAAATGTGCCTCATCTGTAAAAGTAAGTGGATATTGAAACTGGAGACGAAATTAAAGAATAAAGTTCGGATTAGTGAGCTTAGAAGACTAACCATATCTAATCAAATTCAGTTAACTATCATTGGCATAACCCTTCGGTTAAGGGCCTCATGGATTTTGCCCCCTGGCCTACCCCTCATTGGGTCTGAATATATGCCTACTGTAATGAGATTTAGGGGTTAAGGTAGCAGAATGATCATAATATCCCATTATTATGGTCAAAGGTTATGGTATTGTTGGTTTTCTGTGCCAGACTCGAAAGTATAAAGATGTCAGGCACTCAGAGAAATCGAGCGACGAAGTCTTCCAACACCAAGTACAGTTCGTTCTCGGTGCTCAGTCACTCAGCTTCGTTATTGTTTTGAAACTAGGTATTCCTTCACTTTTTCAGATGAGCCTACAACTGTGATGAAACTGCCGGTTGTTCTTTACATTAATTAATCAATTATTGACTAGGGATATTAATAAAAATATTAATCAGTTTGTCATATTTTTGTTTAGTGTAATAAATAAAATAAAATAATTCTTTTTTGCGGATAAGATGGGAAATCCATTTAGAGTTTTAGTAAATTTCCTAAATCGAAAAGTTGTACAGTTTAGTGAATTTGAGTGAATTGTAAACACCTTTTTTCAATGTTCTAAATACTTGGACGTTTTATATTATATTATTAAAATGGCGTAATAAATTTAAAAAATTTTTTACAAAAACTTTTACACCGAATGAATAAGCAAAGTGGAGGAGGCAGAATTTAATATATTTGTTATTTGGGGGAAGGTCAGAACTTTGCCTTAGGGGCAGGGGCGGATCAAGATGATTTATCAGGGAATGACAAGCTTGATTTTGCCGTAGGCCTACCTTCCTGTTGTTAAACAAGAGCGTTTTTTTATCATTCATGACTGGAACGCGAAAATCAAAATGTCAATTTCACTCGATGAACTTTTCCAGACATTTACTGACCTCCCCGATACATTCTGATGACGCTGCCTCTGTCGTTTTTATATTTTAACGCGAACTAGACGGGGGAAGGAGAATCGTACAGTACGGCGTGTGGGTCAGGCTGACAAACGGCCCGTGCCTCCTTCGTCCTGTTGTATTTTATACATTTCAAATTACACAATACTCGTCTCGTGCCCCGTTAAACCGCCGTGTCGAACACGCCTCGCCTCCGTATGTGTTGAGCTTAAATGTGAAGACTGCAACGTACGTGTAAATGGTTCAGTCCAAAATTTAGTTACCCATTTAATTTTGTAGAGTACAAATTTAGTGTTTTGTTCTTAACCTTACGTTAATTTTTACGTATCGTAGTGTTTAGTGTCACTACATTTGAATTATGTGTAGGTTAGAGTGTAAAGTCTACTGAAAAATATATTTACTTCAAATTATTAACTGATATTATAGAGGATAAATGAAAGTATAAAACAGGTTCTCAAAAAAGGAAACTGCAAAAAAACGGCATGAACAGGTTTTTAAAAAGTTAGGCCCTACACCTTTTAAAAAAAGCAAATAGTAACAAAGTATGTTATAGTAATTTTTGTGTGTTAAGTATGAAAACAAAAAGTTTTTAAAGTAAATTCCTACTTATCAACAAAGAAACATTTTATTTTAGTCACTTTTTATTAAGTAATTACAATTATTATAAATCAAGTAATATATCCTATGCGTTGAAACAGCTGTGCTGCCACATAAAACATTAGATAAAACCTGCCGTTTTATGAAATCATATGTTATCACTTATTTTAGCCAAACGGGACGAAATAACTATATTCCATACCTTGCCCCTTTTGTGAAAATGGTTTCTCCCATATAAAACTAAAAGTAATTCATCAAAGTAATGAATATTTATTTGAACACAAATGTATTAACATCAAGTGTCATCCACTACAAGTTTTAAAAATGTATTTGAACTTTAGTGGATGAATAAAAAGTCTTTTATTAACGATTGATATTTTGAACAAGATATTATGTAGGCCTATGAAAGGAGAGTGTGAACTAATAGAAAAAATCAGGATTAACTAGTAAGGCAAACTAAAAATAGAATTAATCACTTAAACAGTAGTTAATGACTGACTATCCGAACTTTAAATTTTGTAAATTTATTAAAACTTACTGAGATAAAACGTTTTCGATCGCTATGTGGCGATCTTCATCAGTGTCTTCTGCTTGGAGGTGTCGGCTCAAACGATGACGGTTTTAAAGGCAGGTTTTCGATAGCATCAAAGAGTTTGCGTAAATTGTATTGTGTTTGTTCGTTTAATATGTAGTTTGTGTTTGTGTGTGTCTGTAAATTTCATATTGTTCTAGTGTTTTGAGATGTGGTCCTTTTTTGTTGATATGAAGGATTTCTAGGTTATGGTAAAAGTCTGTGTATTTGTGTCCTGTTTCTTTTATGTGATTGTAAAATGTTGAGTTGGTGTTCTGTTTGTGTTCCTCGACTCATTGTTTAAAGCTGCGACCTGTTTGTCCAATGTAGAATTTGTTACATTTGTTGCAGTTTAGTTTGTATACGCCTGGTGCTTCTAGTTTATCTTTGTTGTTGGTGTCGTGTTTTTGTATTGTAACTTGTTATTAGTTTTGTATCCTATTTTTTTAAATTGGCGGGCTAATTTGTTTGTCGTATTCTTTATGTACGGTAATGTGATGTATTTGTTTTCCCTGTCTGTAGTGTTAATGTGAGTGGTTTTTTGTATTTTGTACCATAGTTCGTCTATTATTGTGGCGTTGTATCCATTTGTGTATGCTAAATATTTAATGGTGTCTAGTTTAATTAATTAATTAAGATTCACCCAACGTAATGGACTACAAAATTCAAGAATAAAAATGGAACTACAGTAGTAGCTTAGAGCTTAACTGTAGTACAAATGTGCCGTTCACTGTAACTTGCCCGTTCGATTTGAGACTATTTCGAGTGCTGATCAGAACCACAGGCAAAATCGAATGTAATAGTGAACGGGAAATGTTAAACAGATTACTTATTAATGTGTAGGTACCTACACGATTATCAAACTGTGCTGATGTAAAAAAATGAAAGACCAACATTAAAGATATAAATGCTTTAATACTGTTCTCGTCAAATCGTAGCTTAGGTTCTACAAATTATTTGAATGTAGGAAAACTTGAATTTTGTGTTATTAATAACTTAATTGTAACTGTAATTGATGTTTGTCATTTTTTAATTTTTGTATATAAGACGTTTCGACCTTCTTCTACTTCGTCAAATAACTTCAAATAACAGTCACCTCAAATTGAATTAAATGATAACATATTATTTCATATAACAGCTGATTTTATATTATACGCTATGTTGTAAAACAATTGTTTTACCACATAGGTTATGTTGCATTATTTATTAAACATTGTTAAGGAAAAAGGTTATTATGAAATAGTTTGATCAGTTAATAAATATATTAATTTATTTAAATTTCTATATTTATTTTAATACAAATAATTCAATATAAGCCTAATGATAATAATAGGTTATGTATTTTTAATCAAACTTTTGAAATGAAAACATTCTTGAAGGCGTCTGATACCTTCTAAGAACTGATTTCATTTGAAATTGTTTTAAAACATTTTATTTTGTAAACATCTAATAAACGTTTTTTTGTTACCTACATTATTTTATTATTAACTACAATAAATACTTGTCTATTATAAAATCAATATTAACAATCTTATATTTTTATTTCATTCGTTGAAAATTTTCTAAAACTGTTAGCTCTAATTTGTTACTTGTAGTCCAAATTTTGGTCTTAAATGTAAAAAATCTGTATTATGGTTTCTTATATTATAATTAATGTTTAGATGATATCTCTTATGTAAAATTAAGTGTCTTTTTCAGTTCAAAATTTCTGTAGACGTGGGTATAAAAGTTTTCACTTCTGTCGGCACTCCCCCAAGTGCCACAACCTAATCTTTTAACGCAATAGTTATTTCGGTTAAAGACTTGTAATATGTGAAAACCAATTAATAGGATTAGCTTATACGAGGCCGTTTATATGAAATTTAATACTCTGGAACAATATTATAATGCAAAATTAATATTTTACGATATATTAAAAACAAAAAAAGAAACAAGTGTCCCACTCGTCTAAACGCCTAGTCTGTGGCTGGTAAAGTTGACTTGTGTGGCGGCAATGAATTAGATGACATTGAGATGAAAGTAAAGATTTGTTTGTGGTACCACTGCTATGCATGTAGGATTAGGGAGCATGCTGAGTGGAGGAGTTCCAAGAGTATATTGTGACATTTGTGAAAAAAAATAGTTCTCTTCTCTTACAGGTCTGATAACAAATTAATGATAGTGAAGACTTGAATAATGTATCTTAAATGAATTTCAAATAATATAAAAGAATTATGCTAAATTTGTCTTGAAAAAAAAATAATTCTAAGAAACAGATTAGTTATAATTAATTATTTACCTTTCATCAACCACATGCTTTAACCATTTACGTTTTTATTTAGTTATCTTTTATGTTATTATATAAACATTTTCTATTACAATAAATTCACATGCTATTTTTTTACAAATTTATGCATTAAACTGTTAAAATATATTTGATTACAGTTTACTTTCAAAATTTTTGTTATTTATTTTTGGAATAAAGTGTACGTCATTACCTGACACATAGAGTAACACCAAACGTTATAAGGATTTATTTATTATATATTTTTCTTATATGTGCAAATGATAAATGTAAAACAATATTTATTTTAAAGTACACTCTGTATATTTTATTTAGGACTAGTTTAAATTTCATTCAGGAAGGCTATTCAAGCGTGACAAAAACAATTCTTCAGTGTTTGCCATTCCCCAACACACAAAAATTAAAAAAAAAAAAAAAAAATAGCGATCCATATTTCAAATAATAAATAAGTGGAAAACAAGAAGTTTTCATTAAAATAATTTTTTATTCTGATATTCTGAATAACTATTTTAAGTTCACTTAGATACAGTCAAATTATGTACCAGTAATAGCAAAAAAGTCTGCAAGATATTTTCATATTCTTTTATTATAGGCAAAAGGTCCTTTTATTGTAAAGGATGTTCCATAAAATGAGTTCCTTACTGTAATTATAAATAATCTATGAAAAATCTCAATTATATTGTAGTTAGTACTGTAATTCGCCTACTATTAAGCTATGTATATAGTTTGAATACAACTATACTAACGCTTCTCACCATAAATATGTTATCCAGCAACAGTGTGGGAGACTAAACAGACACTGAACTTCTAATGGAAAACAAATTTCTAAAACCATAGGTCATCAGACACAACTAATTAACTTAATTATTATGAATGAGGTCAAAGATCTCAATACTGCCTATATATGAAGGAATTTTCCAAGGTTTATAAATATTCCAGAGAGGAAGTTATTAAAATTTGTTATGCTTTTACAATAAGATATTGGGCGAGTAATTTACTGACTATTTATACATTATATTCTGTGTTGTTACAAAAATGTTTATTATGAGAGGGTTTATTGGAAGTAGCAGTCTTAACTATGATTAAATTTAAAATAAATTTGGTCTACCAAAATCTTTCCCGTTCAGATTTTACTTTTAGACTTTTGCTTAGAAAGAGTAAAAAAACCCTTAAAGCATAACACCTTTTAAAAGAGATCAAAAAATATATTCAACACAAAATAATATAATTAATATTCTTTAATATTTTGTGCTTTTAATATTTTTAAAACAATAAAATTTTTTAAGGGTTTTAAATTGCAATTATAAATTGCCCAAAAATTGCTGCAGTAAAAACTGAATAGGTATATTACAATAAAAATATTGAAAAGAACCCCAATACCACAAAAATAATCAAAAATGACAAATAAAACAAGTTACTTAAGATTAAACCCTTATGTACATTTCGATAACCATGTCATCATCATCAGAGGGTCTTATTACCTCTGTATTTATATTTTGTAATAAGACCCTCTGATGATGATGACATGGTCATCGAAATGTACATAAGGGTTTAATCTTAAGTAACTTGTTTTATTTGTTATTTTTGTGGTATTGGGGTTCATTCCAATATTTTTATTGTAATATATTGTACCACTGTGCGCTTGATATTGTGAACAGGTATAAGTAAACTCCAAGCTAGAATAATTCTGGTAATAAAAAAATAGTTATAGGATATAATCAGATAAGAAACCTATGATAGCAAAAGAAACCAAAATTTACTCCTCTAAATCAGGTGAAAATTGAAATTAGAGAGTTGTATAAATAATATTATTTATATTAAACAAAAATGTAAATCCAAATGCATTACCCAAAGAAATAAACAAATAAAAGTGTTTAAAAAAAAGGATAAGAATAATCAAAATCAGAAATAAAAAATCTAAAGGTATTAAAATTATATAAGAGTAACAAAGGAATAATAAATGCTACATAATTAATAAAAACAAAACAAAACTACTAGTAAAAGAGTATCACTAAGGACTAAAGAATGTTGCTGTTTTTAAAGCTAAAGATTACTAATCAAAAATAAAGAATGTATTAAAATATATAGTTTGATCTATTAAAATACATCAATAAATTATAAAGCAAATAAAAAATTGCACCAGTAAAAATATCAATTCTTTTATCAGACCATTACAACATCCAACCATGAGTATTGTCAGACGTCTTCTTTAAAAATAACACTTTATTTTGAGAGACAATCACATACAGAGATTTCATGATATTTTCTATAAAACCAAACAATAAAATTACCAAATATAATACTAGAAAGAATTAATCACTTAAACAATAGTTTATGACTATTCGAACTTTAAATTTTGTAAATTTGTTAAAACTTATTGAGACAGAACGTTTTCGATCGCTATGTGGCGATCTTCATCAGCGTCTTCTGCTTGGAGGTGTCGGGTCAAGTGGTAATGGTTTTAAAGGTTACATCAGTGAAACTTTTATAATTAACAACTATTCAAATATATAAATTGGTTAAATGGAATGACTATGCACTAATAAACAACAGAATAATATTTTTATTTATTATATAAAGGAAAAAAATATTAGTTTTGGATATTAACATCTAAAATAAAATGCATTTTGGCATTAAAAGGAAAAATGTGGCACTAAAGCTTTTGAATGTAGCTTTCTTCTCTACTAATGAAACCATCTCTGTACTGGAGTTGATAACTTTATGGGGAACCTTGATAACCAGGCTTTGATGCAGCGCTCCACTGCTTGTACATGAGAGGAGAATTGGAATGAGTTATATTGGTAATAATCATAAATTTTATCAATTGTGACGATAAAATAACCATACATTAAATAAAAATCACCCACTTTTATATTTCATACCACAAAACTGGATCTAAGTAAGTAATGAATGTTGAAATATACAATATTTCATATAAAATAGATACAGATGACTAAATCAACTTACAAAACGGCTCGCTTAAAGAGCAAAAAAACCTCTTATAGTATGCAATTAAGAAACTAATTTTTACAAGTATGTATTCTCACAATTTTTTTTTTTTTGCTGGATAAAAATGCTGTTGTTTTCTGAGTCGAGTATTATTTATTATCAAATCTATTCCAAATATTTCTGAAACAATCAACTTTTTTATGGCTTGTTGATGGATTAACAAATATAAAGCATGATTGGGGTGCCAACTTCAAAATTTTATTGCTTATGATAATTGTTAGGTTTTACTAATTTTACAATACTTAACTAAGTGAATACGTAATTGCTTACTTGCTGACGTGTTTCAAAACGATCGTTCCTTTTACGAAGCTAACCTTCTACTCAGTAACTGAGTAAAAGGAACTATCGTTTTGAAACGCGTCAGCATGTAAGCAATTACGTATTCACTTAGTTAAGTAGGTAACATTAGTTTAATCAGTAAATTCAAGATGATTACATCAAGACACTTCATGTTAGCTTTTGTTATTGGAAAATTATTTTTTACTTTTTAGTAAGTAAAAATTATATATTTGGGTTCCTTCGATTCAAATCGGTTCTGATGTTTAAAAAAATTAAGAATAAACTTAATAATCAATGTACGAGGTAAATAGTAAAATATGTAATCACATATGTAATGAAAGAAGTCCTTGTTGTTTGCGGGGGACTTGGCTTTCTTTATTGCGAAAATTAATAAATAAACACTAGACACTGACTTGCTCTAACCTACTGACCCATGCTCTAATAGAAGTATGATACACTTGTTTCTTAAGAAATAGACATTTATTCGTACAAATACTAGGAAGTTAACTTCCAAAAAGACAGAAAGACCAAAATGTGACTAAACATACACCATTGTGTTATTAAATGAAAGTCCTATTTCTATCCTGTTTTGTAATACAAATAAATGTGTATGCGAAATTATTTATTTAATCAATATTTAAACTCTTAGAAACTAAAAGTAAATGTAAATACTTATAGCAATAATAAAGATAAAATTAACCAATTTTATTAATAATTACTGTTTTAATTGTTATTTTTAAGTATGGATATTTAAATAATGATATTATACAAAGGGTACATAAAAATAAATTTTAAAACCACTAAATCCTTTTATTTTTAAACTATGCTGTATTTGATTTTATTCTTGAAGCAAAATTTAACAAATTTGAATGCTAAATAGTTGAAATATTTACAAATAAAATTATTATTTTTATTTGAAATAATAAATATTATTGTAAATAATTTTAAAATGTTAAAGAAGGATTCTGTGATGTTTTATGACAATTTTGACAACTCTATTATAATTTAATAGCCTACCATATAATGGTTTAAAAATATTTGTATAGGGTTTCTTCTTCATCAGTTATGTGTTGTTCTTAAGAAATCTAAAGCTGAAGTTAAGAGTAGATTAATTAAGCAATTATAGTTTTACACCAAATATAATGCTCATAATATTAATTTTTTTCATATTCCTATAAGTTTTATTATAAAATGAATTTCTCAATTAAGAATTTTATAATCCTATTACTTTTTGGTATCTCTTGGCAAAAAAACCACTACTTACTGATATTTTTCAACAGATGTGTTTCACACTAGGTCAGTGCATTGTACAATGCTGTGAATCACAGACAAGACTATTGCTCAGATGTGTTGTATTAGTGTGAGTCTGGAGTATATTGGTGTTCTGTGGTGTATTATTGCTCATAAAGTAGTTGTTAATTATGTTTTCAAATATAGTATTTTATTGTGAGTGTGTTCTGTCGTTTAGAATGTGTTGTGGATGGTTTTTGTGGCATTTGTATATCTCACAGTTTTTCGTTCTATTTAGTTTCTTGCTTTTTTTGATCTAATGAAGGATTTTTAGATTAGTGTCTGTATTGGTGTATGTGTGTAGAGTGTTCTGTATGGCGAGGTTTGATTTGGGTTGTGTGTCTGTCTATTATGTGTTCCTTGTATTATGTGGTGAAATTTCTCCCTGTTTGACCTATGTTAAAGCTGGGGTAGTCATTGCATGTGATTTTGTAAACTTCTGCCCGTTGTGTTTTGTACTATGTAGGTTAGTTGTGTTTTAAAGGAGGCTTTCTATTTAAGTTTGCAGAATGAGGAGGCTATTTTTGTTGATGTGTTGTCGTTATATGCTAATGTTTTGTATTCTTGTTTTTGTGTTATTGTTGTTTTATGTGAGTGGTATAGAAATGGATAGAAACCCACCCTGATAGACAACATAATGTGCAAAAAACAACACATATTACACAGTAATACAACACAGTATTAACAATCAACTGATCTAGTATTAAACGCATTTGGTGAAAAATATCAGTAAGTAGTGTTTTTTTACAAAGTAATATCAAAAAGTATATATTTTAAAAAGCCTCAAGATGTATAACACAAAAATGTAATAAAAAATAGTTTGTTACTACACAAAAAACTACTAGACCATATAATTTTTAAATGCATGTTTAAAAGATTTTAATCTTTTATACAGCTTTTTGTAGGTTCAGTTGATAGATTTTTAAAACTATAAAATAAAACTGTTGAATTTTGTAGTCCATTACGTTTAGTGAAACATAATTGATTACTTTTACATTAGTTTATGAGTATCCGAACTTTAAATTTTGTAAATTTGTAAGTTTTTACAAATTTAAAGTTCAGATTGTCATAAACTAATGTAAAAGTGATTAATTTTAAAATAAATTTTATAGTAATAGTTGCATAATCAATAGTTTCCAAGTTTTCATAAATAATAATTTATATTTGTAACTCGTGTTTCAGGTTCATCAAAAAGCACAAATCGTAAAGAAAGAACAGCATTTACAAAACAGCAAATAAGTCAACTGGAACTAGAATTTACTCATTCTAATTACCTAACACGTCTGCGGAGGTATGAAATAGCTGTGGCTCTGGATTTGACAGAGAGACAGGTGAGAGAGCAATATATTTATTTCAAGGTGGTTTTATTTCTACATGCATAATATAATGTATAATTCTTTTTATGAGAATATTTTTTCAGTTTGTTAAATGAGTACTTATATTTTAAGGCGTTATTCATACATTTATTCATCCATACATTCCTTAAATATTGATGGATTTTTTCAGACAACAAATTAATCTTTCTTTCAGTTTTCCTTACCTCCGTCTTTCCTTTCTTCCATCATTTTTCATAATGTTGTTTCTCACATATCACCTAAGAATTTTTAACTCCAAATTAATTTTTCATTGACCATATCAATTATCCACAGGATCCTTCATAACGAGTTTTTTCTTACACAATGTTTCAGTCAATTTGTTTTCATTGTTCATGATTAGTTTTGCCGTTTTTTATCGTGATACATTTTGCTCACAAAGGTGTTTATATTTTCATTTGCAAATTCAACTTGGTAGATTTTTCTCCGATCCTTATTCTAAGTGTTTTAGTTGTTTTCTTTAGTTTCTCATAGTGTCAAGTACTACAATACTACGAGGGTGGTCCACAAAGTAACCGCCGTTTGTGCGTGGTGCGATAAGTAGTGGGGGTAGCGCCGCCATTCTCATATCGGTGTGCGCAGCCGTTCAGTGTGCTTCTAGCTGTGCAATGGAGACTATCGTACGATCGCGCATTCTTTTGTTATAACGTAAAAACATGAGCGCCGCGATAGAAAATCCCGCCAAATGTGAAGTGCGAGGTGTAATAAGATTTCTGTGGTCGAAAAGTTACACAGCAGCTGAAATTCATCGTGAATTGAGTGCAGTGTATGGCCCAAACGTTATGAGCGAAGGTGTAATCCGTCAATGGGTTCGTTTTTTTAAAAATGGAAGAATGGGCTTTGTGTTTGTCCATGACAATGCCAGCCCTCACACAGCTCAAAAAACAACTGAACTTTTGGAAAAGTTTAAATGGGACGTTTTTGACCACCTCCCCCCTACAGCCCGGACTTGGCTCCCAGTGATTTCCATCTTTTCCCGTACATGAAGCGGTGGCTTGCATCTCAGAGGTTTGCGAGTGATGAAGAGCTTCAAAACGCTGTGACAGGCTGGCTACGTTCTCAGGCGGCAGATTTTTTTAAAGACGGAATTTCAAAAACTGTTAAAAGATATGATAAGTGCTTGAATTTGTATGGTGAATATGTAGAAAAGTAGAGAAAAGCTGTAGTTTTAACATGTATATAATAAAATTTTTGTATCTCGAATGGTTTATTTTTTATTTCAAAACGGAGGTTACTTTGTGGACCACCCTCGTATATTCTAATCAAACTACTAGCCATTTTCTTGGTATTTCCCAAAATTTCATGATATATAAATTTTGAGATAGTTACCTATTAGTATCTTAATTTGACAGGTAATTTTATAACTTTACAAAGGTTTCACCTTTGAAATGTTTTAATAAAGGCTTAAATAATATGCCCTTTACTATAGTCAAAACATAAAGAGGTTGAAATCTAATTTTAAAAATTAATATTTTTCTTAATTAGGAACAAACCATGTGAAAAGAATATTAAATTTACATTTGTTGATTCCATCTTCGCGTGAGCTACTAGTAATCACTTACAACTTAAATTAAATTAATTAAATTTAATAAATCAATTAAATTTAAAAGATCTAATAAAAGAATATAACAATTGTTTTCACTCCAAAAGAAACATAATCTCTTTAATAGACAATAAAATGATATTTGATAAATTAGTTGACTATTAGATTTTTTTTAATGACTGAAATGTTTTGAATATCAATTTCCAACTTTAAACTACAATTTACAATTGATATTATAAGTTGCCTAAACATATTATTTCAATACAATTTGGTAAATAATCTTATAATTTTCTTACCATCAAATCATTCTATGTTTACATACTCATATAGAAAAAATATTTAAAATAGTTAGATCTTTAGGGTTTCTACAGAAATCGATGTTAATTAGGTATAACTCTGTACTCTGGTTGAGCCCTGGATAAGGATACCAATAACCTGACCTGCAGCTAATTCAGGAATTAGTCACATTCTTTTTATTTCACACTCTTACATTCTGTTTATAAAACACATGATTATTTTAATCAGATATCTTAAACCTACTAGAAAAGTTATGAAAAATGTTACCAAATTCGACTATCATGTTAACACATTTGATATCATTTTGGCATCTATAATACTCAAACTAACAGTGTGTCTTGGTGACTAGGGAAATGAGTAAGTAAAATTATTTTCTTTGTGAATAACAAAGTATGTAGTCAGTAGAGTCTGTAGCCATGGACAAACTTTGTGTGTGATATAACTATTGTACTTTACATGTTGATTGTACCTTTGTGGCCTGATAAATCAGGGTATTGATTTTTTTTGTCAAGTTTTTATCATTTATTAAAAGTATTAGTTTATTGTTTAGGATTTTATTAAGTAGTGTGATTGTTTTGTTGAATTTTTATAATACCTTCCTCAGAGGGGCTAAAGTTATTTGCAACCTCAACCCCCACTTACAACCTCAAATTATTATTCCGTCAGTGTTGCAGTATTTCTAGCATTAATGTAAAATAATAAAAATCTACAGATACAAAAAAGGCAATAGGTAGAGTGTCTGATGCGTGTCGTGTCAGTATTAAAAGAGTAAAGGTGGAATTAAGAGGAATTAGTGACACATTGGCCCAAGGCAGTGAAGTTCCAATAGTGAAGATGGTTCAAGTCATACTTCTTGTAGCAAAACTGTTCAGCGGTTTCAGTTTTACTGAAATGATTCAGAAGTTTTGAGATGACAGATTCAGATAGGAAAAATTTAAAAAATAATATTATTAATGGATAAACTGTTAATAATTCTAGCAAGGTAAACAATTTTTAAAAATTTAAATGTTAATTTGGCTCCAGTATTTATTTATTAACTTCTTTAACAAAACCTGGGTTAAGGAAAACACATTAATGTAAGTGGGCTGAATGGACGACAATGTAAGTTGTAATGTACATGAACCATTGGAGAAAGATAAAATGGTTCCTTACTGTTTGCCTTGCAAGAAAGGCTGATGGGTGAATAAATTTGTCACCTTTGATTTTTTGTAATCCAAAATTATTTGTACATTATCATAAGGAAATGAATTGCCAGGTTTTCAAAGAATGGTTTTTTGAAGTCATGTTAAAGTAAATATCAGTCGTTTCCATTACTGTTATAATGCAACATACATTTTCAGATGAACAATCCAACTCCAACAACTTCTTCAATAAAAGGGAAGTACATAGACTAGTTTATGGAACAAAGAATTTCTTTTTTACCAGATATGCTCAAGCCTGACCTCTACAATGTTACCAAACTATTCAAATATCAATCCCTTCATCTTATATCATCAATAAAAAAATCACCTAGGCTGGAGGTCAAGGCTACAAAGACTCCAACCTTACCATTACAATTATAACCATATTATAATTGTATAGGGGCAGATGAAGGGAAACCTATCACCATGGAATACAACATTCAAGTTGAAAGACATTCAACTGTTCATGAAGTTAGTGATCTCATATCCCCCGATATATAGAAAATATGTGTTAATCATGTTAAGATGCAAATGGAAAAATGATTGGACTATCGAAGGTCTTGATGACAGCAGTGTTCCAGGAGCTGGTAATAAATCTGACCCCAGGAAACTCAAAGATCTCAGCACCTGGTAGAGTGGGGAGGAACATGACAACTTTGGAGTATTGGAATCAGTAAGTCAGTTTAATATGGGGAAATATAGATAATTGCTAGTTGATTGAAATGCACTACAAATTAAAAGTATAAGCTTTTAAATTAATTATTTAGTTAAGGAAAGCAAATAGACATTTCTTTATTACCAGATTTTATAATTTAATTTTAAAACATAGTCGAGTTTAGTGATATAACCTTTTTAATAGGTTTCAAATAACTCATGAAAATATTAATATTATATTATATAAAAAGAATTATGTCACAGAAAGATAACCAGTAAGTGTTTCATTGGTGAAACAGTTGCAGGCTAGTCCCAAGCCATTGAGGGTTTATTGACAGTGGTTACAGTTAATCTTGACTTCAGGGCTCATCCAGACCAATACATACTATATTTATTCAATATTTAGCTATCAAATATTTATTATTATAAAACTGAATAATGTCTACATTCTTCAAAACTCTTGGTCATTTAAGAAGGGAAAGTCTGATATTTAGGTTATAATTACTATTTTGAATTCAACTGATAGTTATAAATTTTTTTTTTAATTTCATAAAAGTTTAATTTAACAGTCACCAGTCTTAGAATTGTTTTGGATTAAGAAATTGACTGCCGAAAGTGACGCTACTACAAATTTGACAGATAATGACTGATAATGATGATGACATATGTCATTGTAACGCGTATAATAATAAAGTAAATTGTTTTGTGAGTTCGAGTCTAGTTATTAATTTGCTTATAACCTTTTACAAGCTAGCTAAATTACTACTTATATGTTATGTTATGTGTAATTATGATTAGTGATTTTGAAAACCCTCAATAATCGGTAAAGTATGTCAACCAAGATATTTCAAGAATGAATTTGAATAATTTAGGTGAGATTTAGAAAACTAACAGAAAGTCATAGATTACAAGTGAAAAATTGACAGAATGGCTAAAAGTAATCGAAATATAATCCTTTTAATGGATAATGCATCATCACACCATCAAATTAGATTAAGCAATGTACAAACATCATTTTTACCTCCAAACACTACTTCTCATTCCCAACCATTGGAACGTGGAACAGGGTATAATCCACAATTTTAAATTTCAGTATAGATAAATTGTACCTCACCATATTCTATCTACTATGGAAAATTGTCAAAATTTCGTCGACCTTATTAAATCTATAAGTAAGTTGGGCGCTGTTTCATAAATTGTGTCTTCTCTAAAAAAAAGTTAAGAAAAAATCAGTAATCAAGTGCTTTCAGAAAACCAATTTTTTAATTGGAAATGTAATCATAGTTACAGACGAAAATACAGAGGAAGAAATAATGACACTCTTAAATGATATTTCTGGTGAAGTATAAGATTTTATAACCACAAATAAAAATCTATGTACAGGAGAAAACCGTGAGATAATAAGACAACTATCGGTTACAAATGGGCGGATGGCCAAATTAATTTTAGTGGTGGAAATAAAAGAATCAAAAAAGTGAACAAATTTATTTCATCAAATAAAGAAATAAAGAAGTTGTAAGACGAAAATGTTTCCTCCAAGTGTAAGTTAACAATTCAACAACCTTTAGTTAACAAAAAGTCTGGTTGCAAGTAATATCAAAAGTGTAATAAGTAATACTTATTATTGATACGGAACAGAATTGACAGTGAAAAATGTCTTAATTCCACAAAATCTTTTGTAGGTAAGCACAAAAGATAAGGATGGTTTTAGTTTTTTCAAAAACTTTTTTATAATTAGTAAATTAAAAAAAAATTGAATACTGAAATTTATTTCCTAAACAATTAAACCTGTAATTATAATGTTTACTTTATAAATTCTGAATATTCAGAATGTTATGTAATTAGCCTAGTTCTATATAACAAATTAAAATATATTAGTGTTTGCAGGTTAAAGTTTGGTTTCAAAACAGACGCATGAAGTGGAAAAGAACAAAGACTGAACTGTCTGAAAATCAGGAGCCACTAAGAACACTGAAAACTTGCCGCAAATCTAAAACCAACTTGTCTTCTTCCTTCAACTCATAGTTATATATTTTATTACATTTGTGAAAAGTTTTAAAAAATGCTTTAATAAAATATTGTTATAACACCATGTACTTAATCATTTTTCCAGTTTATAGGTCTTTAGTAATAGGGTACACTTAATAGCCTAATCTGACGTTGTCAAATAGAGATTAAAAACACAACACTGCAGCATTTCCCAAACACAACGAAACCGGTACTAATAAAAAGTATGATCATACAGTTTCATGAATAAAACCTTTATTTAGGTCATTTTTTCTAACCTGAAAATATCTTAGAATGTATTTATGTTGAAAGAGTCACTGAAAGTTATGTGTTGCTTCTGAAAAAACCCTGATTTTCAAAATGAAATCTGGAGATCAATCTCAAAACCTCAATGTGTTTTGCACATTTTAAAACACACACATAACACAACAAAAAACCATAACACACATTCACAAAAATACACAACATTAACATATCATGACAACACATTACAAAAAATAGCTTCCGCAAACTTAAATACATAGTAGCATTTAATACATCCAACACAATTAAAAACACCTACACAGTTCAAAAACACACCAAAATAAACACGACAGGGCAGGAGTATACAAGATTACATGCAACAACTGCCCCAGCTTTTACATGCGACAAACAGTGAGAACATTTACCACAAGATAAATCTAACACATAAAAGACATTAAAAAGTACCAACCCAAATCAAATTTTGCCATACACATACAAAACACTATACACACACAGACTAGTATAGACATCAATCTAAAAATCCTACACTACATAAAAAAAGCAAAAAAATTAACACAACAAAAAACTATGAGATATACAAAAACCATAAATACTATCCACATCACATTCTAAACAACAAAACACGCTCACAATCAAATAATATTTTTAAACACATAACTAACAACTACTCTATGAACAATAACCCACCATAGTACACCAATCCACCACAGACTCACACCAACACACCACACCTGAGCAACAGTCTTGTCCGTGACTCACAGCATTGAATGCTGTGCGTGCACAGTTTACCTAGTGCGTAACCAGTCTGCTGAAGTATATCAGTAAGCATGGTATTTTTTTTTTTTTTTGCCAATCTAATACCAAAAGTGTAATTATAGAAAAACGTCAAGATGTACAACACAAAAATTGCAAAAAACTTTAATCAGAATTTTGAAAATATTAAGACAAAAATAACAAATTTTACCGGAGAGCATGACATTTCCTTGTAGAATTATAGGAATTCTTGAATTTTATAGTCCATTACGTTCGGTTGAATCTTATTAATCACTTAAACAATAGTTTATGACTATCTGAACTTTGAATTTAGTAAATTTGTTAAAACTTACGTGTCTCAGTAAGTTTTAACAAATTTACTAAATTCAAAGTTCGGATAGTCATAAACTATTGTTTAAGTGATTAATTATAGGAAACAAAACTAAAAACATAAATGATTATTTTTTGAGAGACAGTACATTAATGTCAGAGGAGAAGAGAAAGTCACTCCAGGGTATGTCAAGGAGTGAGAAGAGTTTGGCAAATTCATGTTTGTTTTAATATCCTTAATGTTGTATTTGAACATTTGAATATGAAATTCAATTAAGAATATTTAAAGTTAGTTGAAAAAGAGTGCAAAGACAGGCAATGCAGTACTTCTTGAGTATGAATAGAACCAGATCCAGAGTGAAGAGAAAGGCGTTGAAAGTAGTCGCCTTCAAGGTTAAAGTGATAATACGTTTTAGTTGGAATCAGAGAATGGTTAGTACTATGGGTGAGAGCAAAGTGGTGCTACCTGCCACCCACCCTGTGAAGACCTGGCTTGTAATAAAAAGGCCAAAGAAAATTTTGAGGTTACTGATGGTGAGGAGAGACGATATAGTTAGTTTAAAAAAGAGATTTTGATGCGACACCACTAAAGAGCAATTAATTTCCTGGTTCGTAAGCCTGTCTCAGGCTGATGGCGCTTTCTTAGCTGAGGGAGAGATTTGAGGTTGTACGGAATGTGGTGGTCCAGGAAAAAAATGTCCAGTATGAAGAGGTGGGCGAGTAAGAGTATCCAGTATGAAAAGATGGCCCATCTCAGAGTTTTCAGTGAAATAAGGAAATGACCCATTAAGAGAAATTCCCCATTGTGAAAAATTGCCCAGTAAGAGTTTCCAGAATGAAATTGTCTGGTAGTCTAGAAAGGTTGAACAAGAGGTCAAGTGACTTCTAGGCCTGTCTTAATGTATCACTGTGTTATGTTTCTGTTTACAATGCTGGCATGATTTAGCTGAAGCAAATTTAAATTGAAAATGTGCACCCAAACAGTTGAAGTACCAATGGTGCGGTTTTACCCGATAGAGACGTTCAGGAATGGAGAGACTGTTGAAAATTTTGCAATGAAATATATGCCAACACAGAAGAAAAAAAATGGTACTGGGGCAGCCAGTGTTAAAGCTTGATGAAGTTGCAGGTGATGGTGTATGCAGTTGAAGTGGGCAAAACAAGACGAGAAGAGTTGTGTTCGTGGAGAAGTGGTCAAGAGTGTGAGAAAACCCTAAGCGACGTTAGTGCTAGTAGCTTGAGCTGTAAGTACCAATGGTGATCGACTTGTGTCAGAATGAGTCGTTGGAGTCTTAAGGAGCTCCATACCCCTTGCCTGTTCAGTGACAAACTTATTTAAAATCTCAAAAGAAGGAATGTTAGCACTTATCAACTGAGTTTTAAAACTAAGGCCAGTTGAAGGAACCAGATTGCTGACAGGTAGTTAAAAGAGCAAAAAGTCTGCTAACCCTGGAAAGTTCAGTGCCTTAAGGGTACTGATTGCATTAGAGTGGTACTCAATGAAGCTACATGATACCTGGAAAAGATATAGTTACTGACTTTTAATCACATAAACTATTCATATGATATCAAGCCATTTGTTTGAATGTTGAAAAACGATGGTATTTTCTTCTTGTTAACCCTCTGCAAAGGATGTTTGTATCCCTGTGGGGTTGGGACCACCATCGGTCCATTCTATGTCCAACTTTGTATTATTTGCATTTGAAACAAAACTGTTATTAATAAACAAAAACCAGAACTCTTGGCTACAAAGAAACTTAACAGGTTACTTCTGTGTTGGACATTGAATGTATTGTGACCAATGGCGCATTAAAAGGCCATCTGCAATTTCACAAAATAAAGTTTTAATATATTTATCACTTATTTTTTCTTCTTAGAAATTTGTAACAATTAAAAGAGGGGGATTAAAAGTGCAAAATGAAGCACTCTCGTTAGGTTAGTTTTCAGAAACATACTCAATTTAACTACCTTTATTTAAATTAATTTAAACATAATTTAAATAAATATACTTTATTGCAAATAGCATTTTTAACAAGAAAATAACCATGACATTTTTTTTATAGAACCAAGTACAGTTAACATTGCCTAGACAAATAATAAACTAATCTAAAACTAAAAAGAATAAAACCAACTCCTAAACACTAATCCTAGTACTAGAACCTTAGGACTAAACAGCTAGAATAGTAACCTAGGTAAACATAAAAATTATACAACTATTCTTTGAGCCTAGCTTGTGAGGCTATGTTAAAACAAATAAAAGACATACACAGAACTCACAAATTAATCACTTAGTTGTAAGTTAAGAGTTTGTAGTAGCAACAATCGCTGATGATGATGACTTTGTCATTGAAACGTGTATGGGTCAATAAATGATTAATTTATTAGTTTTGTGTATGTCTTTTATTTGTTATAAAAATTATAATTTAAATTAATGAACTAAATTCACTAAATCTAATACCAACTTAAACCAAAGAAATATTCAATAATTGGACTAATAGTAAATTAAGGACACAAGTAAGGTTATTCTGAATAAGTGATAGCAAATTACTTTTTCTGTATAAAAACTTGGCTACTATAATAGTATTCTACTGTTGGGAGTAAATTTGAAAGAAGTTTCTATCTGTTTCATTTTATCAGGTAGGTTTTTAATAATATAATTACTAATATCATATTATTTATATGTTTAACTTGAAATATGGTTGAATACCCAATTGACATTAATCTTTGGCATTAATATTAATAAGATTGATAATATGTTATTAATATCAATGAAGAATGGCTTACATTTATAGTATGAGATATCAACTTTTAATAGTTGCTATTTATTTTATTTAATATATATAGTAATTAAAACCATCAGCCAATTTTTTTTAAAAATTCGCTAAAAAGTATCAATGGTCAATACGCTCTATCAACTTTTCCATTTAATGTAAACGACCAATTTATCAACAAACAAGTTTTTATTACAGTAGTTTTTGGCAATATCTGAGGGCTATCTTAATATAATGTTATTATAAAATATATTAGTTCTAAACAATAATAGACCATTTTTTGTTTGTTTGTAGCACTTGTAAGAAAGAAAGTTTATGCTGATATATGACGAGTCGTTGTTATATCTTGAGTAGGTAGAGGTAATACATGGTAGGACGTTTATGATGAACCTTTGTTAGACACGTGGAACTAATATATGATGCTGCGTTATTCATAGTGGAGCATTGATATTTGTTAGACATGTGGAGCTAATATATGATGCAGCAATCTTCATGACAGAGCATTGATATTCATTAGGCAGGTGGAGCTAAAATATGATGCAGCTTCTTCATAGCGGAGCATTGACATTTGTTAGGCATGTGGAGCTAATATATGATGCAGCGATCTTCATGACAGAGCATTGATATTCATTAGGCAGGTGGAGCTAATATATGATGCAGTGTTCTTCATAGCAGAGTGTTGATATTTATTAGGCATGTAGAGCTAATACATGATGCAATGATCTTCATGACAGAGACTTGATATTCATTAGGCAGGTGGAGCTAATATGTGATGCGGTGTTCTTCACAACGGAGCGTTGATATTTGTTAGGCAGGTGGAGCTAATATATGATGCAGCGATCTTCATGACAGAGCATTGATATTCATTAGGCAGGTGGAGCTAATATATGATGCAGCTTCTTCATAGTGGAGTGTTGATATTTATTAGGCATGTAGAGCTAATATATGATGCAATGATCTTCATGACAGAGACTTGATATTCATTAGGCAGGTGGAGCTAATATGTAATGCGGTGTTCTTCACAACGGAGCGTTGATATTTGTTAGGCAGGTGGAGCTAATATATGATACAGCTTCTTCATAGTGGAGCGTTGATATTTATTAGGCATGTGGAGGTAATATACGATGCAATGATCTTCATGACAGAGACTTGATATTCATTAGGCATGTGGAGCTAATATGTGATGCGGTGTTCTTCACAACGGAGCGTTGATATTTGTTAGGCAGGTGGAGCTAATATATGATGCAGCGATCTTCATGACAGAGCATTGATATTCATTAGGCAGGTGGAGCTAATATATGATGCAGCTTCTTCATAGTGGAGTGTTGATATTTATTAGGCATGTAGAGCTAATATATGATGCAATGATCTTCATGACAGAGACTTGATATTCATTAGGCAGGTGGAGCTAATATGTGATGCGGTGTTCTTCACAACGGAGCGTTGATATTTGTTAGGCAGGTGGAGCTAATATATGATGCAGCTTCTTCATAGTGGAGTGTTGATATTCATTAGGCAGGTGGAGCTAATATATGATGCGGCGTTCTTCATAACGGAGCGTTGATATTTGTTAGGCAAGCGGAGCTAATATATGATGCAGCGTTCTTCATGACAGAGCATTGATATTCATTAGGCAGGTGGAGCTAATATATGATGCAGAGTTATTCATAGCGGAGCATTGATATTTGTTAGGCATGTGGAGCTAATATATGATGCCGCGATATTCATGACAGAGCATTGATATTCATTAAGGTGGAGCTAATATATGATGCAGCGTTCTTCATAACGGAGCATTGATATTTACTAGGCACGTGGAGCTAATATATGATGCAGCGTTCTTCATGACAGAGCGTTGATATTCATTAGGCAGGTGGAGCTAATATATGATGCGGAGTTATTCATAGCGGAGCATTGATATTTGTTAGGCATGTGGAGCTAATATATGATGCCACGATATTCATGACAGAGCATTGATATTCATTAAGGTGAAGCTAATATATGATGCGGCGTTTTTCATATTATTACAGAGAATGCATTTAAAATTGAAAGATGGATCAGCTATTTCTTCAAATGTTTTGTCATGAAGTAATTTTTTTAAGCATTTCGAATAATAATGCAACCACCTGGCGCAGGTTTGACACTGGCTTCATTGCAGTGAACCCCTTAAATCACCTACACCTCATAGTAAGCAAATGTTAGTCATAATATTTGGATGTGTTGGTCAATGTAGCTGCAACTCACTCCTATATATTGCTGGATCAAAACTGAGACTAACATTTTTGTTATAAATTATTTGTTCAGCCAAATATATAGTGATAACTCCGCAGTTGAACTATCATGTGTAGGATATTTTTTTGCATTATTTTAAAACTATTAATATCCAAGTTGCTTGGTGTAATCATCTTGAATTCACTGATTAAACTACTTTAAAAATACTTAACTAAGTGAATGAATGAATGATGAACTACGTATTCACTTAGTTGAGTATTTTTAAAATTAGTATTAATATCTATATAATCCTCCGTCATATTATTTCTCTTTTTTAAAAAAGATAGTATTTCATTTGGACATTTACTGCTGTGTACACTGTTATTCTTTATTATTGGATTGTAGTAGTAAACAAGTTTTAGCTCAAAATCTACTACGTAAAGACACCAATGGCAACCAGATTCATTAACGGGCATCAATATTAATTTGCACTTGGAAAGATTATCGCCAAATAGTGAAAATGTATGCACAAACTTGCATTTTAGAGCTATTGAACTTTTTTCACATGATATAATTTGTATATTTTTGTTGGGATTATATTTTAAGTTATATTTTAAGAGAAACTTAACACGAGTCAATAATTGTGTTATTTATCCATTCATTTCAAAACAGCCTCGTAAAATCTCCACTGTCTAACTGTATAAAGTGCCAAATCTGGCCACAGAAAACCGTATTCCGCAGTCGATACTGTAAAAATTAGGATCTGCAAACAAACCATTATTCAAGAAGTAATTTTCTAAGGACCAGACACAAGGGATTCTTAACTCGTGACGGAAACTGATGGCGTCATAACTGTGAATAATAGTATTGCCTTCCGTCAACCTACTGACGTAATAAATTATATAGACGCCATAGTAATATCTGTCAGATTGAATAGGGTAAGAAATGTCACTTAAAATTAAATTATGTACAAGTAGCTGTTCCTCAACAAGTGAATTTTTCTTTTCCAAAAATAATTTTAATTTTGTAAACATAACTGACCGCAAAGTACTATTTTTAGATGGGTCTGGAAAGTATACACACTTTTTCTCAGGTCTATAAACAATGTCCAATGACAACCGTTCCTATTATATGGCATTATTATAATATTAGGCCTATATTTACTCAATTCAACCAAATTCAAGTCGCAGTCAAGAGTAATTTCGCAGTTTAAAATTGCAGTCGATAAGCTACTCTTTATATAAAAAACTTGCTCCAGGGTTAAGTCGTCTAAAAGTGTGCCTATACATTTGTCTAGAGCTGCATCCGTTAGCCAGTTATGACCTAAATAGTCATAATCGTCCATGTACAACACTGTGCCCACGACAAATCTCTGTGTTGTGACGTTGTATGCACCTGTACTTTTTGTGGGGGTTGAAAAGTATGAACAATTATATGTTTTTTTTATTGAAATACGTTTGTTCACGCCTTATTCTTCTTTTCCACGTTTCTTCCCCTAACCTACTGTCAGGGCATTTTTCTTCTATTGAATTGTCACAATTCGCCTACGTCACTTTCGATTGCACGGTTTATCCTAACCTCTGACGAGTACGAGTTAATGCAGTGACAGGTACATCAAGTTCAAAAGATATTGTTGCAATCCTTTCTGTTAAATAATCAACAAATCTGCCGGCTTTTAATTTCTTTGACTATTTAATAATTCATGCTTCACCTGAATAAACCAGTTATCCACAACGTCGTTGCTTAGTCTTACAGCAAAATTTTCTTTCAGCATTAACCCGGTCCACATTACGCATTAAGGCATATACTTCTTGAGAAGGATCGCTAGCAAAAATCCTTCACAATAATAAGGATTATTTTCCGTCTTGACAGCTTTTGGATCTACTAAGTTATCCGAGCGCGCTTGTTCGCTAATATCGCCCATTGTGCCCCTTACGTGGTCGTAAATACTTTTAAATAGAATAAAAAAAAGAACATTTTCTCGCGATTGAACCTGTCTCTATGTTCTCTACATCGACATTGACATCTTCTTCAGTTAACGCATCAAACTGTACGAATCCACCCGTGTTAGACTGCTCGAATAAATGTTTAATATAAGAAGCAACATCTGTTAAGTTTTGGCCGCTCATAATTTTGCAGATCATTGTAAAAGTTTCCTTGAGAATTTTAAAATCTTTGCTGTCTATTAATAATGCGATACAAGATAAAACAAATCTTTTCAAGTCTCGGCTGTCTTTTGTATATTTCTTGCAATCTCGCGAGGCCATGTGTATGAAATAACGGCAACACAAGTTTATGGAAACAATTGATTTGTCTTTTGAATTTCCCATTACTATATCGAATGTAGTTTGCAGGAACCTCGACATGCTACATTTATTCCAGGCAGAGATCGTAGCATTCATTAATACAAAACTAAAATTTATAACTATTCTGGGAAACAGAACTTTCCTGCCTTCCAATTTCGTGGAAAATGGAGAAAAACAAGAAAAAATGAACTGATTGTGTCCTCGTCATGTTTACAAGATATTAAATCCAAACCCCGGAAAGAGAACGCCATTAATACTGACGCAACCGGTGTAATAAAAAACTCTATTTTTTTCGTGTATCCATAGCCGTATAATTAATCCCGTAGCATCTATGTTTAAAGTCAATCTTTTATTTTGATGTTTCTTTAAATCTCTAAACTGTCTCTCACTGTATATATAAACCTGTAGCGGTACACTAACTTGTTGTATAAACATAGTTTCATTGCCTGCAAGCTGTTTTTTGTATCTTTCAAAAAGATCCATCATGTCGTCTTTAACGAAGTTACGTTATTTAAGAGACTCACTACGAATTATTTGCAAAACGCTCAATGATTTGATATCCCCCAAATAACCCTTAACAACCGGCTCCGAATCGGCATCTCTTATTGTCTTATACCTATAAGATGTTTTGTGTTTAATAATTTCTTTTTTAAAACCTCTCTCTCTACAGATCTATCTTGGCCAGTTAATTTATTCCCGTTGTGTCTTTTCTGGCCCTTACTTTGTACGTTTACACTACATACGTTATTTCTAAACTTTAAAACCAAACGAAACTTTTTGCAACCTTTATGTTTACAGTATCCGTAGCACACAATCTCGCCTTTCACTAGCGAAAATTTTCTGCTCTTGTCGTAATGCTTAAATTCCATAACGCAGGCAATTTTATTTTTAATTTCCATTTTTAAAATGTATTGTATGTTAAGAATGTTTAAACTATTTCTCAAATAAAAATCTACAGCCTCCGTTTCTGCAAAAGAAAATTTTTAATTCATGATCCCAAGCCATACTTTGGTTTTTCGGCTTTGTTCTACGATTTTGTGTTTTGACACAAGGGTGCGGTTTGAGGCGTTACCGGCTATATTTGAAAATTCATTTTTTGGAAATTGTTTATTTTTAATTATTTTTGGACTATTTTGTTGTGAATGATTTTCAGTGCCGACAATTCAAGAGTCGCACACGTTTTCTCCCTGTGACCGCCTAATTCATCTCATTTAATTTCGTCTGGCTTAATTTGCAAACATTTTTTACTGTTTGACGCACAAAGCAAACTGTGCTTTTTAATAACTTGCCTAACCTGATACACAATTTTTAGTGTATTTAGATTATTCGGCAAAATGTGTAAATCACTGCAAGGATTAGTTAATAATGGTGCACACATTATAATTAATAACGTTGGATCATTGATGTCCAAATTACGATTTTGCAACGCAATTACAACTTTTTTCAAAATAATTTTCGTTTACCGCTTGTCACACCAGGTCGATTTATTAGATAAAAGTAAAATTATCCATAAGGTTATTCAAATAAAATTTTATAACTGAAAAGTTTCAAGTTATGTAAACACTGACACATATTTGAAACTATGAATAAATTCTAATTTGAAAAATAAATATAAAAATCATATACAGTAATCAAATTTCCTATATAATATTCTACTTATCTGTAAAAATTTACAAAAGTTCGCACAGTAGCAACACTACAAGTTTACACAGGCACAGGAAAGTATTGTGTAACACAATGCACTGCTTGCTACTAGTTACTACAATGGGAATGGCGGGAATGGCCACAAGTGAACCGATGAACCGGTCAAATGAATTGCTTCATTTTAGTGAGCCGTCCGATTCTGAACCGTTCTTCCGAATGAATCGGTACGCACACCTCTACAATGCACTGTCAAGTTTCAAGTGGTTGATTTTGTCCTGAATTTCCCTCGGTACCCAGTTCCCCCACCCTTGGACCTTTCGACCTGTTATTCTTTTTTTACTTTCTTAATTTTCAACAAAAACGTGTTTTTTCAGTAAGCTTGACGTTTTCTCCAATAATGCGCATTCGATAGTTTTTGAAATCGTTCTGTTTTATAAGGGAAATGAAATTTGTCCATTATGTAAATCTAATTTAAATAGCATATACATCAAATATTTATTCAATTCATGTTTTCATGACGTCGAGCAAGTTATTCAGGCCAACTCCATGTTGCAACAACGATTTTAACCGATGCATAGCTTATAAGAACTTAGAATTACCTATAAAAATCTCCAAATTTTCCTCACAATACTGCTCAGTATTACTATGAGAGACTTGTATCAATTATAAATTTAGTAGTTGTAACTACTGAATAATCCTCCACGGATCTGACACATAAACTTTAAAATAGCTGACATTTTGTTCCCTATTTATATGAAGAGTTCTAGTCACGCTCCCTTTTTGAGGAATTCCAGTAATGTTGGGCAAAACATTTTATCTAATCGTTTGTTTTGACTTACATGAGGTGTTACAAGTTAAACGTGTAAATTGCATTAAAAATATCTGTATGTCTATTTTTTTTAAATGTTCAAATCTTTTCCAAAACTCAATTGTAGATAATAAATACACAAAAATCTTATGACCACAAACTTTCTTTATTTTGCATATCCAACATACTAGACGTTATACAGGCCCAATCTTCCATCAACGCGCATGCGTGTGACGTCACAGCTGAGAAGCGATGTAGTGTTTACTGCGTGGTGGGCGAACCGATTCATTCAGAAGAACGGTGCAGAATCGGACGGCTCACTATAATGAAGCGCTTCATTTGACCGGTTCATCGGTTCACTTGTGGCCATTCCAATTATAGTAACTAGTAGTAAGTATGCGATGCAGTAGCATTTGTCATTATTGTACAACACTAATACTATACATATTTGTATATTATAAGTTATAGTATACAATTTTTCATTATAGTTAATGTGTTGTATAGCCTATTAAGCTGCTATTATTCCAACCAATTTACGTACATACTATTGTTCGAACTCAGTTTGTAAGGTTATATTAATGGAAACCTCATTGTACCAATATAGATATAACGGTACAAACTGACCATTTTATTAAAAATAAGATTTTGTGAATAATACTTGACCAAATGGCGCTCAACTAACATTTTCAAAAAATGTTATTCAAGAATACATTATAAACAAAAAACGGATGAATAAAACGTAAATATTGACTAAACGTGGCTTTATAAACATAACCACATTTATAGTATTATTTAGCAACAGAATACTATGTGTTTATTTCGGTACTGTTAATCTATAACTTGTGTGATATTAATTTATATTCTTGTAATTAATGAGTATGTATGTGATCACACACACTCACAAATTTTAATTTATAAGTTATTATAAAATAATTCTTGAATTTTGTAGTCCATTACGTTTGGTGAATCTTATTAATCACTTAAACAATAGTTGATGACTATGCGAACTTTAAGTTTTGTAAATTTGTTAAAACGTACTGAGACAGAACGTTTTCGATCGCTCGGTGGAACATTATATAAAATAATGTCGGTGTTATTATAGTTATAATATTAATTATCATTTTATATTAAATAATGAATCTATATGAGCAAATTTCTTAAGCTCAATTTGTAGAGGACCTTAGGAACACTAGCAAAATCTATTTTGTGTTGAAACAATACAACTTTGATGCTTTCTGTTATTAAAATATAATTATAAATTTTCATCTAACCCTGATATTATTTAGAGGAAGCACATTGCTTATCAAGTTAATTAACCATTTAACATATTACTATACCAAGAATTGTTGTCTAAATTAAAAATTTACAAATTTTTTCTAACGTGAGAATTTCTTTTAGAAAAAAATTATTATTTGTTAGTTCTTTTGTTAAAGTTACTTCCAAATAGTAATTTTAATGAGTTGATTGAAAATAGGCTGGAAATAATTTCTCATTTGTCGAAATAATAAACTACTGACGAACCACAAGAGAAGACTGACTGAACTAGGGATGGCCGAAAACAACGGCATCAGTTGTTTGGCAACAGTTGCCTCTACGCAACCTAATGCGCGCGCAACTGATGTGGAGAAAGTCCTAATGCGTAGCAAACTAATGCCTGGCAACAGTTGTTTTCTGCTAACCTAATGTGTAGCAAACTAATGCCTGCCAACAGTTGGTTTTTGCTAACCTAATGTGTAGCAGACTAATGCGTGCCAACAGTTGTTTTATGCTAACCTAATGTGTAGCAGACTAATGCGTGCGCATCGGTTGTTTCCTGCTAAACTGGTGTGTAGTGTGTAACAGACTAATGTGATTCAACAGTTGCTTTCGGCCAACCTGATGTGTAGGAAGTCCCTAATGTCTAATAACTCTGCAAGAGGGACGTTGCTATTGATTACAGACCTAATTAATAATTCCTTATATATTATCATTTATGTCAGTCTATAATTATTTTTACGAGTATAATGTCCGTATTATTTTAGGCGGTAAAATGCTTCAGAAACTGATCCATTAAAATTGTTTCATTGCAACATAAAAATATATTAAATAATTTTAAAAAATACAACCAACTTCAAAGAAAAGAACCCGTAATATATATGTTTACTTACTAAAAAAAAGAAATAATTTTCCAATAACGAAAACATAATTTATCATAAGCTTATTACTTACAAAAATGTTGTACTTAAACTCATATTTACAATCTGAACGTGAAAAATATTATGACAAAACTTATTTTATAATTAGGGAGATACCTGTTATATTTTTAAGCACTACCATAATCACATTCCATCTCGCGTAAATCATTCAAAGAGGATCGAATTGTTGACAAGCTGTATATCTGAACAATATGTACGAAACGTATGCAATCACATATATTTTATCGGACAAAATTTAATACTGTATGGTATTTTTCGAGAACTATTGTCCCGCATACTATCATAATGTCGAACTCATGAAATTTTTGTTTTTCAAGATGACGCTATGGTTAACTATAACTAACCATGGGAAATCAAGTAATATAAAAGGTGATTGTTTCCGAAATGTCTAGAATAAATTTGATGGATTAGCAAATACAAGGTATGATTGCGGTACCGGCTTCAAATGTAATTACTTGTACTTTTTATTGAAACTAAGTTTTCAATAGTTTCATAGCTTGAAATAGAAGCTAGCAGGGGAAACGGATTTTTTGTTTTAATTATTATTAATAATAATATATAATAGAATAATATGTAAATAATTAAGGGAAACACGCATTTTTTATATATAAATATTTAAGTTCTAAGTCACGTTTTACAATTTACCAATTTTTAAAATAATTTTCTCGAAAAAATACCCTGGTCTACATATTTATTTTGTATAGGTACTTTAAATATTTTCAAATTAAAATATATTTTACATATTTTTAAATGTTAAAATGAAATACCTAACTATGTAAG
The DNA here is from genome assembly GCA_036971475.1 of Prosapia bicincta. Lineage (NCBI taxonomy): Eukaryota > Metazoa > Arthropoda > Insecta > Hemiptera > Cercopidae > Prosapia > Prosapia bicincta. The sequence goes on along the minus strand of JBAIZL010000002.1, from coordinate 230,657,545 downwards.
TCTAATTATAAATATTTCAGGGTAATTGTTTTTACCTTAAGTAAATTAGTAAGCCTTGAATAAAACGAGTTTTATTTTATATGTATTTGTTTTAATGGTAAAAGGATTTCTTATGTAGGGCTAATATAAATATATTTCAGGGTAATTGCTTTACCTTAAGTAAATAAGTAAGCCTTGAATAAAATGAGTTTTATTTTATATGTATTTATGCATATTTTTTTAATAGAAATCTAAGTGCTATTATTAACCTATATTTACTCCTAATAATCAATACATTAGTTAGCTGTAGCCCGCATTAGTTGGGACGGCCGAAGCTGATGTTTTCATTCAACTAATGTGCTCGCATTAGTTCAAGCAACAGTCACTTGCAACCTAATGTTTGACATCAGTTGTTTTAAACTGATGTGTACCGGCAACTGTTGCGTGCGCAACAGTTGAGTAAAATCGTCAACTTCGGCCATCCCTAGACTGAACCATAGGTTCACTCCTTTCTTTGGTTCTTACTGAAGCGCTTCAGAACCGAAAGAATCGGTGAAAGACAATTCCAAGACCGTGGTTCACTAAGTCTTACTGAAGCGCTTTAGAAGAGAACCGGTGAAAGGCAATTCTTTTTAAAAGAACCGTGGTTCACTGAGTCTTTCAAATGAATCGCTTCAATTGAACCGTTTATGAACCGTGCGCCCTTCTCTAATTCCAATGAAGAGATTCAATTGAGTGAGTCGTTGAATTCAAACATCTGTGATTCCATGTTTGTAAAGAATGTGTTTGGATTCTCTTTTCCGTTTTATTTTTTGTAATTAGAAATCGTTTGGTAATTTATGAATACATAAGACAATCATTTTCTACGCTACAACATTTTTAGAAATGGTAAGTGCGTATATTTACTTAAATTAAGGTTCTTAGTATTAATTGATAATTTGTATCGTTTTAGGTTAGTTTCAGTTTGTTAAAATTAATATTTAAATAGAATAAAAAACATATTCGCTTGGAAAAATTAAACTTAAAACACCTTATACACAATTAAAATAAAACTTAAAACACCTTATATACAATACAATACAGTTGCAAAGCAAACATTTGGATAGATTTGATTTTTATTTTGAAATAATCATTACTAATTTAAGAGGTAAACAGTTTTACTTGTCTAGTTAGTTTCTTATCAAACTTTGTTAATGTGTTTATTTATGCCCTAACTAGTTATTTTGTAGCCATATTCTAAAGTAATATTTGTATACATTTACCAATAATACAGTAAGCTATCATTTGACATATATGAATTGTCAATAATATTTAGTACAGCCATATGTTACCCAAATATAAATATTTGTTGATTCCATCTTCACGTGAGCTACTAGTATTCACTAAACACTTTTAAACTTGCCTATAATAGCACTTACTTTGCTTGTTGAGGACGGCCGTTTCGGGAGATGTGTCCTTTTGTCAACTCAGACCGTAACTGATCTCAAGGTTTACGTAGGTTAGGGTGGGGGTGGGATATTTTGGTGGTGTGGGTGTATTAGGAGTTATGATGTCAAAAAGTGTGTGTGAGTTGTTATGTAATTGTGTATTGAGTATGTGTGTAGGGTGTAGTTTGAAGTGCCTGTATATTTCGTATTGTTCGCTTGTGTAGCGTTGGTTATTTCTGTGTTGTCTATGAAGAATTTGTAGGTTAGATGTTATGTCTTTGTAGTCATGTTTTGTGGAGTTGAGATGATCGGCGAAGTTTGATTGGTAGTTATTGTTTTTGAGTGCTTTTATATGTTCTGCAAGAACATATACAGGCACTTCAAACTACAGCCTACAAACATACTCAATACACAATTACATTACAACTCGCACACACTTTTTGACATCATAACTCCTAATACACACAAAATACACCCACACCACCAAAATATCCCACTCCCACCCTAACCTACGTAAACCTTGAGATCAGTTACGGTCTGAGTTGACAAAGGGAAACATCTCCCGAAACGGCCGTCCTCAACAAGCAAAGTAAGTGCTACTATAGGCAAGTTTAAAACATTTAAAAGTGTTTATCAAATATAAATACAGTATAAACAAATAAAATATTAAACCTATTGCACATATATAAACAAGACAAGATTAATTACATAGTCTAGTAAATATCATATTCCTCTAAGGAAAAATTGTGTGCAAACAAAAATGACCGGTAAAATAACTTCAACTAGTAGAGCACAACATACAAACAATGTTACTCACCCTCGACTGAGCTGAGTTAACCCCACAACCTTTGCGAACATACCCATTCATTTATATATCCTTTGCTGATAAAGTTCTGATGTATTGGAAGTTGCATTGCTCAGTAACAGTTAAATATATATTACTGTAAGTTATCATTTTGTCATGGGTTTGAAAGAGTTTAAAATAAAAAGATGCTTGTGATAATGAGTCATTGAATGGTTATTTAATAGTTTAGACTAATTTGTTGTTCTTTTCAAGTCAAGTTCAACTTAGAGTTAGATAAATTTATAGTCTAAAGACAGAACATTGACAATGCTGTAGTCAATAATAATGTTTATGTTACTGTAATTTAATTAAACCGATTACTTCATTAATAAAAATCAATTGTATAGATCTGTATATCTAAATATGTACATTCATATAGCCTAGTAATTTTTTTATTGTTATATGAGTGACAGCTAAATAACTGAAATTATTTTGATTTAATGAAATATAATATTAAACTACTTCTTTTACAGTATTCATTGCTACATCGGAAACAAAATGCACATGAGAACACAATTTGGTGTGTAGCTTGGGGTAGGGTAAAACCAAAGAAAGATGAGGTTAATGGAGAAGGTGATAATGGATCTAGGTATGTAAAAAATAAATATATATTGTCTACATTTATATTACTAGACCTACACAAACCTTAGAAATCCTATTATTGTGTTTATAACTAAACGGAGGCATAGTTTAACAATGAATTAATTTTAAATATATTTGGATATGCTATTTTAATTTAAAATTATAATTAAAAATATATTTTTTTAAAATTAAATATATATATATATATACACACACATACAGTAATATCCCATACTTACGCGACAGGTGGGACCGAGCGATAACCGTGTAAGTTGAATTCACGTAAGTCGGGGTATCATTTTACATACAATCACGTAGGAATCATGTTTGATTGGGACCAAAGACTAAATAAACTAATAATTTAAAAGAAAAATGTGTATGTAATAAAATCCTAAATACATAATACAACAAAAAATTATATTATATACATACATATTGCAAAGAAGTTATTTTGACATAGAAGACTTCATAGAATCTAGTAAATTTGTTTAAAGAATTGAAGATGTTTTCTTCTCACTCAGAATTTCCTTCTAATTTGCTAATTTTTTTGTTTTGTGGTAGAAATACGCTCATCATAGTATTCTGTGTTTTCCAAAATTTGTAAACCTTGTTCAATTAAAATAGAGCCGTTTGTCAAGTTTCTAACCGTAATGTCATCTTCTACGTCAACTGGGCCTGAAGAATCTGCTTTTTTAAGTTCTTCCTCTTGCTCACGCATTTTTGAGCTTATCAATTAATTGTCAGCTCCTGGTTGTGTGAATCCAGCAGTTCTTGAACGTCATCACTATCCACTTCTAAATTTGTTGTCTGACAAAACCGACAACTTCTTCAATCACATCAGCAATTTCATAAGACTCTGGCACTGATTCCACTTGAGTTTCAGTGGGGGAAAGATAGACACACTTTTTCAAATGCCATCCAAATTTTGTTGTGAAATTTCATTCCAAAATTGTCCAATGATTCTCAAAGCATTTAAAACATTGAATTGTTTCCAAAAATCTTCAACAGAGATCTCTTTGTTCTGTCTCATAGCTTCATGCAGATGCGCAAATGACCTTCTTGTTTAATAAGCTTTAGATGTTTTGACAACTCCCTGATCCATTGGGTGAATCAAATTTTTTGTGTACGGTGGCAAAAATATCACTTTCACTCGTGTTTCGAAATTAGTTAAAGTAGTAAGAAGATAGCTAGGTGCATTGTCAAATAATAGGAATTACTTTCAAAGGAATTTGTTTAGACTCGCACGTTCGTTTTGTGGTATGAACTGATGACCAAACCAGTCCTCAAAAAAAGCTGTCACCAAGTCTTCCTATTCAACTTCCGAATCACGGAAAGCTAGCTTTAGAAATATTTTTTATTGCCTTTTGATTTTCTGAGCAATAAATTATGAAAGGTTGCAAATTACAGCCAACAGCTGTATTTGCGCCAAATATCACTGTCAATAGGTCTTTGGCGGCCTGAAAATATTTTCTCTTCATGAGCATTTTCTTCCAGAACAGGCCAGTTTCTGCGTAACGCAGACAGCATGATTTAACTTGGGAAACGCGTAAGACAGGGTAGTATATATATATATATATATATATATATATATATATTTATATATATATATATATATATATATATATATATATATATATATATATATATATTTAGGTTAGTTTTGGTTGGTAAAGATTATTTAGATTTTTTGGACTAGGAGACTGACAGACTTACCTTGGTAAGAGTCCACTCTGTAGTCTTGAAATAGAAACACATAAAAGCCTTTAAAAGCTTTTATGTGTTTCTATTTCAAGACTACTGAGTGGACTCTTACCAAGGTAAGTCTGTCAGTCTCCTAGTCCAAAAAATCTCTCTCTCTCTCTCTCTCTCTCTCTCTCTCTCTCTCTCTCTCTCTCTCTCTCTCTCTCCCCCCTCTCTCTCCCCCCCCTCTCTCTCTCTCTCTCTCTCTCTCTCTCTCTATATATATATATATATATATATATATATATATATATATATATATATATATATATATATATACATATATTATATATTACATGTGTTTATACTGTATACACATGCACTTATATCACATATGTATATATATATATATATATATATATATATATATATATATATATATATATATATATATCACTTATATTTCAATGCACTTAAACAAGAGTCTTAATTGGTCTATTAGTGAGTTGACTTTTGAGAACTATTAATTGACTTTTATCATGTTTTGAAATCTGTATTAATCAGATGTCCAGACGAGTAGTCTTTCCATTAACAATACTATAATATAGCATCTGTAAAACTAGGTTTTGTTATATTTTACATATATTTTTTTCTGGAGTAATTGCTGCTGAAAATATATTTATAAGGTTTTATTCCAATATAACAATTAACATGTCACTAATGCTAATTCAGGAAATGCATGTGATTCATTGAAGTTTTTTTTAAAACTTTTTCAGAGACTCAATTGCATCTGATACAGAACCTATGGATTATATTGTATCAGGCTCGGTAGATGATGTTGTTAAAGTATGGGAATTCAAAGAAGACAGTTTAGACTTTAAATATAATCTTGAAGGCCATTCACTGGGAGTTGTATCCATTGCTGTCAACTCGGATTCAACAAGTAAATTAATATTTTTATATATATTTGTGTGTGTGTGTGTGTGTGTGTGCCTGTGCTTGTTTGTAGAACTGAACTTGTGTAAAAGCTCTTGGTAAATTGACATACAATGTATTGCAACATAAATAAGAATTCTTATAATTAACTACAAAGGGAGTAAATTAGTTACAAATTTTTTCTTTGTAGTGAATGGTTTTCCTTGTTTATATTATAATGTAAACTAAGTACTTTATTGTTATTAATTTACGCAAAATAATATAGGTGCTATATTGTTGAAAAAAATTATTTTCATTTAAATATTTTCCCAGTTTTAAAAAAAAGTTCCCTCTGAGAAGTGTAAAATTAAGGTTTTACTATAGGGTAGATCCTTATTGCCCTTTTTAAACCTGGGCATTCCTTATAGGGGACTAGGACTTTGTAGATAGATAACATTATTTTTTAGCTGCTTAAACAGGTGCAGCAAAGCCCGCATCAGTTGGGAGCTTACTCACCTATAACACATTGTTCTGCCAAATATCATTCTTCTTAAAAATTATGCAAGGGAATTGTAAATAGTGTAGAATATTACTAATAATTATCTTACTAATTTATTGAATGTTTATACAAGTTTTGTTGAATGAAAATTTTACAATATCCAATGATGCTGTAACCAGAATGCCATTAGTTTGATGTGTGAAGCCTGTTAAAACTGCATCAAAGGATACAGAGAACTATAAATAGTATGTTATATCATATTTATAATACTTACTTATCAAAAGCTAACAATTTTTTTTATAGACAAATATCTTACTATTCTCCTCAAAGCTGTAACTAGCCTAAATCATGATTACTATTCATTAGAATTACCTCAAAATAGTTCCACCATCAATCTGAAAACTTCCTAACAAAAATTTGTTCCTCCTGTTTACATTGCAGTATCTGCATCATGTGTTAACTGATTTTTAATAGCTGTAAATAAAACTAAATTTACACTTTTAAACCAAATTTAATTAATTTTAGCGGTTTTAAATTTTTTTATTTCTTTTTATTAACTTTTTACTGTTTTTTTCCTCTTTTTTTGTATTTTAACCATTTTACAAGAATTTTTGCTTTATGATAGACTTTCTTTAACTCTCAGCCACAATTAGTCCGTTATAATGAGGTTCTACTGTTCATATAAATTGGTACATAAGATAAAGGGTTATCAGGAAATTATATATTTCTGGGGAGCTAAAATCTGCAGATGTTGAAGGTGGTGAAGAGTTTAAAATTAAATTTAAGTCCATCATTTCTGATGAGGAACTCAGCTTGTCAAATATACAATGCTGATGAGACTGGCCTGTTGTGGCGTTGAATACCTAATTCTACCCTAGCCAGTGGGGATGAGAAATGCGTAAAAAGTTTCAAGAAAAATAAAGATTGGTTAACAGTACTGTTTTGCACTAATGCATCTGGTGATCACAAAATTAAACCTTTTGTGATAGGGAGATCATTGAGGCTTAGAGCCTTAAAAGGTATAAACACCTTACCTGTGGCATATGGCGCACAATCAAGTGCAAGGATGAATCAAGAATTGTTTAAAATCTGGTTCTTTAAAGATTTTGTGCCAGCTGTTGAAAGCATTTTAAAAAAATTTAAAATGCTTAAAGACAGTAAGACTATTTTATTTTTAGACAACTGCAAAGCGTATTCTGATAAGGATGAACTAGTGTCAGGTAACATTTCTATTGTATATCTTCCTCCAAATAATTATATCCCTACTTCAACCAATGGATCAAGGAGTTATATAGAACTTCAAGTCTCATTACATACATTACTTTGTACAGAATTTACTGTCATCGGATTGCAATGTTAGAGATTTTCAAGGACAGTTCTCTATTAAAGTGCTTTATTTGCTACTCCTTTTGCTTGGAGTGAGGTCAAACAGGAAACTTTGAAAATGTCCTGGCGTAAACTCTGGCCTGAAGTAATTAATCAAAATGATAAAATCAATGAAAGTGAAACAGTTGATGATAAATTAGAAGAAGGTTTAGGTGTTTTGCCTTTAGAGAACCTATGTCACAGATGACTCAAGGAGAAATCACAGAGTGGGTTAAAGTAGATATAAATGAGCCAACAGAAGAAATACTGACAAAGGCATTATACAGAGCGTGATCAATCCAACAGTCTCCAAAGACGTTGACTCAGATAAAGATGATGTGGATGACTGCAATAACATCACTTGGAATCAAGCAGCTGATACCTTGAACACTTTCATAAAATTGTCTAAACATTGCAGTTTGTTTAATGATGCTAAAATAATGAAGCTCCACATCATTGGAAATGACGATAAAAAAAAACGAAGGGAGAAAACTAAAAATTCATCCGACATTCGTGATTTGTTTAAAACTGCCAACAAGAACAGTCCCAGACGAGTTAGACAACAGTAGACTGAGTTTTTTTAGTCTTTACTATTCATGTACAATACATATGTACATACAATGTACATATTTGAGCTGTTTCAATAATAAAAGTTGGTTATTTGTACTGTGTTGCTTATTTTTTCAATTTTTCTGATCAAAAATTCTGTAATCCGGAATACAGTAGAACCCCTCAAATCCAAACATCCGCAAAATCCGATCTTGATTTGATGAAAAACCAAATTTTAAAAAAGTATTTAAAATATAATGAAATATGTACTGAAAGTTTGCTACTTAGGTGAAACAGGAATGAGATGTGTAATATATTGGAATCGACACTGTAAAAACATGATATAATATGAAGGCCTATACTGTACTACTGTATCACTTCATTTCAGTAACATAAAAATAAAGTCAAACATTAAACTATATGTTTCACTTAAAAAGAAAAGACACAAATACATAACTATGTTTTTCACTCAAAATCAGTAATCTTTATCTGGCAAAGAGACATAAACCTTCACGAGGATGCGATGTCGCACCACCGTGCATTAGCATAACATCATTGGGTGTTGCAGCTGCATGTTGTTCTACATAACGCAATGCAAAGTCGAGAGGCAAATTCAACAGCATTCGTAGAGGCAGCTTTTTCCTCGCTGTTGATCCTGGACCATAGACACCATGTCATGCTCGGTATATTCTTCATTGTTATCTAGTGCTGTCCTCTGTTCCAGACAACTTTCTTCAGCATCTTTACAACCTGGTACTTTTTGAATGAGCTGAAGGAGCTTAGTTTCATCATTCCGTGTTCTAAGTGGTGTTTCCACAAATTTGAGGCTAGGCCAGAGCTTCTTCCAAGATAGATTCCAGGATTCAGCTACCCAGTAAATTACATCCTTTATTGCAATTGTCTTAAGTTTTTCTGGAATACAAAGAGAACAATTTTCTTCAATTAATGTTTGTAGAAGCTTTTTTCTGTGGCTTAGTTTTATATTCTGCAGCACACCTTATTCATAGGCTGAAGCAACGATGTCACGTTAGGTGGGAGAAAATCTGCTTTTATGTCTTTACATACCAGCTGCATGCCTGAAGGATGTGAAAGAGTCTATCAAAAGTAGAGCTTTTGGTGGCAGTCCATTTTCTTCATTAAATTTTGTTATTGTAGGAACAAATTCATTTTTGAACCACTCCTTGAAAATATTACCCGTCATCCACGCCTTACACTGATTTCTGTAATGAACAGGAAGAGCATTCAAGTTCATATTTTTAAGGTCTTGTGACTTGGCAGATTTTCCAATCACCATTAATGGTAGCTGATTTGTTCCCGCTGCGTTACTGCAGGCTAAAACTGAGACGCTGTTTTTTTAAAGCTTGGAGCAGAAGATTCCTCTATAGAAGCAAGACTTTTAGTGGGAAGGGCTTTAAAATTCTATCCCGTCTCATCCGCATTATACACTTACTGGGGCGAGTAATTTTGAGACTAAATCAAATCTGTGAATTCGTCTAACTATTCTTTTGCAGCAAGATTATCAGCTGACAACTTCTCCCCGCTTACCGTCATTAGTTGTCTAATTCCGTGCCTTCTTTTCCATCTATCCAACCATCAATTGCTAGCAGTAAGTTTTCACTGTTCACTAATGTGTTTAACTGTAATGCCTGTTCTTGTATTAATAAACCACTAATAGGAACTCCTTCCTGCCTCTCTTGTGTAAACCATAAAAATACAGCTTTGTCAATTTTTTCATTGACAATTTTTTTCGTGTGATGACGTTCCAAAGACTTTTCACTTGCAGCACTGCAAAATTGTTCAACTTTTGCACTATTTTTTTTTTCCAATCACTTATTGTAGCCTTACCAACACTAAATTCAACAGCCAATATTGTCAAACTTTCCTCTTTGTCTTACTCGCATTAACACTTCAAACTTGAAAAAAGGTGTACAGTACAGTATTGATACAGAAATATGTAATGAATGCTCTAATATTGTTCGTTAATAAAAAAACGTCCTTCAGCAAATCTGAACTTTTTCGGCTAATCCAAACTTTTCCAAATCTGAACAGGCTATAGTCCCAATTAGTTGGGGTTTGAGGGGTACCACTGTATTTTCTAATCTGGCATGTCTCAAGTCTCAAACGTACCGGATTGCATAAAGTCTACTGTAGTATTATTTATTTACTATGTAAAAAAATTTTACTGTTTGCTAAACAAAAATAAGTTGCTGTATGTAAGTTACAAAAATAAGTTTTAATACTTTATATTTATATTTAAATAAGTCCAACTCTGATATTCCGAATTTAAGTAGTCCAAAACTCCCAATAATCCGCAATGATTTTCAAAAGTATCAAAACTAGAAAAATATAAATGGCTATAAGAGAGCTTCAAAGAAGAAAGCCAGTTATAAAACTCAGCTCACATACTTTATTTGAGAATACTACTTTTCAATGTTAAAACCATTGTCAATTCATTCTAAAATTAATTGACCAACCAAAGTTTCATTCATTAATTCTTGATCAAAAGCTACGCAGGAGGTTTATTTATCCAGTTGATGTTCTAAAAAAATAAATGTTCTTACTTTGGCATTGAAAAATGTCTATTCTTTCAGAAATACATTAGTGTTACTTTAAAATGACGCATTATTTTAAAGTATATCATTTTAGGTAATACATAAACAAAGATGAGCTTTAACAAATACAGCCAGTCGGTAAGAATCTATCTTAGATATTCTGGAGCATTGCCATGAATCATAATGAAGGATGAAATGAATATAATACCAAATGGCTTTCATGAATGCACATAGAACAAGTAATAAAGGGTTAGTGTTATCCCTGTATTCAGTTGGAATAAGCTGAAGTAATTGTTTAAAGTAATTTCTGGCAAGAAACTGTCATATCATTCCTGCATATTATGAACTGCCATACATGGGTTTGTCATCAAATTGGATTCTTCTGAAGAATTGAAACAAGGCTCATTAGAAATGGTTGTCCCTGTATAAGAACTCTGACAGAATATTTAGAGTTGAAAAAGAACACGAAGAAAAAATACAATTTGTTATACAATTTATTATAAATAACAAATTTATAAGTTGCTTATTTTACAACACGCCTTAATATTTAGTAATTTTAGCAATGTAAATTGAATTTTACAAAAAATATGTGATCTATTCACAATTAATTTTTTAACAACTAAAAAATAACTTTTTATTGTTAAATAAACCTTCAAATTCTTTCAAAGAAATTCTTGATATATCGTCTGTATTTCTTTTTTTAAAAAAACTATTTTTCCAAACAGTGATAGCAAGCAGCTCTTTAGACTCCAGCTTGAGATTATGGGATGCGTTATCTGGTGAGGTAATTCGAGTTATGGAAACAGGCCCTGCTGATGTTTGGACTGTAGCATTTTCACCAGACAACAAGTATGTGATATCTGGAAGTCATTCTGGAAAAATAAACATGTATGCTGTGGATTCAGGAAAGCAAGAGAGAACGTTAGATACCAGGGGGAAGTTTACACTCAGTATAGCCTATGTATGTATTCTTTCTTTGTATGGAGTATAATTGAAATGTGTACAATTTAATTAGATTTATTTCCTCCTTGTTTTAAAATTTTAATGCAAAATCTAATGCAGGCTTGTTTTTATTATTAAATCTTATGAAGTAAATTAGAGTTTGATTACAGTAAATAGATTGCAGGTATATTATAGTTCTGACATATACTTGAGATTTCAAGGTTCAGATTATTTAAGATTTCCTTTAATATTCTCTTTACTAACTAGCTTTTATAGGGCCTTTATCTTTTCTTAAACTTTATATTTACTTTGTTAAGAAACAGCAACACTGACTAGCCTAGATAGTAACCTACTAGAAATTTCTTTCTTGTTTGTCACATTTTGTGGTTACCTAATCAAAGTACGTCTTGGTAAACTCTCCATAGCTTGAGTCCGTAAATAATAAAATCAAAATATGCTAGCAATAAGTGTAGAAAATTAATTTATATTTGTTGATTCTATCTTCATGTGAGCTACTAGTTTTCACTAAACACTTGTAATATTTACAAGTGTTAGTAGAAACTAGTAGCTCACGTGAAGATGGTTTCAACAAGTATGAATATTTATTAATTTATATTCAAAGCTTTTCGTTGATAAACAGTAGCAACATCATCAGGAATAAATATCAATATTCATTATATATATAAAATATGAGACATATTATAAAATATTTGTTGACAACAAATATAAGTAAGTGCTACTATAGGAAAGTTTGTAAATATTACAAGTGTTTAATAATTTATATTTAGTGCATGACATTTACCCTCTAAATGAAAAGTTTTCCTCTAATAATTGTATTTCTTCTAGAAAGGTTCTAATAGCCATAGATTTTTCTTCTCTGTGAGTCAGCTTTAAAAGTTTTTGACTGTCTTATTCAGTTACGTATTTTTTATCTTTCTCCTTTTTATGAAATAATAACTGTTTTCAATTCTGTATTACAGTTTTTTAGTCTGTTTATAAGTCTACAATTCTATCTCTTTTGGTGCTTACAGATTTCATTTCTTTCGCTCTTAAAGGAAGATTATTATTTATTATGTCAAGAAAAGGTACCTTAAATTTAGATCTAATATAGACTGATATGAGGAAGTAAACACTACAGACGTGTCACTCTCTCCACTATTTACATGCAGTATTTTGTAACTTATTACATCCATTCTAAGTGAGGATATTTAAAATACTGAGATATTAGTATTAAAACGAAAGGAAATGATATTTGATAAAATATTCTTTATGAATAATTACCCTCTCCAAAAAAACTCATACTTTCTTATACAGAATTTCAAAAACCTCAAAATAAGATTCTTGTATTTCAGATTGGTCTGCGCCCAATACAAAAATAAACAAATTTCTTAACGTTTTTAAATTTCTTCTATTAGTTCATACTCTTCGATATATATCTTCCACATATTTTCAATCGTTAATAAAATAACGTTTTTATTCATTCAATCAAGTTCAAATACATTTTTTTAAATCTGTAGTGGATGACAATTGATGTTGATACAGTTTTCCAAATACATATTAAAATATACAAATTGGGGGGGCGGTCTAGGTAGGATTCGAAATGAGTATCTTCATGTTTGAAGTCTAGCACTTTTTGGCACTGGACCACCTTTCCATAGCTAGAAATGAACTTCTCAAAATAATGAAAAAAAAAATAATAAAGCATATAATTATTAACAAATGAAAATAATAGTCCAGCGCCATACATAGAAAGGAAAATGAAAAATTGCAAACAAATTCACTTCCTATTTTGCCACTTAGTATTGTTATTCTGGCATATGTAGGCCTATATACATATTTATATTAATTGTAATTATAAAATAAAAAGAAACTAAAATGAGGGTTTTCTTTCTTTATTAATTTAAGTAGAGAGACTTTAAGACTTAAAAAAAATATATTACTTGTTTTTTATAAGTAAGATTTTGAAGTGAGGGAAGTGATACTTTTTGTCTACATTTTTTGCATGATTTCAGATAAACAAAGGATATGATTAGGTAAAAATATCTTTTGTTTATTCATCTGGACTTTCTACTTTATTCTCGTATTCAAGAAACACTTCTGAGAATATTCTGAAAAAAATTGAATCTTTTCACTTTTGGAAGACATTTTGTACCACACGATTGTGTTGTTTTGTCAAAAAAACTACAACCTTCTCAAACTTTAAATGATAAACATATCCTATTAATTCATAAAAGGTTTCACTTTTGACTTAATACAGTACTTTTTGAAGTTAAAACTTTTTCTGGTTGCCTGTACAGACTGCAACTGTGCATATAGACACATATTGTGTAAGGGGAAACTGGAATGTGATATGAGTTTTTAAGAAATTCCAAAGGTACTATATCCATTTGGTATTCCAAGCTATTACTTGCTCCTTAAATTGTTAGCAGAAATCGAACAAAAAGAGTAAATTAATAATTAATTCCTATGAAAAATTTAGTAATATAGACAGACATTTAGTAAAATACTCTAAAAAGGTTCGTAAGTTCATAGAAATAATACAAAATATTTGGACAAAATGGTTTTGAGTAGAGATTTTAATAAAGATTTTGCGTCACAACCATTAATTTATTTCCTACAAGAAGATTTAGAATTATATACAATTTCTAGCAATAAACTAAAACACTACAAAATATGGTACACAATAGATGTAGTTTTTACAAGATATTTGGATAAATTTAGTTTCAACATATTTATATCTCATTCAGTTATCTTGAGAAAATCGTATTGTTTTTAGAATATGATAAAAATAACAATGATTCAAATAATGTTAGTACTGAAGAAATAAATAAAATGACATGAATAACATTAAGATTTTGGGGTCTTTTGCATTATACGACCTGCACTATATTCCACGCAAAAACACTATATTTCAATAAAACACACACAACATAACTTAACCTAGCGAACATAACAAATGAATTCCTTAAACTGTTGGTGGCCAAAAGCCAACAATATCTTTTATTATTTGTTCGAATGCATCGATCTCTTTATATCAGTGCCGCCAAAGAAATTCACATAAATAGGAATCAAGCAAGTCTCTCCTGGTTCCGCACTCTTTCCGGTTCCGCCTTTTTGCTGACGCCCATAAAGACTCGATTTGTTGAATGTGAGCTCCTGTATACGGGTCAACGAAATTTTCGGAGTTATTCACCGTCAAATGTTTAAACAGCATCCCAGGAATATTTTCAATACCGGCGTAAGAAGACCACATATCTGATATTATTGTAGTACCCGGTTCAATACACTCTGTGATAACGTTAAGTAGCATTGCCGAAGTTCTATTCGGAACAGCATACATGAAACATTGTTTATCCTCGGTGCAAATACCGCCGAACACCCATTGCTGTGGGTAAACTCTACCAACGTTGTTTTTCCGTTTTGAAAAACACGATTCATCAATTTGAACAGTTTTATTTACACCGCCAATTTTTCTAGGATTTTTAAGCAGAGAATCAGTGCACACTTCCCTCAAAAATTAAAATAAAATTTGTCTTGCTGACCTAAATAGGAGTTGACTTAATTTTTTTTCCTTAGTACTTGATTCTGAGATATAATAAATTGTCTGTCCATTAATAGTGAAATTGGTGTTGTTGTATTTGTTTTCTTGTCTTGTACCACTTATGTTTTAAGTCTTTTAAACTAGTAATTTCATGCACTTATTTTTTCAACTTCTATTTCTGTCTCCTTTTATATTAGAATATCATGTATTAATAACAGATATTAAGTTGTTTTTCAACTTCCATGTTAGCTTTTTAAGTCACTCACTACTTAATGCTAATAAATACATTGAATGTATAAAATTAGTATTGACTACGGATTAAAAAAAAAAACAATAATTACTTCTGTACCAACATATGTAGTTGTTAAGTGACAGAAATAACCATTTAAACATTTTATCTCTATCTCTTATGATCTTTTAGAGCCCGGATGGAAAATACATAGCATCAGGGGCCATTGATGGCATCATTAATATTTTTGATGTAGGCTCAGGCAAACTTGTGCATACTTTAGAAGGTCACGCTATGCCAATTCGCTCTCTTTGTTTTTCACCAGATTCACAGTTACTCCTCACAGCTTCTGATGATGGACATATGAAACTTTATGATGTGTAAGTTCTAGATCTAAAAAATACACGTGTCTAAATCTAAAACATAATTCTATCTAATGTTATATATGAAATAAATTTAAAATACAAATACCTACAGCTTCACGCTCATGTGTGTGTGACTTTCACAATCTTCATTTTCTTCGAAACTTGTTTTGTCTATTTATAACCACTGTCTTATAAGCCTGCATGCTAATTTTGCTTGCTATTGTATTTTCTACATGACAACCAGTTTGTGATTAATAAATAAGTCAGGTCACTTTTGTCTTCTAAACTAAAATATACATGATACTTCTAAATTTTCATCACCTTAACATTCTTTTTGTAACATCGACAATGTATCTAATACTATTTTAAAACATCAGATCAACAAATATTACACATTTTAGTTTAGTATCATAACAAAACATAACTACAGTTATATAAAGACACGACCAGCGGTGGTTAGTGTATGTATTTATTTGTAACGAAAACCAAATAAAAGGACTACATTGTGTATTTAGATGTAAAGAATTGGTTTGTGTTGACCAAAAAATCGATTTTTGTAAATTACGGTAATATATTCTTAGTTGATACCAAACAATACAACGTCTCAGTAATCCGACACTTGTAGTAGTTTGGCAGTGTTTTGATCTCATATCTGCCAGATTATTGTGAGACTGTTATTTGTAAAAGAACATCACGACTTTTCAATAACGTGAAACTCATAAAACTACTACCTAAATAAATTAAAATAACCCAAAAATGTAGAAATATATAACTACAAACTCACAGGTACAAAATTTTAAAAACATATACAGATTAATTCTAAACACTGCATTTTTTACAATCATAGACAGTCTGACATCTCATGAAACTTTGCCAACTAAGTCTGTCAGTCATCTACCTAATCCAAATTTGATATTTGGCTATCTAAATCAGGGTGACTAACGATCGAAAATATTAGGAGTTATTAGCAACAAAGATATATTGAGGATTATATGCGAATTTTGATAATTCTTTTATGGTTTTGAAAATTTGATTGCAAATTATAAAGTGGCATGAAAATTTCAAGGGTGGCCGACAGTCGATTGATGACGATGAGCGTCCTGGATGTCCTTCAACGTCAACTGACGACCCACACGTTGACAAAATCAACACCCTGGTGCGCGAAAACTGACGTCTGACCATTAGGGAGCTTTCCGAAGAGTGTGGGATATCAGTTGGATCTTGTTACGAGATTTTGATTGAAAAATTGAAGATGCACCGCGTCTCTGCGAAATTTGTGCCACACCTGATGACCGACGACCAAAAATCCAATCGCGTCCGGGTTTGTCGGGAACTGCTTGATCGTTCAAATGAGGATGAGAACTTTTTGTCAAGAATTATAACCAGTGATGAATCATAGGTGTATGGTTACGACATTGAAATGAAGGTCCAATCATCCCAATTGGTGAGTCAAACGTCCCCAAGACCCAGAAAAGCTTGTCAAGTTTGGTCGAATGTGATGCTGACAGTTTTTTTTTATGCTAAGGGTGTTGTTCACTATGAGTACCTCCCTTAAGGCTCTACAGTCAACCAGATTACCAACATTGAAGTACTGAAACTTCTGAGGGATGCCATCCGATGCAAAAGGCCAGAACTGTGGAGAAGTGATAACTGGTTTTTCCATCACGACAACGCTCCACTCACTCAGCACTCAGAACTCGAGAGTTTTTGGCCAAACACTCGATCACTTTTCTTCCCCCCCCCCCCACTCACCTGATCTTGCTCCTTGTGACTTTTTCTTATTTCCAAAACTCAAAAAACTCCTCAAAGGAAGAAGATTTGAAACGATTTCAGAGATTAAGGCAAATGCGACGAAGGAGCTGAACGCCATTCCAAAAGAAGCGTACCAGGACTGTTTTGACAAGTGGAAACAATTGGGATAAGTGTGTGCGTTGGGAAGGAGAGTACTTTGAAGGAGACCCAGACGTGTAACTTCCAAATAAAGTACATTTTTTTTATGACCTCAGTCCGCGTATTTTTTGAACAGACCTCGTATGCATAATGGAGTATATAAATATGTGTGAAATATAATTCTAGATTTATTTGAGTAATCTTTTATCCCTCCTAATCTCAGTATTTTTATTCATTAAATTAGTTTCTCATCTCATACGTAATGTTTTTCAAACCTTTTCTACAATTTGGGTTAAAACAAACGCTGTAACTGATGCTAGAACGTATAAAGTATTAAATAATAACTTTGCTAACTTCTTTCAATTATCAATTTATTTAGATAAATTACCTAATATTACTTGTAATTTTTGAAGTCGAAAATGACGTCTGTGACTATGTCAAAAGTTGGCCTATGATGTATAGGTCAAACACTGTACAAAATGTTTTAAAGAAATTTTAATTTTGTATTGGAATTTTAATATTATAACCGAGTGGCCACTCTGCATCTTGTAAAAAATTCAATACATTCATCATTACAGTACAGTAATTCCCTGTACTTACGCGATAGGTGTGACCAAGCGATAACCGTGTAAGTCAATTTCATGTAAGTAGAGGTATATTTATACATACAATTGCATAGGCATTATATTTAATTAGGAAAAAAGACTAAATAAACTAATAATTTAAAAGAGAAATGCGTATGCATTAAAATCTTAAAAACATAATACAACCAAAAACTATATTATGTACATACATATTGCAAAGAAGTAAGTAAAAAGAAGTTATTTTGAGATATATGACTTCATAAAATCTAGTAAATTCGTTTGTAGAATTGGAGATTTTTTCTTCTTATGTAGAATTCCCACGTAATTCGCTAATTTTTTTTTGTTTTGTGGCAGAAATATCCTCATCTTTGGACTCTATGTTTTCTAGAATTTGTAAGCTTTGCTCAATTAAACTAAGGCCTTTTGCCAAGTTTCTAACCGTCATTCCATTCTACATCATCTGAGTCTAAAGAGTCTGTGTTTTTAAGGTCTTGTTCTTCCTCACGCATTTCTGTGAGCTCATCAATTAATTGTCAGCTCCTTGTGTAAATCCAGCAGTTCTTGAACGTCATTTTGTCTACTTTTAAATTTAGTTGTCTTGCAAAACCGATCAATCACATCAGCAATTTCATCAGACTTTGATACTGATTCCGCTTGGGTTTCAATGGTGAAAAAATGGACACACTTTTTTCCAAACCTTTTTTCTTATATTCAAAATTTTTTGAGAAATTTCATTCCAAGATTGTCCAATGATTCTCAAAGCATCTTAAACACTGAATTGTTTCCAAAAATCGTGAACAGAGAGCTCGTTTTTCTGTTGCATAGCTTCATGCAGGTGCACATATGATCTTCTTGTGTAATAAGCTTTGAATGTTTTGATGACTGATCCATCGGTTGAAGCAAATTATTTGTGTTTGGTGGCAAAAATATCACTTTAACGCGTGTGTCAAAGTTAGTTAAAGTAGTAGGATGATGGCCAGGTGCTTTGACAATTAATAAGAATTACTTTAAAAGGAATTTGTTTAGACTGACAATAACGTTCGTTTTGAAGTATGAAATGATGACGAAACTAGTCCTAAATAAAAGCTGTCACCAAAGCCTTCTGATTTGACTTCCAAATCACGGGCAAGCTAGCTTTAGAAATATATTTTAATGCCCTTGGATTTTCTGAGCGAAAAACTATAATAGATTGCAACTTACAGTCAACAGCTGTATTTGTGCCAAATATCATTGTCAATCTGTCTTTGGCGGCCTTAAAACCTGAAAATATTTTCTCTTCATGAGCTCTAAAAGTTCTCAAGCATTTTTTTCCAGAACAGGCCAGTTTCTGCGTAACTCGGACAGGATGACTTAAAACCGCGTGACTTGGGAATCGCGTAAGATGGAATAGCGAAAGTCGAGGTATTACTGTACTTATTTATTCCCTGGGTTCTTTGTTAATGTTTTTAAATTGTCCATTCTCTTTTCTGGATTGTTTTATGGTAAATATAGGACTTCAGAAAGGGAATGTCTAGTTGTTAGTAGGATTAAATTATCTCTTGTGTGAAATAAGTCGTTAGAAATGTTTAGATCAAATTCAGTTGAAATATAATGGGTTTACCTTAATCTCCTGTTTTTTACAAAATAAACCACAAATAACCATGACAAAATTAACGAGTGGTAGTTTTATAGAATAAACTATAATTTGTAAATAAAAATAATAAAGATTATTTGTTGTATTTAGTCAACATGCAGATGTTGCTGGTACTCTCTCTGGACATGGTTCATGGGTTCTTGGAGTTGCCTTCTCTCCCAACAATAAGCATTTTGTATCAAGCAGCTCTGACCATTCTGTGAAAGTTTGGGAATTAGCTAGTAGAAAATGTGTTCATACATTTAATGAACATAGTGATCAGGTATGTTTAATATTTTATTAATGTTTATTAAGACAGTAACATTAAATTAAGGTTTGAGCTATGTATTTGCATAGTACTAATGTAACACTTGAATATGAAATGTCAATAGATCATGTACCTGAAAACTTTCTAAACAAAACTGTTATTTTCATTCTCACTCTGTCCATTATTAGCAATATTCACAAAGTTGACTTTATATAAAGATAATGCTCCATAGATACTGCCATTTAAATTACATATCAATCATACAATTGATTTTATTACTATTCAATATCTGCTTAGTATTGTTTGTTGACATAGATCAGCTGCTATTGAATCAGTCAACTATTTTATTCCCCCTTCCAAACTCCAATCCTGGTAGATGACTAAATAACGTTATTTGTCATTCCTTATGTTCTAAAGAGGTCAGGAAAGGAGTAGTGGCTAGAAGATAGCCTGCAAACGACTTAGTGGTAAAATGGAGTCATAGATGTATTTATGGTCTATAGCTACTAATTCTAATAGGTGAAGATAACTTGTGCTAGTACGGGTGGCAGTGGGCTATTGCATCAATCTATGGATTTTTTACATAAATTATCAAAATTAAGAGATTGGCCCAGGAGTAATTTATGTAAACAACATAACATGAAGCCCTCAAATGAATTCTATATCCACAATATACACATACATAGTAGATTTCAGACTACTTCGGGTTGAACTTAATTTGGTCTGATTATATGGCTGTTCCTATTTAATGAAGTTTCAAAATAAAGGGTAATACTTTACTAAACGAGGTGTAACTTCGATGTTTGTCATTTTTACATATGTTGCTTAGGAATAACATGGTATGAACGCAACAATTTAATATCAATTTGTGGAATTAATAAAAAGTACTGAAATATGTACTTACAAAGTAGCAAGTTAGGGTGGATATATCTCTGAAATACAGTGTTCACTGTATAGATCTTAAGGAACTTGTGATTAAATAAAATTATTTTTTTTTTATAATGTTCTTTCTACACTATGTATGATAGATGAAAATTAATTGATTTGTTAGATCTGTGGGGGAATAAATACTTGTTCCAACTAAGAGATAAGGTAAATTAGTTCTTTTGACCTTTTCCAATAATTTATTTGGTTTTAACTATCACACTGAACTAGCATAAATGAATGATATACTTTTGTTTTAATGTTTTAAATAGTGGCTAGATTGCTTTTACATTTTTATAACTAAGAATGCAACAAGGGACTGGGTGAACTATATATAGTTCATCAAAACAAAGATAGTCCTCTATCATCATATCTTTTCCTGAACAATTAAACTGAAATACTTTGATCTACTATTTGCTGCATACTTTATATCATATGTTTTTTTAAAAAGAGGTTTGTTGCAATTTTTAAACAAATATCTATTTTAGACTCTCGTAAAAATCCTTTTCACTGCAAACATGAAATTCACTAAAAGACTGTTTTATCAGTTTTAAAGCTTAGGTAAAATTTGTTTCATCAATGTCATATTGTTGTAATTGGATGATCCACTTCAATTAGACATGTTGACAGGAAAATGTTTTTCTTTATTTAAAAATAAAGTCAATTTTGCTCCGGTATATTTTATTTATTTGACCTTGACATTTTTCTGATATCTTGCTAAATAGTTGATCGGGCTTGGTATATGAGTGATTAGACAATGCCCATAGAGAAATTTTTGAACGGACATTAAATACGAACGGAAGAATTTATTTTTAAATTGGAAACAAAAATGACAATAGCAGTTTAAATACTATTAATTTAATTAAGAAGGAAGAATAAATTCACCTATTTTATTTATACATTTCTCAATATTTTATTTAGTATGAAGAGCTTTTAACCTAAATACACATATTTTGTATGTACTACAGCATAAATATTCAATTCAAAATTTTATACAGAATGGAGCGAAGATAGTTTTTATCCTATCATTTATTATTCACAAAATATTGGAGTTGCTACTTGTATCACTTGTCTAAACACATATTATGTTTATAGTTTGTTTGAATATGGAGCCAGATAATATTGATATTTGTTATTGATATGTTCTATGGTACCAAAATAATAACTATAGTAATGAACTGATCAACCTCTTCTACTATATCATTGTGGCATACAACTGTTGTCAAATCTCTTATAAAGTCTTATCAACATCTGTTGAAGATATTTTCTTTTCATTGGTTGATAAATTTTATTATTAAGAGTAACAAGGCCTTTTTATGTTTTTATCTTCTTGTCTGTAGCCTGCAGTGTTTTTTACATATATTTTTCAGATGTAAATTTTCATTGAAATATTTTAATTTTTTTTGTTTTTATAGTCTAATAGTGTTTCAAACATCTGCTTAGAAGCATTGTTCAGCCTTATATAATTTAAACACAGAATCAACTATTCATGTTTATTTAGTATTAACACTTATGATTTAAGGAAAGTTCTTCCTTATCCACTTAAGGTTACATAAGCTTAACTGCAGATATTTTCAAAAAAGCTAGTTATAGATTTTTTTAAAATAAAGTATTTTATTTTTGCTTTTGTTCTTATTTTCCTTAGCGCTAATTTAGGTCCAAGTTCTATTTTACAGACTGTCATATTAGTCTGTATTGGCATATTTCAATGTTGTCTCATCATTTAATGATTACTGATGTGTATTGAATTAATAAAACTGATTTTATAAATTATTAATTTTCCCCATAAAATTGTGAGGTGTGGTGTAATAGCTAGGATTCACATAAACCATTTTTTTGTGTTTAGGGACAAAAATGCTCTGCCAAAAAATTACTTTCAGTTCCAGGTGGATATCACTTTAAATTTCTTCATTAAGATAATTATTATGTATCTTTCCTGTAATAATATATTGTATGGGCATATTCTATTTTGTCTTCCTTATATATGGCATGTATTTACACTCACTTTATTAAAGTTATTTGTTATAGTGTTTGAACATAGTATATTGCTACTGTGAAAAATCAATACATTTCATTTAGCATCATTAACATTTCTTATTATTTTAAAAAAGCAAGAATATTTTTTAAAATGACTGAATTTTTTTGTATAAACATTTTGCTCAGTTTTGTTCTCTCCAAGAGAGATAAAAAGCTAATAACAACATAATAAAGTCTGACTCTGGCAGGTATAATGCAGCAAGTAGAAAACTATAATATATAGAAAAGGTATTCATCACATTCATGTACAAGTGACCAGATTATTCATACCATTTCAAGTAAGTTTCAAATCTCAGCCCCACTAAACCGGATTAACAATATTTGATTATTTGTTTTTATATGAATAACTTGTTCAATCTCAGTTATAATAACATAGCCTTATCACTGCTCTTTTCTTGTCATCAAATTACTACTTTGAAATTTCTTAAACTTTTAACCAATTATGCAAAAATATTTGTACTTCATTGTTTTTTCTTTCAGGTTTGGGGAGTAAAATTCAATGCAGATTCAAATAAAATTGTATCCATTTCTGAAGATAGAAGTATTAACATTTACGATTGTCCGATCTAAAATTTGTAATTTAAATTGACTTCCATACAATTTATGAATATTATCTTAAATTTGTGAATAAAAATATATATAATTTTATGTTTTTGTTTTGTGATTATGATTAACTGGTGCAACTTTTTTATTATATATTGCCGCCAAAAAGAGCAAACTGTTCTAATTGTCGCTGCGAGAGACCGACAGCTGACTGATAGTAAAATAGCTGAGCGGGCAAAGTTTAATATTTCCGGCATAGTTTTAAAAGGAAATAAGGCGAGTCGTAGACAGAGACCCAGACTAGCAATTCGAGAGAGAAGACGTCTTCCTGGCAACCAACGGACTGCATCCGGCCGAATGATAGCTTCTTAAGGAATCCAGTAAGAGATAACATAAGTCCTAGTAACAACAACAAGTAGTAATAACAAGTAAACGATTTATTTAATGTTCCTTTTTATATTTGTTAATAATTCGTACTTTTATTTGAACGCATACTGTTCACAGCCTTTCGGAGGATTTCATGTCATTTAATTGTGCTAATTAAAATTAAATCGATGAATTCCCGTTTTAATAAATCCTCCGACGGCAGTAGCGTTTGACTGGTGATGGTCCTGCCATCTATTTCTTGGAAAATGAGGTGTCGGTAAAGTGACCCTGTCTAGTAGGGAAAATAGGTGAAAATATTCAATACAAATAGAAGATAAAAACCTAAGAAAATGTACTACATATTCTCAAGCACTGAAGCGTTTAGGAAGTGATAAAAATTTTACTTATTTGACAACTAGAATGAAAAATAGTGCCAGATCTCGTCAGTCGGTAGATATGTGTCTTACTAATCTGCAAATGAGTCAATGAATATATAAAGTACTTGGGCATGTTTATTTTTTTTGTGATTGATATACAGGTAGGTTCCTACTTTTAGTCGCAATAAAACATTTAGAGAATCAAACTATTTGGTCACTATTTTTAATTTATTCCTCCTAAGTTATATTTTTATTAGCTAATAGTTATTATATATATATATATATATATATATATATATATATATATATATATATATATATATATATATATATATATATTCTTGATATTTAACGTTATCCATTGTTTTTCCGTTGCATATATATATATATATATATATATTGAATTTTTTTTAAACCTAGTGAACTCATTATAACGGTTATTAAATATATTTTTTGAGTGTTAACATAATATTTCAATGTAATAGAGATAGACTTTAACCAAATTGGTTTTAGATAAAAATTAGATTATTATTAGAAGCTATTAATTGCTACAATAAATTGTATGTTTTTTTTCAGTAAATTGTGTGCTTTAAATATGAGTTTTCATTTTCAGTTACTTTTCGTTCACAATATTGACAATAGAGAATGTTAAAAATATATAGAAGGAGAGTCGGTATATTGGTTGACAATCTCAAATTATTCTACAACAATTTGTAATATAGTAATACCTCGACTTATGCTACCTCGTCTTACGCGATTCCCAAATTAAGCAGTTTTACATCATGCTGTCTGAATTACGCAGAAACTGGCTTGTTCTGTAAGAAAATGTCTAAAAGAACTATTATAGCACATAGAGAGATAATATTTCCAGGTTTTAAGGCCGCCAAAGACCGATTGACAGTGATGATTGGCGCAAATACAGCCGGTGACTGTAAGATGCAACTTCTCATAGTTTTTCGCTCAGAAAATCCAAAGACATTATAAAATATTTCTAAAGCTATCTTGGCCATGATTTTAAAAGTCGAATCGGAATGCTTGGGTGACAGCTTCTCTTTTTGAGGACTGGTTTGATCATCATTTTATACCCCAAAACGAATGTTATTATCGGTCTGAACAAATTCCATTTAAAGTAATTCCTATTAATTGACAATGCACTAGGCCATCCTCCTACTACTTTAACTAATTTCGGTACATGCGTAAAAAGTGTTATTTTTGCCACCAAACCCAACTAGTTTGCTTCAACCGGTGGTCCAGGGAGTGATCAAAATATTTAGAGCTATTATACAAGAAGATCATTTGTGCATCTGCATAAAGCTATGAGACAGAACAACGAGATCTCTGTTAAAGATTTTTGGACACAATTCAATGTTTTATATGTTTTGAGAATCATTGGATAATCTTGGAATGAAATTTCACAAAAACTTTGAATGTCATTTGGAAAAAAGACTTTAAATTTCGCCACTGAAACTCAAGCGAACTCAGAGTCTGATGAAATTGCTGATATGATTGAAGAAGGTGTCGGTTTTGCCAGACAACTCAATTTGGAAGTGGCTAATGATGACGTTCAAGAACTGCTATATTTACTCAACCAGGAGCTGACAATTAATTGATGAGCTCATAGAAATACATGAGCAAGAGTAAGACCTTAAAAACACAAAATCTTTAGACCCAGTTGACGTAGAAGATAAAATGACGCAATGCCTAAGTTTAATTGAGTGAGGCTTATAAATTTTGGAAAACATAAGACTCCAACAATGAGCGTATTTTTACCACAAAACAAAAGTTATGAGGAAAATCTCGTGAGAACAAAAAAAATCTTCAATTCGTCAAATGAATTTATTAGATTTTATGAAGCCTTCTATGTCAAAATAACTTTTTTTGATTTATTTCTTTGCAATATGTATGTATATAATATAACTTTTTGTTGTATTATATATTTAAGATTTAATACATACACATTTTTCTTCTAAAGTTAAGAAAGAAGTCTTTAAAATTATATAAGAAGTCTTTAAAAAGTTCTTTATAAATTATTAATTTATTTTGTCTTTGGTCCCAATTAAACATGATTCCTATCTGATTGTATGTAAAATTATACCCCGACTTATATGAATTCGACTTACATGGCTATCATTTGGTCCCACCTATCACGTAAGTACAGGATATTTCTGTACATAGTATTAGAAGTACTCAAGAAATAACAGAAAGCCACAATATTGAAAGAAATAAATCTACTTAAAGGTGTTCTCAACAAAGTCAAGAAATTCGCTATGGATCAAAAAATAATTTGTGGATCACATTCAAATATAACCATAGGAGAAATGAATAACAAATACAGTACACTCCCGATTATCCGTGGGCGGATTAACCGGTTGGCGGATAATCCGGGGTCTGCCATTGTTTTACAAATATCCAATTTTTATTCCAATCAGATTCATGTGTTTAAATTTTCAAACGGTGAATTATGGCATAAATACATATAAGGCTTAATAGAAGTTGAGATGAAGGGAATAGATATGTAATTATGTACGTACTAATTTTTACATTGAAAGGGAATCATCACGACGCGGGCCAGCGAAATAAAATGGGCGAGCAAGGTGGCTATTAACGGAGGCTAGTACGTAGAGGAGCAAGACGACTCTTCATTGTGCGACAAAATGGTTCTCAAGAAACTTAGATCGCACATTAAAGCTAAATCAATGCTCACAAAAAACAGACGAAAGGGACAGATTTTTTTTGTTAAAAAGTGAAAGTATTCTGTGTAAAGGAAATTACCATACATACTTACTTTTGACATATACTTATGTACGTATTGTAAATAGTTAGACATATAAATGTACATGTTATAATCCGTCAAATACATCGACATTTTAAATTGTTTTCTGTATTTATTTTGTCCTTTGAAGATTATATGTGAATTGCATTAACCGAGGTCATTATTTGTGGAACTTATTGTATAATAATCGATTATCGATCGTTTTTCGTATTCTTTGTTCATAGCGGATTATCCGGGGAATTCGGTTATCCGGCGTTTCCGGGCCACCCTATTCCACGGATAATCGGGAGTTTACTGTACCAATATTATATAAAATGTACTTAAATTAAAAAATGAAACACCTGGAATGTGCTTTGCCCATGG
The DNA here is from genome assembly GCA_036971475.1 of Prosapia bicincta. NCBI lineage: Eukaryota > Metazoa > Arthropoda > Insecta > Hemiptera > Cercopidae > Prosapia > Prosapia bicincta. The sequence goes on along the minus strand of JBAIZL010000002.1, from coordinate 230,630,339 downwards.
AGAAGCTGTTTTACCACCTTTAAATCCAGCACTACAACAATTCATATCTGCTCAAAAAATCATGGCACCTTTTAGCAGTTCTTCTGACTTGGTTAAGAACTCTATTCAGTTCAATCTACTCCTTAATCCTGAAGGACGGAACACCGTTGACGGTCCTCTAAGTATGTGTATTATGAAGACCTTTCCTGTAGTACAGTAGAGTCTCGAAATTCAAGCTTCTGTTAAATTCAAGACTATTTCTATTATTTGATCCTATTAAAATGTCCTATTTTAAAATGACCTATTCTATTTGAAAAAAAAATGTGTTGGGCTTCCAAGAAATGTTTATAGTTATAAGAAATGGAAAGGAAATGAGTCGGGCTTTCAAGAAATGTTTATATCGATACGGTATGCAAAAGAAATGAATCGGACTTCCAAGAAATGTTTATATAAAGTTTTATAAATTTATTTAGTTCATCTTTAATTATAGTACTAGGGTTCATTGAAACTCCCATTTTTTCTAATGCACAGGAACATATTTCAGTGTAATCCAAGTTTTTGGTAATTCGAGGGGGGTCTCAGTCACATCTGCCTTGAATTATCTGTACTCTACTGTATTATGAAATTATATAATATTTTAAGGTAAATTTAATAAGACACCTTAAAATTTGTAAAATTGCCCTGTCTCTAAAATAAAATGTTCAAATTCAATAACTTAAGCAATAAAAGAATTTAAAATAGTCTTTTTAAAACAGAATTTAACAGGTTTTACTCAAGGATTATTTTTAAATGATTCAGCAGCTTTTTAATACAATAGTGTAATTAAAGCACGGTAGAAGGTATTTCAAATTTAGCCAGATCAAAATTTTAATAACAATTTTATATTATTTATTAGTGTTAGAAATCACAGTTACATTAGCTGAAAGAGTAATATTTTGTTTAGTTTTCTTCTTTTTAACGAGGAGGAAGCATTTCCAATGATAAATTTACTCCTTCTTCATCTATATTAGAACTCTCATTGGTCAGTCCTTGGAGCCTTTTGTTTTCATTCGTAAGCAGGGTAACCTTCTCCTCATATTTTTCTCTTAGATCTCGAAACAAACCCAGCTGAGTTTGATATTCATTTTTGAGGTTTTGGTTTAATCTAAAAAAGTATTCATTATTAAAATGTAAATGGAAGTAAATTTTCATACTAGTATATGACTGAATTTTGATTTCTATAATTCTTCTATTTTCACATGAAAATTCTCACATGAAATTCTGCATTTTATTAGATGTGAAAAATTGGTACGATACAACGAAATATAAAATTATAACAAATTTTTTAGAGTATTAGTGGATTTATTTACTTACAAATTTTAACATGTAAAATAGTGTTTAAAAACTTGTCTGTAGTAGGGCTTACTTTTTGTATTAAATGAGATGTTACAACAATTTTAGGAGATTTATTCCTTTATTAACTTGGACTGTAAACAACTTCTTGAGTGTTATGATCAGACTAAGAGTTGGTAAAGTATATTACATGGTTCTATGAGATTTTATTGGTTACTACGCAAAATAGCCTGTGTGAATTATTTTGTAATTTGATGTTGAGTATGTATGTTGGACATAATTTAAAAGGTATGACTGGAAATCAGCAGTGTTTTAACTCTGTTTACGGTGCAAATCCATGTCAAATGATTGCAAGTGATTGCTGGAATTCCCAAAAAACCTCTACTTTCAATTTGACAAATGGCCCAGTATAATCAACACATCGCTCAAACGTGGAGCAGTTTGAGTACTTCCTTCTAAGCAAAGGCCTTGTATTACTGAAATTGTTTTTACTTTTAGAAGATAATTTTTTTTTTGTAAAAGTAGAATAGTGATTAAAAATTATGAGAGATCCCTTAATTAACATTGAGGAATATTTCCTACCACTACATTTTTTAAAACATTTTCACATATTTTTTCTGTCTAAATTTCATAATGCAAGAACATAATATCAAGAACAAACATTGTTCATAATGCAAAAGATCAAATTGATAATTTATGGCATTTGTTGTCTATGACAACTTCAAAACCCTTTTTGTTAAAACCTAATATTATATTAACTGATCAGTCTTATAATTCAAGTAAAAAATGTATAATTCATGTAAATTAAATAATAAAAAACTTACTGAGACGAAATGCTGGGAAACATTTATCTTAAACCAATGATTGAATATACTGTGTTGAAAAAACTTTTGTTCCAAACGTTTTCAATAAGTTTACTTTATAATTTTATTAAATTACTCTATTTCTACATTTAAACATATAGTTTCCTAAAAAACAATAGACAGGGAAATTGACAAATTATGAAGTATGTTACAGAGTTTAAAAAACGTGTGCTCTCTTATTGTTCAGGATAATTCACCTTCTACTAGAATTTAACTAAAGATTTGTTAACTTTGTCAGTATGGAATGTGTAAATTTTTTTAAACTTGATGCTAGAATTGATGTAAAGGAACAATTTAAGCAGCAGGAATAGAATTGCTCAGTATTGTAAAGGAAGATTTTCATGGGAGCTTTGGAATTAGGAAATATAGTAACATGTTTTTGGTGTAAAGAGTTTTAGTTAAAAATGTATCTTGTAATAGGTAAAATACATAGAAATTTTGGTTCTAAAATTTGTCTAAGAATTTGGTTCCACATGTGTGTGTGTGTGAAGTAGCATTTTCAAAGATGGATTATTTTGTTGAGAAAACATAGTAACATATTTTTGGTGTAAAGAGTTTTAGTTAAAAGTGTATATTGTAATATGGAAAATACATATAAATTTTGGTTCTAAAATATTTCTAAGAATTTGGTTCCACATGTGTGTGAAGTAGCATTTTCAAAGATGGATTATTTTTTTAAAACCAGTACAATCTCAAATTTTAATGATCTCTCAACACTGTTAAGTTTTAAAAAGTTAATATAATTTTTTGTACTAAGATCAGATAATATTTTCATTCATAATTTATTTATTACGAAGTTATTTATGTAGGTCAATTTATTTGTATTCTTTATTTCCATGAAAACTGACACATTCACTGCAAGCAGAAGCTAGTGGTCACAGTCTTGCTGAAGTAACCATTCGTTTCTTTTTGTGAATGATTAGTATATGTTTAAGCATTTTCATAAGGTTTTTACGTTGTAATAGCTGCAGTGACTTTGGTAATATAAATAACTAGTAAAACCGATTCATTTTTAGAATAATATTAGTGTAGGCCTAGTTATATACTTTTAAATAAAAGCATTCTTAATTACGATTGGATATGATGAAAAAAATGTATTTTTGGGTAATATAAATCTGTGTTTCTTAGAAGGTATTAAAACTACAATACTAATAGAAGTTTAGTTGATTTCTGTTGCAGATAAATTAATGATTACACAATTTAAAGCAAATATTTTCTCTGGTTTGGAATCCAAGTATATTTTAAAGTAGAACTTTAATAAAATATTTAGTGATCACTATATTATACAGCATAACATCCTAATTTAGAATACTGGCAGTATAAAAAAAACTGAGCTGCTTAAATAAAAACGAATAATGAACTGATAATAAAAGGTTATGATTGTTTAGTTTCCATCTTATTACTTACTTTGTAGCTGTACTCATTCTTTCCAATAAGGTGTTGTGACGTTGTCTTTCTGCATTTATTTTTTCCTCCATTTTGTTTATATCAGTTTGCAAATGTTGAACTTCCATATTACGGATACTTAGTAAATCCTTCGTAATTGCAACAACATCTTTCAAGGCATCTGTCTATAGAAAAATACATTTTTATGCTTCATTCTTAATAAACATAAATTTACATTTTGCTCCGTTGTTTCTTTTTTCTTTTGAATTAGGTTAAGTAATCAATAATAGCAAAACGATTGTACAACTATTAATTAAACCAGTTACAGGGAAAATGTTTCATGTAGACAGGTTTTTCATAGAGGGACATTTTAAATACAGCAGAATGATCCTGATCAATATATTGAGATTAATACTTGAGAGAAAAAAAAACACTTGAGAGAAATAAATTATGTTAATGGGCCATTTTCATTTCAATATCATTAACTTTGACTAATATCTTATCATCAGTAATTATTGACTGAGTGAAAGCTTCTAACTTACATGCTGATGTGTTTCAAAACAATAGTTTCATTCCCAAAGCCAATTGGTTTAGCAGTTAGCTTTGTCAATGAAACAACTGTTTTTAAATGCATCAGCAAATAAGTTAATAGTTTCCACTCAGTTACTCAATAAGTACTTCTGATATTTAGTTAATTCAAGATGATTACAACAAGCAACTTTTAATATACCTATTTCTTGATATATTGGTAAAGTAGCAGGTCGTTCAACAAAGCAAAAACGTGGTACAAATAAAATTGGAGAGAAATTAAGAAAACTGAAAATAAAAATAATCGCTTTAGGAAGAATTGACTATAATAAATATTCTACAAGAATTGACAGCTACTCATTTTCCTGAACACATAGTTGCTTTAAAATTTTTTTAAAAAACATTTTCAGAGGATAAAATATTTTTGCAAAAAAAATTTTGAAAATTGACATATGATATCTTTATATGATTGAACCTGTAAAGAACCCTCTGAGTTGAAGTCATGCTAAAATAAAACAGTTTAATAGGAATACGCTGCATTAATGTTAAAAGGTTAAATATATATATATATATATATATATATATATATATATATATATATATATATATATATATATATATATATATATTTCATAATTATGATTATTTCAATACATTTGATTATATGTGATATAGTTACGTATTATATGAAAAAGTTTTTTCATTAACAAACACAAATTGTTTGTAATAAATTTTTCTTGTTTTTGACAAACAGATTAAATACGAATTCAAAAAAATCAATCCAGTTAGTTCCTAAACTGCTGAAGTAAAAAAAAAATATTAGGAATCACAGGATTCCACAAAAACTGAGTGAAACTACTACTCCATTATTCTTTTTGTGAGAATTATTGTATTGATTTAATTACCTTTCTCTTTTAAAAATAATTACCTTTCTCTTTTAAAAATGTACAACTTATATTTCTGTCAGTTAATTCCAGTGAATCAAATTACAGAGTCACATGGGAGCCTCTTTCCCTGTTCAGCTAAAGAAAAAAAATAAAAGCTTATTGATATGATAAAATTCTATGTTACTTGGTTAATTGTCCATGAAAAATTGATAAAAACCCATTATAAGACCTTCTTGACTTTATTCAATATCTCATAACGCATTTTTAGAAGGGTTTAATACCAGACCACAATATTAGTTGAAAAAAAAATAACTGAGGATTTATATGAAATCAGTTTTAATTACTAGCCATTTACATTTTTAATCATAAATTATTGTCTTTAAAATTCTTTTACATCAAATAATTTTTAATTTTGAAATTTAATTACGAATTTATTTAAATGTTTAAAATTTTTGAATAGTAAAACACTACATTTATCATTTTAAAACGTGAATGAAAAAATTATTTTATACATTAAAATGAATTTATACTTAAATTATAAACATAATTTTAAAATTAACCTTTTTTTGTATTAGGCCTAGTATTCAAAACTTTGAATGTCTTTTTATTATTATCAGGATTGCTATTAGTTCTTGACATTCCTAATATCTTAGTATATACATTGCTTTCACAAATACTACACAAATTGCTAACTTTCATAATATTTTCCAATAACTTTAGCTTTGATTTTTTTTCATTGTCCTAGAAATTCACAAGTCTGTGAGATGCTGAATACATCGAACACAATCAAACTAGTGTTTTGTTAAAAAGGAGTAAGCCACAATTTTAAAACTTTTGAGTAACTAAAAAAGAAAAACTTTCCACATTTTCTAACATTTATGGTTCAAAATTTTTATTGGTCTACTAATGGTACTGGTCAGCTTATACCATGTTTATAAAACATGTTCCCGTATAATTATACATGGAAACTCGTAAAAATATGCCCTTTTAACAAAAATCTTATATATTATATAATGAACTTCACAGATATAGTGTAACAAAACCCCAATATAATTTATTAATCGCTTTAACATTGTTAAAGATCTTAATTAATATTCACCGAACGTAATGGACTACACAATTCAAGATCCAATATAATGTAAATTACATAATTAAACACTCAGTAAGTTAATTGTTTAGTTACAAGCTTTATGTTTTTAAAATGAACAGAATATATAAAATATCAATAAAAATTTAATTATTTTCATCATCACTAGACTCAGGTTCAAAGTCAGCAGGTGTTTTGTTTGTGGCCCAATTCTGCATGGCTTCATAGTATTAATTAATCACTTAAACAATAGTTTATGACTATCCGAACTTTAAATTTTGTAAATTTGTTAAAACTTACTGAGACAGAACGTTTTCGATCGCTATGTGGCGATCTTCATCAGTATCTCACTGTAAGTTTTACAAAATTTAAAGTTCGGATAGTCATAAACTATTGTTTAAGTGATTAATTAAGATTCACCGAACGTAATAGACTACAAAATTCAGGAATTCAAAATATTGTTTCATAGCATGGTTTGGTAAAACTATTTACTTTTTTTATAGACAGTTAGTTCAGCTTCAGCAACTTGTTTAATCACAGGATTTAGGTGGGGTGATTATCGTGTTACTTAATGCATAACATTTGCATATATCAACCTGCGGATATGTTAATTTATAATTAAAGTTGTCCCCATATAAATTAAAATTGAAAGATTTGCAGACTTTGTAGGTTATGTATCACAAAACATTTTCTGGGTCGTGGAAGATTTCAGATGGGTCATCTAGATCTTAAAACTGATTCCAGAAGGAATTGAAGTGCATTCACGTAAAATTATGTAAGTTGCAATAGAATAGGAAAGTTTTTATATTTTAATCAGTGAATAATTTAATAATTTAAAATTGCGTGTCATGAGACAACAAATAATACACACACACACACACACACATATATATATATATATATATATCGTAATATTTCATGTTGTCCATTATTTTTCCGTTGCACTGATTTTATGAAGTTATTATTAATTGTAAACAATTTTTTCCACCACTAAGTGCAATAATTTTACCATATATGATAAGGAACCTTTCGTTCACTTGACCATTGTCGAATCACTCATGTGTAGTTTAGTGTATTTTGGTGTAATGTTGAGAGATATGCATTTTTTATTGAAATTTATCCTAGCAGTTTTGAAGTTTGATGTTAAGTTGAGATATTTCCAATAGAGTTGTTTACCTTTGTTAGTGATTTGACAATGGTTTCGGACAATGTTTTGACAATTGAGTGATTCTACAATGGTCAAGTGACCGAAAGGTGCTTCATCCCATAAGGTAAATTTATTGCACTTGGTGGTAGAAAAAATTGTTTACAATTAATAATAATAACTTCATATATATATATATATATATATATATGTATATATATATATATATATATATATATTTAGGTTAGTTCTAGTAGAGCTTAAAGCTTATTTAGGAATTTTTGGACTTGATAGGAGACTGACAGACTTACCTAAAGGCAATAGTCCAAAACTGCAATCTCTTGGAAATAAGCACATATAAAACACATATAAAACACTTAATACACTATTATTTGAAATATATTTCAAATAATAGTGTATTAAGTGTTTTATATGTGCTTATTTCCAAGAGATTGCAGTTTTGGACTATTGCCTTTAGGTAAGTCTGTCAGTCTCCTATCAAGTCCAAAAATTCCTATATATATATATATATATATATATATATATAAAGAAAGGATATGATACAAATATTGCTTTTTACTCCACTATGAACCTTTGGATAGTGGAAATATTCCGATATAGTGAGGTGGGTCGCCAGCTGAAAAAAGTTGGGAACCACTGGATTAAACCATTCCCTTTAACTCATGCCTTTTCAGTAAAAACTGGTCATTGTCTTACGGCTTTCAACCAAAATTCTAAACAAACATTTCAATTATTTTTCATGGCTCAATGAGTATTAGAAGAGGTGTTGTTTTAAACAAAATGAATCCGTCTTGATGCCCTTTATACGAAATACAATAAAACAATTTCGAAAACAATTAACCTACACCCTTTTAACAATTAAAAGGTATGATTTGCTGACATAATATTAAATTGATCTATTTATATATTTTTCAACATAAACTTTATAAAAGTAAAATCAGTTGCTGTCAATGTTGTAAATCTAATTTTCAGAATTTCTACCATTGTTCACATGAGATCTTTCAATTATTTTGTTCAGATGTTGAAATGCCAATATACATTATTATAATACAAATTATTTATATAATATAATATTTGTTAAACTGTTTTAATTGAAAAATTAAAGCAGAAGATTAAAACAATTTCATATCTCAGTATCAACATAATGTAAACTACTACAATATCCATTTCCATTAGAATTCCTTAAATGTTTGGGATTTTATGTAGACTATTATGTAACAACAAAGATGTTAAATTTGGTTTTAAAGGTTTTAAATGACACATTGAATATTTTATAATATAAATTCTTACCTGTACAGTTAGGGCCAAATTTTGTTTTTCTATTCGGCCAAATGCCTGACTTTTGTCTTTCAGCAGCTCAATCAATTTTCTCAATAAAATTTGAAGTTCTTTATTCCTTCTACGTAGCAACTCTACATCCTCAACAGAGTTATCAAAGGTTAAAGCCTCAATTATTTGTGGAGTTAGTTTAGATAGGGTATTTTCCTCCTTTGGCATTGTGGATTCAGAAATAGGTTCTGTTTTACTATCTTTCATTTCCTAAAATTGTAAGATATAAGTTTGTTTTAAAAAACATATATCTCCAGAGACCATGTCTTAAGTATCATTAAAAAATATAATTAAGTTCACGTATATAATATTTTTCATGACAATAGACAAAACCTTTACATTTAAACTTAACAAATTAATGATGTGACAAAACTATAGTTCAAATAAGTTTTAAAACATTTTACCTAATGTAAAATGTTTTCAATCTTCTTCAGTGTTGTCACAGTACAAACAAACAAAATTTGTCTTTGTAATTTTTTTATAAATTTACTTGAATAAAAGGTTTGGCAAGTTGTTAATTTGTCAAGTTCAAACGTGTAATAAGCCTTTAGAGTTCTATAATATCACAAAAAGAACTCTGTTGGACAAAATAGTAATCCAGAAATATTAAAATGAATTAGATTTAATACATTCTAAATCCATCCTTAAGAAAACTAATAATCACTAAGAATTGTGTCAATTAATCCCTATCACAGATTCTTATTTGCTTTTTTTATGGAGCTTATACTGTAACTTCCACTTTTTAAAATAAATACCAAAATGTAAAAAATGTGTTTAAGACATTCAATCCTAATTATAAATGAAAAATTTTAAAAATTAGTTTACCCCAATTATTGCTTTAATACCCCTAAGTATATTTTTGAAAATAAACATCGGGATATATTTTGTCTATCCTCAAAACACTTATTTTGCTATTTATTTTCAAAAGGGTTTTTTAGAAACCTGTTTTACATCTTTCAAAATATTATTTTTTTAAAGAACATTATATTTACATTCAAAAGTTAACATTTATATAATAGTTTTAACAGCCTGAAAGCAAAAAAAAATTAGAGGCAGTAAAAGAATATTAGGAGGCTAGATTACATTACATAATTGTAAAATACTATCCTATTGATATTGTATTAGTTTTTTGTACATTGTCTTACATATATAACGATGATATTTTACTGACAAAGATAATTTTCAATTTTTTAAAAAAAGTTACTATTTCAGTAAATACTAAACAAACTTGAACATTGTAACTGTCAAACTACATATATCTATGATGAGATTTAATGTCTTGAAAGATACCTGAAGTGTTGTGGCACTATCTTTTGAAATTTCTTCTTTTAATGGTTCACTTGGAATGCTATCCTGAGGTACTGACATTGTACAAAACCTGTGATTTCTGAAATAGGAGTTTAAGTTTTAAACCTCATTAATTTAATGTAAATTGTGGATGTTTTTTTAAAAATTATTTTAGTCACTTATTTGACTTTTCTAATACATCAAATTTGTTGACACACAGTCTTTCTTTAAGGCTACTAGAGAGACATAAAATTCATATAAACCTGCTAAAACTGTAAAAACTACTTTTTTAATTCACATTACCCCAATACTAATCGAAACAAAATATCAAAAATAGAGCCAAATGGTTACTGGACCACCAAAAACTAAGAAAATGACTATAAAGTAGTATTGATAAAGCTATATTTAGCTTGTACAAACATCTTCAGATTGGTAAATACAGTAATAAAAAATAAGTATCTAATGTAATTTGTGGAAGTATTGGTAACATGCAGTAAAATCAATAATCAGATTATCTAAATTACTTTAAAAATTGAGTTGTTTTCATTAATAGTTAGTAAAAACCTTATAACTGATGAAAGTACCTACTGATTTCATTCAAATAAAGTGTATTTACACCTGAAACAATATTTCATGCATACAATTTAAAAAATATTTCATATGATTGAAATTATTGATAATAAAGTGAGATAACTTAATAATGAGAAAATTAAACTCTTAATTTACAAATCAATTAAGTTCAAAGAATCCTTAAAAGGCTTAAAAGATAAATCAGAGTAAAATTTGTATGTATTGAGACACTGATGAAATTACTTAGTGGGATTAAAAAAGGTTTTGTCTGTATGTTTTTCATACATTTACTTCAATTGCAAGTTATGCAAGTCGTTAATGTGTGTACTGTAAAAGTTGAAATTTCATCAATCGTCATGGACAGTAAAGTTCACCAGTGTATGTATTGTTAGTTCTTAAAAATCCATAAAATGTATTATTATTGTTTAAAAAATGTGTTAAGAGATATTTTAATGTTTATTCTGGAAAATACATCTTTCAAAACGGCTGCCCTTATTAACTAAAGAAAGTAAAGGTATCCAGCGACTTGCTTTGGGGGGGGCGATCGGTGCATTATGTATATATATATATATAATATGTGTGTGTGTGTGTGTGTGCGCGCGCGTGCGTGTATGTAAAAACATAGAACAAAAAAGTTCTTTCTACGCTTGCGTTAGAAATCAGTAACGTGATAAAGATTCGTAGCAAATTAGACTTTTTAATAAATAATTATTTCAGTTTCGATAACACTTATGGCTAGATAATATTATTAATTTCATAATAAGCTATTATTATAAAAATGGTTTATTAATTAATATAAGTAGTTATTCTTCCTTCACGAACAATTCCGGAGTCAACTGCGAATATTACGCTTGCAAAATTACGTATTGAAAATCATATGTTCGAGACTAAGCTTCACTAGCACTATCTGTTGTTAAAACGTTTAGACGTTTACGAGGGTATGCCGAGGAAACGCGTCACATTTTCAAATTAAAAATTAAAATTTTATTTTTTATTTATAATAAAAGACGAATTAACTTAAGTAAAAGCCTAATTTAATAGAATGTCCTAATTTAATAATATATTGTCGATTTTTAACCCTACGTTCTTAAGGGTTGGGGGGCGATTGCCCCATCGCCCCCCTTGGAAAGCGCCTGCTATAGGAAAGTGTTACATGTTAAGTATTTGAGTATAAATTTTTAATGATATGATCCAGGGATTCTCAGAGAGAAAAATAAATATTTCTTTCACCTTCAATCTGAGCTGTTAGGTAACTATTATACATTTTATCATATATTTATATGTAAATAGTTATCCTATAATAGCACCTACTTTTTTTGTAAATGAGAATGCCTTTTTTGACAGATATATCAAATTTTCAACTCAGATCCTAACTAAATGGGTTACTCATACCATTTAGTAGACAATGAGACACAAGGCAAGTGTTTACATATTGTAAATGTGTGTTTTCTATCTTAAGATAGTTGTAGAGTTTGTTTTTTTAATATTATGGGTATTTTGTTACTACTGAATAAACTCTTTATTTCATAAATATAAAAGGAATTACTAATAAGTTAGTTAAAATTATATTCATTAAAAAAAATACATTTTTTCTTAGAAAATTAAATCAAGATAAAACTTAATTAATTTTTTAAAATCAATTCATTGGGTGTTACTTATTTAGTGTTTTTTTTAAAAATAAACTAAGAATAATTTACTGACCTACACTGAAATGATCTTGTTTGTAGCTCCAAATTATAGAACCAGAATGTCTTAATCAGTAACACCAATTTAATACTATAAAATTTACCATCTATATTTTTTTAAAAAATACATGATTAAATATCCTACTTATTTTAAAATTACAAAGCATTGTTATTCAAACACAACTAAGGTTAGCTCTCAAAATAATTTAAAATAATTAGTTACATGTAAATGATTATTTGTAGTGTAATGAAGGGAAATTTTATATTGAGTTGTTACAACTGAGTATATTTTAAAACTTCTACAGTGTCCAGTTAAAAATAAGTCTCCATGTGGGTGGTAAGTGGGGAGATAGTTCTAAAATTGTCCCAAGAAGCAAAATCATTAGCAGCCTACTCATACCATCTTGTATAGTAAAATACATTCTACATTGCTACCTACTGAATTTGAAAATAACTACAATATATGCATATTAATATAAACATATGTACAAATAAAACAGATGTAATACTTCCTTTTGGATCATTACATATTTATGAAAAATATTTCACAAAACCTGAATTCTAAAAAAACAGTTTGAACTGGATATGTTAATAATACATAATTATTTATATTTATAAGTATTGGCTTAGTTGTTAAATAAAATGCCTTTATTTTTTGATTAGTTGCAATATTTTTTAGTCCACAGTGCTCAACAAATTTATTAATAACATTTTTGTTTTAATTGTGCCATCAACTCAAGCAACAAATTATCTTTTGAGTAGGTTCCTTTTTTTAATTTTAAAAAGGGTAATTTATGAATTATCAGATACATAATGTAAGCTGGTGCAATTTTAAAAACGTTGATTACTTTCAATGAAAGTATAATATCAGTTAACTACGCTGTAAACAGTTTTTGGGTTGCTAAAATCAAATATTGTTTTAACATTTAAAGGTTTTTAGTTATTTTACTAAATTGTTTAATATCTTTCAAATCCAGCAATTTACATAATTTTAAATTATTTTTTTACTAATATTTCCCAGCTAGATACTATCTTTAAAGTTTTCTTTATCATTACCAAACCTTTTTAAAGTCATAGTCAATATATTTTTACGGTTGGTAAAGGATCAGGGAGAGCAAGAGATCAGATTATTACAATAAATAATAGGGGTTAAAATCAATAAACATCGACTTTTGTAAGTTTTTTAATAAGTTTCTAATTTTTTTAATTGTCGGTTTAAATAATTACAGTATAATGTTGACAATCAATTAGGATGGCTAGGCAACAAATGTTTTCAAATTTATGGTCTTAAATACATGTTTATTTGAGCACTCGAGATAATCATTGAATAAATGACAAGCCGGTTAAACATCTAGTCAAGTTCATTTATTTAATTCGATGTTTTGGCAACTGATTAGTTACCTTTATAGATTAAAAAAAGTTCTTGGTAAAGTGTAGGAGGTTTGATGTTTTGCCTCCTCACATTACCACTTAAACTAAACATTAATTGTAAGGAATTTGTGTTTACAGAACTACAGGCTTGATAAGGGCAACAAATAAGTTGCTAAAATGTCGCATTAAATAAATTGAATACACTTGACTCGATATTCAACCATCTTGTCATTTGTTGTTATAGTCTTAAAGCTTTTTACAAAAAAATATTTCCTGGTTTTGACATTTATTAAATTCTTTCTATTAGCTCACTCTATATATGTATATATCTTGTACAAATTTTCAATCGTTAAAAAAACACAATTTTATTTATCCAATCAAGTTCAAATAATTTTTTTACCTATAGTGGATGACTAGGTAAAAGAAGATAAAGGTCAATTTTATATTCCCAACACCTCTAGAGTAACTGTCTTAAAAGAAATATCTGATCGGTAGTTCCCCTTCCCTGTCGGAATCCGCACTGATATGATATTTTCAGCATAGACGTTGAGCATTTTCAGTATTATGTTTGAGAATATTTTATATGCTACCGTGAGAAGAGATATTCCACGATAATTACTGCATTCTAACTTGTCACCCTTTTTAAAAATAGGACATATGAGACTAGTTCTCCATTTTCTAGGCATGCGTTCTCTTTCCCATATGTCTAGGCTCAGGGAATATAATTGTGACTGTACAATTTCTCCACAATTTTAAAAGAATTCGGCTACAAGTCTTCACCAGGTCTTCACAAGAGTCTTCACCAGGTGCTCTATTGCTTTTCAATCGACTCCATGAAGGCCTCCATGTCCGGTGGCTCAATGTCATCCTCATTTGTCAATTCTATTCAGTTCAAGGAATTGTTGTCCGTGTCAATCGTCTGAGCTCCCGTGTTATACAGATCACCAAAGTACTCTGCCCATCTGCCAATAGCTTCCACCTCCCCCTTCACTACTCTTCCATCTTTATACTTGCATGAGTCGGTTTTAGGCCGGAAACCTCAATTTATATATTTAACAGCACATTAGTTTATGACTATCCGAACTTTAATTTATTTTGTAAATTTGTAAAACCTTACTGAGTCAGAACATTTTTGTTCGCTCTTTGGCAATCTTCATCAGTATCTTCTAATCTATTCTCAAGTTCAATTTCACACCACCTTCGATTTCTGAATCACATTCAGTACCACTCAAATTGAGTTTCACATTCAGTATCAGTCTCAAATTGAGTTAAGGTTTTAAATTTCATAGCTTGATAAAGTCATATTTCGACAAATAAACTTTTCATGAATAATAAAATACTAAGATTTAAAACTTATAATACAGGATATGAATAGTTACAAAGAAAAAGTAAAACAGGAGATATCCGTTTATTACACTGTAGGAAAGCTTTAGTAATAATTAAGAAAAATCTATCAATGGCATTACTATTAAACATCACATTTATTTATTTCATAAGACAGAAAGAACTCAGCATGAATGTCTGTTCTCTTGACTAGCCAGCATAAATATAAAGCAGAAGGAACTCATGCTGTATATGCCGTGTATATGCGGCAGATATCTGTGAAAGAAGGGAGTGGCAAAGTGACAAAACAAAAGTATACATCTAAGAAAAAAATATGTCTTTCCATTTCAGAATGTTTTTATTATTTTAACTCATGAAGGATTATAGATGAATAACAGATTAATAAAAACAATTAAGCAGTGTTTTGATAGAAATAAAGTTGGCCTGCAATTAAATTTAATAACATTAAATAATACAAAAAACATTATTAAAAAATTATTCTTTCAACACTTACTTTTTTAAATAAGTGCCAGAATGTAATTGCTTTTATAAATTACAAGAATAGTAAGTAATGAACCGAGTATATTTGAAATTTTTAATAACTGTTATAAAAATTAGCAATTACAAGAATAAAAAGAATTTGAAACAAATTTTACTTATATTATTGGCAGTGAATTATAAATTGAAACTACGATTTATAAATTATTTTATGTTTCATTCATTTAGATAATAGATTTTCTTTAGCCATCCTATAAAGTTATTTACATTTTATAAAATTTTGCATTGAAAAATAAACTTTCCTTTTACTAGTAATCTAGTAACCTCTTTGTAATTTATACAACAATAACACACTTATTTTAAACATATGTTTATAACATGTGGTAGTGACTTATTTCTAAAGAAACAAAATGTGACATCTTTTTTAAAAAAATATTTGGTTATAAACAAGTATAATTTAAAATATCTATTCCTATACAAGTATTCCTAATATGTTTTTAGCTTTTTTCATACTGTGTTTGTGTGTAAAAGTGTTAGAAATTGACATGTATCCTATGCCAAAATTGCCTAACCTAAAGGACTCAGGTGAATACATTTTTTTGTTCTCACAAGAATTAATTTTTAATAATAAAGATAAAAACAACATGTAACTTATTTTTACTAGAATTTTAATTTTATTATTATTAAATGTTAATAGCCTTTGCTAGGCTAAAATAATGTTTTGGTCGTTTATACCATTAGTTATTTAATAAATAACCTTGTGGGTGTAATACTTTGCAATATCAAAGTGTTTGTCTAGACTATTTTGTACTTATAAAGTAGGAATTTTATTATTATATTAGCTCTGAAGAAACTATTCTAAAAAGTTATGTGAATTGTTATATGAGGGAACATGTGTACCCTACATGATTTTTATTTTTGTTACCCTACCTCGGAGCACGTTTTTAGAATTAATCAGGTTTTATAAGAGTAAAATTGATATAAAATATTTATTAATTGTGATGAATGTATTATACCATAAGATTGATTATATAGATAATACTTGACAAAACCCGATTTTGAGTCAATATGTTTTTTTTTCTTATTTATGTTATTTACAAATACATTCTAAAAAATCGATTTAAAATATCGCTAACCAAAATTGGTAGTTAAACATACATTATCTGTACCTGGCCAACTCGTATTTTATTTTATCAGCTCAAAAACCTATTTATCATTTCCCAACACTATAGTAATTAGGTAAAAAATATAAAACTTTATCATTTGCTAAATGCAATGAAACCAAGGCATGAATATTTGAGATTTCTAACTCGTATTTTATGTATAATACATTTATCTAATTAAGACCTTATTATCTTACGAGATGTCAAGCAAAATTCTAATGTTCATGGAGTTGCTTGTTACTACAGCTGGGAGACGATTTTGCATATTCCTTTAGTTTTAATTCTTTTAGTCCATGTATTTTATACACACACACACTTGTAAATACTTACACTTACACACACATACCTACATAAATGTTATACAGAGTAGACAATAATGTAGCTTTACTATGCGGCTATGATGATTTTCTTTCTATATTGTTGTATATTGGAAAGGAAAAAGTTTTAGAAGTTAAAGAAATTTGAATTGGACATTTGAATGTAATAAATGTTTTTACATTTGATAAAATATCATCGATTTTAAAAAATATGTGTCTATTCATCTTATATTGTTTGAGCAATAATAACAAAAATATTTAGGTGGTTAAGCTATCTTCATCAATGCCATTTTTTTGGAAATGTCCAATATTTGATACAAGTTTTTGATCGAGCAAATTCAGTACTCTTAACCATACTTTTGTTTCGATTTTATTGTAGTAGCTACTGCTCCACTACCATGTTCAAAATAATTTTGCCTATCCTTCAGAATATATATTATACTCACTTGACTTTGAATTGCAGGCTACATGTGGTCAAAGACCAAAGTCTTAACCCTGTTTTACATTTACATTTCTTAAAGTTATCAGTTGAAAAATGCCCTAAGAAGCCATTTCTTTTTTTTGAACAATCATATGTGTACGTTTTATCTAGAATATATATTCCAAATTGTGTTGTGACCAAGTTTTTTCTGTGTTGGAATTGTTTTAACCAATTTTGTGATCTGATGACAAAGCACTAACAGCTTTGTTCAGTTTTGGATATCAATGCTAGTCAATCAGGTTTAGATATCCTGATCTTTGTTAGCCAAAATGTTTAATGGGAATATCTGGTTGTCATCTCATATTGTCTGGTGGTTTGTTGTAACAGGTATGAGGAATATATCATCAAATAGACAGAGAGTTGGAGGAAAATAATGAACCCATTATCGTCAGGTAATATTCTAATTTGATCTTGAAATTGATTCTACAAGACATGATACTAAATCCTAAAATCCAGAGGGAAGAATATCATAAGAGTGTTTTGCCTGAGTCTCAGCATAAATTCCTTATAATTAATGTAAACATTACATGACTGAATCAGCATAAATATCTTGATTCCATTTTTTTTCCAACAGTACTTGGTAAATACTACAAAACATTTTTTGTCTATGATAAATTAGACAAAAAGGTGAATGCATTTTTTATTTTTAAAAAACTTTAAAATACACCTAAAGGGAGCTTATTTTCCTAATCCCCTCATTAAAATCTAGCTTACACATCATTAAAATGAAAATATTACGCCAAGAATCTAAAATAATGCCTGCTCAATGTTACATAAAATATATTACTTCTATCCCTGAAGATCCTACCATTACTCGTGTTTCTAATTTCAATTACGTTTTTATGGTAGCTTTTAAAGTGCCAGCAAGAAGGAGGACACCAATTATATATTTAATTTCACAAGTATCCGTCTGGTGGGGCCCTTTTTTTGTGTAACAATTTAATTTTATCCATATAAATATTAGTGTGTCATAATTTTTTCCATCATGCCATTATCTGTGAAACTTACTTCTTCGTACAAGCGTCCAGCTCTAGGAGTAGCCGTTAGCCTGATGTCCATGATAAATCGATTATGCTAATATTTTTTCTTGAGAAGAATATCTTCCCATTTTTCGACCTCAACTCTCAGGATGTCTCTTGAGATAATGGGATAAGTACATTGAACACCATATGTTCAACTGTCTCCTCACCCTCGTTGCAGAGATCGCAGAGTACGGATTCTGTCACATTGAATCTGAATAGGTAGCTCTCCATTATTATGTACCCTGTTCTTGCTCTGGTAATGAATGATGTATCTGGCGCCGGAGTCCACCAAATTTGTCGTCCGTGGCTGGCCCGGGTTGAAATTTAAACAGTTGGTGACACGTTGATTCACTCTCCTATCATTGTTCCCATGTGTTCTGGAAAATCTTGTTTGCGTCTCTTTTACAATCGGTTAAAGAATGTTTGCTTAGGTTTGCCTGTTTCATTTACAATGAATATTTTGCTATTTCATTTCCTGGGACTCCACAGTGCAAAGGTACCCACTGAAGAGTCACCTCTTTGCTGTCAGATTCCAACTTGGCAATTGTTTCCCTAATTACAGATATCCGAAACGAGTAAGGACCCGTAGAGTCACTCATTAACGACTGAAGGGCGAATTTTGAGTCGGTAAATACGTATATTTGCTTAAAAGTGGTGGGCTGAAGGCAGCTTATCAGTGCTGCACTTAAGGCTAGTAGTTCCATATCCGTGCTAGAGGCTAAATTCGCCAGGATGAAGTGAGTGCCACCATTAAATACATTGAAGTATCCTCCACCTGATACTCCACTGTCCTGATCCAGTCACCCATCCATAAACATTTTTATAGAGTGTGTGGATCATTCCAAATGCCTCTGATCATAGTAGATCTGGATGGTCTCTTTTGCTCCGATCTTTAGGTAAATTCAGTTTTATCCTTAGAAGCGACTAACTACTTGGTGACGTGGTGTAAAGCATAGGATTTGGTTCCGGTGTAATGCCTGGCATAGAAACTATCAACAATTTTATTTTGTGATAAAAAGATTCTTTTATCCTATTGGCACCAACAAAAAAAATTGTGGAATGGGTGGCAGAGATATGGTTGACTCGTATTATCTATGAAAGAACCCTGAAAGAATTGTACATGTGTTTTAGTATTTTTTTACAAAGCTTTTTAGACCCAGGTATATGAAAAATAGATTTTTATAATGCTCTCTGTTTGATGCAGTCACATAAAGCTATTAACATCAATTAGTTGCCTTACCTTCACCAATATAAAACCCATGAAGATCGAATGTCAGAGTTGCACGTTACTCTCCACAATAATCTTGGCAATGTCTTAACTTTGAAAATATAATGTTATTTTCTAGAATATTTTCATAGAAATCAGCACTATCACTGTTAAGTAAATTCAAATTTTCTTCAGATTGATCAAGGCCTATTCCCAAAACACTCTTATCATCTTCATTTTCTGTCTCCCTCAGCCACATTTGTAACCGTTTTCTATTACATTCACTCATCCATTTTCGTAAAATAATTATATACTTTTAAAAAGTGTCAGTATAATATAATTTTTAATGAAAACTCAACAGCATATCACTACAGCAACTTTACAGAGTAAAGAAAACCCTCGGCACAATTGGTTGAATAGGGTACAAAGGCATCTCAAGCAGTGATGAATTCTAAAATAACTAGCTTAGTGCAAACTGTGTACTAGGACGAGATCAGAATACGACTGGCGAGTAAACGATGTATGAAACATACAAAAGAGGGCTACCCAAGGTCCAAATGCTACCAATTGTTTATGACATGAAAAACAAATCACTAGAGTATATCTCTACCCCATGACAACTCTGGAGTGATAAATACACAAAAGTAAGTCATTTCTAAAATGGTGGATTTTTTAAGTATAATTTACATCTATTATTTACAAACAGAAATGTATATAAATGAGAAAGTTTATGAAGAGAGTTATGCAGAAAATGACTTTATACTCTGGTGTAATTTAAACTGTAAAGGATATATCCTTCAAAGGACACTTAACTAATCAATGAAGTGATACTTCTCTGTCTTTATTTTATTATTGTAAGCAGGATTAAGGCATCTTTGTAAATGATTGTAAAACATATGTTTTTGTAAATGCAGAGTTTTGTAAGTAAACCTATTTGTTCTTATTTGTATCACTTTACAAAAAAACACTACTTAATGTTATTTTTCAGTAGACACATTTTGTACTAGATCAGTGCATTGTTCAATGCCGTGAGTCACAGCCAAATCTCAAGTGTACAAAAAAAACTTCAACACATAAACCTATTTTTTTCTAAGTGCAGAATCATATTTTTAGGTAAACCTATTGCTCCATTTTTACAGGGGTTCAATAAATTGGAAGCAATTTTGACTAAATAACAATTTATGAATAACACTTTTATGGATATAATTATTTATACCCTCAACATTCATAAAAGCGTTTAAGCATCGTTTTAATTACTTTGTCTCAAGATATGATGCCTGAAATTTATGTGTTTTATCTCTTATAATATTCTTTTTCCTGAAAATTTGTCATACTATGTATTTACTATAAGGCGCTACAGATCAGAATGAACCTTGAGCTGCTATATAAGAATTTCCCAGCTCACTTTTCTGAACAAGAGTTCTTTCACAAGGTTTGATTCACAGGTTCACTACACAGGTCAACCCCCTTTCAGGAAGACCAAGTCATTTGTGATCAGGGTTTCCCTCCCCTGAGCCAATTGGTTTCGTCACAACTAAAGAACTTAACCTACCTGTGGCTTTATTTTTGAAGGTGACCATTTCCTAGCCTTTGAAGAGTGTGGAGGGCTACGACTATAGTGGGTGCACAGCTTTTAAACCACATTACCATAATGTAACTTGGTGAATTAATACCATCAATACAATAATCACTATTCTGTGATGCCTTTTACAGTAATGGAGTTGAGTCTTCAAAGGCTAGGAAATGGTCACCTCAACTCCATTACTGTAAAAGGCATCACAGAATAGTGATTATTGTATTGATGATATTAATTCACCAAGTTAGATTATGGTAATGTGGTTTAAAAGCTGTGCACCCACTATAGTCGTAGCCCTCCACACAATGCTGCCTCAATCCAGGGCCCCTATACCCATCTGTCCGACTGTGACTCTTTGTCGACGACTCCATGTTTCAGTATCGCATCCTTAATGTCAATTTTGGAGTTCAATACATCCAGACACAACTAGATCATCACCAACCATGGCTTCGGAAGTGCAGAATCGCAGTCAACACGGTTAAAACTGAAGCCGTTTGTTTCACCAACAAACGAGCTTGTCCTGTCGCACAACTCTTTCTCAATGACAATCCCATAGCATGGAAAATTACAGTACAGTATCTAGGGGTGACACTTGACAACAAGCTCACCATTCAGCCACGATAATAGCCACGGGACTTAACATCCCGTCCTTAGACGATTTCATTGTCAAACTGACTACATCACTCAAAGATCGAGCAGAACGCTCCTCCCATCAGCATCTGTCTGCAATAGTCACAGATCCGGCAACGCCTCCGATGTACAGGAATCAACCCCTGTGCCTCGTTTATGAGCCCCTATTTTGGTCGAACATCTAAAATCCACATCTCACAAAAATCCAAACCAAAACAAATCCATCCAATCAATAGCAAAAAATTATACAAACCTCAACACCAAACAACCACGTCCAAAAATTTAAATGTAAATGACCTCACAAATGCCTATAAAGCAATCAGCCAACAAACCACACAGAAAACTATAAAGCCAAAATATTATCATTAAAGGAATATCTTGTATATTATAATAAGTTGTGGTGATATAGGTAGCCTATGTTTGTGGTGTAAAGTCCACAATCAACAAGTCCCTCAAATATTTTAATTTATAGATCTAGTGGTATATGTACTGTAACCTGTATAAAACAGTCCAGAACATATATACCAGATGGGAGATGTAAATACTTTCATACAAACGTGATGACTGTCAAAACACTGACTTGCATGAGATGGTTGTTAGATAAATTAGCTTTGGTATGAAATAACAAGCAATCTTGACATATGTATGGACATATTGGATGTTTATGGACGTATATGGATATAGAAGATGTTGATTTATAAAACTTTTTGAAATATGTTTTCAGAAGTGGTAGTGATCATCACTCTAGTTTGTAACTTCTTGTTTGCTAGATTGTATTTTTGTAATAAGATCCTATGATGATGATGTAGGACATCGAAATGTACATAAAGGTAAACCCTTATGTTTCATTGTTTTAAAATAAACCCCCTTGTCATAAACCCTTATGACTTGTTTTATTTGTTACTTTTTTATTATTTTTGTGGCATTGGGGTTCTTATCAATATTTTCATTGTAATATATTGTACCACTGTGCTCTTGATATTGTATAAAGTGATATTGAATAAAACCCGTACTCAAAATAAAATATTCTAGAAAACAACACCTATCACTGTATAAGAAGAAACTATCAAAGAAAATCCGCTTTCTGCTTCTGAATAATAAATCAAGTCTCCTACATTTAGGTCAATAAATCATACATTTTCATCAGAGAAAACTATTGTGTTTTATATTACAAGAACGTTTCCTATATAATTATATCTCTTTCTGCAAAAAAGTTTCCAATAATTTTTATACAGGGTGCGGAGCAGGAACCAGATCTTTTTAAAATGATCATAAAATCGTCAGTTTTTACTGTAAAAATTGTTTAATCACACACTGAAATACATGAAAACATAGCATTTAATTTAATTTTGGAAAATAATGTCCAACATGTGAAGTCCATTTTCGGTGACCCATTGTAGACGTGAACGAAAATTGCCCTCCACTCTTTTCAGTAGACTTCTGTCGATGTTTGTGATGTGTTGACAGATTCCTTTAATTCGTCTAATGTACTTGGCTTGGATTTGTAGACATATAATTTGAGGTACCCCCATAAAAAGAAATCACACATGGACAGGTTAGGGGACGGAGAAGGCCATAAAATGTCACAGAATCTTTAATTAGGCCGATTGGGAAACAGGCAGCGAAGAAAAGCCATTGTCATTCTGGCGGTGTGTGTTTTGGCCCTATTTTGCTGAAACCACAATTGTTGACGAACAATACCTTTTCTTTGTAACTCAGGAATGAAAAAGGAGTTTACCATGTTAGTGTAACATTTGGCGTTACAGTAACAGTCACCCCATCCTCTTTGAAAAAATAGGGGTCGATGATGTCAAACCTTCCATTGCACAGCAAACTGTCACCTTAGCATTATGCAATAGGTTTTCATGTAATTGTCGGGGATTTTCTGTAGCCCAATACTGAGAATTTTTTTGTTGACGGCCCCATAAAGTTGGAAATAGGCTTCATTGCTCATTGCAACCCGCATGTTTTCATTGTTCTCATAAAGACCAAGCATTTCCTGACCGAAAGATAATTGTTGGGAGTAATCCCTTACATTCAATCCCTGTGAAATAGCAATCTTGTAGGGTGGAAATATCATTCTTCCTGCAATATGGTCGTTGATCTGCAGTGAGCTGAATGACGCTGATCAGAGCAGGTTGGGCTTTTCAGTATCACTCTTCTGACCCTTTCAATGTTCTCTCGAGTATGCACAGTACGTTGCCTGCTGAGGGGCTATTGAGCCTTCAGTTCGAAGAGTGTTAAACCAATGTAATATTGAGTTACGCAATGGGAATAGAGCCATTTCGATGAACGTTGAGTCTGTGGCGAAATTCAAGCTGAACTAGTCACTGACTCACCACTCCTAACAAAAGAATCATACGCGAACATGCGATGATCTAAAGTCCACTGCTTCATAATGGCTACTGAACGCCACTCTGCTAATGGTTGCCATTATAATAGCTGTTATGATAGCCACAAATGCTAAGAATCAAGGGATGGAATGTAACCTGTCGCACACCCCTCCCTTTTCTATTGTGCTTAAGCTTCCTATTTCAAAAACTTCTGGTTTCCGCATCACACTATACTTATACAGGTAAACAAATGTATATCATATGTTATAAACGCACAGTCTAACCAGGTAAATTTTTTGTTTAGAAATTTTTAAAAACAAATATAAATATTTTTTATAACTAAAAATAATAATAAACATTTTTAACAAATTAAGTACTTTTTTCTGAAATAAAAGTATTGGTATATCAGCCAAACAGAAATAGAAGACCCTAGATAGGGCCAACTGTGTAATAGTAATATGTGCAACCACCTGAATTTTAATCAGTTTATTTCAAGATTTTTCTGCAGCAGAACAATAGTACACTGTACAGAATAACCCTTCTAATTTATGAATATAAATATTGTAGCTGAAAACAAAAACTAAGCTAAAACAAGGGGTACCCTGGAATTCATCCAAGCTGCCAACTAAAGAAGGATATAAGTGACACACAAGAATTGATGTTTAGGGTACAAAATTAACTTCAACAGAG
The DNA here is from genome assembly GCA_036971475.1 of Prosapia bicincta. Lineage (NCBI taxonomy): Eukaryota > Metazoa > Arthropoda > Insecta > Hemiptera > Cercopidae > Prosapia > Prosapia bicincta. The sequence goes on along the minus strand of JBAIZL010000002.1, from coordinate 230,605,630 downwards.
AAAAGAGAAGTAAATTTCCATTAATTTGAGTTAGAGATGTTATAGGTAGAACATCATCAGCACTGAATAAATGTAAAAACATGGGTGTAAAGATTATTATGGAGGTAAAAAGAAAGCAGGTAGCACCATTCCAAGATGCTAACACATGTACAATAGACATTTTCTTATTTTCTTTAATTCACAAATATCATAGATATATTTTTAAACTACTTCCTCCGTTCATAAGGTTTTCATAGTAATTCTATAACTGTATATAGTTGGCAATTCCATTTTAATGTATTATTGAAATAATATTAATTTTAATAGTTTGAATTTTAGGTATGTAATTTATAACACACACACACCACACACATTCATTAACAAATAATCTACTGTACAGTGTGTGACAATAGGTATCCATCTGTTACAAGTAAATTGAAGTGAATCTAAAATCTGTTAAATTCTTTTTTATAAGTTATTAAAAACACAATAAAGTTGTATGATATATAAACATCAATAAATTATTTATAAAATTAATTATTTCAATGAGAATAGAGGAGAAAGTTACTGATATTACAAACTGCATGCAGAGAATGGTACTATATTGTCACTTTCTACTATCCAGAACCCTTCATCATTAAGTATGCGCTGGAACATATTGTTACCCAAACTATTTAACTCTTACAGGAGTTCAACACCATGCATTATGGAAGTGGTGATAAATAGCTACTGCTGCAAGTGTGTTCCAATTATAAATTTACTTATCTACCTCAAATCTTATCCTTTGGCTTGTAAATATTCTATTCACCCATTTTTTTTCTTTTATAGAGGATCTTCCTCTGTTAACTTGCTTACAATAATTCCTTCTGCCTTGGAAGAAGGTAAACCATCCTAAATTTTTAATATAATTTTTTATGTTATTTTAACAACATAAATATATTGGTTAGTCTGTGTATCATGGAGTGGAAGACAGTGTGTTTGTGTTGTATGGAAGTGGTGTATAACTCTGTGGTGGGGGGATTTCTGAATATTTTAAACGTGTGTTTGTTGTAAAATGTACAATAGTTTTTCTGTAAAATACAGTAATACCCCGTACTTACGCGATAACAATGTAAGTCTAATTCGTGTAAGTTGGGATATAATTTTACTACAATCACATAGGAATCAGGTTTAATTGGGAGCAGAGACTAAATAAACTAATAATTTACAAGAAAAATGTGTGTGTATTAAAATTTTAAATACATAATACAACAAAAAATTATATTACAAAGAAGTAAGTAAAAAGAATTTATTTTGACTTAGAAGACTTCATAAAATCTAATGAATTCATTTGATGAATTGAAATTTTTTCTTCTCATGCAGAATTTCCTCGTAACTCACTAATTTTTTTGGTTTTGTGGCAGAAATACACTCATTGTTGGAGTTTATGTTTACCAAATTTTGTAAGCCTTACTCAATTAAACTAAAGCATTATGTCAAGTTTCTAACAGTCATTTCATCTTTTACGTCAACTGGGTCTAAAGAATCTGGGTTTTTAAGGTCTTGCTCACGCATTTCTATGAGCTCATCAATTAATTGTCAGCTCCAGGTTAAGTAAGTTCAGCAGTTCTTGAACGTCATCATTATCCATTTCTAAATTGAATTCTCTGGCAAAACCGAACTCTTCTTCAATCACGTCACCAATTTCATCTGCCTCAGGCACTGATTCCGTTTGAGTTTGTGGCGAAAAAACAATAGACGCACCTTTTTCCAAACGGCATTCAATGTTTTTTTGTGAAATTTCATTCCAAGATTGTCCAATGATTCTTAAAGCATCTAAAACATTGAATTGTTTCCAAAAATCTGCAAAAGAGAGCTTTTTGATCTGTCTCAATAGCTTCATGCAAATGAGTAAATGATCTTCTTGTGTAATAAGCTCTAAATATTTTGATAACTTGCTGATCCATCGGTTGAAGCAAACTAGTTGTGTTTGGGGGCAAAATAACAGTTTCACGCGTGTCAAAATTGTTATAAAGTTCTTTTAGGCATTTTATTCTAGAACAGGCCAGTTTCTCTCGGACACCATGATTTAAAACCACGTAACTTGGGAATCGCATAAGACGGGGTAGTGTAAATCGAGGTGTTACTGTATACAAAAAGCCCACCATTACCACTGGCAGAGTTATACAGAACACTTCCAACCACCCCATACAACACAATGAAATTCCCTTCCACCCCATGACACAGAGATTAACCCACATAACCATGAATAACGAAGATAGAATAAACATCAGGACAATAAAATACATAGCTAATAGAAACGGATACAATAAGACTCTGAAATATGGACAAAATAGACCCTGATAGACAATAAGTAAAAAAAAAAACAAAATTCACTACACACAGAACAAAAACAACAATAATACACAACCTAAATACATAACTAACATATCATGACAACACATCACAAAAATAGCTTCTTCATTCCATAAGCTAAATACAAAGTTGCTTTTAAAACATCTAACATAATAAAAAAAACACCCATACAACATAAAAACATTCTAGAACAAACACAACAGGGCAGAAGAATACAAGATCACGTAACGACTGCCCTAACTTCTACATATGTCAAACAGGAAGAAACTTTACCATATGATAGAAGGCACACATACAAAATTCTTAACCCAAATCATATTTTGCTATTCATATAGAGAACACACACAGGCCAACATTGATATAAATCTAAAAGTTCTTTATTTCATCAAAAAAAGCAATAAACTAAACACAACAGGAAACTTCAAAATACACAAACACCACAAAAACCATCCACAACACATTCTAAACAACAAAACTATTCTATGAACATTGACACACCTCAAAACACCATAGAATCACAATAATACAACACACCTGAGCAACAATCTTGTCCATGACCCATTGAACAATGCACAGATCTAGTGTAAAACGTGTCTGCTGAAAAATATCAGTAAGTAGTGTTTTTTTGCCTATCTATAAAAAGAACTCAATAAATCTCTACATCACATTAAAAATAGTTATCAACAAAAAGTGTATTTAATTAATTAACTTTTAAAACTGCAATAGTTTCTTAATATGGAATCCAATTAAAACTAAAACATCATTTTGAATAAATGTTTTAGTTCAAGTACAGAAATATATATTTTTTTAAAGTTAACTGATTAAACTTTTAAAATTTTCTAGAATAATTTCATTAATAATCTTCATATTGTTTCAGAAATAAATTTTCAAGAATATAATTATGCAAATGCTACACTGAATGACAAAGATGAGAAACATATAATTTCAAAAAATTCGACAGGTGCAAGAAAAAATATTACAGTTTTAGTTCATTCTAATTCTACGGATGAAATTAAATCCTCAATGTTTAAGAAAAATGCTCATTTAAGATCAGTTAATCCAACAACAAAAGTAAAAATGGTTTCTGAAATAAATACAAGTCTGTTAATGTCAGGAAACACAAACAATACACCAAACAATGTAATTGTTAAAAGTGTTGATAAAAATTATGTCAGGTTTATACCAAATAACTTTCATACAGGTACAAAAGTAAAACTGTTTAAAAAACCAGTGTATGTCCTTCTAGATGATGATTCAAATGAATCAGATAATATTACAACAAATTGTATTTCAACAACTGAAATTAAGAAACCAACTAATGCTCCAACAGAAGAGTCTTCTGTGACATCTACTGAACCTTGTATAGATTTAGAAAATAATTTTTCACTCCCAGAAACGACTACAGTTCATTGTCACAAAACTTCAATAGTCTGTCTCGACAAATTGGATGAACCACATTCTTTTGATGAAGAAAGAATTATGGTATTTAAAAAGCCCGAAATTAACCCTACAGATCTTGAAATATTATTGGACAATGAAATTTCAACTAAAACTGAAAAATTATCAAGTGTGGTTAAACAATTTATGGAGATACATGTAGAAGATACTACAATTAATCCAGAAATTTCAACAGTTGCTTCCAAACATTTGCAGCAATTAGATTGGGAGAAATACTCATATATGTATAAAAATACTACTGAAGCAGCAAAAAATTCAAAAGACTATTATAAAAAACATAAAATACAAAATCACACTATAATTTCCAAAGACAATGCACAAATCAGATTAAATATCAGTTACAATGAAATAAATAGCTCGGATAATTATTTCAAAAACCATTTTGGATCTTTAAAAAAAAATGAATACCAACTTCCATTGATCAAATTACCAACAAAACCACAAAATGGAAAGTTTGAACAAAATGAAACAAACGGATTTTTACATGAAATCAATACACTACACAGCGACGTTGATAAAAGTATAAGTGAACATAATGTCAAAATAGTGCAAAATGAAAAGATGTTTTTACAAGCCAGTAGTGACAAAAACATCGCAGGGACAAATGATCCATTATTTGTATTTGTACAGGACAAAAGACATCAACATCCAACTACAGATACTACAGTTTGTATATCACCAAGTGAAACAATAACTGAACTAACAAATTGTGAAACAACAACTAAACAGAAAAATCACAAGACAACTGAAAGCCCGTTTTTATCAACTACTGAACCTTGCATAGAACCCTCAGATGAGCCTATTAATGCAGAAATTACTACAGTAATGTGTCAAAAAACTTCAATAATCTGTCTTGACAATTTTGTTAAACCAGAAAAGATGGAAGAAGAAATAATCATGATTCAAGAACCAGAAAATAATACCTCTAATTTCGAAGTATTGGCGGAAATTGAAAATGTGACTCAGATTGAAATATCAGAACCACAAAACATTTACCCAGGAGAAGTTTTTAAATCTATTGAAAAAGACAGCATTGGAACTACAACTGCTAGTTTAACAGGAGCTAGATCAATGGAAGAACTGGTCCAATTGCTTACCATAGATGACTCTAAGACTAAAACTCTAGAAGTTTCAACAAAGTTTGACCATAATTTCAAAACAAATGTTCAAATTATTACTGGTGATAATAATGCTCAGAAACACAAAATTAGTATTCACTTAAATATAAATAATCAAAATAATTCTGATCATTATGATTCTGACAATAAAGCGTTAGAAGGAAGTGGAAAATCTTATTCCATTAAAAGGACTTTTGTAAATGACACAGAACAAAAAATTCCTGAAAGAAGTGATGAAGTTGAACCTTGAAATAAAATTTTATTGTAAATAGAATTTTTATTAATTTTATTTTAGGTCTCCCATGCAAAAAACATTTTTAAAAGTTACAACAAAACTTTTAAATACCAATTTTTTGAACATAAGGATCATGATAACAATATTGCATCATTTTTAGGTCCATGGATATTAACTATTCTTAAAAATTTCAGTTTTCTCTAATTTCTTCAAATGCCAAACATTACTTATATATATAAATGAAGATGTTAAAAAATATTATTTCCTTGAGTGATTATAAAGGTAACAATCAACATCCCTGCACAGAGAAGAATATGAATGGGACAATCTACACTATTTCTACTACTTAAGTTTGATGGTTAATTGCTAAATTTTCGTTAAAGTATTTGTGTTAAATTGAACAAAATTTTAACAAGAAACAAATATGATTACATCAATTCAGAAGTGTTTTTTAGACACTTACATAACATGAAGACAGTTAGTTAATATGAAGTATTAAGTAGAAAAGTGGCCCTGGTCATATCACTTTTTAATAATAGAATGACAAAATAAAAATGCTATATTTTTTAGAAGAAAAGTGAACAACGTAAATAGTTCCAAAATAAAAATAATAAATGGCAGTTTAGTTTTCAAAAGTATTTTTTGAATCTGAATTGAATCAAGTCCATGTTAAAATATTATTTTAAAGTTTACAAAAGTTATTTTTAATCTGGTTTTGTATGTTATATACTTTTTAAATTTTATATCTTACAGCTTAATTAAAAATGAAATGAAAATCTGTTCACCAGAAATAATTACAGCTCCACTACTTTAAAGTTAATTTTCTCAAAAGTTGTCCATTGGTCTTGGATAGTTTCTTGACTTATCCTTATTTTACAACATAACCCACTCTAAAATTATTGTATCTCTACCATCTTACAAACTGTTATCCGGTTGTATTGTATTTTATATTACTTATGTATGACATTTCTAGTGATTGTTTTTCCTCAAATAAAACTCAGTTACTTCTGTACCACTCAGCAAAACTTAAAGTAAATCATCATTTAAACTTTGTTCATGTATCACTTAAAAATATTACTGAATTCACTTAATAAAACATTTTCTAATGAAAGGTTTACAGGTGCTTCAATCACGTATAAGTAATGTTCCACAAGGTAAATGTGCAGGAGGAAAGCTTCATTTTAAGGAGCTATAACTCTTAATTCCAACAGCAAATTCAATATAGAAACATTTGAAGACCAAGTTTATATCTCAAAATATCTCTCTAAGCACAAGAATAATGTTTAATAATAAACTGCTTTACTACAATTTAAACACCAACTTAAGCCAATATACTGTATTGTGGAGTATCTTACTCCTGATATTTTTAATCAGCAAGCAAATTTGAACATCTTGGACTGAATTTTCAATTAACAACTTTTAAAAATACAAACCTTGATATAATTAGCGTTTATGTTTTTTACCTGCAAGGAAGCTAAATACTGCATACGAGGTCTGATCAAAAAATACGCGGCTCAAGTTAGTTTCAGGAGAATCCGCTTGGTGTCTCCTTCAAAGTACTCTCCTCCCCAACGCACACACTTATCCCAACGGTGTTTCCACTTGTCAAAACAGTCCTGGTACGCTTCTTTTGTGATGGCGTTCAGCTGCTTCGTCGCATTTGCCTTAATCTCAGAAATCTTTTCAAATCTTCCTTTGAAGGGTTTTTTGAGTTTTGGGAATAAGACAAAGTCACAAGGAGCAAGGTCAGGTGAGTAGGGGGGGGGGGGAAGAACAGTGATCGAGTGTTTGGCCAAAAACTCACGATTTCTGAGTGCTGAGTGAGCTGAAGCGTTGTCGTGATGGAAATACCAGTTATCACTTCTCCACAGTTCTGGCCTTTTGCATCAGACGGCGTCCCTCAGAAGTTTCAGTACTTCAATCTAGGTCATCTGGTTGACTGTAGAGCCTTCAGGGAGGTACTCGTAGTGAACAACACCCTTAGCATAAAAAAAACTGTTAGCATCACCTTCACATTCGACCGACCTTGGCGAGCTTTTTTGGATCTTGGGGACATTTGACTCACCCATTGGGATGATTGGACCCTCGTTTCAATGTCGTAACAATACACCCATGATTCATCACCAGGTATAATTCTTGACAAAAAGTTCTCATCTTCATTTGAGCAGTTCCCGACAAACCCGGACGCGATTGGCTTTTTGGTTGTCAGTCATCAGGCGTGGCACAAATTTTGCAGCGACGCGGTGCATTTTCAATTTTTTGGTCAAAATCTCGTAACAAGATCCAACTGATATTCCACACTCTTCGGAAAGCTACCTAATGGTCAGACATCGATTTTCGCGCACCAGGGTGTTGATTTTGTCAACGTGTTGGTCGTCAGTTGACGTTAAAGGGCGTCCAGACGCTCATCGTCATCAATAGACTGTCGGCCACCCTTGAAACGTTCATGCGCCATAGGCCGTGTTAAGCATGGCAAATGTTTCTGTTGCAGATTTCCCTAGTTTTACAAAAAATTTCAGAGCAATTCGTTGTTCCTTCAGGCTGTCCATTTTACAATCCGACAAACGAAAAAAAACTCTTTACTAAACTGCGTGTAAGTCTTCAAGAAATGAAGATATCTGCGACTGAAATACCGCGTTTTAATCAACTGATTTATACGAACCTAGCGACACTAAGCAGATTCTCCTGAAACTAACTTCAGCCGCGAAATTCAAACAGTCCACGTATTTTTTGAACAGACCTCGTACGTGCAGACCATGTAACCGTCCACTTGGCCTTGAGAGATCATACTAAGCTAGATGAGAGGTAAAGGCTCAGTATAAATACTGTTCTACAAACAGAATAAGGACTCTCAAAACACTGACTTGTAGGAGACGGGCTATATTAGATAGTTCGATGATAAATTAGCTTCGGTATGAAATAACAATCTTGAAATATCTATAGACATAACGGATGCAGAAGCTGTTGATGCATATAAAAAAATGTGAATGTGTAACATGTTTTCAGAAATAGTAGTACACAAAAAATCTTGTTTAAACTTTCCAGGCAAAGTGCACGGTTTTTGTGGTCCGTACTATACCTACTAAGACTCGATACCCCAATTGAAAACAAAACTACTTCTTCAACACATACCAGTTACAGAGTTAAATTTACACCTATATACTAACATTTATGCCAATTAACAACACTATTTTCACACACGTACACATATATTTTCACATAGGCATTTTGTGTATACATTGGGAGCTTGATAACTCCGATATGTAATGCTTTGGTTGTGCATGGGTTTCAAAGATTGTGCATCCTTACAACATGACTGATGTACATCTAGTTAAGCTATGGAACCAAAGTCCTAGGGGAAGTGATCTAAAATGATCCATGAATATATCTTGTGTTTTCTGCCATAATGCTAGGATAATGGTTGGCTAGTACAAATGTATGGTTTAAAATTATAAGACACTAAGAACTAGAGGAAAGAGCCATTTTTGATAGGATTGAATAATACCCAGTGGCTTAGGACATCTTATTTGAGAGGTGTTAAATCAGAATTAGATTTATATCTGGTAAATATCTGACACATTTAGCAGCATCTACTGGAAGATGAGAAGCTGTGGACCTGTTAATCTGCAGATCTGTTTAGCCCTCACACGGTCAATCCTGCCTGATACAAAGTATCAACCATTTCTTTATAAAAATCTCTTAAGACTCCTCATGTTTTGTTTGACATCTCTATTGATTCATGAAGAAAACCAACTGAGAAGACTTATGGTAATGTACATAAATTTTCAATGATCAATTCAAAACCTTTTATCAAGAATACCTACCTGTCCTATACTGGAAAGAACACTAATACTCTTGATGATTTTTACCACCAGGTTTTGCAAATTTACATAACCAACCATTTATGGTTTATGTTCACTAATGATTTGAAATTGAACAAATATTATTTGCTGTGCATTTTATTTATCAGTAAGGATTATCCTTAACTTATAGCACTATAGTCAAACGTTTTGTCATACCTGACAAACACTTCTAAAAACACTTTATCTATAAAGATCTAAAATAACATATTACTGTAAGGCCATCATAACAACCTACATTAACAGTGCCAAGTATCCCATGTTTAAACAATAGTACAGTAAGACCTCTCATGTCAGGAACCTCCGATACCCTGATGTAATATGAAAATAAAGTAAACATCTTATTCTGCAAGGTGTCTTGCTGTTGAACCAGTCTCTGGCGCCAGCAGTCGGCTCTTGGTTCTTTCCCGATTCAGCAAGTTGTGTTTGAGTCTTTGTATCGTTCAGTTCACTAGTGTTCAACAGATTGGTGTATTACCCAACTTAATCAGTTTTGAGTGTTTGTGTAAGTTATGTTGAGATGCCTGGCAGAAGGTCAATGGGCTATAAATATCTTTATTTATGCATAAGTTTCAAGAGCCGATGAATATCACTCAGAAAGCACAAAAGCCTAGTCTTATGGGTGATTAATCAGAAAATAAACTCTCTTGAAGCAAACAAACCAATCAAACAATGATTACCTGTGCTGGTCTTTATACCCGCTACTAATAAATTGTGGTGACCGGCTGACCTAGCACGTAAACCTCAATGGGTTAATGAACTGTACATAGAGGCATGTAACTAAATTGTACTTACAGTTCTATATTGCTATTAAAATATAATTACAATTTTCAATAAGAGTTAACTTATTTACTCGAAACAATCATACATCTACTTCCAATTGGAATGCCTGTGATTATGTAATACAAACGTACATCATTATACAACCCCTCCCATATCCGGTTCAGGCTGTTGCCAAATTGATCTGGATATGAGGTTTTACTGTATTTCAGATTTGTTTCCATAGTAATCTGTGTGATCTCTTTGTTTCACCTACCAACAAACTAGCACTAATGCAGAGCTTTTGGTAAACCAATTTGTGACCATATGTTGCCAGAAAGTGTGTGCATTATCAATGAGGTAACAGTTTCTATACAGATTATTTCAAGGACTTATAAAGTTTGATTCTAAATGGTATCATGAAACTATTACAATTTCTTTTTTTTCAGGCAATCTGAATACTTTAAAGATTAAATTCACTAAAGACATTTTATTTGAAAATTTCCATATGTAGGGAACATTTACATGTATAATACAAAATATTACCAGAGAACATTTCTAGAATAGAGTGCTATTGCAGCTTAGATAATACATACGATAGTCCAGCATCTATAGGGGGTTGAGTATGAACTAAAAGTATAATAAATATTGACTTTTGATTGTTAGTGAAAGCACCTTGGAGATGACCAAAACTGATGCTGTTGCCCTTCAAGAAGGTGCATAACTTGTGGGGAGAGGGTGTAATTAACAGGGGACGTGTTCTATAAAATATTATTAGCTAAAATCTTGTACCTGCAAAGGAAATTGAGATACGTACTTTTAACTTTAGAAGTACCATAGTTTACATATAATTGCAATAACATGATTTTTTAATTATTAAATTAAATATTATACTTTTAATCAATACATATTAAATGTTATTTCATCACTCATCAATTAGAACTTATTCCAAAATATTCTGTAAATGAATATTTCGAGGTTGTGTAGTACTTCGACGATGGAAATTAAACATATTCAGAGGTTAGAGCAGCCAGCGATGCTGGGAATAAAATATATTGAGAGACTGGAGCGGCCAGCAACACATATAGACTTGAAAAAGTATTCTTGATTCAGGCAAAGTAATCATTCACAATATGGTATACTGTTTGACTGCCTTGGGTTTGGGCGATTACTTAATGTGGTGAATACGGCATCTGTGACTTTTTTAGAAAAACTGTGCACTTATTCTGCTTGTTAAAAATCGATGAAGTTTGTTGAGGGAATCTTCAAGAGCTACGGGCTTCTGCAATGGATATTCTTTTTCCTTCAACAACTACGAGATGAAGCGGCAAGGCAAAGCAACCAAAATGAAAGACAATAAAAAATCACATCTTTTTTTCACATTATGTATATAAAGGGAGTAGACACATCAGTTTTATTCAATAGTTTTACGTTGTATATTAAACTTGTATTTTTGTTGAGAAGTTTTATTTCAATAAAAATTATGCTACATTAGCTTCAAGTTATTACACTAAATATATGTTTTAGAAGGTTGCAATAAAAATTGTAAAAACTTTACTAACAAAATTTTAATTATTTGAAATACAATACATCTCCAGTGATAACAGTCATGTTCAAAAGTTTGTACCAAATTCGAATATCCACGATGCCTTTATGATACCATGTAATGAAAATTGGCTTCGAACATCATAGAGGCAGTACAATAATAATGGGTCATTATTCTTTATATAGTTTCGCTCAAAGAATAATATATTCATCATATTGTATGTTCTTTCGAAAACTTAAAAATAAATTATCTAAGTGGAATCTAAAATTTTAGTTATTTAAGACATTTTTCTATAAAATAATACAGGAACTTGTCTAGAAAAAAATATCTGACTTTTTACACTAATCAAATTAAGACAAAAGCATCTACGTGTAATAACTAACGAGCAAGAAAATCAATATAATTTGAATTTGAAGTATAAAATATTCTAATTACTTATGACAACCAAAGAATTTTTGTTAACTTTCAATAATTTAAAGATTTATTCAGTCCAAATTAACTATTTTTATTGGTACCCTGGTCTTGAGGGACCTAGCTGTGATGGATCTTCTAATATAGGAGGTTGTGCTGGCTGAAACTGTTCTGCTTGTAACCTGGTTAACAATATACCAATGCCTTCTATTAATGCTAATAACACACCACCAATGACGGCACTACCTGCCATTGCTGGTAGACCATTACGAGCTGCTAGTATACCACCTGTAGCAGCACCACTAATTATAGAATTCCATGGATCTTCTTTTTTCCTGAAATGTACAAGCGTACAGTCGATTGTTGAAAACATACCTCCCCAAACTGCAAAATTTCCAGCGATGACAGGAGCTCGCTGTGTTACTGCTGTTAAACTACCCTGCAAATTGTATGAAGTAATTAGTAATGAAATTTTAAAATGGCATTTGTGCCAGTCACATGAAAATTAGCACAACAATGGTACATAATAATAACAACAATAAATCATTTCTGTTAACTATTAATTATATAGGTTTTATTAAAATAAAAACAAATTATAATACAGTTATTGTAATTAGACTAGTCCCATATCTATTTTTTATTGTTTTTATGCTCTGGAGGTAATATTTTAGATTAATAAATTAGAATATCTTTAGAAATCATAAAAGAGCAGTAGTACGAGCAGTAATAATACTAATAGACCATACTGTGGTCATATTAACTTAGAACAAACTGCCCTTCTCCATCACAGTTTGATATTTTATTACAAAAAAGTGATTAGGATAAATAATCCTGAAAGGACCAGTATGAGAGCCCATAACTTAGGCTGAGAAACATAAACAATATTAGCTATTTACTATTCTTTTATATTTTTAGAAAAAGAAAGCAGAACATACATAAAAAGCGATTTAGATATTCAGTTTAGAAAGCCTTAATGACTTAGTAAAACTTTGAAAACTAAAAAGCTTACAAATAATGTGGTAGACATTTTTGGAGCATAATCAAATTTCACAATACATTTAGTGACACACTATAAAGTACTGTGATATTATACCTGTAACAAAAGTTATCATTTTAAATAATGATAAACACTAATGAAACCCCATAGATTATATTTGGAATATTCTTACAGCTCTGTAATGTATGTTCGATCAAGTCAGACACAGTTCCCATGAGTTTGATCAATATACAAATATAAAATGGAAAATCTGGCCTGACCTGACTTTATATAAATATATTATTATATAGTTTCTCTGGTGCAAGGAGAATATATGTAAGTATAAATATACTAGAAGTCTCTGAAATTCAAATTGATATATGTATTATATATGTATATACATTAGAAAAATAATATAATTTATCTTCTCTACATAAAAATATGTTACACATCCTGGTGGTGCCTGCCTATTCTCCTTTTCCAAGCTCTGCTTAAACTTGTCTTAATTTCTCTCCCATCAACCCCCTCATACCATAATTTTATTAACATCCTTGTCTGCCTAGATCTGTTAACATTTTAAAGCCTAGCCCCTTAATAGGCGCCTGTCTATGTTTGGCTAGAGGTTTGTAGGTAAAATATAAGATTCCTGACTTATAATAAAATATCATATTTACATATGAATTGATTACTTACATACAAATCGGATTATGGTCCTTTGAAATATGTATAGAAAAGTAAAATAAATATAATAGCAACACTGTACATTACTGCTCTTCACTATACATATTTTATACTGGAATGAAAATAAATATTACATACAGTAAACTCCCGATTATCCGTGGGCAGATTAACCGGTTTGCGGATTATCCGGGGTCGGCCACTGTTTTACAAATATCCAATTTTTATTCCAATCAGATTCATGTGTTTAAATTTCCAAAAGGTGAATTACGACGTAAATACATACAAGGCTTAATAGAAGTTAAGATGAAGGGAATAGATATGTAAGTACTAATTTTTACATTGAAAGGGAAGCATCCCGACGCGGGTCATCGAAATAAAAGGGGTGAGCAGACTACTGGATATAAGAGACAATGACAAAATGCTTGGACGTCCGAAAACCTAATGTGTATATCATAAGATTGTAAACAAATGTCAGCTAATCTCGCCTATAAATAGTCTAGGACGTGACATATACATTATCGATCTTTATGGCTTTGTGACACAAGTAGACACCGTGCAACAAAATAGTTCTCAAGAAACTTAGATTGCACATTAAAGCTAAATCAATGCTCACAAAAAAACAGACGAAAGTGACAGATTTTTTTGTCAAAAGGTGAAAGTATTTTGTGTAAAGGAAATTACATATGTACATACATACTTACTTTTGACATATACTTATGTACGTATTGTAAATAGTTGAACATATAAATGTACATGTCGTAATCTGTCAAATACATCGACATTTTAAATTATTTTCTATATTTATTTTCTATATAATCTATATTCACAATAAATACAGATTATTTGTGAATTGTATTAACCGGGGTCATTATTTATGTAACTTATGGTATAATAATCGATTATCGGTCGTTTTGCGTATTCTTTGTTCATAGCGGATTATCCGGGGAATTCGTTATCCGGCGTTGCCGGGCCACCCTATTCCACGGATAATCGGGAGTTTACTGTATATCATTTTAAACCTAAAAGAAAATTCTCTTTTTCTGAATCTAAATTCGGGTCATCTAAGTTTTAATTCAGTCGATTGAACCTCGGAGTAGATCGGTTTCACTGTCACTGTATAAAAGCAACACATCTAATTATATTTAAAATTACATAATAAAAATTAAAACTAAAGAACTGAAAGATAAGATTTAAAGCGAAAAATAAAAAAACTTGAAACGTAAACAACTCCCACTAACAAAAGATGCTCTATCTGGCCACAAAAAAATCTGTCGAACAACTGTCTTCTAGCTCTCGGTCACCACACTTTATAAATTAGGTTTTTGTTCATATAAGCAACTCTGATTAATTCGAAGTTAAAGACATGTAAAGAAGAATAACCCATGTAAAAAACGATATTGATGAAACCGAGAATACGCAGGAATTACATTGCTGTGAAAATAAATACGAGATCCTGAGCTATACATGGGTATTAGGAACAAGAGTCAACTAAATGACCTGTTCTATACTCGGGCATAGGATTCAATGTGTTAATAGATAGATCATCTTATAAGTCATGTCTTATATGTCATGACCTCTTCTTTTTAGGTCAATGTTGCTCTTACACTCTTGTCAAATGCTTCTCTCATTTTAGGCTTCTTTACTCTATTCTGGACCATCTGGATAAAGTATTTCTTAATTCTGAAATCTCTGAAAGCAAGAAACTATTACACTTCTTTCATTTTATCCATTGAAGAAGTAGCAATTTTGTATTTCATATCATTATTAAAGACCTATACATTATATCTATAGTTCAAGACTTCTAATATCCCATGGCTGATGTATCTTAATTTTCTATGATATGTCTATCCCACTCTCTGTTGTATATAGACTGCAAATCACTTTCTTACCTTCTTATGTTTAATGCTTTATTTGTTAGTCTTTTGTAATATCTTGAACAATTAAAGGTTCTAGATACTGAAAACTATCTTCATGGTTAAACAAGTGATATGGAGAAAAAATTTTTAAAGTAAATTCTTACTAAAGTTAACAAAAACATTTTTTTATTTTAGTTACCCTAGAGCACTATTTATGATATTGTGTGGTAACCATGCCAACAGTTTAAGGTTGTGCAATAGAGGTTACAGCGAAAACCAGATGGGGGGGGAATTCATGTACAGTAATACCTCGACTTACGCTACACTGTCTTACGCAATGCCCAAGTTACGCGGTTTTCAAAACCTAAATCGTACTTTTTGTTCAAACTGTAAATTCATCTTATATACTATTAGCCACTACCCCTCCCCTGTCTATAATTTTTCTCATACTTAAATGACCTTATATGCTCTTAATATCTAATTCATTTAATTTATTCTTTAATGTCTTTTCATTTCAACTGCTATATTTATGTAGCTTAGAAAAAAATTTTAATTTATAAACCTCTTTTCCCCCATATGTAAATATAAAAGAAAATGTACTCAAATTTATACAAATATTCCTGACAGAAATGTAGATGAGTAATTAGGCCCTAAGTAAGTCATAGCTATTAGACATTTAATTGTTGTAGCTGTGTTAAAACGGAATACCTCTTTCTTGTACCTGTGTATTATTGCATAATGCATATTTACAATGTATTATCTATAAAATGATTATTATTATTCACGATTATAAGCATACATCTGAAAATTACTTATACCTTACTATGTTAACTATCTACACACAAAAATCATCAACATCTAACCTGAAATCTTCTTGAATAACCACTCGGAGCATTTCTGAAACCTTTAATAGCCTGAAATACAGCTCCTCCAATGGCACCCATGGTGAATGCTCCACCACAATCATCTACAATCCTCCATGGACAAGGTTCTCGAGCATATTCTTCCATCTTGTGGTACTGTTACCTAAAAGATTTTTAACCAGAATTACAATTAAAAAATCCAAAATTATAAACAGGAAAAACATATTTTATTTGAGACAGAGTTAAAATTATTTCGGTTCAGAAATTAGTAATGGAAATAATTAATTATTTAATTATGAAGAATTATGATAAAATATGAAAATTGTATAGTTCCTGCATAATAAAATATGTTTCATGGTATAAGTATGACACGTATGAAAAATTAAACATAGCCTATGTATTTCTCTGTCAGATAACATTTTCCAAAAATAATTGTTTTTTTATTTAAAAGCAAATTTATGGTTTTAAACATAAAGTATATTCATTTTAAATTTTCAATTGTGTTATTTTATAAGTATAATATTTTTTAATTAATATTGTACACATGAAATCTGTTTCTATAACCTCTCCCTCAATAAAAAATATTATTAACTAAGCTCAACAGAATTTTAATTCTTACCATTACCTAGAAAGAATTGAAATGAGTGACAAAAGAAAATGGTGGAAAGATGAGAAAGTACTGTAGGCCTGTATCTATAAATGCCAAGTTCTTAGTATTATATTCCTACTAACATGCAGTCAATTGCTGGAAGGATGGGAAAGTACTGTGGGCCTGTATCTATAAATGCCAAGTTCTTAAAATTCTATTTCTACTAACATGCAGTCAATTGCCGACATGTGTTTCACCTACTACCTGTCTACTATACTATCTTCTACCTGAATCCCTACCTTCTGAAAATAAACAATTTCACAATTCAAACTTTGTTATTAAGATATTCGAAATTTGTTAAATAGAGGTAAATAACCAGTGTAAATTTTAAAATGTCAAGGGACAAGGTAAAAGATGCATTATGTAGAGCATTTTATTATCAGGAGGTTCATTTTATATTTTTTAAAGTGTTTTGTGAATACATAAAATTTGGGACTTTGGGA
Organism: Prosapia bicincta; assembly: GCA_036971475.1. Taxonomy (NCBI): domain Eukaryota; kingdom Metazoa; phylum Arthropoda; class Insecta; order Hemiptera; family Cercopidae; genus Prosapia; species Prosapia bicincta. Next base: position 230,588,441 of record JBAIZL010000002.1, on the reverse strand, counting down.
TCAAACGCAAGTTTTCAACAGGCCCAAAAAATTGATATACAATTCTTGAAAATTCACATGTTGGAATTAAAAAGGTTAAGAACTCTGCGTGTATTAAAATGAATATAAACGTTCATTATTTGTTATAGAAAAATGATGACTAGGATCTATTTATGAAAATGTCATTGCAGCAGAATAAAATATTATAGTTGACTCACAAAACAGTTGCTTTTTTATTTCTATTTCCAAGTTTACAATTTTTCTGTTAACTTTCTACATTTCCAAGAGAATATTTTTTTGGAACATCAGTGACATCTGGATAACCAATAAATAACATGGTGATTATGAAGATTAGATGATTCTCTCTATATGTGAAAATATTACCTAATTAGATGTCTGCTTCTGCGGAGTAATACCTTTTGCCAGGTGAGGTTGAGTGATCAGTATTCTTGTCTTACATGTACTTTTATTTGGTTCAATGTATAAAATTACACACAAATTTATCCTGACTAGATACTTTATAGGTATGTTTCAATATAGTACACAAAATTAACCTTCTGTGGCAATAAGAAAAATAATAATTACACAGGCCAACGATGGAAAAACGTTTTTTTCTCAAAACACCTTATTCTTATGTTTTTTAGGGTGCTAAACCTTTCTGGTTTCCAGTACATGTGCTCAGTAAAATGTCAAATCGCGGTTGTAAGAACTCTGCTAACAGTTTTTGTTATATTTGTGGTGAGTTTTTTATTAAAAAACACCAAAGAAACATTACAGACTTTGTGAAAAAGGTTTATTTCTCATATTTTGGAATTAAACTTGGTGATCAGGATAAATCTTGGGCCCCGCATAAGGTATGTTATGTTTGCGTTGAAGATCTTAGAAAATGGTCAAAAAAGGAGAAAAAAGCCTTTAAGTTTGTTGTTTCTATGGTATGGAGGGAACCTAGAAACAACGCTGATGATTGCTACTTTTGCAGTATTGATATTACTGGCCATAACTCGAAAAACAAGAAGGTAATAAGCTACCCTAACCTAATATCCGCCATCCGACCTGTAGAGCACAATGTAGATTTACCGGCCCCAGAACCTGTTCCAACTGAAATGTTTTCTGATGTACAGTCAGAGCTAGATGAGCAAGATGATGAAGAGTTCCATTGTACTCCAGGAAATATAGAGCCTAAACTGTTTACGCAGATCGAGCTTAACGACTTGGTTAGGGATCTTGGATTAACAAAAGAAAAAGCTGAATTGCTTGGTTCTAGACTAAAAGAAAAGAACTTGTTGGCAGTTGGAACCAGCATATATGTGTATAGGAAGAGAGAGCAGCAGTTTTCAACATTTTTTGTACAAGAAGGTGATTTAGTGTACTGCTCAGACATTCCAGGTCTGATGAAGGAGTTTGGTGTTGAATACAAAAAAGAAGACTGGAGGCTGTTTATTGATTCATCCAAAACTAGTTTAAAAGCTGTTTTATTACACAATGGTAACACTTATGCATCTATACCTGTTGGCCATTCTGTACATATGAAAGAGAGCTATGAAAACCTAGAAATAGTGTTGAATAAAATTGGCTATTCTGCTCATGGTTGGATGATATGTGGCGATTTAAAAGTAAGTTTCTTGTGTGAATGGGACAGTAGAGCTAGGGATCAACATTGGTGCACAAAGAACTGGCCTGTGAGGGAGTCTTTGAAACCTGGTGAGAACATTCTCCGCAAAAATCTTGTAAATCCTAAAAACATTCTCTTACCACCTCTACATATTAAGTTAGGCCTCATGAAACAATTTGTGAAAGCATTGCCTAAAGATGGGCCTTGTTTCAAGTATCTCTGCCAAAACGTTTCCAAAACTTTCAGAAGCTAAACTTAAAGAAGGCGTCTTTGTAGGACCCGACATTCAAAAAATGATGTTCGATGTTACCTTTGAAACCACAATGATGATAAATGAGAAAGAAGCATGGGTATCATTCAAGCAAGTTGTTACAAAATTCTTAGGAAATGCAAAAGACCCAGAATATGGTACTATTGTAGCTAACATGTTAATGAAGTTTAAAAAATTAGGATGTTTGATGAGCCTGAAAGTTCATATTTTGAACAGTCATCTTGATTACTTCCCGGAAAATTTGGGAGATGTTAGTGAGGAGCAGGGTGAGCGTTTTCACCAAGATATTAAATTGATCGAAAAACACTACCAAGGCCGCTGGAACATGAACATGATAGGGGACTACTGTTGGTCGCTTCACCGAGAAGCTCAACATGCGACTCATCACAGAAAAAGCTATACAAGAAGCTTCAAAGAAAAAATAGAAAGGAAGTATAAACCAATTCCATCTGACTACTGAAACCTACATTACTACACTTTATCATTATTTCAAGTAACCTACTGTAAATAAAAACCATGCTTGTGATTTAACATTGAGTTTCGTTAATTTTACCATATACCATATAGAGATTTTAAACTATATAACAAAAAGCAAATTGTTCAAAAACTATAGGTGATACAAAAAAACTAAGACCATATTTGGATTAAGCACATAAAAAGCCATAAAAATCAGCTATTAATGTCAAAAAAGTTTTTAAAAAATAGTTTTTTTTTGTTTGGCCTGTGTTATCAATATAGCTTTAGAACATGTTTATCAGTGATTTTATACATGTTACAAGAAATCATGCAATCTGCATATTGACTAATATCATATCTAATTCAGTGATAAATTATTTCTATTTACTCTCAAATTAATATTCAAATGACTGTGTAAACATCAATTTTAATATTTTGTAGTAAACAAGTTACCTTAAATACATATTTATAATTTCGCAAAACAATTTCATTTCTGTGCCAATTGTTCAAGCTAGCTTTATCTTTTCTAGGTAAAACTGAATATCCCTTGAATCATTATTTATATTATCTTGCGTAACTCTGCCGTTTTCTTACAAACACATTTAGGACTACCTTCCACTTAAAAACAGAAAAAGGTTTTTTAACTTTTTTTGTAACTTATTTATCAATTATGACATTCTGAATTAAACTGATTAATGTAGTAAATAATTGCCCAATATTTTAGAGAGAAAAAAAATCATCTCTGTAATATTTGGAAAATCCTTGAAATTGTGAGGTTAGTTTCAGCTATGTCAAAAGCATAACAAAAAAAATATAATTTTAACTTAGTTCAAAAAATGTATTTATCGTTTTATATGTATAATATAATCTATGCTAATATACTTACATAAACAATTTAACAAATGGTAGTTTAAAAGTTATTTGTAAATTACAAAACTGCACACTAAATGAGACATTTTTCGATAGTTATGATTTGAAAGGAGAGCCTTCAGAATACTATCTTCTTATCTTCCCTCACTTTCACTGGATTAATATATATAAATTGATATAACGGATATGTACAAATTAACTACTGCTAATAACAGTACTACAAAAATTTAGTAGCATGTTTTTAAAATCTAATTTCTAGTTTATTACATATATGGAAATTGCGATTTTTATAATTATGAATTAGTGATTCCTGTAAAGAATTAATTATATATATATATATATATATATATATATATATATATATATATATATATATATATATATATATAAGTACTTAAGGATAAACTAGTAGTTTATATGGAAATTTAATAAAAAATAGATATATAATTAGGTTTTCATATTTTGTTGCTATATTAAGAAATAGGTATATAATAATTGAATGTATTATAAAATGGTGTTGTTTTTTTTAAAACACATTGTTATTTAGTTCACAGTTCATGTGTTTACAGTTTAGAGTTTAATCTGTGTTTGTGCATTGAGGTTAGGTCCTTATTTTTCAAATGTTAATATGATTTCAATATGAATTAAAAATGAATTTTTTCTTGTTTCGAATGTAATTTAAATAAAGTAAATGTAATTTAATAAATGAATAAAGATCTATAAATAATAATAATAGTAATAAATAATAATAGTAATATAAATAAAAGCAAAATTTCGAATTTTGACGGAGCTGTATCAACTAATACTGAATTACAAAATTAAACTGTGTTATAAAAGAAGAACTCATTGTTTATATTTTGAATTTTTAAGGTTGTTGTGCAAAATTAATTGAAGATATATTATTTATTTAGTTTCCGTCTGTTTCTTAATTATTCGAAAACCGTACAAGTGTTCTGTGTCCAACCAGATGTTTTTGTACTTCATAATTTTCATTTACAAGGTTGGCTACATCTTCTTATTTTAGCGGCAGAATCCTATATTTGTAGTTAAGGTAGAATGTGTGTATAGATTTTAAGTGCAATAATTTCTGTTTTGTGTGTGAAATAGTGTCTGTAGGTGATTGTTTCGTGCGTGAAATAGTGTCTGTAAGTGATTGTTTGGTCCTGGTAAGTAGTTAATATGTTTGTGCGCAATTTTAATACATCTTTGTGTGTGTGGTGGAGGGTTAGTTAACGTTGATGTTTTTGTATTTCAGCCACCAACAATATTTTGGAAAATTGTTCAAAACCACTAAAAAACACGATATCCACAAGAAATAATTTGTCAAAATATACAAATGAGTGCAAAATGTTTTTTCTCGGAGCCACAAGCAAAATATGTGGAGTTGGCGTGACGTCACTGCAGTCGTGACGTCACGAAACGTTTGTGTCACTATTACCATTCACAACTTATGCATCCGCTGAGAATTTTTTACCCTACTTTAAATTTAAATAAAAGTAACTATCCTTTAAGAAAAAAAAATTGCTTGTGGATATCGTCCTTTTTCGTGGTTTTAAACAATTTTCCAGAATATCGTAGGTGTTCGTGCTTGTAAATTTTTACCGAGACGATTCCTATATGTATATTGACAGTCATTTGTATTACACTCTTGAGCATAGCAAAAGCCTTTGAGCCCAAATCCAGTAGTCATCATTAGTAAAGTTGACTCTATTAACAAAACCTATACCAATCAGATAATTTGTGTGTGTTTCAATATACCTGTGTAATAATATTCTATAATATTTATAGTAGTGTGTTTCAATATAACAAAAAAGTATCTGGAGGGTTAGGTGAGGTGAGAAAATAAAACAAAGTTAAGTTAGTAACAGAAGCTAGTCTAATAAATTGTAACATACAGATGTAGCACATTTGGTATTTATTTCCCATTCACACGTATTCGAATTTAGTAAGAAAAATGTATGCCGGGCTATGAACAAAGTCATTAGTAATACGATAAAAAGGTGAATGTTTACAATCGCGGACACCTACAATATTTTGGATAATTGTTCAAAACCACAAAAAAAAGACGATAGCCACGAGTAATTTTTCTATTTACTTTGAGGAAAATTACTTTTTTCAAATAAAAGTAGGGTAAAAGTTTCTCAGCGGATGCATAAGTTGTGCTTAATCGCGGAGAGATACAAATGCTCGTAACGTCACAGTGCTGCGCATAAGGTTTTACGCATCGGCCGCGGTACGTCACGCATCCTTCGTGTGTAGATATCTGAGAAACAATGTTTTGGCTTAATTTTTATATACCCATATTTAAATATACTTATAAAGCCTCCAGTTAGGATAGATTTGGCTTTAAATTTATACATTACTATATACTTATATTAAAATATACCTAATAAGGTCTAGTCAGGTTAGATTTGGTTTTAATTTTATACATTACCTAAATGGTTACATTAAGCTAACTAAAATAGCCTACTCCACACACAACACTCTCAATAAACAATTCAAACCCAACAATAAAATCAACAACATTTACAACGCCGCTAAAGTTTACAAACTAACTTGGAGGTCGTACCCTAGTTTTTAGATAGGCCAAACAGGGAGGTCTTTTTACACATGCTACCAAGAACATATAAACGCACTAACAAATAATAATTACCAATCAAATTTCGCCGATCATCTCAACTCCACAAAACATGACTACATAAACATAACATCTAACCTACAAACTCTTCATAAACAACACAGAAATAACCAACATTACACAACCAAACAATACGAAATATACAGACACTTAAAACTACACCTTACACACATACTCAACACACACACAGACACACACACAGACACACACACACACACACACACACACACACACACACACACACACACACACACACACACACACACACACACACACACACACACACACACACACACACACACACACACACACACACACACACACACACACACCACTTATTGACATCATAACTCCTAATACTCACAAGGTACACCCACACCACCATAATATCTCACCCCCACCTTAATACCCTGACCTATGAAAACCTTGAGATCAGTTATGGTCTGAGTTGACAATGGGACACATTTCCTAAAACGTCCGTCCTCAACAAATATAAGTAAGTACTACTATAGGCATGTTTGTAAATATTTACAAGTGTTTTAGTGAAAACTAGTAGCTCACGCTGAATATGGAATCAACAAATATTAAAAAATAGTTTTTACAATATATTTTAATGTCACTTTTCATTAGCTTTTGTTAAAAAAGTTAATAGAGAGGTATATACAATTAAAGAATTTTTGTGCAATAAGATATTTTCTTGCACTTAATAAGGAATTTAAGTATACACTATTTAAACTAAATAATAATATATAAAGTTTAAATATCAATAACCATTTCAATCATTAAAGGTTTGACATATTGGAATTGGAACCTGAAGGTTTATTTGTATAAGTGAATGAATGTCAGTTCAGAGAGAAAAACAATGAAGCTCAGGTGGTGATTTCCAAGAACAAGAGATATCTTGCATTGCAAAATTTAGTCAACCGACCTTTCGCTGTTGCTTTTCCCTTATTTACCTGACATCTACTCACTTTTAGGCCTAACATCCAAAACTACTATTACAAACAGGGTTGGCTTTAGTTTTTACATTTCAGGCTACATGTCTTTAATGTTTGTTTCAGCAATATTTTAAATAATGTGGGTAAAATTATCCCTGTTTAAGGCCTCTAGTAATTGGAAAGCCTTCTAGAGGTCTTAATACCAGTTTTGATTTTTACCATAGAGTTGGCATACAGACCTTTTACTGCCTTCACCAAATTCACACTGAGGTTGGTATTTGCAAAGCTTTCCACAATATGTTTAGTAGTGCCGTATATAAATCATAAAGAGTATCTGTATATTTCTTGGTTAGATGCTCTTTTTTTATAATTTGATATTGCAGAAGAGGTAGTTTGCAGTTGATCTTCCAACACTAAAACCTACTTGTTCTTCACCTTCTAAATTAAAATATTCATTCTCCATTTTCAACTTAATTAACATTCCATATCATCTGCTTATGAAGCTTGTAACTGGAGTGCGCCTGCTATATTTATATCTTTATGGAAATTCTTGGTTAGTTGCTATCCTTTATCCTATAATTTGATTAAAACAGAAGAGGCGTTCACAGTTGATCTTCCAAATCTAAAACCTTCTTGCTCTCAGTTTGCAAATCACTATATTTCTTTTCCATTTTCATCTCAATTAACTTTTCATGTAATCAGTTTATATAGCATTTACTGCAATGGTCCTGTAATTTTTACAGTCATTAAGGCTGCATTTTTTATGTATGGTTAATATCCATGCAGTCTCCCCTTCTGAAACATCTCCATTAAAACAGTTTTGGAATAATTCTGGTAGGTATTCATAACATTTTTTACTAACACAGTTTAATGGTTCAACCTCTATATTGTCTGGTTCTGGGGCTCTTATTTTTTAATTCTTTGCATGCCTCTTTCACTTATCACAGTGATATTTTTATTGGGAGCGTGATATAAATACTCTTTGAAATTCTCGTCTATCTTCATTTAGCAGTCCTCTAATATAGTTGTACCATTGATATGATATAATTGTAAATTTGTGATTTCTTCTTCCCTGTCTTGCATACTGCAATATGCTCCATTCCTGCAACATTCAACTCTTTCTCCCTTCTAAGTACATGCTCAACACATTACACCCTCTCTTCCATGCAGTTTTTATTTTTTGGCAAATTATTCCATGTACTTTGGTTGAGATTACTTGTGTTTGAGCCATCATTGGTATCTTTTGTAGTCAAGTAATGACAGTATCTTGTTCTTTTTTTTTCAGTCTCATTTTCAAATTTATCCCCACCAATAAGGATTTTGTCTTATTCTTACCATCCATTTTAGAGCCTCCTTTGTTTTATCTTTAATGGAGTTTTTACATGCTTCTGATACTCTTCATTAATACTGAATATCCTCAGTTTCAATTTTCTATAATATCTTTTTTTATACTGGCCCTTTACACTTTCTTGTTCCGAGCTGATCAAATTATATCTTTCTTTTTCAATCACATGTCTTTTCTCTTCATTCAGTCCTTTACATACTCCAAAGGCAATCTTGGATCTTATAAGGTTATAATCACTTCCACATGTGGCCTCTCTATAGATCCTTATGTCAGTTATGTTTAGTCTAATATTCTCATTAACTATCACATAGCTAATTATAGATTTTAGTTCTTTGGTTCTCTGAGTCTATGTGTAATTATGCATATCCTGATGCTGGTAAAAATTCCAGTTTCAATCTTTAATCCATATAGTTTGCACACATTTATCAGTCTATTACCATTATCATTCCTATAGGATTATCTGTACCGTCCCACCACCTTGACCTGCAGCTCCATTTCAGTCCTGCTATTCACATCTTCTAAGATTTTTAATTCTTGGGCCCCCATTAATCTTATTAATTTCTAGATGAAAGTTTTCATACAAATTATACTTGTAATTGAGTGTATTAGTATAATAATTTATGCCTATATTCCCATAAATGTTATATTGTGTCCGTTAATAATCAGTTTCACTCTGATTAATGTTTCATTTCCTCCTATGGATATTTTCTCACCTAGGGATTCTATGATGTTATGACATTTCCAGAACTTTTTTTTTTTCATAAGCACAGTAACACTTTGCTGGGCTTGTTTCTCCTTTGTCACCCCATTATAAAAATAATCGTATTCATCCAGAATATCGGATCCCTGTCCTTTTTGTTTGTTTATTCTATTACCACAGTATCCATATTGAGTTGAATTTGGATATGATTTCTTTTACTTTTTAGCCAAAACCCTGTACATTCCAAGTTTCAAAGTCATAATCTGTGTTCTTAGCATGTGTTGTTGCTTTTTATTCCATCTGGTCTAAGGCTTATTACTGTTTTTTTCATTTAATATTTTTCTGAGGAGGGTCAGGGATTTGATTTTGGAGTTTTTTTTCTCTTAAATAGCTTATTTCCTTTCCAGCTAAGGTTGAGCATGTGTCTCTTCTATTGGTCCACAAGTGGTATTATATTTCCTACCTATTCGCTGCCTGTAGAGTGAGGGCTTATCCCTATCGCCAACTGGAGATGTGTTTCTTATCGTCCACCTTGAATCATACTATCTATGGGGTTATAGGCTCCCCCAAAAGTTTACAAATTTATACTTTTTAATATATACTATATATTGAGCTCATTTTTCAGACAGAATTAGATGGAAATACATAAATTAAAATATATACTTCAAAATAGAAGTATGACCTTAAACAGAAGTAAAAACTGACTTTAAAATAAAAAGTTTTCAGGATCACAGTTACAAGATAATAGAATTGTAGCGTATTTGGTATTTTGGTGTAATGACTGATGCTCCGCTCATTACATTATATTTGTATAATATTTAACACTTAGATACCACTTACTAGAAAATACCAGTGATTTTAAAAGCTTTGTTTTAAAAAAGAGAAGGTACAGTAGCTTGCAAATACCTTTTTAGGTGAAAATGAAGAGATTGTGGTTATTCTTCTACGTGAAGAATAAAAGTATGCACTAGTTAAAATTATTTAGATTGTACCATTTAAAATAGCTATCGATCAAGATCAGTCAAATTGAACTTCATAAGTCTATTATTTTACTAACTGTTAACACTTTTTGATTGTGTCACTGCTCAAGCCAACAGCTTTATACACTTTCTTACAGCCAACCAGAAATAACAACAGAAGAGGTATAGGAAAAAATATAGATTTAAAACAATTGTAAATCATAAAGCAAACCAGCTTTGCAAGTCACTTGTGATGCTCAGAAAATCTCTACAAGTGATGACATTGGTTAACTCTGTTTATGTTTGATACACTAATTTCAAAAAAATTGCTTATCATATTAGCACTGTAAAACATGCAAAATGTTCGAAGTAGCGTTTTAAAGGACGCAACAGTTTTGAAATCATTTAGACATTTATTGACATGTCTTACAGTTTATATCATAAATCTTGTTTATGGTTGTTATAACTGCCATTGATGGCATGCCAAACATGCCATTGAAAAACTATTTCTCCTGTATTCATTTTAGCAAATCAGATGTAACTTCTGCAACAGAAGAGTACAATCTGTTTCTAAAATGTTGTAGATTGTGTGGTAAGGTTGGAATACACACTTTTTATTTTTGTGAAACCCTAGGGGTAAAAGCTATAGGTATCAGGTCGAGGGAGCGAGGTGGCCATGTAATTGGCCCTGCACTCATAATCCTCCAATCTGGGAACATATTTTGATTTTGAACAAATTGCCTGTTAGTATATACATTGTGGCTTATTTTTAAAATAAAAGAAACTGAAATGAATGGTTAGTGTGTACAGTTACTTTCAAATTAATGAGTGATGTCATATTTATTAAACAGTTTTCTATGACAAGTATTTGGATGTTTGGTGTAACTGACAAAGCCCAAATCAGTTCATTGTATATGTCCACCAATAGTTGCTATTTTGTCTTGATGTATGCTAATGAAGAAAATCCAGATTCAAAGAGATAGGTTAATGAAAATTGTACCAACAGTGTTACAGCATCAAAAACAACTTGTAGATAAAGAGGAAAATAGTTTAATAAGAAGTCTGCAAACTTGGCCGGGACCATTTAACCAAGTACTTGGCTTTGAGAGATCTCAGTAGTCAAGACAGGAGGTAGAGGGCTGTGTTGTGTCAGTATAAATACTTTCCTACAAACATGAAAAGGACTGTCAAAACATGTACTTTCATGAGGCAGTTGATATTAGATAAATTGTATGAGAAATCAGCTTCGATATGAAATAACTAACAATTTTGAAATATGTGTAGACATATCGGATGTAGAAGTTGTTGATGTATAGAACATTCTGAAAATGTAACATGTTTTCAGAAGTAGTAGAACATGAGTGAGCAATTGTATGGTTAACTGGACGCAACTATACATGTTTGAGAATTTCAAGCAATGTTAGCTTGAAGATCCAATGAAATTCTATATAGAAAAGGATATATTATTTAATGTGAGTTTATTTTGAATGTGACTTAAGTTCTTACAATATATGTTGAATAGTTTTTTTTTATCTTCAGATAATAGCTTCACACTACTGCAACTGGGAGCCATTGCAACCAAAATGAGGTGCATGTATTTTGGATTCTAAAAAAAATTTAAATTGGATTCTATTAAAAAATATCAATAAGATATAGTGATTTACACGAAAATCATTTCATAAATTTGATATACATTTTTAGGAGACACTATAAGAGACATTTGTTGATTCCATCTTCACATGAGCTACTAGTAATCACTTACACTTTTAGAATGTTTTAAACTTGCCTATAGTAGCACTTACTTTGCTTGTTGAGGACGGCTGTTTCGGGAGATGTGTCCCTTTGTCAACTCACACCATAACTCAAAGACTGGAGTTACGGTCTGAGTTGACAAAGTGACACATCTCCCGAAACGACCATCCTCAACAAGCAAAATAAGTGCTACTACAGGCAAGTTTAAAACATTCTAAAAGTGCAAGTAAACTATAAGAGAGGGTTCAATAAATATCGTTTTTATTGTGAAAAATAAGTGTTACTCTTTATTTGTCAATGGTTTTGAATCCTATTGATAAATAAACTATTAATGATCCTATTAATATGGTTCATGAAATCATATTAAAATTGAGTAAACCAATTAAATCATAAAAATTCCTTTTTCAGTATTTCTGTTTGTGTGAGACTGCTTGAAAGAGAGTTTATCTAACTGTACATTTTTTCAAAATAAGCAAAATATATGTTTGGAATGTGGGGATTCTTATGAAATATAACTATTTAAATATTTTGAAATGTTTTTATTATTGTTAAAAAAATTTACCTGCATTACATGTGCTTCCTTTACATATTAAAAATGAAATAGTTTTGAAAAGTAACTTATACAAACTATTATATTGTGAACACCATAAATACTATCCACAACACATTCTAAATGGCAAAACACACTCCCAATCAAACACTATATTTGAGCACATAATTAACAACTACTCAACGAACAATAACACACCACAGAACACCAAACACCACAGACTCACGCCAACACAACACACCTGAGCAACACTTGTCAGTAATTCACAGCATTGAAAATGCGCTGACCCAGCACGAAACGCGTCTGCTAAATAAATCAGTAGGCCTAAGTAGTGTTTTTTTTTACCAAGATAATACAAACAAGTGTAATTATTTATTTGTTTTTGTGACATTGTATGAAGGTCATTCAATAAGTAACAAAACAACTCAGTGTAGCTAGAAAAATGGTTTGATCAATTCAAAACTTGGCTACTTTTCAGCATGTTTGTAACAAAATATATATATTTGTATCATTCTTTTATTTTGTCTAGGACTCTGGGATACAATTCTTTGGAGTGATATTTAACCTACTTTTGCATCTGATTTTTAACTTCTTCATTAGATCAAAAATGTTTTCCACACAGAGGAATTTATAAAAATGGCGTGTGTTGTTTTGAAGTGTCTCTGACTTAGAACTAATTTTCTACAAGTTTTCTTATACTCCAGTTTATTCTAAATAAGCATAAATATTATGGAGAGTTCCAATTCTCATTTGCTCTTCCCTAGCTGTCAATTTGACAATAATATGCCTGTTATTCTAAATTAACGTATTATTATGAAATTTGAGGGAGCAAGTTGCAATAGCATGTTTCAAGTTGAATGTCCATGTTCTTCCTCGTCACAAATAATTTACACCTATAAACTAATATATCGATTTGTAAATATTATAACAAATCAAATAAATATCATGTACTTTTATATTCATTCCTGGATTTTATTCCCCGTGATTCCTTTTAAAACAGAAAACCTAATCACAGTTCTTCTATAGTGCAATGGTTGAGTGGATTCACTATTGTTAAAGTTGTATTTTTGAGGTTATGCTTAAAAAATACCCTCCAATAGCTGATGATAATCAAAGTATAAGAATACTTTTGTTTCAGATACTTTTGTATAAGAATACAATTGTTTAATATTCCTGATGATGTTGGTACTGTTAGCCAACGAAAAACTTTGAATTGTAAATTCAATTATAATTCTTGTATTTGTATTTAGACTTTTGTTCTTTATATATATATATATATATATATATATATATAGTCTATATATATATATATATGGTGAAATAAAATAACTTTCATAAACAAGAATATACGAGTATTACTTCATTTTATTGTTGATTGAAGCTTTTCACTAATTTACATTATTAGCATTTTCAAAATTTTTAACTCACTGCCCAGTTATGTGACTAGAGTAAGACTAACTCACTCTAGTCTTACTCTAGTCACATAACTGGACAGTGAGTTATAAATTTTGAAAATGCTAATAATGTAAATTAGCGAAAAGCTTCAATCAACAATAAAATGATGCAATACTCGTATATTCTTGTTTATGAAAGTTATTTTATTTCACCATACATATTCAACAAGAAAAAATAATTCATCTAAGGATTACAATATATATATATATATATATATATATATATATATATATATATATATATATATATATATATATATATATATATATTGGTCATTTTGCATTCAAACTGGCAACCATATAGGGCTGCCATGTAGTAATTAATCCATGATAATAAAAATTACAAAAGCCTTCTTGAATTTACAATGGATACCGTAAATCGATTTTTTTATGTAATAGGCTGGCAATATAAACTATCTAAAATTTGCCCAGGCCGTTCTAAATACTACAATAAAAATATTGTAAACAACCCCAATATCACCAAAATACGTTACCTAAGATTAAACCCTTATGTACATTTCGATGACCATGCCATCATCATCAGACTTATTACAAAATTACAATCTAGAAAACAATAAGTCAGTCTAGTTTGTAACTTATTGTTTTCTAGATTGTAATTTTGTAATATGACACACTGATAATGATGACATGGTCATCGAAATGTACACAAGGGTTTAGGTAATCTTAGGTAACTTGTATAAGCAGTTATTTTTGTATTATTGTGGTTTCCAATATTTTTATTGTACATCTGTGCTCTTCATATTATATAGTTTCTAAACATGTTTATGAAAAAATATGGCTACATTCAATTGGTGTGAGATGATAATGTTTTACTTTTGAACAGACATTGAAATTTCTATTTTAATCTTTGAAAATTAATTTTAAATGTAATAAATTAGATCGGATATAGTATAAATAAAATTAACCCTAAGTAACAAAAAATTCATTTTATTCAATGGACTCTAGTCAGTTTCTTTGTTTATTTACGGACTGGAAGTTCTTGACCTGCTTCTCAATTGCGGACCTTTAACTATGGCTTATTCATACTCTCGAGTCTACAGCACATTTCAGCGTTTTTTAGTTCGCAGTTTATGATCTATGTTTGTTTGAGCTTAATTCACAAACTTTTGTCTTTTTAAAATTTTTTGCTAAGAAGAATTTATTTAACGGTTTTAAATAAAAAGCGTAAAGATTTTGAGAAATTTATCCTTCTGTACAAATTAACGAATAATAATATGTAAACACTTGCATATAGTAGCACTTGCGCTTCGAATAAATGTATTTCTTGGCCAATTTGAACCTTAACATTAGTCTTTGTCTTTTAAGAATCGGATGAGAGGAGGGGCAAGTATTTATATTATTAACGTCCAATACAACTCTACCTATGGTTAGTATAATATTTTAAATAATAAACCCAATAACCACAAAATAACTTTAATTATTCACTTGATGTACATTTCAGTTACAAGGTAACCATCTTCAGAAGTACTGAACAAAAAAATAAGTTAATTTAAAATGTAACATATATAGCGAACAAATATTGAGTTTTTTTCTATTTATGTTACATTTTAAATTAAATTAATTTTTTGTTCAGTACTTCTGAAGATGGTTACCTTGTAACTGAAATGTACATCAAGTGAATAATTAAAGTTATTTTGTGGTTATTGGGTTTGTTATTTAAAATATTATAACATAAGCCACAGTTGCTCAAGAAATCATTATATATATATATATATATATATATATATATATATATATATATATATATATATATATATATATGGTTAGTATGTTAAAATGTACAATAGTAACTTATTGTATAGGGTCTCTTGTTAAAATATTGTAACTTTGCACGCATGTTGACACTTTATAGGGGTTACGTATTCAATAAATGTTAATATATATATTTACAATAAACATATAAATTAAATAAAAACATATATTTGTGATTAATTAGGAGAAATGGCCATATTCAAACATCTAGAGCAGGAATTACGAAGATTTCTTTTCACCACGAAGAAAAATGCATTATTTTAAAGCACAAACGTAATCATGTGATTTTATCTAAGTAGGCCTAAAATCTTTACAAAACGTTTGTTGTGTTATTCGAAACCTACAGCCGTGAGTAGTGGTGATTCCAGTTTAAGCCACGAATATAGAAGAAAGAAAGAGGTGGAACGATTGTATGAAGGAAAGCAGTGTTGCGGGTTACATCCTAAGAGAACACTTAACAGATAGTACGTACACAATGCTGTTGTCATGATTGGAACTTGATCTACGCGAGGCTTGGACCTACATGGGTTTACACAAGTCATTCTGATATGGTAACATAAACCTCTTGGCCCATTTACCTCTTGTGTACACGACACAGAGAATAAAGAAAGATGATATAGTAATTAATAAATATGGATTTTGTAGATATTGGCCCAAAAAGTATTCTGTTCCCCCATAAAAGTTTCATTTATAGTAATTACTTCATTACAATGATTTTATCTTTTTTGCATTCCACGTTACCATTTTCGTAGGAACTTAGACAACATTTATTGGTTATAATTAAATCTTCAACTTCCGATTTTAATATTATCTTCAAGTGTAAAGTTCGTTTTTAAATTACTCAAAAATATATATTTACCGTTTTTATTTATAACAGCGTTATAAATGTTCTTATGAACATAAGTTTTCATATCAAGAATTAAATAAAAAGTTGGTGATTTTGGACCCGGCACTCTAGAAAACACCTGAGTGACCAATTCCTAGTATTTTTTTACATTTTTTAGCATTTTTTATTCGAATTCACCACCTTGCAACACCGGTAGAGCTACATAATCGACAATTTTAAATAACGGGATTGAACTCATCAACTTCATAATCTCCGAGTGACCATTTCCTAGCAATTTTTCTTATTCTTGTGTTTTATACCCCAATTCACCTCTTTATCACTCCTGTAAAGCTACACACGTGCGTTCCCCTTTTTTTTATCCATGACGGTATTGGACTCAGAACCCTCAAAACCCACTGAGTTAATATTTAGTAGTAGTTTTCTTTGCTTCTGACTTTTTTAACCCTAATTAACCCATTTGCTACTCTCGTAAAGTCTCAACCACGCATTCCCATTAACCTTCGATAACAGCATCGGACTCAGAATTCTCAAAAACCTCAGAATATCATTTTCTAGCGATTTTTCTGGCACCTAACAATTTTACCCCTATTCACCCCTTTGGTGCTCCCGTAGAGCCACACCCGTGCATCCTAGTTGACTTTCGATACACTCAAAAAACCCCGGAGTGATAATTTTCTAACGACGTTTCTAGCATATAGTGTTTTCCCTCAAATTCACATCTTTGATACTCCTGTATATCTACACCCATGCAATCCCGTTGACTTCTGATGATGACTTTGGATTTAGCACCCTCGAAAACAACCCTAGCAACATTTTATAGCTTTTGTTTGTCTTCTGAAATGTGTACCTTAATTTATCCTTTTGCTACTTCCGTGGAATTACATACGTGCATCCCCGTTTACTTTCGATGATGACATTAGTCTCGGCACTCTCAAAAAATCTGGAGTAATTATTTTCTAGCGAATTTGATTGTATCTGACATCTTAACCCCATTTTACTCTTATGATACTCTCGTAGAGTCACATACGTGGATTCCTGTTGACTTACTATGACGCCATTGAACTCAGCATTCTCACAAACCCCCTAGTGATATTTCTCTAGTTTTTTTTTTGCTCAATTTCCACCTTTGCTTCTCCCATAGATCCATAATCGTACAACCCCGTTAGCTTTCGATAGTTGAAATTTTTAAAATTGAAGTTCGTGAAGTAGTATGTGTTAATAAGAAATTATACAAGACGAAACAAATATGCTCCACTCCTTTAAGTGGCTGCTATATTGTATCATACAAACTTGTCAAGTTATTGGCTTACAGCATCGCTCAACAGTATTTCATTGTGCTGGAACAGTGACATTATTACAAAGTGAAGAGGGGACATTTTACACGTGTATTTGGAGAGGATTGGAGCGCAATAAATGTAGGCTTTCAGGCGGAATCAGAAATGGTATTGAAAAGAGTGGGGGAAAAGGAAAAAATACCGAAAATAAAGAATAGAAAAGAAATATCGGTAAGTAATTGTTCAGGCAGAAATTGTCCGCAAAGTCCGTACGTATTGAGGTAGAAGAAATTCAGAAGGCAGATTACGTTATAAAGATTGAATGAATAAACACTGAGATTGTGTTGAGGCAATGGGCAAACAGAGAAAAAGGGAGTGTGGATTAAAGATCCTGCTCTTGGCTTGAAAGCTTATAAATCAGTGAATTTGGCAAGGAATTACTATTTTAAAGGGATTTCAATTTTAAAATTGCATTTTCCAAGCATAAATAAATAATATTTAGCATATTACTGCCTCTTAAAAAATATATCTTAGGGACTATTGTGAAACATTTATAAACCATACTGAACAAATCAGTAAATTGCAAATAAGTCGGGCAAAGTTTCAGTAAAGCCTGAAGGGGTAGCGACTTGCGTGAAGTGTTTAGTCCTTATTGGTGCATCCCTCCCTCCCTGTACCAATCAGATGCTTTTATATCAAAACCAACCCCTCTTTGTATTCAGTACTCTCGTTGAAAGATTTTGGAACAGGCGTTGATCTTTTGAGGAAAATGCAAGGTTTTTTAAAAAAATGATTTTGGAAATAAACGTAACACAAAATATTCCCGTTAAAATATCTTAGTATGTAGTCAAATAAATAAAATAATGTTCAAAACATTATGATTATTAAAATATAAAAAAATGCTTCTATTAACTTGTGGGTCTCAAAAATGTATTGAAACAAGTTAAATATTTACAATACAGTAATTATCACATAACATAAAAGAAGTCAAATTAAATTGTTTTGCACAAACTATCTACAGAATTTCATTTTATAATTGATATCAAACATTATAATATTATAAAATATGTATAAGCAGTGTTATAACAGTACATAAACTGAACAATATTACTGTAGATTGTGTTTGCCAACAGACATATGTCGGATACATTACAATTTGCCTTCATCAATGTAAAACATTCAGTGATGAATGAAGGTATGGTTGCCTATATTCGGGGGGAATAAGGGGTGACCGCTGCCCCCCTAGCTTATTCCCAGATTTCAAATGCAAAATAAATATCCAAGTGTCTATGCAGATCAGTTGATTTTTTCGAGAAAGTTATTTTAAAAACGGGTGAGTTGTAGGACATGACTTGGGATTAGAATATTTATGTTCAAACATTGTGCTTTCCGTGAATATTTACATATAATTGTAGCCTATTTTTATTAAAAACTACGAGTAATTAGATTATTGTGTTTATTTTCTTCATACATTAAGTACTGTGGTCTAGTAATTTGTAAGAATAAATAGGTTAAACAAGGTTAAACATTAAATTTTGTAGTATGTAATGCCTTCACGTCCAACCCCTTTACTAACTTTCATTTGGACGCCCATGAACGAAGGCAACTCGAAATTAACAGGTTTGTTTACTGTTAAAAAAACATAGTAGTAGCGTTGTGTTGTGAGTGATGAGTTTATGCATTGCTATAATACTGATTAAAAATAGTTTAAATTATCATAAAAATTTAAAATAAAAAGTCATCCATTCATTCATTTATTCAGCCAACGCCCGTCCTTGGCCTCTCAGCCATCCGACGCCGTGCCTCCCAGTACAATGTTGCGAGTCCTTCCCTGGACTCCTTGTGAAAGATATCTTTCAGACCGTCACAAGTGGTAAGATGCTCTGCCGTCCCTTCGTTGTCGGAGCAGAGTGGGCAGATTGGTGTGTCTACCACTTTCATGCGATGCAGGTGTCTCTGTAGGTAGTCATGTCCAGTGGTCATCCTAAATAAAGCCACGGCTACGCCTCTCGGAAGATCCAGTGGTATGCTTGATTGGATGATCTTTTCCCATTGCTTTCCTGTAGCAGCTTGTTTCCTGTCCCGTTTCACGGAGTCGCTGATAGTGCTGTTAAAATAAAAAGTAAAATAGACTAACTATACATGAAATTAGTCTTATATACAAAGAAATTCTCAGGTAGGTAACATTTACTACTTCTAAAAAAAAATTCATGGATGATGAAAAAACAAAAATAAAGATACTAATGGTCTAGCTACGTCTAAAAGAAGTAAACAAGTAAAACGCCTTTCTTACTGAAATAAACAAATTTAGACAATTACATACAAAGAATTTTCGCAATGTTCGGCGGTGAGTATTTTTCAATACATTTTCTTTTGTAAAATAAAGATAATTTATTCTAAGGCCGTTACAGAGGTTTTTTATAGGCCTAACTGTAAACACTGTTAAATTAATACAAAATTTAATTAGGGTTGAACATCTTACTCGTACAACTTCATTAAGTTCATTGTTAAATTAAAGCTTGAAAGTATTACGAATGAAGAAAATAGGAAGAAAAAACTTATAAATATTTATAAGTTGCCTACTATAAACATTAGCCGAAAGTAAGAGTAGCCTACTGTAAACATTAGCCGAAAGTAAGAGTAGCCTACTGTAAACATTAGCCGAAAGTAAGAGTAGCCTTCTGTAAACATTAGCCGAAAGTAAGAGTAGCCTACTGTAAACATTAGCCGAAAGTAAGAGTAGCCTACTGTAAACATTAGCCGAAAGTAAGAGTTGCCTACTGTAAACATTAGCCGAAAGTAAGAGTAGCCTACTGTAAACATTAGCCGAAAGTAAGAGTAGCCTACTGTAAACATTAGCCGAAAGTAAGAGTAGCCTACTGTAAACATTAGCCGAAAGTAAGAGTAGCCTTCTGTAAACATTAGCCGAAAGTAAGAGTAGCCTACTGTAAACATTAGCCGAAAGTAAGAGTAGCCTACTGTAAACATTAGCCGAAAGTATAAGTAGCCTATTGTAAACATTAGCCGAAAGTAAGAGTAGCCTACTGCAAACATTAGCCGAAAGTAAGAGTAGCCTACTGTAAACATTAGCCGAAAGTAAGAGTAGCCTACTGTAAACATTAGCCGAAAGTGAGAGTAGCCTACTACAGATTTGGCTGACACGTTTGAATTATTATACTGTATTTTCATTTCCAACTCAAACACTACTGAAACATTTTACTGTAAGCCTAGATTACACATATTAATACCTACGTCCTTGAAATTATCATCATCACGTCCTTGAAATAAATAATAAACAAACAATAGAGTTTTTTTTAAATATTCCTTAAAGTAACTTCTAAATAATTAGTAAAAGTCGTTGAATGTAGGCTACTAAAGACAACTCAGTAGAATTGAAATCTTAAAATATTTCAATAAAATTATTTACTTATAAAAACCATAAATTCTTAATCAACTAATGCTTATATTGACGAAATTTCAATGGTACGTAATACTGTGTGATAATACTACAACTGTGAAAATAATGAAACGCAGTAGTGATAATTAACGAAAATAAATAAAACATCAATGAGAGAAAAAAATGTACAGAGACTTTGTAAGATCAATTATATTGAAAGAGAAAACAGGTTATTAAAAATGGTAAACATGAATAAATAATTAGAAATATTTAAAATATTGGTAAATGATAAAATTTTCATTACTGTTTTATCAATAGTGGTATATAGCCCGTGGTAACTACACTTCTAACAATCTTTAAAACTAATTGTTTTGAAACGAAACAATTTTATATTAAAATCAGTAATAAATTTCACATATTTTAACTCTAAAGTGTTAAATATTGAACAAAACTTATCAAATAAACTTCTAATAGTGGTATAACATTTTTCTGAGATTAAAACGAATATTGTTGCATACTTATCTTTGAAATATTATTAGGAATGGGTAAAATTCCTCAACTTTCATGATTAAATCTGAAGGTGTAGCTGCCTTGGCCATGAATAAAGAATTGGTTAGTGCCAAAATATGCACAATTTGTATAGAATGTTTTTCAAAAAGGAGCGTTGTGTAAGAGCGGCAGATGAGGGAGTTCATCTACATCCGTTCGCTATTGACTTATTCAGAACATCTCGATTTTATCTGGCTATTTAGATCTACAAAGCTCCCTCTGGTCCCGAGAAGCTGCCTCGAGAGTCATGTCACTACACCCGTAGTGTAGTTGTAGAATATATTCACCAGATAGGGGTTGCGTGTAGACACCCCTCTTCACCATGGATACTATAATTTCCCCTATTTTAGATCCCAGCGAATGAATGGCTTTTCCTTAGTCTTACCTAATTCCATTTTAGATCCCAGCGAATGAATGGCTTTTCCTTAGTCTTACCTAATTCCATTTTAGATCCCAGCGAATGAATGGCTTTTCCTTAGTCTTACCTAATTCCATCTAACCTCCCTTATATTTCTGTTTACAAGGGGGTGTAACGGGATACTACCTTACGACGATGCTAAAGACCCTATTTATGCATGCGACCCTCCAGGCCACGACTCTGTCTATAACTTATCCTTTACCACATTTTATGACCCTACCTATAACCCTTTCCTATTCTTCGTAATTGATAATAGTTATACTGACAATGGTGGTCTTTAAACTAAAAAATAACCCTATCTGTATGTTGGCCTGAGAAGGTCCACTTGCCTACAGAAGGTTACTTATGTCGTAACTCAGCTGCTTTTATGGGAAGCTAATCGCTTTACCTGGACAATTTATGAGTGTTTTTTTCTTTCACTTGATACTTCTACCGATAAGTGTACAAATAAATGTAGAGCTTTTTTTAGTAAGTGCATATGCTTTATTCTATTAAGATAGGCGTTCAAGTGGATTTGTAGGTTACGTAAGAGTGACTGTAACAAGCAACAGAAACTCCGATTTCTTTCGCAGCGGTGCTGGTGAAACATTAATTAATGTTCCCTGGTAATTAGGCCTACAAGTGGGAAAACAAATTCTGTCTGGAGAACAATCAGAAAGAATTTGGACATTTTTGCACAAAACTGACGATCAAGAGTAATTTCGATAACATAAGCAATTTTATAAAAAACAAATTATACTGACGACGGTATTTGAATCTACTGCTGGCCTCAAGGCATCTATTAATAGGTCTAATAACGTTAATATTTCTTAAAACAAGTCATCTACAATATGAAACTCTTAGAGTTTACAGGCTTATAATAATTATTGTTGCCAGAACAGTACTGTAGTCTCATTTTATAGTTTCTTACAGGCCTGTAGAGTTTTCACATTATTTCCACGGTATTTCTTGTTTACACTTTATAATAATTATAATAATTGAATCATAAATTTTTAGTAGTCTACAACTAATAATTTTTTCAATGAATCATTTAATTTTGTTTTATTAATCCTAAACCAAATTCTAAGACTAAGAAATAGACTTGACTTGTAGTATTGAGAAATCATCTATTTAAATTAAATCTATTTTAAAACTTTTTTTTACAGATATTTCAAAGCTTATCTTGGTCCTATCGATTCGGATTAGAGAGATTCTAGTGATTTTAAAATATATATATAGATCTCAGATAAATTGTTTGGTCTCGTTTTTTTATTTTTATAAAATTCACATATATCTAGTGAAATAACTAGAAAAGAAAGTATTTGGCCAATTTCAGTAGTTAACAGAGTAGAAATTAGAATACAAATCAGAAATGGTTTATACTTTTGCTATTTATTGATATAAATTAACCAACTATTATAAAATGTATAAAGGAAATTAATCATAAATTATCGATTTTAGTACGTAGTCGATACACAAATTCTGTTAGAAGTACAGAAAAAATAAAGTAAAATGAATAAATTACAACTCTGTAGTTTAACAAAGCAAAATTAAATATGAAAATTAAATCTGTAGCCTACCGCAAGAGATAAACAGATAAATTATTTTTCAAATAATCAAGAAACATTATCTGTGACATAACTGAATTCTCTTTGTCCACCAAAATAGTTGTTTCGCAAAAGAAGCTATACATTGCAGGCCTGTGTGTCCCGATAATAATGATGGATCGCATGACTGAAAAACTTTCTACGGCCTAATAATGTTATGCTTGCTCGTATTTGGACCCACCCCTGGCAATTCCCATGTGAGTTCAACCCTCCGCTCACCTACGGCAATGCTTTTCATACCAGATTAACGAAAAGTTTACTTTTCAATACTCTCCACCTCAAAAATGTCACGCTTATTCCCTTCTATATTAGAATTTTTTACTTACATTTTTCAACGTCATCGTGTCATCAGAATATTTATTTAGATTGACCAAAAGCTTTACATTTATAATTTGAGGATTTAAAGGTTAAACGGAATAAAAACCGCGCAGTATATTTTCAAAGTAGTATATACTTGTTTACACTTATTTACTTGCACATATATTAATAAGTGATACTTGCGTATTAGTGTCACTTCCGCTTCGGGAGATATGTTCCATTGTGCTACCTACTTAGCTCTACTCAGCTACCTACTTAGTATCACCTGATACTATAGGCAAGTGTCACATATTAATAGTTTAAGTCCAAGTGTATAAGTGTAAACTACTACCTCAAGTAAAATATGGAATTAATTGTATATTTGTTTACTTCCAAAAATGATTCAAGGAGCAAACGTTTATAAAAGAAATTTAAAAATTCCGATTTCAATCATTTTACTTGTGTTTTACTATGTGATAAATTACAATAAGTAGTCTATCCTTACTTAAATACAGTAAACTCCCGATTATCCGTGGAATAGGGCGGCCCGGCAACGCCGGATAACGAATTCCCCGGATAATCCGCTATGAACAAAGAATACTCAAAACGATCGATAATCGATTATTATACCATAAGTTACACAAATAATAACCCCGGTTAATGCAATTCACAAATAATCTTCAGAGGACAAAATAAATACAGAAAATAATTTAAAATGTCGATGTATTTGACGGATTATAACATGTACATTTATATGTCTAACTATTTACAATACGTACATAAGTATATGTCAAAAGTAAGTATGTATGTACATATGTAATTTCCTTTACATATAATACTTTCACTTCTTAACAAAAAAATCAGTCACTTTAGTCTGTATTTTTGTGAGCATTGATTTAGCTTTAATGTGCGATCTAAGTGTCTTGAGAACCATTTTGCCGCACAGTGTCTACTTGTGTCACGTGTGTCACAAAGCCATAAAGATCGATAATGTAAATCACATACATGCATATGTCACGTCCTAGACTATTTATAGCCGAGATTAGCTGACAATTGTTTACAATCTTATGATACACATTAGGTTTAGGTTTTCGGGCGTCCAAGCATTTTGTCATTGTCTCTTATATACAGTAGTCTGCTCGCCCCTTTTATTTCGCTGGCCAGCGTCGGGGTGCTTCCCTTTAATGTGCGATCTAAGTTTCTTGAGAACCATTTTGTCGCACAGTGTCTACTTGTGTCACGTGTGTCACAAAGTCATTAAGATCGATAATGAATATGACAGACATGGATAATGCATATGTCACGTCCTAGACTATTTATAGCCGAGATTAGCTGACATTTGTTTATAATCTATCTTATGATACACATTAGGTTTTCGGGCGTCCAAGCATTTTGTCATTGTCTCTTATATACAGTAGTCTGCTCGCCCCTTTTATTTCGCTGGCCAGCGTCGGGGTGCTTCCCTTTCAATGTAAAAATTAGTACGTACATATTTACATATCTATTCCCTTCATCTTACCTTCTATTATGCCTTATATGTATTTACGTCGTAATTCACCGTTTGGAAATTTAAATACATGAATCTGATTGGAATAAAAATTGGATATTTGTAAAACAATGGCAGACCCCGGATAATCCGCAAACCGGTTAATCCGCCCACGGATAATCTAGAGTTTACTGTATTTAAGGGACAAAATTTCTTAATGAAATAGAAATTTATTAAAAATGCCTATTTTACTGTATACAGTAGAACCCCTCTAATTCGTCACGTTTAGGACAGAGGGGGTGACGAATTCGAGAAAAAGACAAATTACGGTAGTGAAAATTAACATGTAACTGTGGGTAAACATAGTACGTAAATAGGTATGCAATGTAATTAACGTTGTACTTACATGATTTACGTCGGTTGAAAAATGCAACACTATTTCACAACACTATAAAAGCACTAGTATAGTTCGTGTACAGTAGGTTAATTAAAGTTTCTGAATTAAAATTGGGCCGCTTAGTGGAATACCTTGACTTCGTTGTTGTGAGAAGCAGATGGGCATCGCATAAACGAGTTGAATGTGAATGGTTGTCATCTTTTCCCGTTTGTTAACTTCTCCCGCGGAAACTTTCATATTTGTCATGAACTCTTCAGTTTTATTGCTACTTACATGATATCATTTAAGGTCGTTCTAGGAACCCCGAATTTTAACGATAGCTCAACCACACTCTATCTTTTTATAACCGTTGTAGAGTGTCACACTTAAGCATCAACCAACGTTAAAGTTTTGTAATTACCACGCTTAGACATTTCCCCTTCGTACAACCGGAAAAAATTAAAAAATGAAGAAGGGAAACCAAAACTGATCTGTGGAATATAATTTGTATAAACTACAGTGTAACTTATAATCCAATTGAACGTTGTCAACATGCTGTGGTCAGTCGATTACTGAAGACTTCTATATTTTATACGTGAATGAGTTGTGTGAGAACAAAGAATTTATTGAGAGATTTTTTCAGTATTCGAAAAACTAATGTCTGGTATGGGACTCATCTGATGGGTGGTGCTTTAGTAGACTTGGCAGAGTAAGGATGGGCAGAGTAGACTTGCAGACGATGTTTGTTATTATTGTGACGAATAGGGTAACGAATTACAGAGGGTGACGAATTACAGGGGTTCTACTCCAGTGAGAATAGGCTTTCTTATGTGCCACGTCATTCCAACTGTTTCTTTTAGATATAGGCCTATAAAACAAAAGTCAGCCTTATTACGAGCTACAAGAGCTTAAGAGCTACAAGACTCTTTCGTTTTAGAGTAATAATTTCATTCATTTATATTATCCTTATGAAGGCAGATTGTTTATTGTTAACTTTTTTAAAGAGCTATACCTTCCTTTAGTAAGACATCTCTCAAATTTTATCTGTAAAATTTTGACTCCTTTGGCAATTGTTGTTTTTAAACTCCGACGATTAAGCACCGATGCTAAGAGCTTTGAGTAACAACTTAATATTTTACTACATGTGAAAACATAATAGTGAATATATAAACGTCGTTTTCACTTTTAAGTAATCTCTTCAAACATCTGTCCCGTGCCTCCCTTATTATAATTGGTTTTAATACATGATGCATATGTTATCAAATATTTCCTGATTTATTTTTTTGCTCCTAGCCTTTCTGTTCTTTTTAGTGTAAATCACAGCCTTTTTAAATAATTACGTATTCAATTTGAATTTTTGCCCTCTCCATAGACAGGTTTTTAATTTATGTTTTTTGTAATTTTAGGCCGACTTGCCAATGTGACTATTATCGCTTAGTATATAGAAAAGAACTATTAATAATCGTAAAACTAGGTTAGGAACATAGGATCCTCCTAGTATAGGCTACTAGCAGTATCATATGAAACACCCTGGTATCGTATGGGGAGAGTCACGTACCTATAATAGCCTACTCTCTACTGGGTCAGAAAGAGGAGTGTACTCGTTACACCTCCTTGTAAGAAGAAGGATAAGGAAAGGTTGTTGGAGGGAGGTATATGAAAGTAGGTAGGACCAAGGAAAGAGCAAAAGTATCCTCTGGTATTGAAAGAAGGGAAAATTATGGCATCGCTTTAGTATTTTCGCATATCTGAAATAGATCAGGGATCTGGGATAAATAGAGCTGCCTTTTCATTACCTTCTCTACGTAAAGTTCTTTTATCTTCTTCAGTTTTTTTTATATAATTTCATTTTATACGTCAATGTCATATGCTCCATTAAAAAAAACCATGAGACCAAATTTGCTCACTTAAATTGCTTTCACTTATTTTAGAGAAAATATTCGATCACTATTGACGAAACAGCAATTGTTGAATTTACGTTTCTTCAGGAATAATGTTCTGTTCTCTACGTGGCCTATTTCTATAATTCTTCTTCGTGCCGTAGTAGGTGGCGATTTTCACTGTTTACTTTTCGGTTTAATCGAACTATTTCACACAATAAGTCACAATAGCCGCACAAGAGGTGCGTGCTGAGCTGGACACAATCAATAGTTTTCGAGTTTTACGACTCGTGCGGGTGACTCAAGTCTCGCGTGTCCAGATCTCGCGATAACGCATCGAGACCACTTCACTTCGCGCCCTTTCCCACCCTCACCTACGCTAACAACGCTTTATTAAATACAAATTTGTTGTGTGTTTCCAATATCCTGGTATTAATTACATACATTATTATAACAGTAGAATTTCATTTAGGGTTTATCTGAATTTCAATCATCTGTAGTTAGTGTGAAAACTTTATTCTTCACCTCCTGATGTTTCTTTAAAGGAATAAAACGGGGTCAACAGACTGACGGGCAATGTTAAAGTAGGACTAGAAGCTCCTTCTGCTTAGGATCTGTTCCATATAAAAGTCGCGAACAAACTTTGTAGAAACGTAGGTCAGCAGTCTGATAAATGTACAACATCTCCACATATGCAGAAGAGCAGCCAGAAATTATTTCTGGTGAGGCGGGTTTGGACTTTGACATTCCGAAGGGCGGACTGGGGGCTATTCATTCCCCAACAAAAAATTGTTGAAGTAAAATGTCATTTAAAGACTTTCTAACGCTTAAAATTAGATACACATTGACAAAATAAGTACTAAATTTATTCTTAATTCAAGTACATTTAAAATTTAAAGAGTACCTAATGAAGGTCAAATTTAGCTAAATAGTTTATTATTTGTTGTAGAAATCAGGTTAAAGAATAGTAAAATTTAACAATGTCTTAAAAGCCAACTTTAACATTTCATTTTCACAAACTATAATTCTTCGCAGAAATAATTTAGTCCATGAGACTTCTTCCTAAAGTACTTGAAGAGTTTCACCCTCTGTTTTAGCGATTACGTCATTTACAGAAACCATAGCTATCTATTAAGACGCTCTCAGAAATTTTATCTCAAATAAGCTGCCATTGTTAAATTAGAATACGAAAAATTTAAATCTTCTACATACATTGTACTCATATTATGGCTTTATTAATGGCTCGATGATTACCGTCAACTCGTTTTATACGAAAACTATGTTATAATTATAAATTTGAATTTTCTAATCAGAGTTTGAAACTACCGTGCTTTATATCTTCCTACAAATGTTACGAGCCTAATCCAGCCTATGCATCGGTGGGTTCTGGAATGTATCGAGAAGAAAAACACAGATTACCTTTCACAATCTCTCTTCAAAGCGACTGAAGGCGAAGAAAGCTAAAATTACAGTTAAGTGAGTACTGTATAGTCAAATTGTGGAACAAAATAAAAGAAGAAACGTCAAGGAATTCGTCGAATTACTTGAAATCCTCAGTTATAATAAAACTGTTGACTGTGTTATTGATCCACAAGAAGAAACAGATGTAGCATTTCTTATCAAGAAACTTCTAGGTTTTAAAAATTTCGATGTTTAAAATTTGTGACATTAGATGTTACGATTATTGAAATGGTAAAAAAAAACTACTGAAGGCAGTGATGACAAGACTATAGATGAAGGTTCTACCGAGATAGTACAAGAAGGGAAAAATTAGTCACGGTGAAGGAACGACCGCCTTGGAAACTGCTCTACGCTATACTGAACAACAGAGAGGCACCGCGCTAACAGATGTGCTTCTGCTAAAACGTCTAGGGGACACCGTAGCACGAAAAGGATCGGATAAGCAAACGTATAAGACACATAACAACGTTTTCCAAAAAATGTAGCAACCGTGATGGACAATGTATTCCAAAGCAACATTAATTGATGCAAGTACTGTAATCAATAAAGATATATAAACATATTTCGAGCCTGTTTTTCTAATGTACAGGAACCTAATTCCGTGTAATACGAGGGGGTCTAGGGTCCCACCCTACCTCGAATTATCGAGACTATACTGTATATGAAATTTGTTGTTAAACTTGCAAATTTTAAATATTTGCTTAGTATTTGAAAGATTTCATAAAAATTATAGTCTTTCTCAGGAGGGGGGGGGGCGTTAACTTCAAATCCCCTTTCTCTGCACTCCTGCACATTTCGAACATTTTAGGAAAATACTGTGTACCTGAAAAAGATGAATACAATTACAATGAAAATTTTGTCCTTAAGAAAGACTCACAATTGAAATAAGGTTTTCTGCAGGAAACTTGGCGTCATCTAGCTGGCAGTGGACCCACTTTTTAACGACACCAAGGAGTGGGATGGACCTAACTGAACTTTGTAAAGAGATCAGGTGAGTTTAGACGAATCATAGCTGAGTTTCTATTACGAAACAGTAAAACTCTAGCCAATCGTCATAATTCAATCGGTTCTCGTAGACTCTCATATATTTTTCTCTATCATAGTTTATGTTACTATTTACAATATAATATCCCTTTTGATTTAGGAAGTTTCAATTTGACTAGTCGCGTCATCTCTAAAGATACTGATGAAGATCGTCACGGAGCGATCGAAAATGTTCTGTCTCATTAAGATTGTACAAATTTCCAAAATTTAAAGTTCGGATTGTCATAAACTAATGTAAAAGTGATTAATTAAGTTTCACCGTACATAATGGACTAGTGTTCTTTTTTTGTTGTGCCACAGATTTTTGTTACTGTAGAGTCAATTAGTAATTGTTCTTCTAGTTTTGCTTCTTACTACTAATAGGAGTTAATAGGTGTAATATTGAGTTAAATTTGCATTATTTTAAATAAAATCTTATATTTGAATATATTAAATAAGCCTACAACTTTTGAGACTTATAACGTTAAAAGTTGAGGCAAGTCTTAAATTACTAAATTAAAAAAAAAAGTTTCGTTGATCGTCATGAACAACGAGTAAAATTTAATTAAAAATCCTTCTTACTTCTTACTTCTTGCTGCGGACGTCCAGGGTCATGTGACTCCGATGGTCCGATGTCCATAATAAGTTGCTGCAGCCAAGGTCCAAAACTGTTTATTGATCAGTATTGTTTTGATGTTTCCCTGGCTAATTTAATTAAAAATAGTAAATATTTCAGGGAAACGGAGGAAAAGCTTTTTTAAAATTTAATGTAGTGTAGTAATTTTAAAGTAGTATAAAAATCTAAAGTATTTTTTGAATAATTCAGAGTAGGATACGTGTCTACATAATAGTTTAATGCCACGGTTCTGGTTGTGGTAATAAAACATGACAAAGCAGCAGATATGATTTTAACAGAGGCTAATTATAAAACATTGCTTGAATGCTATTTAATGCTTTTGTGCTCAAGTTTGTTTAATTCCGTGCTCCGTACAGTGGCGAGACACAGGCTGTCGCATGACCAGATACCATCTGCCCTGCTTTACTTTCAATTATTACTATTTTATCAGGTGAGTTGACTTGATAGGCACCGTACCTAACCTGACCTAATATGCTTACAAATTAGTGGCTGATCGGAACAGATAGAAACGTCAAGAGCGCTGAGGTTTGCCAAAACCACTCACTTTCAGTTGGTATGAATAAAGTCCGTCGAAATTATCAAGTATGGGTCTTTTATCCCTTAATCTTTTTTCTAAGGACTGCGGTTTTCTTTCTCTTTTACCTTTATCCTCAGACATTGGAACCATTCAATTTTTGTATTATGTGTAACGTATTTTGTGTCTAAGAGAAATATCTTTCTCTCTCTTTTTGACCTTCCTTTATTTTTTCTCATTTCAGAAAGATGAACGTAAAAACATGGAAAAAATGAATATTTTACGTAAAATTAACGAAATAAAACAAAATACTTAGTTATAAATATTGAGTGGAAATATATTATTTGTTCAACCGAAAGTCTCACACACTAAGGAATACAAACAGTTGCAATGTAAAATGTAGGCTATTTCAATTCACATTTGAGGGTAATTCGATAAAATAAAATACTCCCCAAAAAATCTTTTCTAATTAAAACTGAAAAATAAAAATGGATGTAAAATAGAGGAAAGTATGTCTTGGGACTAGGACGTAAATTGAATACGAGAACAGTAAAATATCATGCTGCATACAAAATTTATCTTTTGCGTCACACAATAACGTTTAAGCTTCACGTTTAATGTGTTTTCAATACTTCGGACTGAATTGACACAACTTGGTTCGAATTTTAACTCACACGAAAAACATAATGGAAAAATGTACTTTAACTCACAAATTCTATTAACTCACTCTTTTATGTTGGGTGTTTTTTTTATTAATAAAAAAGCCTAGAATATACCTGAGGAGATTTACACTACTAGAACCTTCGGGACTTTGCCAGTGGGCCCGTTTGTGTGTGAGCTGACGTCAATAGCCGTAAATTTCTTTCCTCTACAAACATTTACAAAAATTTACGGATTTTTGAAAACATTAGGCTCTTGCAAGTACAAAAATAAATTTTATATTTTCTAAAACAATTTTTATCATATCACAATTGTAACTGAAAGTATAAAGGACGCACTATATAGAGATAAGCGTAATAAATTATTCACCTGATTTATACTGAGGAAAAAAGATTCAGGGTGTAAAATTGACTCGGGTTAGTGTAGCCTTATTATATTGATAGTAAGGGTAGCACTTAAACACTAAAATATACATTCTTTTATTTTTAAAACTGTTAAAATAGTATTATTTTCTCATGGATCTAAATAATTCAACAGAAAATAACATTTTAAAGTTTACGATGAATTTAAAAATTATATATAACTACAAGTGAGATA
>JBAIZL010000002.1:230483642-230551142 GCA_036971475.1 Prosapia bicincta | reverse complement strand
TTAGATAGAAATTAGTATTTAAATTGACAATTTTTTAAAATCTTATATATTCATGGATACAGTATGAATTGTAAAGTAAATCACTAGAGGAAAGTCAATGTTTGCAATCTATATATTTAATTCCGGAAACGATACCCATGAAATTTTTAGGAACAAGATAAGATAGCTTAATTAGATTCATTTTAAAGCTTGAAGGCTAAAGAGGGGGGCAAAACTATCGGACAAGTAAAACATTATCTGGGTTTTGCCTCAATGACCTTTGATAGATCCAATGATTTTCTAATGGAAATATCATATGGGGTTTAATAATAAGTAAGCCCGATGCCGGATGGTGATTAATAAATACACAAGATGGCGATAACATTAGCTGATGTGACTTTGATTGTCTATTTATTTTATTTTTATTGTTCTGTTTAAGTGCAATGTTGAAAAGTATGTAATTGAGGAAGACTGCGAGTTTGTGTAAAACTATTTGGGAGTGGTTTGCAGTAGACATAATAGTTAAGGATAATTTATAAGAACATTGGATATTCTATTGTCTATGTTTGTTAATTTTAGTGTTCTGTGTAAGTGAAAATGTTTAAATGAATCGTAATGAATGAATACTGCGAGTTCGTAGACGAGTATTTAGGAATGGTCGGCAGCAGAGTGATAGGTGGTTACAGTGCAGGAGGAGGGCGGATGAACATATCCACAATTTTAGGCTCCCTCTAAATAATAAAAGTTATGAGAATTGAAATAATAACGGCTGGCTTGACCAAAGTTACAAGCATTGTAATCCACTTCATTTTCCCAGTGAGTTTGTAAGAGGACACTTATGTTGCCA
The DNA here is from genome assembly GCA_036971475.1 of Prosapia bicincta. Classification (NCBI taxonomy): domain Eukaryota; kingdom Metazoa; phylum Arthropoda; class Insecta; order Hemiptera; family Cercopidae; genus Prosapia; species Prosapia bicincta. The sequence goes on along the minus strand of JBAIZL010000002.1, from coordinate 230,550,316 downwards.
CAATGGACTGGTATTGCTACCACACCCCAGAAAAAACCTAGAACTCCAACATTTAAACAGTATTACAATGAAAATATTGGAAAGAACCCCAATACCAGAAAAATAATAAAAAACAACAAATAAAACAAATTACTTAAGATTAAACCCTTATGTACATGTAGATTACCATGTCATCATCATCAGAGTGGTTAATTACAAAATTACAATCAGTAAACAAGAAGTTACAAACTAGAGTGATGATACACAATATCAAGAGCACAGTGGTACAATATATTACAATGAAAATATGGAAAGAACCCCAATACCACAAAAATAATAAAAATAACAAATAAAACAACTTACTTAAGATTAAACCCTTATGTACATTTCGATGACCATGTCATCATCATCAGAGGGTCTTATTACAAAATTACAATCTAGCAAATAAGAAGTTACAAACTAGAGTGATCTACTCTGATGATGATGCCATGGTCATCGAAATGTCCATAAGGGTTTAATCTTAAGTAACTTGTTTTATTTATTATTTGTGTGGTATTGGGGTTCTTTCCAATATTTTCATTGTAATATATTGCACCACTGTGCTCTTGATATTGTGTATTTAAACCGTAGACTATTGTCAGAATGTCTGATATTACATTGACAATATCAGAAAATATAAGGGCCATGGCTTTTGCATCCTTTTTAGCATGCACCAAAGAGATACATGACTATGATCCTTACACTTTTAAGGTACAAGGCCAGATTTATAGGCATATATCAGACCTCTTTTCTTCACATGAGTAAACGCCTTTATATAGTCACTTATATATAATCGACACAACAGTTGCAAACAACATCAGATATCAGATTGGGAAGGTTAGAAAACAAACATTTGAATGATGGTACTTTAAGACTTTTAACCGATATTTCAGCAGATACTCCTTATGGTCAAGCATAGATACATGCAGGACAGATGTTGTACATGAAGAAAATGAAAGCTCACTATAACAATTAGATTTTTGTGGATAGAGTTTCCATAGACAAACGCTGCTGTAACCGACCTACAACAGATGAGATAGATGGAGTGTTTACATCTACAGAAGGAGAAGCACCAGAACATCGTCTTGTAGTTTTCCTAGGACCAAGCATTTTATAAATTTCATTAAACGTTTATCATTAACGATTCTTTTCATAATAAAAGGAGTTTCCATAGACAAACGCCGCTATAACCGACCTACAACAGATGAGATAGATGGAGTGTTTACATCTACAGAAGGAGAAGCACCAGAACATCGTCTTGTAGTTTTCCTAGGACCAAGCATTTTATAAATTTCATTAAACGTTTATCATTAACGATTCTTTTCATAATAAAAGGAGTTTCCATTGACAAACGCCGCTGTAACCGACCTACAACAGATGAGATAGATGGAGTGTTTACATCTACAGAAGGAGAAGCACGAGAACATCGTCTTGTAGTTCCCCTCGGTCCAAGCATTTTATAAATTTCATTAAACGTTTATCATTAACGATTGTTTTCATAATGAAAAATATCTACAGTAAACCCCAAACTATGTTTAGTTTAATTCTCGATACTTTTATCATCTGTCACATTTTTTTACATTTTACACAATTTTCCAAATAAAAGGAAACATATTTTAATCAACAATAACACTAGTTAGTTATAATAATAATAATCTTAGATATAAAAATAAAGGACATACGCTATGAATCAGCTCGTACAGCGATGCCAACATTGTCGTACACAATAACTAAAGTAATATAGCTTACTTACGCATGATTTTACAAACTAATTATACTCAGGTTTAACCACGAATGAAACGGAAATTAGATTTTTTCTTTGAGGTGACTTATTAGAAGTTTTATGATCGTTTTCAATGCATGTGAAATGTGATAAACCTAACTCCTTTTCAAAATAACAATTTCATGCCATTTTTAAAGTGTTTATACAGTTCTACAATTTTTAATCTTTGTGTAGGATAAATTTGTTAGTATATTTAGTCCGTGCGATATTTCCATAAAATTTGAATAATATCGAGTTTATTACCTAGATTAGGTTATTTATTGTGAATAGACGCTCTTGCAAAATGTTGAACAAAGTTAAGATTTTTAAAACAATTCTTAAAACTAATGGCGAAAGATTGTACTATCAAAAATGTACGAATTACATTTTCTTTCACAAATTAGAGAGAAACTTCTTACTTTCTAAACTTTTACTTATAAATTTATATTAAGAATTTATTTCAATTATAAAAATATAAGTTTTGAGAACATCTTTAGTTGGAAAGTAGAAAATTACGTAAATGACGAAGATATCATTATTTCAAATTATACATAAATACAATTATAAATTAAATATCATAAATTATACAAAAACTGTCATAAAGAATAATCGCTCCTTTATTGTTGTACTTATGTCTAAGTGTATCTTAATGCTTTTGATGTTGAGTATTTAGTTTTCTAATTATACATTCATATTTTGTTATTAATAGATTGTTCGTATACTAATAGTTTCATAGTTATTTATTATTTTTATGAAATGAGTTACAATATGTTTTTGATAATTTTCTACATAATAACAACCTATTACACTTGTTCTCCTATTTATAATAACATATGTTATATCCATCATGTAATATGTAAGTAACAGAAAATAAATAAACTAATACATAGGTGACAGAATCTATTTAGTTCAATTAAATATTCGAATCGCATAGCTGTTAAAGTGATAATGTTACTATACAGTATTTCGTTCAGTTCTAGTTGTTTGTTCTGTAATTGCTTTTGTTTGTTTGTAATAACAATCGAAAAAGCACACGAATTTAACTCACGGTTGGGTAAAGAACCTATTTCAGGCAATTTTTTATTCGGTTTAAAAATTATGAATGATTTGTTACACTGTATAATTTATCATGTAGACCTATACTATATAACACAATTTAAAGTTTTTAAAGGAACCAAATGAAATTACAAAATCTGCTTTCATGAGGATTTTCGTTTAATAATATTTACGTGTGAATATTAATACAATAAATCAATATGCCAACTTTAAAGATGTAGTAAATACAGTAAAATGGAGCAGTTATACCCATATAGTATTGCTTTGTTTACTTATTTTCTTCGTTAAATAACTGGAGTTAAAAAAATAACAATGTGGAATATTTTTACAGGCTGTCCTAACCTTATTGTAGAACGATTAGTAAGAAGAAGAGTTTGACAATTGGCCCCACAAGTGTAAGATTTAGCCCTTAGATGTCTACCAGCACAGTCGCCCAGGATTCGGTGTCATTAATCATAGTTCCCTAAAGGTTTTTTGTTCTACCTGCCGTGCCAGGAGAGTTGGGTTGAAAACCATTTACAAATATGCTTTTCATTCATAAATTGTACACAAGTTTGACTCAGTAAAGTGGAATTGGTAAAGAAATCTGCCAAAATGTGTTTTCTTTAAAGGGTTAGGTTATACAAAGTTTGTAAAAATAGATTAAAAAAAGAACATTGAAATGTTCGTGTCAGAGATGTAATAATAAGCAAAACAATAAAAAATGATGGTATTACTCTTTATTCTACAGCATCGGAGCAAATAACTTAGTGACATAATCGTACATAAAAAGATTTTAGATTTAAAGATTGCCAATAGCGCTTCTGAATATTTATAAACAAATTAAATTTATTTTGATTAAAAAATGTAAGCAAAAATTAAAATTTTCGACAGACTTGAAACATTTTAAATTGAAAGCGAAGTACTATAATATTTCTCGCATATAGTAGCTGCAATTAAAGAAGTCTTAACATCTAGAACGGGTAGCAGAAAGAAGAATAAAATAACCACTATTTTCTAGGACATGACGTTGTGGACAGATTATTACAAGATTATAAAAAACATAATATTTACAAATATATCAGAAACCCACTACAAATGATATGAAAAAAGTAGAAAATAAAATAAAATATTTTAGTCCACAATTGAGAGTATACATGAATGTGACAAAATGATACTGTAAAGAGAAAAGTAACAATAGAGATGGGGGACGGTTAATAAAAATAGAAATATTTTTGTATTCTTTTGAAAAAACTAATTCTACAAGAATAGAGTTTACAAACACGGCGATATAGTTACGGAGCACGGCAGGTAAAATGAAGAGAGTTATTATCGTTTGGATGAATCTTCATAAATAGTCTACTGGAACTAATCAAGAAAAGGAATGTAAACCAACTACGATATTGCTAATAAAAACTGACTGATGCATTGAAAGCTCGCTGACGTGAAACAAGAATTTTTAAGATAACGCCAGGGGATTAATACAATGAGTAGTACATAAGTTGAATCAAACTAAAAGACTTAAAATTTGGTTTGCAGTGAAGAAGCTGGTCAAATACAGTAACAATGAACTGGATAAACAGAAAAATACATAAATTATAGAGTTATTTTTCAAATTATATACGTAGTTTTATAAATAATATATTGGGAAACAATTTGTTAGAATAAAGGAGTTAATTGTTGAAAAATAGAAAAAAACACGGAGTAAACAAAGTTATAGTAAAACGTTTTGATCAACAGATAGTTTTTAAAAATGAAATTTTTATTTTTAAATTGACAACAATGTTGTCTAAAGCATGGAGAAACAGATAATTTAACATTATTGGAATTGGGAAAATTAAGAATTATAATACAGGATATCGCAAAACATGAATTCAATTATTGACAAAGTAATAAATGTGTAACAAATTTGAAAGTAATTTATAAAATTTAAAGTATAACTTATATAATTCATGTACATTTATAGTAACATTCCTAACGTTAAAGAACTGTCATTTCTCGTAATCGGTAAACATTAATTTAAACAAAGTTTTTAATTTGCAAATTTAATTAACACGTTTACTCAACCACTCCACAATAAGTCCGAATTTGGACTTTTTTTTAAAAATCTATTGAAGACTAAATAATGACGCAGCACTTACTTTTAATGTCGGTTTAAAAAGCAGGCATACGGTTGAACATTTAACATGCAATCTTTTTCTGCAAACCAAGCTGTTTCTTTTCTTATAGCGAATTTCCCTATAGACCTACCCTCGGTTTTATATCTTACGTAACAACGTCATCGTAGATTTAAATGGTGCTACTTCGATATAATGTTAATCGAAAGTACTGAATATCTGACATTTTTTTAAAGTCAGCCACCATATTTTCAGACCCTATTTTGTTTTCTCACCTAGCTTTTTTTTAAAAATATTTATTGTGTTTTATTAAGAAAAAGAATACATTTTTCACATTGACGTTTAACAATTAGTATATTTAACTGCAAACGATTTTTTTATTTGAATTATAACAAAATAAACAAGAAATTCAATCTATTGTCTTATTAGAGCTTTTTTTTAAAAAAAAGGTTTTGTAGTTTCATTTTCTAGCAAAATTTTAAACGTAATTAAAAACTACATTAATTGTAATGATAACAAATCTTAGTATATTTATGAATATTTGAAAATATTGTTATTATTATTATTTATTTATTTATTTATGAATTAAGTTACTATCAAATCGAATACTAAACAAATTCAAAAAGTATAAATAGAAATAACTAGTTACTGTAGCATTGGGTGTTAAATTAAATTAATGAGGTACAATCATTTAACTTAAAATACGAAGAATACCAATAACAAGTAGGCCATTTCAATAATTTTGAAAAGTCTTAATTTTAACTTTAACTGGAAAAAGAACATTACATTACAGATTTTAGTTTTTCTTGTAAGAGAGGAAAATATTAGAAGACCGTCAAACCATAGCAGATATTTTTAACAATTTGAAAAGATTTAATTTTAGCTTCAACTGGAGATGAAAGGATTAGAATTTTTAGTTAATCTTGCAAGGAATAAAAACGGGATTGAAGGGCTCAAACCAGAGAAAATAATTATTTTAACACTTTGTACTTTATTTGAAAATAATTGAAATTACATTACACATCTGTTACTGACACTACACTATGTACGACCCTGTGATATCTACTATAGGAACATACCTGGTTTTAGGCTATTTACACTAAATACATGACTTATATAGATATATATTTTATTACAGTCATTCTTAATAAATACTATGATCGAAAAAGAAAGATAAATTAAGAATTTCGTTACATATATATAATTTACAAATTACAATTATTAAACTTTAAAATTTCAATTGCTTTGGCTTTTCAATAAATACTTTACACAGGATTAGAGCTCACTTTCGTAAACGTCATCTGCAGCTTCTTTTTTTTTACCTTAGCCTATATTGCAAGTTACCATTGATTGAGTAAAATTCAACAATTTTTTCAAATAAACTGTTTATGGAAGTTCAGTCATTATTTAAAAACATATAGTTACAATATTTTGTAACACAATTTTTTACAATTAAATTGTAAAAAGAAACAAAAAAAGATTTTCATAAGGAAAGAAAGTTTGCATTTCAATTATCAAAGCACAAATAATATTATATATTTAAGATCTTTCAAGTAATAAGGAAAAATTTAAAATATATGTTTTTGAAATTCTGAGACTGACAGCAATTAAAATGCATCCGACTATAAATGTTTATGTAGTGGTCTGAGGAAATAGTTTACTTTGAATTTTTGTTTAAATTAACGTGATACACTATTTTGACGTGATACAATTAATTTTTAAAAAAACCAAGAATGAATATCTTATCAGTTGAAATATAAACAAAGTCATAAGATGTTTGGAAGATTGTGTGGAACAAGTGGTACATTAGGAATACAAAAATATTTAAGATTTTCTTGAATTTTTCTGAGAGAACTGATTTTATATTTTTACGTTTTGCCATCTAAACAGTAAATATGATCAAATATAAATATGATTTGAGTGACCACCTAAATGAAATAGTAGGAACGATAAATCGTTTCGCTAGTTTCTTATTTATATAGTTAATTATTTTCAAAATATGGCTAAACTTTTCGTGTCATTTTTTCGTTGATTAAAATAAAAAAATGTTGATGGTATTAATTAAAATCATCACAGTTAAAATCTCAAGGGATGGAAATTTATCTCACAAGTCTATGACATTATTAAGTGTTTAAAATAAACAGTTTTTTGTAAATCAACTGTCTCTGTAAGTGAAACGCTGTATTTTTATTAAGGTAAAAGCTAAAATTCTTGAACAAAAATTACTTTAAATAATATCTCGCCCAAAGGTTAAACCAAATATTTATAAAATCTTGGATAGAATTTAAGCAATCTATTTCAGTTTTGTAAAACAAAAACAGTACATAATTACTTTTCTTACATATTCCCTTAGAAACAATCACCTTGATCTTAAAGAAAATAATATATTCAGTGCTTGTAGGCCTACTAGATCATTAACACCAATCACAGGAAATGCATCAGAGCTAATAATAATAAATTTAAAAACAAATGGTTGAATAAGTGCTTGTAACTCACTTAAATTTGTAATTTTATTTACTTATGGAAAACAGGTAATTTTGGGAATGTATTGGATAATTTATTTTTGTGTTTTTGTAATAATTACATTGCACCTAACTTTAATTCAAACAGTCTAGATTGAAAAAATATTTTCCATTAAAAATTGTATTAAGTCCGTTCAATGTCGGATTTTTTATGTTATTTTACATTACATATACTTAAACATTTAATTATATAAAGCCAAGACAGGTTTGGTAAAAATGCTTTACTTTGTTTGGTAGTAGCGATAAAGAATACGGTATGTATGACATACAAAGTGGATGAATGGGGCACACAAATAAGATAGTAGACAGACGATAGACTGACGACTTGAAAAAATAATTCTGTTGTAAAGGATTTTAAAACGGAAATCCACAAATCACACAATTGATTTTAGATTCATAATAAACACTTCTCTATATTACTTACATCGGAGACAATAAAACTGGTATTTTATCGAGTCAGTTCACGCTATCTGTGATTCCCTACTATCATCATTGCACATCATCAACTGCTGATGATCGTGTATGACCCCTGTGGGAGAATTACTCGTGCTACTGGCACCACTCAAATGACAACTATTACTAATCGGCTCCTGCGGCACTAGGCCTTCCTTCATCCTCTTCTTCTGCTTCATTCTTCTGTTCTGGAACCATATCTTCACTTGAGTCTCGTTCAGATGTAATGCCGATGCGATTTCAATGCGCCTCGCTCTGGTTAGATACTTGTTGAAGTGGAACTCTTTTTCCAGCTCGGTCAGCTGTTTGTTGGTAAAGTTGGTCCGGCCGCTGTTGTTCAGTAGGTTGTTGTGACCGCTCATTAGGCCGTTATTGAGCATTCCGGATCCTGTCACGTGGCCCAAGGAAAGAGGATTACCGGAAGAGCCTTGCAAAGGTGAGCCGTAGTAGTCTGGCGTTGGACTCGGTTTAGGAACTGAAACAAACGACATTTTTTTAAACCAAAATATTATTAGGTAGCTCTTTCTGTGCATAATTATAGAGGGCGAAGAGAAATTATGCTAATGCTAAATATGTATATTACAACAAAAAAACCTATTCAAATACAAACATCCTATGAAAATCTATAAGTGCATCAAAATGCGTTGTTAATTATGATGTTTTCAAATTTATGATAATATTCGGTGTCTCCACTATCAAGCATCAACTAAAAACTCGAAATAACACCAAAATATGACAAAATAATAATAAAAGTAAACCTGCAATAAAATAGTAGAATTCAAACAAAAAAAGTATACAAATGTGATTTTGTTATTTTTAATAATGTCAACATTATTATATCTTCAGGAATTTATTAATAATAAAAAAACCTATTTATTTTATCTAAAACGCAAAATATTTAATTATCAAGCATTAGAAGTTATTAAGTGTTAGGAATTAAAATGCAAAAAATAACTATAGCAAAATATAAATTGAAGAGATAATATTATTTCGCTGTATGTTATTACGGCGTCCGTAGCTCTGACTTATATATATAGCTTATATATATATATATATATATATATATATATATATGCTTATATTGTGTATATTTAGCGGTGTACTTGTGGGTAAATTTTAAATTTCAAGTTGTTTGATGGTTAAAAATATATAAACAAATATTTACTTGAAGATGTCTTACGTAAGACAATACAAACAATTTTTTAATAAATATTTGAGTAAACTACAAAATATTAGCCTTGCTTAGAATTTGGAACAACATAGCAACTTGACATTAGTTTCCATCCGTTGTTAACTCACTTAACAAACGCTTTTTATGCTGTACTCTATAGACAATTTTGGATTTTATTTTTTTCTAAGAAAAGGATACTGTCTTACTAGGTTACTCTCTTAGAGGAAGTACCTAAAATCCGATTGTTTTAGAAGATGAGAGAAATGTAAATTGTAAATGGTAGCATGTTTGAAATCACTCTATATCGGGAAGTTACCAATCCCCTACATCCAATGAGTAGAGAAACAGATTTGGAAATTGATCTTTAATAAATAAAAAAAGAATAAGGAAAGTTTATTTAAATTATAGGGAGAGCATCAAGGTCTCCTTGTGATATGAAGGGGAGAGTCGAACCCTGCGAGTCGTTATTTTCCTGCTTTCTATTGGGGCAATATTTCTTTTAAATTTTACAGTTTGACTTTAACATGTAAACAATATTAAAACTATAAAAATAACATAATTAGACTAAATATGGATAATTTGTTTATAAACATTTTTGGAATTCATTAAGTGAAGCTCGGTAATAAAGTGTTGTGCTAGAGAAGTTAAAATCAAAAGCTCTAAAACGTGACACACACACACACACACACACACACACACACACACACACACACACACACGCGCACACACACACACACACACACACACACACACACACACACACACACACACACACACACACACACACACACACACACACACACATACACACACACACAACCGCACACACACACACACAACCGCACACAAACACACACACACACACACACACACACACACTACCGCGCACGCACGCACACACACACACAATCGCGCACGCATGCGCACACACACACACACACACATGTATCTGATATATATATATATATATATATATATATATATATATATATATATATATATATATATATATATATATATATATATAGAGAGAGAGAGAGAGAGAGAGAGAGAGAGAGAGACAGAGAGTACGAATTACTTTAAAACCAGTTTATCAGGCAGTAAGTTTTATGAATAAATGTTTATTTTGAAATATAGCATTTTATAATTTTTAAAGATTAATTATTTTGTTTATATATATATATATATATATATATATATATATATATATATATATATATATATATATATATATATCAAACATTATAAATGTGATGAGGAATTGAAATAAAATTAATTAAAAGTAATTGAAATAAACTAATAATTATAGTTTGAAAACAATATGTTTTTTGGAAATAATTTAAACTAAACCTCTATCATTCATTTAAATTAGTTTAAATTGCATCCTGTAAGTTTAAATTAGTAGCTAGTACGTCTTTCGTTACCCCAGTAGAGAGCAGTTTTATTATAGGAAAAGAGCTGTACAATAAGACCTATTAAATACAATAATTTATTCCTCAACCTACGAGTAGTACTAAGGTAGAAGTTTATTCCTTCAACAGTCCTATTTTTACTTAAGTTATCCTTCAATTTCCCTCTTCCAATAAGGGGTTAAAACGGGTATATACCTCCCTACAGGTGGTTTTATGCTCTACCCTAATCCTGTATATTATACACACATTTTTTCCTGTCGTTTAGTGGTGATAATATTCTCACTGTCTGGTTGACTTAAAAAATCATTAAATTCCTAATCAGAAATGTGGTTAGTTTGTTGCAGATCGCCTAAACGTAGTTCTTAACTTTTTCGAAATCTGAGGTTCTTTTTAATTGATTAGAAGCAAATTATTGCCCACGTGAGTTCAGTTTCATTGAAGCTTGAAGTGCCACGGTCGTCTAGTTCCAGACAAATCCTGCCTCCAGACAGCAAGAGCTGTTGACTTACAATTTTGAATTTATAATGAACCCAATTAACGTGACAATTATGTTGAAACTCCTGGTGACAGGTGGAGTCGTGTAGGAGGACACTAGGGCCGGTAATCGGTAGGTTGTTGGTTTTTTTTATTTTGACAGATAATTAAAACATCGAAGCCCAATTAATCGCTGACATAGTCAGGGATTGTTGTGTGGACTGAAAATTAAAAATTGCTTCCAGTAAACAGCATAAATACCTGATATAGATTTGTGCATGTTATCAGTTCTTTTCTCTATTAAAATTCTGAGCAAAGACAATTTTCTATATTAGTTAAAACATACATTCTTCTTATAAGTTTCGTTGTGGCCTAACTATTAAAAAATAAATTGTTTATTTTTATTGTGTAACGTGCCCATTTACTTATTGCGTTATTTTATACACCCTAATAAACCCTTTTACAGGACACCTAAAGGTAAACAAAAACTCATTTAAATGAGATTAAAATATAACAAATCTTTGTTAAATCATAACAAGGACTAAATTAAGAAATGTTTAAAAAAAGGAATGGAATTCCAACGAATTAAATGTACGGATAAATAGAAGGGAAAAACTAAAATAGTCAAACATAATATATTTGAACTCAATATTAAAGATTATGATTCTCAGTGAAAATTTTGAAGAAACAAATTTTGTAATTTAAGTTTTTTGTCTTTATTTTATCACTTTTTAAGATGATAGGTTTGCTTAAAGTTTCTATCTTATACTTATAGTTATTTTTAGAAGACTGTTTATTAATTAGAAATGTTGTTATTGTACCAAATAATAAACAACTAATATCAAACAAGTTTTCAAGTCAAATCCTACTAATGTCAACAAAGAAAGAATTAATTTTAGTTATGTTTTATGTTATAATATTAATCAGTATAAATATCATATACATGTGACAGAATCAGAATATTAGGTGCCAAAATAGAAAGCGAATTTCATTACAATTGTCTATTTTGCTCTCTATACATTATATGGTGTTGGAGTATTATTTTTGTTTGTTACTATTTATTCGGTTTCTTTTTTTATGTTTCTAGTTTATTAAGCTGATTGTGTTCTATAATTTCCCATTCTATCCATCTTTTGTAATGCTTCATTATTGTAAGGAATCTTTCTCATATATTTTCATATAGATCTTTAAGTAACTGATTTCTAACTGATAACTGGGAAAGTTGGCTCAGTGCAAAAGTGTTGGATTTCAAACATGGAATAATTTAGTGTGAATCCGAGACAAAAATGTTTTAAATTTAATAATTGAATAAATATAAAAAAACCAAAACTGTATTAACATCAATAGTCATCCACCACAGGTTAAAAAGATATATTTGAACTTGGTTTGGTGAATAAAAATGTATTTGATTAACGATTGAAACTTTGTACAAGATACAGGCTATATTATAAGGAGAGTGTGGGCTAATAGAAGGAATTGAATAGAAACAATAAAGATTACAACTAGAAAACTACAATAAGTTAGTTCTAGAAAATCGACGTAATATTTTTGTCATACAAAATGTTTTTAAATTGTGATATAAATTTAACAACGGCAAACCCTTTATAATAAATTATAGTATTAACTTATTGCTTGGGTCACCAAGACCTAATATTGGCTTTTAAAATATGTTTACTTTAAAGTATTATTATTTTCTTGGAGTTACTCTAATTTTGAAGTTAGGCCTTAAACCTGTACCTTCAAAAAAAATCATTTTTTTTTTTTAAATGGTAAAGAAACTGAGTGATAAGTTATAACAAAAATTTATTACAGTTGAAATGAAATTTCAATGGGGTTATCTAATACCATAAGTATTCAAGTAGTCAAATAGTCAAGTTATTATTGAAAGAAAAGGCGTTTCCCTATTTACTTTTTAACAGACAAGTTTTTATTGCTGAGTTGAGAAAATAATTTATAATTTAATTATTCTAGGTTAAGCAGGAATTTTTGTTCAACAAGTATATGATTTTAAAATAATATTATCTTAAAAATAGTTTCAAGAAATTCAAAATTCTTAAACACTTGGCGATATATTTATGCAGCACTTATGTTGTTTTTAGGAGGATGTCCCTTCGAGGGTTGTCTGCCATTGTCAACTCAGAACGAAACTGAGTTACAGATCCCCTGAGAACTGGTCTGATTTGACAATAAGCCACATCAACATGAACAAACTACACATCATACATTTATATATGTCAAAGTGTTCATAAGTATAAACTAGCTCGAAGAGAGAATCAAATATTAATAATCACGCAAACCGATCATCGTTAATCCTTCGTTACTGCAACAGAAGCCTCAAGGGAAGCAACATTGAACGTTTAACCACATTTTATTTAATGAGCATTGGCTATAAAACAACACAATAGCTAAATACGCTCACACACAGATAAAAAAAAGTAGAGCGTAACCTAAATGAATTTTAAGTTAACTTAAAGTGAGACTAAATAAAAAACATCCATAAGCTTCAAAATCCGCACACCAAGGTTAACATTTTTATATTAAAAACACTATCAAACAGTTAAACATTGAGGAAAACGATCTTCTTGCTTAATTTTTTTAGCGAGACAATAGACCTTCGATATTTCAGCTACGGTCTGAGTTGACAATGGAACACAGCTCCGAAACGGTCGTTCTCATTAAACAAAGAAGTACGTACTACTATAGGAAAATTTTTATTTGTATTTATATTTACTACAACGAGACAAATATAGGTATACAAACAAGTTGTGAATCATTAACAATGAAAAATACGTTTAAATGTATCTAATGTGAAGAAGTACCTAGAGGAAAATATCGCTAAAGAAAAGTTGCACAAAAAACCGTAGAGTCGGAACCGTAGCGATGGATAGTCATGGTCCTAATGAATGAATGTTGGCAACTTTAAGAACAACCCTATCCGTCACTTAACCACCATTATTGTCAACATAAATCACTTAAACGAAAGTAAATCATACAATTAGATACTTTGAGATAATGAATGCAGAAGATTGATATAATGGGACCTGATATTACAAATTACGTTTTTCAATTTTCTTCCTGATTATAAAAATTGTACAAAATTAATTGATAAATAATTTATTTACTGTTTTCACTTTCTCTAAGATAGATTTCGAAAATTCGAACTATGCAATACTTAATTTTTTTTAAATTTTTACATAATAGAGTAAAAGTGAGTAATATTATTAAGTTATTCCAGTTGTAATCTTATATTTAGCAATAAAAAATGTCTTCACCCCGGCCGAGAAGAGATTTAATTAGCACCCTGCCAAAAGAGAACAAAGTCCTTGGAAAATTTAAAATAAATAAAATTACATCTACCAAATATTTATATGAGATTGTGGTGTAACCATAATTGAATGCGTAGTAAAATAATGTAGAATATTGATTAATAATATTTTTCACTCTTATTACAAAAAATAATTCATCGTATTTTGTGACACTTATTAACAATATTGTATTAGTACGTTTTTGACAACTGTTTAAAATTTGTTGCATTTCTTGCTATTAGACTAAAAGAAACATTTATTGTACCCCAGCCTACTCATCTATAAGCATTTTCCTGTGTAACCTTAAGGTGATGTGTTTCTTCATCTGGTGTCAGCCTGTTCTCCAATCTGGAAGACACCTAGCCTTCTTTTTAAAATGTCATTTGAAGAAGAAAGCTTTGTGAGATAGTTGCAATTCTACAATTGAAATTTAAATTTTAAAGACAACACCTCAGGCGTTGCCGTTAATTGAAAATAAAGTGATTAAAACCTTAAGATATTATTTCTCCAAATTGACCTGACCTCTCACCCTCTTTAAATTTTAAGATAATACAAATTTCGAACGAAAAGAGTAGTAAAACGGTTGAAAAATTGATAAATGGACAGTTTATTGTTTCGGAAAAATAAACTTAATATTTGGATGTTAGTGGTACTTCATAAATTTGGATCCTTAGTTTACGACTAAATTCCTGCAAGGCGGGTTTAAAATAGTAAGCAGAACGGAACAAAAATAGTTTCAAATAAAAACCAAAAATACACTCGTAATTGTTATAATGGCATTAAATTTCCTCGTCCAGGTCTGTAAACTATATAGCCTAAGTATTCAGGTAGTTTACGCCTTTATTGATATCGACTCTTACCAGCAACCCTACCCACGCAGAGCATCCATTTTCATCCATTGTCAATAAGAAACTGAATCAAATTGGCACTGGTATCACAAATTGGAATCGGATATATTTTTTTACGGTGATTCCGATTCAGCAGCTTCGAAACACATACCTAAACAATAATACGCCTCTCTCGTTATATTCAACTTTCTCTATTGAATGTTTTTACAGAATGATCATTAAATACAAATTATTACTTTGTAAAGGATTTTATATAAGAAATTACTCCTAGAAGCGGGTAGACACCTCTAATCACCTGGATTAAAAGTAGGTCTACTTTAGGTATCAGGTGCTGCCTCATAGGCATGCCATTAGTTCCTTCTTTCTCAGACAAAGGGGATTATCATGCCTACTTTAGGAATCAGGTCCTGCCTCATTGGCATGCCATTAGTTTCTTCTTTCTCACACCAAGGGGATTATCATGTCTTCTTAGGCCTACATTCTTTATTTTCATTGTGCCTTCTAGAAGTAACCTGCACAATTAACTCGGTCACGTTTCCTCTTCAATATGAGACTGATATTTCAGAAGATAGTCACGGCCAAATATTCAGCCTCCAGCGTCTAGATGTGACCTGCACAATTAACTCGGTCACGTTTCCTCTTCAATATGAGACTGATATTTCAGAAGATAGTCATGACCAAATATTCAGGCTCCAGCGTCTTGATGTGACCTGGGCTATTACCTCGGTCACGTTTCCTCTTCAATATGAGACTGATACTTCAGAAGATAGTCATGGCCAAATATTCAGGCACCAGCGACTTGATGTGACCTGGACTATTACCTCGGTCACGTTTCCTCTTGAATATGAGACTGATATTTCAGAAGATAGTCATGGCCAAATATTCAGGCACCAGCGACTTGATGTGACCTGGACTATTACCTCGGTCACGTTTCCTCTTCAATATGAGACTGATATTTCAGAAGATAGTCATGGCCAAATATTCAGGCTCCAGTGTCTTAATGTGACCTGCACAATTAACTCGGTCACGTTTCCTCTTCAATATGAGACTGATACTTCAGAAGATAGTCATGGAAAAATATTCAGGCTCCAGCGTCTTGATGTGACCTGCACAATTAACTCGGTCACGTTTCCTCTTCAATATGAGACTGATATTTCAGAAGATAGTCACGGCCAAATATACAGCCTCCAGCGTCTAGATGTGACCTGCACAATTAACTCGGTCACGTTTCCTCTTCAATATGAGACTGATATTTCAGAAGATAGTCATGGCCAAATATTCAGGTTCCAGTGTCTTAATGTGACCTGCACAATTAACTCGGTCACGTTTCCTCTTCAATATGAGACCGATACTTCGGAAGATAGTCATGGCCAAATATTCAGGCTCCAGCGTCTTGATGTGACCTGGACTTTTAACTCGGTCACGTTTCCTCTTCAATATGAGACTGATATTTCAGAAGATAGTCTTGGCCAAATATTCAGGCTCCAGCGTCTTGATGTGACCTGGACTATTAACTCGGTCACGTTTCCTCTTCAATATGAGACTGATATTTCAGAAGATAGTCACGGCCAAATATTCAGCCTCCAGCGTCTTGATGTGACCTGCACAATTAACTCGGTCACATTTCCTCTTCAATATGAGACCCTGATATTTCAGAAGATAGTCATGGCCAAATATTCAGCCTCCAGCGTCTAGATGTGACCTGCACAATTAACTCGGTCACGTTTCCTCTTCAATATGAGACTGATATTTCAGAAGATAGTCATGGCGAAATATTCAGGCTCCAGCGTCTTGATGTGACCTGGACTATTAACTCGGTCACGTTTCCTCTTCAGTATGAGACCCTGATATTTCAGAAGATAGTCATGGCCAAATATTCAGGCTCCAGTGTCTTAATGTGACCTGCACAATTAACTCGGTCACGTTTCCTCTTCAATATGAGACTGATACTTCAGAAGATAGCCATGGCCAAATATTCAGGCTCCAGCGTCTTGATGTGACCTGCACAATTAACTCGGTCACGTTTCCTCTTCAATATGAGACTGATATTTCAGAAGATAGTCACGGTCAAATATACAGCCTTCAGCGTCTAGATGTGACCTGCACAATTAACTCGGTCACGTTTCCTCTTCAATATGAGACTGATATTTCAGAAGATAGTCATGGCCAAATATTCAGGTTCCAGTGTCTTAATGTGACCTGCACAATTAACACGGTCACGTTTCCTCTTCAATATGAGACTGATACTTCAGAAGATAGTCATGGCCAAATATTCAGGCTCCAGTGTCTTGATGTGACCTGCACAGTTAACTCGGTCACGTTTCCTCTTCAATATGAGACTGATACTTCAGAAGATAGTCATGGCCAAATATTCAGGCTCCAGTGTCTTGATGTGACCTGCACAGTTAACTCGGTCACGTTTCCTCTTCAATATGAGACTGATATTTTAGAAGATAGTCCTGGCCAAATATTCAGGTTCCAGTGTCTTAATGTGACCTGCACAATTAACTCGGTCACGTTTCCTCTTCAATATGAGACTGATACTTCAGAAGATAGTCATGGCCAAATATTCAGGCTCCAGTGTCTTGATGTGACCTGCGCAATTAACTCGGTCACGTTTCCTCTTCAATATGAGACTGATATTTCAGAAGATAGTCATGGCCAAATATTCAGGCTCCAGCGTCTTGATGTGACCTGGACTATTACCACGGTCACGTTTCCTCTTCAATATGAGACTGATATTTCAGAAGATAGTCACGGCCAAATATTCAGCCTCCAGCGTCTAGATGTGACCTGCACAATTAACTCGGTCACGTTTCCTCTTCAATATGAGACTGATATTTCAGAAGATAGTCATGGCCAAATATTCAGGCTCCAGCGTCTTGATGTGACCTGGACTATTAACTCGGTCACGTTTCCTCTTCAATATGAGACCCTGATATTTCAGAAGATAGTCATGGCCAAATATTCAGGCTCCAGTGTCTTGATGTGACCTGGACTATTAACTCGGTCACGTTTCCTCTTCAATATGAGACTGATATTTCAGAAGATAGTCATGGCCAAATATTCTGGCTCCAGCGTCTTGATGTGACCTGGACTTTTAACTCGGTCACGTTTCCTCTTCAATATCAGACTGATATTTCAGAAGATAGTCTTGGCCAAATATTCAGGCTCCAGCGTCTTGATGTGACCTGAACTATTAACTCGGTCACGTTTCCTCTTCAATATGAGACTGATATTTCAGAAGATAGTTACGGCCAAATATTCAGCCTCCAGCGTCTTGATGTGACCTGCACAATTAACTCGGTCACATTTCCTCTTCAATATGAGACTGATATTTCAGAAGATAGTCATGGCCAAATATTCAGTCTCCAGCGTCTTGATGTGACCTGGACTATTACCTCGGTCACGTTTCCTCTTCAGTATGAGACTGATATTTCAGAAGATAGTCATGGCCAAATATTCAGGCTCCAGCGTCTTGATGTGACCTGGACTATTACCTAGGTCACGTTTCCTCTTCAATATGAGACTGATATTTCAGAAGATAGTCATGGCCAAATATTCAGGCTCCAGCGTCTTGATGTGACCTGGACTATTACCTAGGTCACGTTTCCTCTTCAATATGAGACTGATATTTCAGAAGATAGTCATGGCCCAATATTCAGGCTCCAGCGTCTTGATGTGACCTGGACTATTACCTCGGTCACGTTTCCTCTTCAGTATGAGACTGATATTTCAGAAGATAGTCATGGCCAAATATTCAGGCTCCAGCGTCTTGATGTGACCTGGACTATTACCTAGGTCACGTTTCCTCTTCAATATGAGACTGATATTTCAGAAGATAGTCATGGCCAAATATTCAGGCTCCAGCGTCTTGATGTGACCTGGACTATTACCGCGGTCACGTTTCCTCTTCAGTATGAGACTGATATTTCAGAAGATAGTCATGGCCCAATATTCAGCCTCCAGCGTCGATGTCATTGCCACGACAGAATATAATGTTATGTTAATATTGGTTCCTTAATGTTAATGTTAGAAGCCCCTTCTTTCTAACTCCAGTTAAATTTTTCATTCGGCATATATGGTGTTATAATAATAATAAGATTCACTCGGAATGGAATAGATGTTTCTTAAGAGGAAATCCAGCCTTACCATGGTAACGTGTATTTGTTCATTAATTTAGTTGCCATTGTAAGGTAATGAGCGCAAGAAGACTATTCTCGCCTCCAAGGGAGGTGGAACAGGTTACTGAGTCATATATAGAACTAAGGTTCTGCACTACTTTAATCATAAAACCACGATCTGGGGTTCAGAAGTGTTGAAGCTTATGTAGATGTTGAGGTCGTAAGGAGATGCTTAGAGGCTTCATCCCAAAATCAATGGGAGATACGCAAGACCGTACAGAGACAGGGAACGACATGAACATAGGAAGGTCTATCTAATAGACGTAAAGTTCTCCTGATACGTGAAGTATCGTGCGGGTAGGATCGCATTTCTAGTGCCAGAAACATCCTCTAGTTGACATTCTGCTTATAATTACATTTAACAGCCTTCACCATAAGACCAATATTATAATTCCAAAAATTTAAAAATAGCCAAAGGAAAAGCACGGTTAAAGAATTTTCAAAGATGGTTACATTAAGGTTTTTCAAGTAAGCTTGTAACAAAGATATAAAGCTAACTATTCTGACGGAGAATTAATTTGTCTTAATCCATTCCGAATAAGTAAAGTCTACGTGGTGGGATTTCTACCTTCCAGGTTTAATAGCGAAATAATTAGGCGTGGAATGTTATAAAATTAATGCACTGCACCTGGAGGAAAGCTTTACGGTTCTCTTACTTTATTTTTTTGAGAAGCAACTTTTTGAGACGGAGTTTTAGAGTTTTCATAGTTTTCTGTCCATTTTACAGCAGAGTCAGGTTACGATTAGCAATTACTTTTGAAAACAGGGAATATTATCCAACTTTATTAAGGTAAATATACAGCCATATTGTGACAGCCATAGAAGCTCTATGAAGAAATATTGTTTTTAGTGAAATGAAATTAAATTATTGTTTTACTGCCATACGATCGTGAGCAAATATAGTCTCAAATTTACTTGTTTTACATTAGGAAGTATGTTTTAAGAAGTTTATCTCGTTACTTGAGCAAAATTTAATAAAAAATATTGTTGAACATCTTGTGAAAGATGATCTAGTTATTCTTTAAATATTTTATATGACATACAGGGTCTGTTTGATACGCAGTGACAGATTGGAAATAGGGTAATTTTGTTTGTTTACGTGATAATGCTTTTAATTGAAATAAAACGTTTACAGGAAAAAATTAAATTCCTTTATGTAAATTATTCTAAAACTAACAAATGTTTTTACATATTATTTCATATAAATAAGCTTGAACTTTGTTATGTCTAGCAGGAGATGCAAGGGAAATGTCTAAAATTGAAGGGATTAGAGACAAAAGTATTCAAGTAAAATATGTAAAATAAATTGTGTGTCTAATGAACTATACGGCGACAAAGATACATCTGACAAAAGTCAAAGTCCATTGGGTTATAAGCATGGAAGTAAGATTTACTACACGTCTGGAAACTAGTAAAATTTGCGTCATTTGACGCCGGCTTGACTAGCTATTCCGTTATCTGTAACTGAAGCGTTACACGAAATCCATTTTATTTATGTACAGTGTACATTTATTAAACCTAATCTTGAGTCATAAACAGTTTATGGCTTTGTTTTGGTAGGATCCTGTTGAACGTGTCATAGGAGATATTGTTCATAAATAAAAAGATATTTATAACAAGTAACTGCGAAGGTGATGTTATAGAGTTTAAAATATCAAAATCCGAATAGATTAAAGTTCCATGGCACAGAGATGAATAGACATTTAAACAGCTTCGGGTAAAATTAAGTGAACATAGGACTCTCAAGACAATAAGAAATTTTAATTCACTCTCATTCTTTTACCATTCAAAAGAGAAAACTCAGATTTTTGCATTGGTTTTTTGTAAACATGAAGGAAATTAAAAAAATTAAAATACGCTTTCTTATTCTGAAACTAAGTTGATGGCTTGCATTTTTGTATCAGGAGACTACTTACTGCTATAAATGGTATAATTTATAAAAGAAAACATTGAGAGAATGCAGCGTGAGGAACTTGCTGCCAACTAACAGTGCCATCTGAACCAAGACAGGAGCAATCACTTTACAGAGGATTTTGTGTAGCTTAAGGAAGATCATTAATTATTCGTTCATGAAGTTCAATGACAGTCAAATTAAAATTAGAAAGGTATTTGTATGTAGACAGTGTTGGAGAATTGTTAAGCAAGAGGTTTCCACTTCGTCAGTATGATGCTGTTCACATCTATGAAATCTGAAGAGGGAAACTAAAGAAGGCATGGTTACAAGTGCACTCAGAAACTTGGACACTTTAACAATACAGTTTCACATGGAAACCTATTCACTAGATCCGGAATGGATGAAAACGTCACGAACCTTCAAATAATTTTCGAATATGATTTTTTAATTTTAATTATACTCTAATTGTTGAAATACTTCATGTTTTTATTTTAAAAATACCTAATGTCTCTCAGAATCCTGTTAGTTGTTACAACAATCAGTTTTTTGTATCAATTAAACTAAGCAATAATATAATTAAGAATATTGCCACCCAAGATATATGTCATCATAAGAGAATGACCTCATTAGGTTATCTTCTCTGATAGATACAGGTGAATGGGTGTTTGAACCAACTCAATTAAATCATTCTCTTGTCCTTGATTCGGTAAAACGGATTCAGAAGGTGGACAAGCCATAAAATTGGTTATCGGAATAAAACATTGAACGTCATGGGAAGTAATTGTAAAACGCGAAAAGAAAACGATGCTAAAAACGTGCAAACATCTATTTTTAATCATATTATGGTAAGTTATAAACAAAAAAAAAAAAACGGAATTTAGAGAGAATAAATAATCGTAAAAACAAAGTTTACCTAAAAACGTGTAAAACTATAAACTAATGAAGTATTTAAGGAACATAGTTTTTGTTTGTTTTATAGTGAAGGATTGGTCAACATATGACCTATAAGAAAATTCCATCCAGGCTCGGAAGCGTCACAGAGGACCTTAAGCGACCTTTACACACAGACTCGTGCTGAACCTGCTCGGCGGGCTCCCTGCCAGCAGTAAGGCAGCTACTAGGTCTTGGTCTACAAAACTAAACTTTCTTAAACTGTAATATTTAGATAATATTTACTGACATTTTTACATTCTACATTTATTCCTCGGAAATATAATTCAAACACGACGTAATTATGTCACTCCTAAAGATAATAAAAAAGATAACAGTCAATAAATATTGATTTATCAAATTACCTAAAATTATCATTATATATCGATATAATTACGACGTCTTTGGTCTCTATTTCCAAGGAATAATATGTAGAATTAGAAAATGTGAGTAAAAATTACCAGTGGCAAATATAAGTAGTGTAAAGACTTGAAGATTAAAAACTCTTATCATAGCTAATCTGTAGAAGGCTCCTCTAGCAAATCACAGACAGAGATGTTACAGACACTGGTTAATTGTAAAGACAATTAGGCATTACTGTGAATAATCACAAATTAGAGTGTGGCCTATTATTTTCTTATAGGAACTTATAGGGTAAGTCAAGGAGAGATGGCCACAAGCCGTAGCTCCGTGATCTGACGCCGAACATTGCTGTGACCCAATCAGTGTTTACAGTCACGGTAGTAACGTCTCGTAGACATTGTATAATTGCGGTTGCAGCGAATAAGACAGTTGACATTATAATCTGGATTAAGGTATGTGGGCTTCAACATCGATCACGTACGTATTTTATAATTTCGTGACATTATCTGTTGCTCCATATTTTAACGAATATTCATACCTCAAATAATTTCTATACGTTTACGTTGGCGGCACCTGCCAAGGTGGCACTTGTTTTCGAGGACAGATGGCCATACCTGGACCTTTGAAGTTCTCTCACATTTGTCGGTTTAACCTTCGAGCCGGCCTACATCTTAACCGTCGAGCAGAGGAAGTTATTGGACAAAAGGCTCCAAAGTAGTTGCCTCCGTATGGTCATCAGAGCAAGAAGAAACGCTGATTGTTATCTCCTGTTGCAAATCCGAGGGGGTCCTTATCCTCCAGTGGCTATCATGAAAGGTGTCAATAAGAAACAAGAATGAAAAGACGGGAAGATGGAATGGCACTGGGATCTAAAAATTGTATGTATAGAAATCCGCCTACGTCAATGCAGAGTTTTTTAAAATTTGATTGCGAGATTGTTTTGTACCAAGAAACCCAGAGGGTAAAGTACCTATGATTCTAGATGATCATGTTTCACATTGAAATTCAGAGAAAATGTTGAATTTGCCGAGAAAAATACTCTTTTGTATACCTAGTCATACCACGCATTATCTACAATCCATACACAAAACGTTTTTCAATTCTCTCAAACAGTTCTCCTATAAAGCCGTGAATAGGTGGCAAAAACAGAACGTTAATCGGACAGTTTCAAGGTAACAGTTTGGACAGCTGCTCAGTGATGCTTGGGGTAAATCAGCTACTGCTGAAAATGCTACCTCAGGTTTTCACGCTGTCCAGACGTTGTGCCTGAGTATGCGTTCATCGAATGAATCTCGGAGGAAACGTCACTAAACTTCGAACACGAGGTAGAACACAGATCAACAAACTCGTCAACTGGAAATCTAAGTAAGAGTTCTTCCCCAAACAAATCCCATCAAATTGGTGTCGACACACGTCTCACCGGCAGTAGCTCCATCCAAACTACCGGCAGTAGCTCCATCCAAACTACCGGCAGTAGCTCCATCCAAACTACCGGCAGTAGCTCCATCCAAACTACCGGCAGTAGCTCCATCCAAACTACCGGCAGTAGCTCCATCCAAACTACCGGCAGTAGCTCCATCCAAACTACCGGCAGTAGCTCCATCCAGTTTCGTCAATCGGTAGCTCCTCTGCACGTTCTCGTAGCGAAATCGGTGCCTTAAAGCTAACATCTGCAACAAATATTGACCAAAGTAAAGCTAAATTACAGAAGAAAAGTTCCAAACCTTAGAAAGCCGCGTTCCTGGGAACGCAAAGAATCAAGTAGCAGTGAGGAATCAATCGATACAATGGCATTAGATGATGACTCAGATTCCTCTGATTGTTTGTCGGATGTTGAATTCATCTGTCTTGGTTTCGGCGACAACTACAAGGAGACAACTTCTAAGGACGAATGGTTTGAATGCATCCGATGTAAGAAATGGTTTCATAACAACTGCTCCTCTTATCAAAACATTTGCAACATATGTGGCTTGATTGTTCAAAAAAAAAACTGTAGGTTGAATTTACTCATGTATCATTTTAGTTAGGAATTGTATTTGGACTAAAAAATACAATAAATATATGGACTATTTAATAATTTTAAGAATAATATTAAAATTATTACTTGATTTGATTAACTAATTTGTATTCTTCCATTCATGACAATAATTCATATTGCAAGTAACATATTTTCCCTCACATATGTTTTTGTGTTTGGGTATTTCAGTCCTAATTATACTTTGTACCTTTTATACCTATATATTTGTAATTTGTGTTACAATTTAGTTTATATTACGTGTTACTAACGTCATTAAACCTTAAGGATGTCTACAAAAAATAATTTTTCCAAATATTTGAGCCTTATTTTATTTTTTAAGTCCAGGTGGCCATCTCTCCTAAGCTTTATGTCCATCTCTCCTCAAAGCTTAGGAGAGATGGCCATTTTGCATTTTTTTTTCAAAATGGGAATTTAAAAAATGTATTGAAGTACGAACCCTATAAACGTTAACATCTCATACATATTATAAAATTCGACTAAATCATTATTTCAGTATTTCACTAAATCAGTGTTATGTTTAAATTAGCGATTTTATAACGGCTTTAAAAGAGGGTGGTAACATTTCCTTAACTTAGCCTAAGTACAGTCCCTCTAGCACGTCCTCCATAAAAGAAGTAATATGTCTAAATGATTGTTAGATTAAATTATTATCAGATTAGTTATTGTTATTAAATTATATAATCAAATTATTAACTATTTCCGGTGTTTTAAAGTTAGATACATTTATCTCATTCATCTTTCACAGAAAATGTTTTGAACATTATTAAGACTATAGGTGTTTGAATATAAGATTCGCTCATCTAGTACATCTTCCAAACAAGAAGTGTAGTGTCCACACTGTGAAACACAACTACTACAGGTGTTTCAGTGTAAGATACTCGACACGATCCATCTTTCACAGCTCGCGGTGTTATGTCCCCACTGACAACGTGTTTCCGGGCCTTGAGCACGGAAGTCTCCGTCAACTCGTTATCGCTTCCATCTACAAATCCTTCCCCAAGCGCCGACTCTCACGCTTAAGTGCTTTTGTGACTTTCAAAAATTTAATTTGCATCACGAACATGTCCCAAGCAGCTGATTAGTTGGTCCTTGAAGACTGTAATAAAACCGCAAATAATAAATTTACCTTGGTTTTTTTGCAGTAGCCTACATTTTCTGTATAGGTTTTAGTTAATTTATTGGAATTATACTATGGGACATTTTACAAAAATAATTAAATGAACTAACACAGTGTTAACCACACACATTTTTTTGTCATAGAATTATAATCCAACCTTTCGTAGGGAAGTCTCAGTCTCAGTTGATGCAACTCTGTGACTAGTAGTGACAGATTGCAACAGCAAAAATAGATTCTGCTCAATACGTTTTAGAATATTTTACTTAAATTTTATTAAATGTAACTCATACTTTAGAACAGTTTTTTCTTAGTATAAACTTATACAAGTATAGTATATTTTCTAAACAAGTAAAGAGAATATATTATTATTGGTTAAGGTATAGAAATGGCAATACTGGAACTGAACTTAATTGTATTTTTCAATAGGATAAGTGGCACAACCTTCAATACAGTTTTGTTGTGTTTTGTTGGAAACATCAATACATAAATATTTAAAACCTCACTGAACAAGTAAAGAGAATATATTATTATTGGTTAAGGTATAGAAATGGCAATACTGGAACTGAACTTAATTGTATTTTTCAATAGGATAAGTGGCACAACCTTCAATACAGTTTTGTTGTGTTTTGTTGGAAACATCAATACATAAATATTTAAAACCTCACTGAACAAGTAAAGAGAATATATTATTATTGGTTAAGGTATAGAAATGGCAATACTGGAACTGAACTTAATTGTATTTTTCAATAGGATAAGTGGCACAACCTTCAATACAGTTTTGTTGTGTTTTGTTGGAAACATCAATACATAAATATTTAAAACCTCACTAAACAAGTAAAGCGAATATATTATTATTGGTTAAGGTATAGAAATGACAATACTGGAACTGAACTTAATTGTATTTTTCAATAGGATAGGTGGCACAACCTTCAATACAGTTTTGTTGTGTTTTGTTGGAAACATCAATACATAAATATTTAAAACCTCACTAAACAAGTAAAGAGAATATATTATTATTGGTTAAGGTATAGAAATGGCAATACTGGAACTGAACTTAATTGTATTTTTCAATAGGATAAGTGGCACAACCTTCAATACAGTTTTGTTGGAAACATCAATACATAAATATTTAAAACCTCACTAAACAAGTAAAGAGAATATATTATTATTGGTTGAGGTATAGAAATGGCAATACAGGAACTGAACTTAATTGTATTTTTCAATAGCATAAGTGGCACAACCTTCAATACAGTTTTGTTGTGTTTTGTTGGAAACATCAATACATAAATATTTAAAACCTCACTGAACAAGTAAAGAGAATATATTATTATTGGTTAAGGTATAGAAATGGCAATACTGGAACTGAACTTAATTGTATTTTTCAATAGGATAAGTGGCACAACCTTCAATACAGTTTTGTTGTGTTTTGTTGGAAACATCAATACATAAATATTTAAAACCTCACTGAACAAGTAAAGAGAATATATTATTATTGGTTAAGGTATAGAAATGGCAATACTGGAACTGAACTTAATTGTATTTTTCAATAGGATAAGTGGCACAACCTTCAATACAGTTTTGTTGTGTTTTGTTGGAAACATCAATACATAAATATTTAAAACCTCACTAAACAAGTAAAGAGAATATATTATTATTGGTTAAGGTATAGAAATGGCAATACTGGAACTGAACTTAATTGTATTTTTCAATAGGATAAGTGGCACAACCTTCAATACAGTTTTGTTGTGTTTTGTTGGAAACATCAATACATAAATATTTAAAACCTCACTGAACAAGTAAAGAGAATATATTATTATTGGTTAAGGTATAGAAATGGCAATACTGGAACTGAACTTAATTGTATTTTTCAATAGGATAAGTGGCACAACCTTCAATACAGTTTTGTTGTGTTTTGTTGGAAACATCAATACATAAATATTTAAAACCTCACTAAACAAGTAAAGCGAATATATTATTATTGGTTAAGGTATAGAAATGACAATACTGGAACTGAACTTAATTGTATTTTTCAATAGGATAGGTGGCACAACCTTCAATACAGTTTTGTTGTGTTTTGTTGGAAACATCAATACATAAATATTTAAAACCTCACTAAACAAGTAAAGACAATATATTATTATTGGTTAAGGTATAGAAATGGCAATACTGGAACTGAACTTAATTGTATTTTTCAATAGGATAAGTGGCACAACCTTCAATACAGTTTTGTTGTGTTTTGTTGGAAACATCAATACATAAATATTTAAAACCTCACTAAACATGTAAAGAGAATATATTATTATTGGTTAAGGTATAGAAATGGCAATACTGGAACTGAACTTAATTGTATTTTTCAATAGGATAAGTGGCACAACCTTCAATACAGTTTTGTTGTGTTTTGTTGGAAACATCAATACATAAATATTTAAAACCTCACTAAACAAGTAAAGAGAATATATTATTATTGGTTAAGGTATAGAAATGGCAATACTGGAACTGAACTTAATTGTATTTTTCAATAGGATAAGTGGCACAACCTTCAATACAGTTTTGTTGTGTTTTGTTGGAAACATCAATACATAAATATTAAAAACCTCACTAAACAAGTAAAGAGAATATATTATTATTGGTTAAGGTATAGAAATGGCAATACTGGAACTGAACTTAATTGTATTTTTCAATAGGATAAGTGGCACAACGTTCAATACAGTTTTGTTGTGTTTTGTTGGAAACATCAATACATAAATATTTAAAACCTCACTAAACAAGTAAAGAGAATATATTATTATTGGTTAAGGTATAGAAATGGCAATACTGGAACTGAACTTAATTGTATTTTTCAATAGGATAAGTGGCACAACCTTCAATAAAGTTTTGTTGTGTTTTGTTGGAAACATCAATACATAAATATTTAAAACCTCACTAAACAAGTAAAGAGAATATATTATTATTGGTTAAGGTATAGAAATGGCAATACTGGAACTGAACTTAATTGTATTTTTCAATAGGATAAGTGGCACAACCTTCAATACAGTTTTGTTGTGTTTTGTTGGAAACATCAATACATAAATATTTAAAACCTCACTAAACATGTAAAGAGAATATATTATTATTGGTTAAGGTATAGAAATGGCAATACTGGAACTGAACTTAATTGTATTTTTCAATAGGATAAGTGGCACAACCTTCAATACAATTTTGTTGTGTTTTGTTGGAAACGTCAATACATAAATATTTAAAACCTCACTAAACAAGATCGTTTTAAAGGCTACATATATTACGTTATTGGTACGTTTGTTCTAAGGTCCCCAGTCCAAACAATACAGCTATTTTTTAGTAATTGCTCCAACCACTCGATCACATCTAAGTAAGCCCTTATCTTTTATGATTTATTCTGGGTTGCTTCGAAATGGTATTTATAACCTTCTAAGGCTGGAAACACCTTTGGTCATTTTTCTCCGATCGGTGTTTCTCCGTCGCCGACCTAAGATAATGTCGTGTTTACACACTGGGCGGTAAAATATTCGTCGTCGTTTAATCGTTCCGACTCCACAACAGTCACTGACTACTGTGCAACAAGTGTCTATTTAATTGTCATCTTATCATATTATAAAGAGTATTGTGTATAACATGAATAGAGAACAACTTCTGACACAATTTTTATTTCGTAGATCGAAGAGGAGGCGAAAAATCGAATTATTTGGGTTCATCCGATTATCTCAATGGTAAGTTGAAGACTTTCCTTGTGGTGTTCTTATCTTTGAAAATATCTAAGGTTTCCTTGTGGTGTTCCTATCTTTGAAAATATCTAAGGTTTCCTTGTGGTGTTCCTATCTTTGAAAATATCTAAGGTTTCCTTGTGGTGTTCCTATCTTTGAAAATATTTAAGGTTTTGTCCAAGAGCACAGACCTTTCTTGTACGAAATGAATTAATAATTAATTGTTAATTACAGCCAGTTCAGCCATGGTAAAATCACACAAGAACTGTCTACTATAGACTGGACGACGAATGTGTAATCGCACATTTAGTCACGTATGCCACCATTTCGGGAGAGACGGTAAAAAATCTGTCGCTTGAGTGACAGTGGGCGGCTGCATTGTAACCGTCGGTTAAATAATCCGATTGTCCATTTTCTCGCACAATGTGTAAGTAGCAATATCAACCTACGCGCCATTTCTGATACTGTGTCGACGGTAAAAAAAAAACGATCAAACAAAAAACACCAAGTGTGTTCGAAGCGTAATATATAAACAGGTTTTCACTACCCAAGGATGTAACCTATCCAGGAGCTATGTGTAATTTAAATTACCACGTCTTATTTACAGACACCTTCCAATTCTCTGTACTAAGTCTTCATCGGCCAGCTCGGGTAGCCTATCCCGAATATGTGGCTATAACAATACCTGTGTTCCAAGCCGTATATTTTATCTGAGTTTAGATTTGGTTTCATGTTGTATTTCTCAACCAAAATCAAAAGGTTAAACTGTTTCGGAGAGTTAAAAATGCTTTTTATTTTAATATTCTATGAGGTATTTAATATAAAAAGAGAAAGAAAAAATGAGAGGAAAATGAGAGCGACAACCACTGTCGTAGGCCTATGTGTTTATTTAACTTAATATAATTTTTGTTGACATTTCCAGAATTGTGTAAGAGTTAATATTTTGACCTATGTGCGGATGTGTAACTTTTGAGGATAACCTAAAGGAATTTCGTAAATACTATCGATATTGCTCTATTATTATTTTGTTTCGAATATTGCATTAATTTACTACTAATAACAACTATTTTAAAACAATATTCTTAATTTTAAACAATATTAATAATATGAATAAATTCATAACAATTTGTTTGACTTCTTATCGAAACGTTTTACCCCATACAAGGTTTTAATGAGAGGGGTTGTCGGTGTCTCTTGCTGTGTTGTATTGAATAAAAGTGTAATACATTTACTATAAAAAAAAATCAAACACTGTAGGCTACACCGATAAATTAGCATAAACGTCACTTTCTATAAACATTTTTCAAATGGACCATTTAAAATGTATTAAAAACGCCGATAAATTAGCATAAACGTCACTTTCTTTAAACATTTTTCAAATGGACCATTTAAAATGTATTAAAAACGCCGATAAATTAGCATAAACGTCACTTTCTTTAAACATTTTTCAAATGAACCATTTAAAATGTATTAAAAACGCCGATAAATTAGCATAAACGTCACTTTCTTTAAACATTTTTCAAATGGCCCATTTTAAATGTATTAAAAACGCCGATAAATTAGCATAAACGTCACTTTTTTAAACATTTTTCAAATGGACCATTTAAAATGTATTAAAAACGATAGCAATAGTTTAGGAAACAAATATTGAAAAATATTTAACAGTAAATCCTTTATTGACATGCAATAACCTTTTACAATGTAGACGGAGCACTATATCAAGATATAAGATGTCGACACGCTTCAATTTAATAAATACATCAAGTCTAGCCTTTAACTTGACAGCGGTGGATGTTTTTAGGAAGAACTATAATGCTGTAAAGCACATAGTGCCCAGTATATCGAGACATTTCTTAAAAATACGTCAGCTTGGCTCCCTTTAATAAATACGTCCAGCCCAGCTGTCCATCTTGCTCGTGGTAGGGTTAGAACTGGACAGCGACATGTGATTCATCACGGCCCAACTAACGAAACAAATCTATTTAGAGGGATTATGTTATCCAATATTAACGCTAAAGCTTTCTGCCTATTGCTGTTGCACATTGTTGGCAAAATTACTAGAATGTTGAATTTATTTCACTGATAAGCTATAAATAAAATCACTACTAATATAAAATCAATTTATGCTCTTGCTCTATTGTAAGGACGCATAAATTGATTGCCACCCAACCACCTAAAACCGCTAATCCTACTATTAATACAGACCTATGTACTTTCTTTTTATTTTTAAAGTTATGAAATAGAACAAACTGTAAACAATAATATTGATAACTTCTTGATAGAAAAATCTTTTGTGTTTGACAAAAAAAGACAGACCGTATTTAAATGCAAAACTTAAACAGATCAGTAGTTATTATATAAACGTCTTTAAAGATAAGTGGATAAGTAGATAAATCTTCCAAGGAAGTCAATCTTTTAAAAATATCGTCATTAAGAAGTTTCAAGATTTTATGATTTTAATAACTATTGCTCAAATGTCTATGAACGCTAAACACATATTAGTAGATAGGTGAACAATATCTGACTTAGAGCGTAAATAATTATTCGTCTGGGTCTCAGAAACCGAAGGGGAAAATTAAAGGATTTCGGAGTATCGAATTCGGGTGAAGAAGCGAATGATTTAGTATAAGAAAATGATGAGAGTAAAAGTGCCGAAAGCAAGTACAGTAGTATAATAAAAATATTGGAAACATCCCCAATACCACAAAAATAATAAAAAATAACAGGATTATACCTTTATGTACATTTCGAAGACCATGTCATCATCATCAGAGTGTTATTACAAAATTACAATCTAGCAATTTAGAAGCTGCATAACCTCGGGGAAAACCAAACCCCCTCCTTCTCTGACTCACTGACCGTGGTTTACAAAACTAATTTTTTCAAATGTTACATTTGGTAATTTTTTGCATTTTTGATTCTACGTAATATTTTTTAGACATAGAGGACAAACTAAATTATGTCAATATTTATAGAGTATTTGCGGTAATTTAATAAATATCGGAAACCGATACTTAATATGTGTTATCTTTACTACGATCTCTTGCCTTGCGTTAGGACTCTATTTCCAAGAAATAATAATATGTAGAATAGAAAAAAGGAAAGTACAAATTATCAAAGTAATGCAGTTTATAAAAGTTTAGTTTTGTAAATGCCAAATAGGTGAATCATTGACGGCAGGTAGCATTCCATTATTCAATCAATTTATTATTAGTATCGAGCGACTGTATTAGACCGATATTTGATAACAACTTAATAAAATTTATGTTATACTAGTCAGTAAACATTATTTCTTGATATTGATAATTTTAAAATTGGCTACAGGTTCATTGGATGTTAAGCATAAGCGATTTTCTACTTCCTGTTCCCGACTTCCGGTGAATGCGTGACGTACATAGACCGATGAACAACAGTAGGAAGTCAAATAAGATAAGTTCATGGCTCTTCATATCTGGAAGAACCCATTCAAGGAAGATAGTATAAATAAAATTGATCATTTTAACCTAACCTAACCTAAAGAATATTAAAGTTGACAGCCTCACCAATTGACTCCGTTCATCCAGATTACCTATACTAAGCCAAAAAAAACTACTCAAAATATTTATATAACAAATGGAAGGACAGCGTATTAAGGTGGAATAAGGAACAACGTAGAAAATTAATATCAATTAACTAGCTGTTTATACATGTCAACATCGGTTTAGAGAAAGATTGGGGTACTGTAAAGAGAAAAAACTAAAATAATACAGGGTTTGTTTTTGAACTAAGATTTTGTCTTCCTACTGTACAAGATTTTAAATGCTTAAAATACTTCTTGTTACTTCAAATTTTAAAATATTTCTCAACATCTCTTGCGGTTTCGCCTGAGTGGTGCATTTGAGTACTGACATAAAAGTTCTGGGTGTGAACTCAAGAATTTTTAGGGGGTTTTTCAAACCCTCAGATCTACCCAGCCTGTTAAATTGATCAACTAGGGTCAGATCTATAGAACCTTTGTAATCTAAATAAAGCTGATGTAGCGGTTGTCTATATTCTTAGTTCTGTTTGTAGTTTGCTTAGTGATGTACAGAATATCTATAGTTCCCCTTGATAGAACTGTGACATTTGAGCGTAAAAAAATTCAATAGTTACTGAATATTAAATTAAAGTTCTTGAGAGTATCACCTTTTAAAAACTAACAAAGAATTAGGGCCATAATAAACCTGTTAGTTTGAAAAATCACAGAACCTAACCTTCTGTTACTCAAATAAGACAATACCTTCTTGATTCTGATACAAGTAAATTATTAAAGCTAACAGTTACAGTAAAATGGCAAATATTTTCGTTCCTAAAGAGGAATAATATGTAGACATTGGTGCATGTCAGCGGCAGCTGTATTACTTTCGGCTCGACAGGTGGGGAGAGTTATTTGCTAAAAGTCGAAGTTGTCTCGTATCGAGATAAAATCGGATCGGTCGGTGTGACGCTCCATTACATTGCAGCAGCGGCGCCATCTGGATAAGGCTCACGGATGTGAAGATTTACTCTTGGAAAACAATCGATGACGGTCGAACCAAGGTGAAAGTCTTATAACGAGTTCGAGACTAAATATTTTTAAAGATATTTCGCCGTAGGTGCATAAAATGTAGATAAAATATTAAATATGCAAACTTTAAAAATACTTAAGTTGTGCTTTATTACGCCCACGACAATTATTTTGCATTTCTTCGTATCATAAACTTGAAAATGAGCTTGTATATAGGCAATTACTAGAACTTCATTAAATTATTTTTTATTACTCATTTTACGTAGTTTTAAAACCATCGCATGCATGTAAACGGCATGAAATGATGTCATATAGCAATTAAATAGGTATGCCATTTTAGAATACATTGAATCCTATAATCTGTCCAAGAAGTGGACATTGGAATTAAGATAAGGCTATTTACAAAAATATGCGATAAAATTACCAGGAAATTAGAAACAGGATTAAGCGCGGACTCAATGTCTACATTTTATCAGACCAAGCACGTTTAATTTAGAAGGCTAATAATGATAGGAGTTGGGCAATAACATCTACAGACAAACTCTGTTTAGAGGTTTTGGAGTTGATGTTTTTTGTATCAGTTATGGTCGCAAATTAGTATTGGTTTTATTTAAAATCAGAAGTAGGCATATAGCATAATTACAGAAATTTTATAGAAGAAGCGTAAAAGAAGGAAGACGTTTAAAAAGCGTAACGATGAAAATATTAAAAAACCAAGATTTTATAATGTAACTAGAATCAAACGGAATTAAGAAGGTTATTTTTAGATTCGGAGGTATCAACAAGCCGAAAAGAGGGAGAAGAACGACAAAGTATATGATTTTCATATGATTTTTATCATCATATAATGATAAAACTTAATCACTTAATCATCATTTGTTTTATAAAATAAGTGATAATGTTAATGTTATATATATATATATATATATATATATATATATATATATATATATAAATTAAAAATATTTCAAAAACAAGAATACTTTTTATGAATATATTTATTCAAAGCTTTTCGCCGATAAAATGGTATCAGCATCTTCAGGAAAATAATTATCTAATAATATATATATATATATATATATATATATATATATATGTGTGTGTGTGGAAAAATATATATATCATCAGTATCAATATTCCTGATGATGTTGGTACTGTTAGCCAACGAAAAGCTTTGAATTGTAAATTCAGTTATAATTCTTGTATTTGTATTTTGACTTAGTTCTTTATTAATATACAAGCATACATATTGCGATATATATAATAAATTAAAAATATTTCAAAAACAAGAATACTTTTAATGAATATATTTATTCAAAGCTTTTCGCCGATAAAATGGTATCAGCATCTTCAGGAAAATAATTATCTAATAATATATATATATATATATATATATATATATATATATATATATATATATGTGGAAAAATATATATATCATCAGTATCAATATTCCTGATGATGTTGGTACTCTTAACCAACGAAAAGCTTTGAATTGTAAATTCAGTTATAATTCTTGTATTTGTATTTTGACTTAGTTCTTTATTAATATACAAGAATACATATTGCGATATATATAATAAATTAAAAATATTTCAAAAACAAGAATACTTTTAATGAATATATT
This sequence comes from Prosapia bicincta, assembly GCA_036971475.1. Taxonomy (NCBI): domain Eukaryota; kingdom Metazoa; phylum Arthropoda; class Insecta; order Hemiptera; family Cercopidae; genus Prosapia; species Prosapia bicincta. Next base: position 230,514,802 of record JBAIZL010000002.1, on the reverse strand, counting down.
TATTCAAAGCTTTTCGCCGATAAAATAGAACCAGCATCTTCAGGAAAATAATTATCTAATCTGATTAGAAAATTATTTTCCTGAAGATGCTGGTACTATTTTATTGGCGAAAAACTTTGAATAAATATATTCATTAAAATTATTCTTGTTTTTGAAACATTTTTAATTTAATAACTATATTACAAGAAAACATATCACCATATTTAATATATATATATATATATATATATATATATATATATAACTATTATTTCAATAGCTAGGATAACTTGACCAATTGACAAAGTTCAAACAGTTTCACTAATACCAGCGTCTTGAAGAACATCCACCTTTGACCACTAACTACTGATGTTTTAGTAATTAGTCAGTAGTGAAATGAGGATATGCTTGAAGAGTCTCGTACTATTATCAGAGAAATCTTTGAACTTTGTGTTTCTTCAAGTTATTCTTGTTATTGAAGTAGTTTATATTAAATAAATATTACAACAAAATAGCAATGGCTTTTAATAATATACACTTCGTATTGATAAGTGGCTAAATATCAATTTACAGTACTTTGTTACTATATATAACTATTATTTCAATAGCTAGGATAACTTGACCAATTAACAAAGTTCAAACAGTTTCACTAATACAATCATCTTCAAGAACATCCACCTTTGACCACTGACTAACTACTGACGTTTTAGTAATTAGTCAGTAGTGAAACGAGGATATGCTTGAAGAGTCTCCTACTATTATCAGAGAAATCTTTGAACTTTGTTTTCTTCAAGTTATTCTTGTTATTGAAGTAGTGTGTATTAAATAAATATTACAACAAAATAGCAATGGCTTGTGATAATATACACATCGTATTGGTAAGTGGCTGATATATCAATTTACAGTACTTTGTTACTATATATATATATATATATATATATATATATATATATGAAGCAGGTAAAAATTTAAGCTCAATCGCTGTAGAAAGTTTTGAGTATTTGAAGCGTACACAAAAACGACATTTTCATGTATATATAAAAAATAAATAAATAACAATAAACGTGATCGTGTTTATAAGTCTATATAGTGTTCAAACGTCGACTGAAAAAGCGTTTAATCGTTGTTTAAAGGAAAATCAACTTTATGCTTATTTGTCTTTAAGGAACAATGTGGAGTTAATAAGGCTTAGTTAACGTTAACATCAAACAAGGTAAACAAATATTTAAGAATATTGATAATTAAAATTAATTTTCAATTGATATTTTAATATTTTGTTTTACGCCAGAAATTTGCGAAAAGTATAAGTTGACCGTCAAGTAACAGTACACAATTTTAAACAAGAGGTTATAGCTGAGATGATGTCGGTTGTACTTGAAAACGTGTTCTGTGAGTGGTTGAAAATTGCTAGATGGGGGAATAGGACACTTGTGAGAGAGAAATGCAAAAACGTAAGAGGACTTGATTCGGAATAATGACGGTGGTAGGACATGTTAGTACGGGGATGGTTTGAAGGAAACGACGGTGGTAGGACATGTTAGTACGGGGATGGGTTTGAAGGAAACGACGGTGGTAGGACATGTTAGTACGGGGATGGGTTTGAAGGAAACGACGGTGGTAGGACATGTTAGTACGGGGATGGGTTTGAAGGAAACGACGGTGGTAGACGATCGAGTAACAAGAGAATAAATTTATTAGGACAAGGGAAATTTATAATAACAAAGTAAAGTAATTAAAAGAGGGTTAGGGAATTAATTAATTAGTCAACGTAGAAAGTGAGATAGGGAGTCGTTAAGTGTAAAGAAAGTAGTGAAGATAAGCGAGTCGAGAAGCTACCGAGGTGCAGCGAGCGAGAAGGGAAGTCCAAGATTACCATCATCCCAACCGTAAAGCCCAAGTATAGTTACGCACGGATAGCCACAGATATAAATTAAATATATTTTAAATTCTATTAAGTAATTAACATTTCAGCCAACCCGAAAAACAGTTTTTCAAAATTTAAATAATCAGAGTATAATTAGGTTTTATCAATAACTCATTATTAAATTTTTATTTATGGATCATCCAGATTTTACAGTAACCTCTTAACGACCCAAAATATAAATAACTGAATTTCATATCTATTAAGAATTAAATACGGCTTGAGTTTAGCTAGGTAACTAGTGTGCCGGAGAGATTCTTTCTTTTGTAATTATTTTGTAGTTGCGTTTTTAAACATATTTTTAAAAGGGCTAATTAAACTAGAGTTTGCACCTAACATTGAGTTATTTTATATTACCTAGTTAGGTTAATCACTTAAACAATAGTTTATGACTATCCGAAATTTGAATTTAGTAAATTTGTTAAAACTTACAGAGGCAGGACGTTTTCGATCGCTATGTGCCGATCTTCATCAGTGTTTTCTGCTTGGAGATGTTGGATCAAGCAGTGACGATTTTAAAGGTAGGTTTTTGATAGTATCAAAGCGTATGTGTGATTTGTATTGTGTTTGTTTGTTTAATATGTTAGTACTTTGTGTTTTTGTGTGTCTGTAAATTTCATATATAAAATTCAAGAACCTAGTTAGATGTTACTGTGAAGTATAATTTTTGAATGTTTATTATAGATAAATAGTAAACTGAACTTAAATATAATTATGGTAAACTTAGAGTAAAATCAAAATAAATTACCATTATATATATATATATATATATATATATATATATATATATATATATATATATATATATATATATATCCTTGTAAAATCCTTTAAAATAATGAAAATGTACTTGCAACGCCCTCGATTAAACTGACCGAAAAACAAACATGATTAAGTTAAGGAGTGTTTTCTTCAAGGTTTTAATATATTCCAAGTAAAGTTGAGGGCGGTTCCCCCTTCAATTTGGCTAATGGTATGGAACTTTGAGTCACTAGATATTAGACCACCTCTTTTCCCCAGATTGTAAATATTTGGTCGATTATAAAACGAACGTTACAAATTTGTAAGACGATACTTTCATAAATTGTTATAAAAAAATATGAAAGAAAATTTCTAAAAGAACCATTTTCATTTAACTTAACCATCCCTCCTGCCTTATTATTTGTTTTTAGGAATATTCCTTTATTTCTGCACTTTTAAAATTTTTATATAACTTATAAATTTCTTCCAACAACTTATTTTACTTTATTTATATTTTCAACCTTTTAAAAATGGTTTTTTATATAATAGATTTCTACCTCCACTTTAAATATAAATTATTAATTTTTTAAAATCTTCTTTACTAATGTAATAAATTTTAAAATTAATGAACAAATTTTAAAAAATTATCCCGTAAATACTTTTTTCTTTCTAAATTTAAACAGTTTTACAGTTACGTTATGTACAATGTAGAGTTTTTGCAAAAACATTTATTATTATTATTAAGAACGTATTCTAGATTTTTTAAAATTTAAACTTCATTTTATCAGATCAAATTTAGACATTACGTTGAAATAGGTAGTTAAATTGGAGGATCTGTTTGGTGGTAGAACCAATATCTATAGAGAAGCCTCGGAAATAGATATAGACAGACAATTCTACAAAGTTTATGGCCCCCAAAAGGTAACATCATGTAGAAGCCCTTTCATTTTAACCTGAACTTGGAGCTACTTGAAAATGAAAATGAAAAAATCAACTGGACACTTAGAAAAATAAAATTACAACGAATAATAAACACTAACATTGCCTTTTCAAGAGAACAAAATATTGAGCCGACGAACCAAGGATTTCTTTTAAGGTTATGTAAGACAAAGTCAGAGAAATAAGTGTAAACATAGGTCTATGTAGAATGAAGAAATAGTGGTTCAAAAGTGAAGGAGGTTAAATAAATGAAATGTTTTATCAATAGAATTAACACATTTAAAAGATTATTAACTGTGTAAGAAACAAGTAATATTCTAGTAATAACAATTGCAACTAATAATTTGAATTACTTAAATGAAAATTTTTGAAACTATTCAAACAGTTCAAGATTAGATACATTGAAAAATTTTCATATTATTCCCGGGTTTAATTAGAGAAGTTAATTCCTGCACTCCCTAATTACGCTTAATTAGTAACGACCCCTGTATTTGGAGAAAATTCAGCCATCAGATAATGCAATTAAACAATGACATTTGTAGGTAATCTGATTTAAATCCAGCAAAATGTAACGAATGTATGTAACTGGAAACAGTAATTTGCAGCATTTAGGCTGATAATTATGTACATCAGCCAAATTAATAATTTTCGTTTGGTTATGAGTTATTCCGCTAGGAGTATTGTTGTATTTTAGGCACGTTGTAGAAGGTTAACTTGTGATATTGTCAACGTTTTAGGCTGGGTTTAGAAGAAACATTTAATAGTACATTTGGTTCATTTAATAGAACCTTTAATTAGTTCAAAACATTGCTCTTGTTTTCGATTGTAAACGGGGAAAATGTTCAGGAACTAAAAATTTATAAATTATATTATCTTTGAAATAATACAGATGAATTCACACATTTAAAAACAACAAACAAAACAATTACCGAATATAACTAAATTAAATGTGAAAACAACACGCGTCTATTATGGGCTAATGTCCGCTTGCACTTGTTATCGAAGATAGACCATGGATGAAGCCTGGATTTCCATAAATGTTCATTGAGATTTTTCATTGGAAATATTCAGACTTTATGTGATAATATCAAAAGAGATGAGGTCCCTTGGGAAGGCAAAAGATTTCGGTACTCATCATATTTATTGTGCCCCTAGCATAAACGTAGAGTATTGGAACATACTATAATACCATTTATCATATTACTGAAATTGTTTATTATAATATATTTTAGATTATTTTAATTAATCAAAATATTTTGTTATGAAAGAGTGATACTTCAGATGATATAATTTTTTTAATTTATTTGATAAAAATCTAATTAGCGTTAATATTGTAAAACGAAATCACAACCAATATTCTAATTGCCTTTTTTTGTAAAAGTTATAATTCCTAATGCGATTTTAAAATTGAATGTTTAAACTTTATTGTTTCTTAAACGATAATTAAAAATCACGTCTCTGAATATCACAAGTTATCCATGTTTAAAGATGAATCAAATTAACATTTTTTAACAAATCTCTATGAAACGGTTGTCTCTCATTTACAAGACGTTAACTATAATAAAATGAGTTGTCCTCTGGTCAATCGTTGTTCTGGTGAACAAAAATACTAAACTTGATGATTGATTTCAATCGTTAATAAAGGGCTATTTCAATTAATGTCTTGTTCACAAAATTAAACATCTGGAATTAAACTCATGTACAAGTTTAATAATGTGAAAAAACTATTAGTGTTAGAGAAACGATAGTGGAAGAAGGCGGTCTGTTACAAATATTGTGAATAATATTTCATCCCTAACTCTATACACATTCATAAATTACTTCATTACATTAATAAATGCAAATAAACTCGAGATTTAAGGGGTATTGTTACACATTACAAATTGCACGCAACATGAAAATAAACATGAAAGACATTTAATTACCATATGCAAGCCATACATTTTCCGACCATTATAATACATAACAAGTATTACTGTTTTACAAATATCTTCGTCGACATTTCGACGTCATGTTTTAAAGTAGATTTCTGTTTGTAAATGGAAAACATACAGATAAAAGCGTTTTAAAAAGTTTGGTTAACAGATTCAAATATTAAAGTAGTGTATCAAATAAACCAATGGATACTGTTCAGTTTTCGATGCAAAACACATTTTTCGGGTAACGTAAACAAGTGTTGATATATTTTAAGAATATTTTAGAATTATCTGAATTTGGTTGTAATTTATACTTACAATAATTATCAAAATGTAAATTATTTAAGATCTAATTATATCTGTAGACCAATATGTAAAACTACAGCAATCAACTACCAATGATAATAAAATATATTCTTTACTTTTAGTTAGAAGAAAGATAGAAAAAGTGACCTAAAAGCTATTAAATACGTACACAAAAAATAAGACAGACAGACACACACACACACACACACACACACACACACACACACACACACACACACACACACACACACACACACACACACACACACACACACACACACACACACACACACACACACACACACACACACACATACACACACACACACACACACACACACACACACACACACACACACACACACACACACACACACACACACACACACACACACACACACACACACACACACACACACACACACACACACACACACACACACACACACACACACACACACACACACACACACACACACACACACACACACACACACACACACACACACACACACACACACACACACACACACACACACGGACGCACGAACGCACGCACGCACTCACGCACGCACGCACTCACGCACCCACGCACGCACACGCGCGCGCGCGCGCGCACACACACACACACACACACACACACACACACATACATAAATATATATATATATATATATATATATATATATATATATATATATATATATTCACATGTTTTCAGAAGGCCTTAAAAATCTTTTGGGATGTTGAAAACTGTAATTGTTTTTAAATGTGTTACATATAGGCCTACTGCTTGAGATTGGCTACCTCATAAATCTTAGAGAACAATATTTCTCTTACACCCTATTTTGTATTGAGAAATATCTTAAATTATATTAACTTGAGATTTGTATTGTTAAATGAATATGTGTCTTTAATTTGTTGTAACCATAAAGTTTAAAGCTAATTAAAATAAAAGTATAACGGTTTCAAAATGGTAATTATTTGTATTTCATGAGATTGCTTTTTAGTGATTATGTTCCTAAATAGATATGTTTTTATTAAATCAGAACGTAAATGTGGCTTTTCATTTTTAAATGAGACTACCTAATGTCTTTAAAACTAATGTTTTTAGCACAAAAATTATATATACACATAATAATAAAGCGGAACAAAATGCTTTGATTTTATACGCGTGTCATTAAATACTATTTTAAAGATTTCAAGTTAATAAAGCTACCTAGTGAATGGGCTATTGTGCAACCTTAGGACGTTTGGTAAAATATATCTTGATTTTGATATCATATGACCTTATTTGCCATAATTTCAGGACTCAAATTTCAAAGGTAAAATCAAGCCTTAAATCACGTATAATAGTAAGTTTTATAATTCAGTATAAATTATGACTCCATTAAAAGGCGAAAACATATATGAAGAATGTTATAAGGAGTTACCATTTCTAGTTAGAACTCGGCCTAAGACTCAAGCTAAAGCGAAAGATTGTTAAACACATTCATGCATGAGACTAATAAATCCACTCTATTGGGAACCTTTCAAACCAGTAATAAACTGTCAGGGAAAGTTATATGAAGTATTTACCTTCTTGAGAGATTTATTTACTTACATTTACACTCAATTAGAAATTACTTCATTATGTTAATATATGCAAATAAAATCCAGCCAGGGAAATGAATAAGGATATTTTTATACATTACAATGTGCACGCAAAATGAAAATAAACGGAAAAAACATTTGATTACCATATGTAACCCATTTTTTTATCCCATATACTAATAAGCGAAAGAAATATGACACGTGTTTCAGCATTGAAATTAGGACTGTTGTTAAATTTACAATAGATATAGATAAAGTTTCCTTCTTATGAGTAGGTATGTATGAAAACACATTTAGAATTTAAGAATACCAACTAAGTATGAAAGAATTATATATAAGAAAAAATATCCTGCACTATCTACTTAGAGCGAAGACATTTTAATAAATGCTTTTTTCCGAAGTGATTAAATTCGATAGTACCGACTGTAGTTAAATTGCTCAAATGCTAAGGATAGAACAAATTAATGAACAGTAAGGAATTATTTTGTAATACAAAACTTACTGAGAAAACGTCATACCTCAATAAATGGTTTGTAAGTTTCCTTCAACTATACATACAAAAAGTCATTAATTTATTTTATCCAAAATATGAATCTCGAGCTTTTAGTAGGCTACCCATTAAAAATATAAAAATATTAAATTTGTTTTTTCAAGCGGAATTGGTTTATTGCTATTTTTCATTAATTAACAGTTACTTCCGACTATTTCTACCAATTACATTACTACAGAACGTTAATTTACTTTTCACATAAAATATTGGAGACATTCTCAACACGAATTAAAACAAAGAAAAATTTATAAAAATCAATTGAAAATATTTTTAATAATTTTTTAAAATCTGTTTACAAGTGTCTATAAATATAATATATTTTAAAAAACTAAAAATATTTGTAATTTATATTTATTTACTGATACAAACTAATTATTATTTTAACAAGGTGTCAAGAGATATGAAGACCAGGTAATTGAGTAGATCCCTACTTTTGACCAGGTAGTCAAGTTGATCCCTAATTTTGATCTGAGAGTTAAGTTGATCTCTAATTTTGACCAGGTAGTTGAATGGATACCTAATTTTGACCAGGTAGTTGAATAGATACCTACGTATGACCAGGTAGTTGAGTAGATCCCTAATTTTTATCAGAGAGTTAAGTAGATTCTTAATTTTAACCAGGTAGCTGAATAGATCCCTACTTTTGTAAGAAGAGTTGAGTAGATCCCTACTTATGACCAGATAGTTAAGTAGATCCGTAATTTTGACCAGGTAGTTAAGTAGATCCTTAATTTTAATCAGATTTAAGTAGATCCATACTTATGACCAGGTAGATAAGTAGATCCTTAATTGTGACCAGGTAGTTGAATAGATATTTACTTATGACAAGGTACTTAAGTAGATCCCTAATTTTGATCGCAGAGTTACGCAGATCCATACTTATGACCAGGTAGTTAATTAGATCCGTAGTTTTGACCAGGTAATTAAGTAGATCCCTAATTTCACCCAGTAGTTAAGGTGATCCCTATTTCTGATCAGTTTGAGATCAGTTTTTCCTTATAGTACGCGCTGGCTATGATTTCCTACGAATATCTAGTTCCAGGGCGATTTGTTATTTTCACCTATACTTATCGAACCTTCCTCTTGTTACTAATAAAAGATGTAACGCCTTAATGTAGTCTTTGTCGTAAGTACAACAAATCTCTCCGTTTTGGGTGTGAGTTGACATTTTCTTTTTAAATATGGAAAACAGCGTATAGGATTTAGTTCACATTTTCATCCAAACCAAATAGAAGGTAGAAACAAATCTTAGTTTTTTACGTATTTTACTCACAAAATATATTTATGAAGGTAAACAAAATACACAATTGTTTTATACATCTCCATGATGTATCCTGTATACATTTCTCAGATGGTTTTGTCGGTTATAATATAAGACGTTGCAGCAAGTACCCAAGTTCACGCAAGTTAAAAAGATTCTTAAAACCATTTAATGTTCTATTTAATGAGGATTAGTTAAAGAGTCGACTGGTGCTTTAATGAATGTGGTACTATGGTTAAGAAATAAGAGCGTAAGAAAATCAACATTGACCATTGCCTTAAGTAGATACATATGTAGGCCAATGTTATAAAAAAAACACTTTTGGCTCTAGTTTGCCGAGCACATTCGTTGATAATATTTGCATTCAAAATAACTAATAATAAAAGAAAATGTTTAAAAACAAAAAAAATTTTTTTTAGGTCTTAAATTTGTAAATTTAAATAACCATTTAAAGTGTTAATTAAAAAAAAATGTATATATATATATATATATATATATATATATATATATATATATATATATGTGAAGGTTTTTTGATGTAATCATCTTGAATTCACTGACTAAACTAATTTTATATATATATATATATAAGTTGCTTGATGTAATCATCTTGAATTGACTGATTAAACTAATTTTAAAAATACTTTGTGAATAGGTAATACCTTACTTGCTGACGCGTTTCAAAACATTCGTTACTTTTACGAAGCTAACTCTCTCTCTGTCTCTCTCTCTCTCTCTCTCTCTCTCTCTCTATATATATATATATATATATATATATATATATAGCCTATATATATATATATATATATATATATATATATATATATATATATATTAATAATAATATTTCTGTAATTCAAGTTCAGTAGCCTCAAAAAATATATATTTACAATTTTAGGGAGATCGAATTTAAAATTAACTGACATATTTACATTTTATAAATATAACCTTTTATTTATTAAATTAAAAGCGTTTTTATAATAATATTTATTTAATACAAGAAACTGTTTTTGTGGAATATATAATAAACAAACAATTTCCAAATAAAAATAATTAGGGAACATTTTTTCAAAGGAATTTATAAACTTATCCAAAAGACTTCAAACAAATCCAAGCCTCATAGATTTATTTTTCAGTAATGCATGTTTAAGAGCTGAATTCTCTCCATTATAACCAAAATACTTACGCATCAAATAGTTGAAGCATTAAAGGAAAGGAAAGGAAATTTAATTATTTTTTCATTTCTAAAAAAAAAACAATAAGATTTTATGATAACCTTTTGAAACATATTTTCATGAACATTCGTTGACGATTTTAAATGGATAAAAATATGGTAGCTGCAATTTAAAAAGAATTATGTAGAAACTAAATTCCTTAAATAAAAGCTTTTTTATTTTTTGTAACAAACTTTAAGAATTTAAGTAACTTAAGTTTTCATAATAATTTTTAATTATGTAAATTATTTTGTAAGCCTTTAGCTAACATATGCAAAGAATATGCTATCGTTATTTCTTAAAAATGCTAATAGCCTATTGAGACACGACGCAAGCGTTACGAAATGCGCCATTTTATTTGGTAACAGATTCGCTCTGGTGATTGGCCCACACTCTCAGTACATGTGTTATCTTATCACTTTATTTGAAGACAGCCGTTTAATTTTGATAATTTTTTATTGGGTGTAGGAGCGTATTTGATTTACATTTAGATAGAAGAATAATTTTAGATGTGGAACTAGGTAGAAGACAGGTTAAATATTTATTTATGAATACACACAACATCAAAAATGACATTAAAATATAATGCCTTAAAGCTTTTTGTTATTTAAATATTATTGAGTCAAAAATTAAAAACAGAATTTTGTTTTAAGCTCCAACACAAAAGCCAGTAAAAAACAGTTGAAAACAGCGTCTTATTTAAACTGTTGTCGCGTGAAGAAACTCTAGAAAATGAAAATAATACTATATAGATGTGTTTTAGAGCCATTGTATAATACTCGTAGATATTCTTGTTGATGAATAGTAGCATATAGATAATGTATATTTAATTTTTAATATATATAATGTAATTTGATGAAGTAAGTGATTATATATATATATATATATATATATATATATATATATATATATATATATATATATATATATATACTCCAAGGCACTTAAACAATAGGCCTAATCTTACTTGTCGAAAGCTTATTAATTACAGTGCTCTCATTTTGGTGATTCTGAAGACATATACATATATATAAACACACACACACACACACACACACACACACACACACACACACACACACACACACACACACACACACACACACACACAATCTCTCTCTCCCTCCTCTCTTTTTCTATATATATATATATATATATATATATATATATATATATATATATATATATATATATATGTATATATAATTTATATATTTCTATATAAATAACTCACCTCCTATCGCTCCTGTTTACGTGAATAAAGAACAAAATTTCATAAAAAAAGAGTATTCTTACAGTTTCCTAAACTAAATAAAAAGTAACACAAGAACTTATAAATCAATTATATAAATTAATAAACCATCGTTAATGTATTTTATATTTTTCAAATTTTATTATAGGGCTTATACATTTTATGAGCCTTAGGTGATTTTATGTATTACAAATACATAGAGCCTATATATCCTATATTTTGGCATCTGTCCCCTATTTTAAGCTGTTAGGTATACTCTAATAAAGTTAGTGTAATTGTTTTAAAATTAGGTTTGATCTTGGTATGTAATGACTTGAATTGAATAATTACCAGAACGAAATAAATACTGGTTCTAAATAGTTTCATTGCTTTAACAAAAATGGATGTAATATTTGGTTAATATTAAAAAATTTCAGTACCGAATTTATTTTGATGGAGATAAATGATAAGGAATTATAAAATGAAGTGTTAGTATAGGCCTATCTATGTTAGTTTTAATAACGGAATTTGTGTGTATCCATAATCCGATACACAAACCAAACACAAAATATTATAAGTATGACAATAAAGCCAATAAACCTGAATTTGAATCATTGACTAATTCAATTCAATTAGTCGATTGATATTAAATATACTCTTAGTCGACACATTATTCAATAGTATATTGCAATTTTTGTATAAGCATAATCCGATATACAAACCAATCACAAAATTTTATAAATATGACAATAACGCCAATTAACTTGAATTTGATGTAGACCCTATAACTGAAACATCATTCAAGATGAAACGTTTTTCGTTGAATCGAATCCATATGATAAAAGTAGGCTATCATGTTTAACACACAATATCAAGAGCACAGTGGTACAATATATTACAATAAAAATATTGAAAAGAACCCCAATACCATAAAAATAATAAAAAATAACAAATAAAACAAGTTACTTAAGATTAAACCCTTATGTACATTTCGATGACCATGTCACCGTCATCAGAGGGTCTCGTTACAAAATACAATCTAGCACACAAAAAGTTACAAACTAGAATGATCATTCTAGTTCTTTTCAATATTTTGATTGTAATATTATGTTTAAGTTGATAATTCAATAGTTATTTCTTTGTATTATTAGTAGTCAATAAACGTTTTGACAAATTAAATACAGAATCTTGAGAGAAATTGAAGAGGTTACGCTGGAACGTTTATCAAAAAACAAGGAATTGTTCTGAAATAAAACGAAACAAATGTTTAATAATGTTGACAAATCTGAAGAAATAATTACGCTATGAAGGTATCTTTGTTTGTTTAAATGTTATAAATGTTTTTGTAATATTTGTTTGCTACATATGAAGACGATAATGTAGAACGAGATTACATGCGAGGATTTACCCAAAAATTATCAGTTATGCGCCACGAAAATACTATAAACCATAAATCAGATTTGTAAGAAAATCTCTTAGAAACAGAATTAAAAGTTAGGTTCTAACTTAATTTGGCCCGTCGAAAAAGTTATAAATGTCGTGGTTCTATTATTTTTAGTTTTGATCTGAAATATGCAAGTTAACTAATGACATATTTGGTAGGAAATAAATTGACCTACGTTTACTCGAAACGTTGATAACTTCATTCTAATTGGAAATGAATTTAACAGAAAATTTGTGTTAAAGCTTAAAGAAGGGTACAGGTTTCTTTGTCAAAGTAAGCAACTCTGTTAATTTGCCGTAACCGAAATAGAGGTAGGAGTTTTAAAGAAGTATCAATTAATATCGATTAATACAATCAATTCTTCAAAAAATCAAGAGGTTATTAAAACTAAAAGCCTCATTTTATTTTTAACCTGTTGGTTTTGTCTGCTAATTCTTGTCTGTGTTTTTCATGGCGGCTTTGACGATTATAAAAAAAAATAGTCCTCATCTCTTTTATTATACGCGGTATGTATGACGTTAAACAACTTCTCACTTTTTCAAAAATATATGTTTGTATGTTGTAGTAAATAAACTAGTAATATATATATATATATATATATATATATATATATATATATATATATATATTTTAAAACAACATAGGTTATTCAAATACAAGAATATTTATTATTTTATATGGATATAAAATAATAAATATTCTTGTATTTGAATAACCTATGTTGTTTTAAATTATTAAACAAGAAAACGTATTTTATATATATATATATGCTGATACGTATTCCTTCACGGATGGAAAAATATGATGAATAGTTACTATCTGGAGTACATCTGTTCATTCTGCAGTCCATAAATTCGCAGTTCCAACGTTTTGCTAGAATCTCATCCAGCATTGACGAGGTGAACCCAACAACAGTAAAAGAGCGAGATACTGGATGAGATTCTAGCGAAACGTCGGAACTGCGAATTTTTGGACTGCAGAATGAACGGATGTACTCCAGATAGTAACTATTCATCATATATATATATATATATATATATATATATACAATTTACATTTTCTAAATAGTAATTATAAGCTATAAAATAACCAAAGACTATAGTATTAGAGTTTTCAAAATACTACAATTTTTCAATTAAGCTATTAGTTTGCCTTCTAATATATTTTGAATTTTAAACAGAATATTAAAAAAAAATTAAAAACTGTCAAAACTGATATTTCGTTTTAAGTACGTGACCTAACCTGGCGTAAACTAAACTCGATCTCGACCACTGCATACACGACATTGGGCTCTATCGATTATTGGCCGGTGTTTAACTCTAGCCAAACGGTCCTGCATCTCATTATCATATATTAACATTAGCTTAATCCTGAACAGGATTGTTTTAATGTCAGGCAGTGGATTTTGTTAATGACTCGTAGGATTTTAATACATAATCCTCACGAATAGAGAAATAAGCTACCGGTATTTTGTTGATTTGGTTTTGGGGTTTCCAGTAGATTGTAAATGTGTGCGTTTATAGATTTGAAAATTTTCCATATTTCGATACCCACTTGAGATCGTTCAAAAAAGCACGTTTATTGATTTGTATTCTGTTAAAATAATTGAAAATGTATATTTATAAATAGAAAGATTACAATTCTCCACTCTATTAGCCATCTCCTTAATCTCATGTATCAGTTCGTATTTAGTATCAAGTGAAATTTAATTAGATTTTTAAGCTATATGTTGTTAGCTTTCAAACAACTTGGTTTGTAAGTGTAGTTCTGTAAGACTATATGCAGTTCAAATTATATGTAATTATAAATAAATAAAACCTTTTAAATCACAAACACGTTTTATTTATGCCCTGATGTACAGAGTCTTGTAGTAATCTCCTCTGAGGATGATTGCTTTGTAATAGAAATGCACACCAGGACATAAATAAAAAGTTTTGGTGGTTTTACTTATTCATAATTAGAAATTATAACACAGATGTTCCAAGTTATTAAGTTATTGGTAGTTAAATGTCAATAACATTACTTTAAGTGAAGTTAAGTAACATAAAATAATTCTCGCTGACGTTCAGTACTGCACAGCTTGTACAGAAAACAACTAATAAGTCCGCCATCTTTGAGTTTAAGTAAAAAGAGATCTACAGTATAACACTTACCCGTCAAAATCAAACTGACGTCTTTTTGGAAAGACAAACGTTTTTTGCCAGCCAAATACCAATTGTCTCAGGGTTAAGTCCCGTATACTACGGGGTCACCAAACCCTGTCTTCACTGACCGACTGAGCAACATAACCCTCCATTACCTTGTGGAGATATAAACATTTTTTTGTGTACCAGTTTTATTCATTCATCTATAACTTTATCTTATGATCGATTGTCGGCAATCTGTCATTGAAAACAGTTTTTTATTTCAAACACCATCTTATTCATAATCCTTGTAATATATCGCGTCGTAGGTGGATTAAAATTGATCATGTTTGTGGAAATCTAAACTCAAATTTAGTGTCTTTGGTTTAACGAACATAGGCTATCATTTTACTGAGAATTGAAAGGTTAAGAAAAATACCTCCAAAACCTGTAACAACACCATTGCTTTTAGTAAGATATCATACATTCTTCTCTTTTTATAAACACTGTTCAATGCCAAACTTACAAGAGTTTATATTCTTTAACGACAGAATTTCCTTCAATTCTTAACATCATATTTTAGTAACATTCATTCTAATATTACAATAATATCATTCAAACTAACCTTTTGATCTCCATCTTTGTCCTTCTACTGAAACTTTAAAACAGTTCATCGATTCTACTTAACTTTCCGTCTCAATCTGTATGACTACTAGTTAACAAACCTAGTACTCCTAAGAATAAATACAATTTAAGATTATGTAATTTTTCATTTGGAAACGTTAAGCTGCAACGTTTGTCTAAACGAATAATACATACATTTGCAGGGTTATTTGAAATGATTCTTTTCGAGGTTCCACAATCCGAATTAACAATAAAATACATATTGTTTACATAAGTAAAATAAACATTAAACATAATATTAGAAAGGTTTTTCATTACAATTCTAAACATTGTAAGTAACAACACATCCTTTTAATAATACATCCTTTTAACAATACATCCTTATTAGTATTGTAGTAACGTTTTTTCTGAAAACGTTTTAATCGCCTAATGTTTTTGAGTGATGACTTACCATGAATTTCTTAGTTTATGAAAAACATTCGACATCTTAAGACAATAATTTAAATTTAGTATTTTGGATTTAGTTCTGGCAAATGATGAAAACAATCATATTTTTATAGTGAACGTTAAATCCCCTACTTGAGCTTTGAGTTGTTTGTGAAACAAGCTTAACTTTTCCTAAGTTATTAAAATAGAGGGTATAAGTTATGTTTTAAAGGTTAATCAATATATAAAAGTGCCAGTAGCTCTCAAACATGGTTAACATATCCTATTTTATTAGAATGGAGGTTATGAGTCATGTTTTAAAAGTTAACCAATATATAAAACTGCCAGTAGCTCACAAACATGGTTAACTTATCCTAAGCTATTAGAATGGAGGTTATGAGTTATGTTTTAAAAGTTAATCAGTATATAAAACTGCCAGTTGCTCACAAACATTGTTAACTTATCCTAAGCTATTAGAATGGAGGTTATGAGTTATGTTTTAAAAGTTAATCAATATATAAAACTGCCAGTAGCTCACAAACATGGTTAACTTATCCTAAGCTATTAGAATGGAGGTTATGAGTTATGTTTTAAAAGTTAATCAATATATAAAACTGCCAGTAGCTCACAAACTTGGTTAACTTATCCTAAGCTATTAGAATGGAGGTTATGAGTTATGTTTTAAAAGTTAATCATTATATAAAAGTGCCAGTAGCTCACAAACTTGGTTAACTTATCCTAAGCTATTAGAATGGAGGTTATGAGTCATGTTTTAAAAGTTAATCATTATATAAAAGTGCCAGTAGCTCTCAAACATGGTTAACTTATCATATGTTATTAGAATAGAGGTTATGAGTCATGTTTTAAAAGTTAATCAATATATAAAAGTGCCAGTAGCTCTCAAACATGGTTAACTTATCATATGTTATTAGAATGGAGGTTATGAGTTACGTTTTAAAAGTTAATCAGTATATAAAACTGCCAGCAGCTCACAAACATGGTTAACTTATCCTAAGCTATTAGAATGGAGGTTATGAGTCATGTTTTAAAAGTTAATCAATATATAAAACTGCCAGTAGCTCACAAACATCTAAAATTGTCTGAAATCTAGTAACGGTTGACTTGTAACAACGGCAACTTGTGAAACAGCATTAATTGTGAGCACAGGGCTGGGCAGATGCAAGGCGTGCGTCTCCCCCAGCCCATCCATCATCCTGCATTAGTTGCCTCAGGACTTATCAAATGTACAGTTTTAGAGGCGTTGTAGCGTACCTTCTACTCTCCAGAGACTTTGGGGGTTTTTTTTAATCCGTACTCAAAATTTTCCTTTGTTGACACAGTCAACAAGACCTAGTCATTTTGATTTTGGAATTCGACGACCAATCGTCAGTTTTGGTTGTATATGTTTGATTTTGTATATGTAAAATGTTGTTTGTTTTTTTAAAGTTTATCTCAGATTTTATGTAGTGAAATCTGGATAATTTATTATGATATTATTAAAATAACGAGGTTATAATTATTGTTTGAACACAAAAACAAATGCCTCTAACTATAGTTAACGATAAAGTAAAAATAAAAATATACGAATAATTTCATCAGATACTGTATTATAACTGTTACTGTTATTTATTTGCAATAACTCATTATTTATTTAAACTAAGCTGTGTAGAAATTATAGTCTCGACTATTTTTCATTTGTTAATCCGATTCATATAACTTGCTTTGGGAGAAAAACGTCATTTCGAAGTATATATATAATTATTTTGCCAAAAATATCTATTTCCAATAAGGTCTATGATATTGATAAAACGTTTGTTTACAAACTAAAGAAATTTTGTTTTGTATACGTTGGTCCTAAACATTGACTGCTGTTGTTTACCCACCATAAGTTTAAGCAAAATAAAAAAAGTCAATAGTTTTCTTAATTTTCCAATAGGCTATCTTCTACGAATCGACTTGATTACAGTTCTGAACATTTTTTCGTTTGTGTTATTCGGATAGTTTCATTTGTTGGTATAAAAAAAACGTAACCATGAAATTAAACCCAAATATATACATGAAATATTAAAACTCTTAAAACACACTAAATAAAAATAACTCACATTTATTAATGAATTATATAAACAACTATTTGGTTCAGTATTTGTAAAACTTCACTCTAGCTAGCTATAAGAAACTTCCCTAAAGCTTTGACGAAAAAATCACACAAACAATGAAAATACACGGCCATCCATATGCTGACGATGGATATAACATATAACATGTTCCACAAAATCTATAAATAATAATAAAATAAAATCTTTAAAATAAACGAAACTAACAACCTATACTCAAACATAAAATTCACCATGGTGGAAGAACTAAACAATAAAACGACTTAGCGTTAATATTCAATTTTAAGAAAACAACTCAAACAATCATCATTATATATATATATATGTGCGTGTGAGTGTGTGTGTATGTGTGTGTGTGTGTGTGTGTGTGTGTGTGAGTGTGTGTGTATGTATGTGTGTGTGTGTGTGTGTGTGTGTGTGTGTGTGTGTGTGTGTGTGTGTGTGTGTGTGTGTGTGTGTGTGTGTGTGTGTGTGTGTGTGTGTTTATGTATAATTTATATACTACTTATTTGTAAATCTTTAAGATTGCAAGAAAGGACAGTTTATTAGTCTTTATTATAAGTCTGTCAATGATTAATGTTTGTGTAGTTGACTTCTCTTTTTCACATATAACATATTGTCAGCATGTTTACATTATTAAAAAAATTATGAGAAACGAAATTACACATTTACTTAGTTTCTAATCGTTGGAAATAAATTCAACAATAATAGTAAAATCCTAACACTGAATTTAATATGAAATTAACTTATTAACCCCTGTTTTTTAAAACCTTTTAGAATATGTTTCTTATTAAACCATTTTAGATATATCATTTTTCATTAGAAACATTTTTTGCTTTAACAACACTAAACTCTATTGTTTCCCATTACAATTACTCTGTAGGTTGCCATTCTTGAAATATCACAGACTAGAACTCTGTAGAATTTACTGAGAAATATACTGTGTGGAATGTCTGTTTATTTAACAAATTCATCCCATTGAATAGAATTTGAGGTTTAAAAAAAATATGAAGTGTCTTAATAATAACATCAAGAATATATAATTTTGACTTACTAGAAACTAAACAATATTTTTTAAATAACGAAAACATAATGTAACATAAGTTTATTACCTATAATATTTTGAAGTAGGCCCCTAATATCATCTTTTTATACATTCTAAACATTCTGAGTTCAAACAACGTGAATGCTGTCTTTGTTTGAGTCCGAGTGAAAGTGAAAAATAAGGGTTTTCACATGATGTTAAAGCATCTTAGCATATAGATTAACAAATTATGATACGAACACAGGTTATTCAATCATTTATTCCAAATAATTATTGTATAGATATAGGAAATTCATTATACAAAAGATTTAAGAAGATATTGTCATTTATATTTATAAGCATCTACAGTAATCACATTCAATGTAAATCATTCGAAGAAAATTTAATTGTAAGCAATCTGTAAATCTAATAGGACAATGACATTTTTATTATCGACTTTGTTGACTTTTTCGAAAACGTTTAAAATAGAATTGATGAGTTAGCAAATACAAGGCATGATTGCGACGCCGACTTCAACATTTCGTGTGTATTAAGCTCATGATAAATTATGTTTTCGCTATTGGAAAATTATTTTTTTGCTTTTGAATAAGTAAAAATTATATGTTCTAGTTGTCTTTTTTTTTAAAGTCAGTTTGTTTTTTTTTTAAATTTTTGTTTCTTAATTTTTAGAGGTATGATTTCTAATTCCTATTTACATTATAATCAAGTTTCGTTTCGTGTAGTTGATTAGGTTGGCAAAATTGCCAATATTTAACCACAGATATTTCCGATGTGTATATTTCTCTAATCATATTGCTTGATCATTGTTCAAATAATTGACACGCCCTTGAAGAATACGATAAACATATAAGTTTTTCTGACGAATACTTTGAATAATTTATGTTTGAATTTTCATTGATGAATTTTCTTAAAATCCTACTTGTTAATTCTTATCTTGCGATTATTCTTTTTCATTTTCCTTTAAAAATGTGTTAATAATCATGTAATGCAAAATCGTAGGCAGTTATACAATAATGCTATCTTTAATAATTATTGGGGAAAACATTTTTTACACGTTCAATATTAATAAAAAAATAAAGGTAAAATTTATAGTAAAAGTATATTTATTGAATTCATCTTTTGATATTTAGTGAAGTAATAAAGTGCACATGAAGATTATTAAATCGCTCGTTTATGGTAGAACTGAACCGTATTTTCAGTGTATTTCTTTTGTCTTATCTCATTCGAGTTATACCAAGATATATATCAATATGGGTAGGCCATTGATAAAAGCGGTTTTCATGAGGAAAATGTATTCATTATTATCCGATGACGCTCGTACTAAGCAGCTTTCTCAAGCAAGAAATAGAAAAACAGATTTATTTTATACTTATATTTTTCCAAATTAATTTTATATGTGATAGAATACTACATAAAAATGCTGAGATTGTTTATTTTGCTTATTAATTATCTTATAGTTCACAATCCTGCTTTAAAAAGAAAAAAACATTCCCTCCAAAACGTTTTTATTTAAAACAATTAAAATAAGCGTATTATTATCTTTAATTAAGATGTAACGATTGTGGGACCAGCGGAAGGGTTTTCTCTGTCATTTGTAATTGATTGGTTCAATACTTCCAAAATTATCGTGGAACAAACGTTAAAAAAAACATACGGTTCGAATACAGAACGTCCTCTTTTTTTGAAGTCGTTTGAAAAGACTGGGCCAAAATGATTCGAGGAATTTGTTAATATAATTGCTATTGTTTAGTATGTAAAATTGAAATACTCAAACCTCTCATGCTCTTAAAACATTCTTATCCTACAGTGCTAATCAAATTGGCGCGGATCCATGATGTAATCTAATCTGGGCAATTAAAATTATCTGTTATGGGACTATATTGTTATTATCAACTATTACATGCGGTATATGAAATTACCATATGTTTTATTTATCTTAAAATTTAAATGTTGATTTTATGCGTTTATAAGTTTGTACCTTATTAGTATGATTAACAACTATATAAATTACGCTATATTGTACGTTACATAACATAAACAAATCATCCCTTTTTCAAACTCTGCCATTAACAACTAGGATTAATTTATTGGTCTTTGTAGTAATATAGCGCTACCGTAGTATTTTGTAAACAAGTATGGAATCGATATATCCTTGTAGTTTAGATTTAATGTTGTAAATATCACTTAAGGGCGCTTTGTATATAGCAACTAATGCCTTTTAAAACGCCTAGACATTTCTAATTATCTTGTCCCTTTTATATTAAGAAACATTGAGTATTTAGGTTGCAATGTCAAATAAATATACTTTCCTCATTCTCTTAGATACCTCCTATTGAAGTTTACCAGAACAAGGAAAGATTTATTAGTAAAATACACAAACATTTTGTTTTTTTGTTCAATGCCCAAGAAATTCTTAAAAAAAAAATATTATTTAAAGCTTCCATTGTTTATATGATCTTTATTAAGAAGATTTTAACCTGAAGGCTCAACACGGCAACTCAACACTCAATCTTTCGTTACTCAACTGACTAACGGGACCGTTATAAACATGGAAATAATGTGATTCTTGAAAAAATAATATTTGATTTAAATGTTCACTTTCTTTGCAAGATGCAAACAGCTCGAAGTTTGAAAACAAGTGAAATCAATCCGTCAGAGACATTTTATTCCCTGATAAACCCAGTCAAGAAGCTCTAATAATTTTGAAATACATGACTTTCAGCAGAGCTGTCGAATAACCCGACAATCTTTTAGACCAAGGACTCCCAACCTGTGGTACGCGGGAAGATCTCATGTGGTACGAGTCACGTGGCTTCATCAAGAAGTTCATCAAATGAGTTGCAACTGCGGGAAAAATTTATCGATTTAATAGAAGACAGTTCCATGATATGTGTTTTTAAAGAGAAACCATTAATGGACTTGTGGATCGTGTGTAAATCCGAGTATCCAATGTTCCTCCGGAAAGCTATGCAGTTTCTGATGCCATTTGTCACGAGCTATTTGTGTGAGAATGGTTTTTTACATTTTTAGAAATGTTGTATGTGTAAATAAGTTGTTTGCTAACGTATGATTTAATTAAAATAACCGTTTTAAATACCATTAGTTTATGGTTTTGTATTGTACAAGTGCGTTAGGTTTAACCGTGTCTCTGACCTTGAGATCGCTAGGGTGGACTGGGCGCAGTGCGGGGTCAAAACCTAACAGTTCTAATTAACTAAATGATAATACTGTAATAGTTTGATGTAGACATGATCTTTAAATTTGTTGCTCTGCTTCTGCGAATACGAAAGAGACGATATATGTATTGTATAATGTTTTCAGTTAGGCTAGTAGGCAAATGCTAGAGCAGAACGAGGGACATCGTTAAATAAACCTCACGTACTGTAGATTAAGAGAAAGTTAATGTGTGTGTGTGTGTGTGTGTGTGTGTGTGTGTGTGTGTGTGTGTGTGTGTGTGTGTGTGTGTGTGTGTGTGTGTGTTAAGAATAACATTCAGTCCAATTACTTCTGTAATTGACTGTTTACTGACAGGTAAACAGTAACAAGCTTCGCAATAATCAAAAATACACATTGATTATTGATTTGTAGGTTTTTTTGGCGGTTTTTTGTACCAATCGTATTATTTGTTTTTGTATAGGCCTAGATATTAGTATTAAATAGAATTATAATGTGCATAACTGTTTAAAATTCCTTTTATTGTCTAATCGTTATTCAAAATTATTAGAAAAGTGAATGAATAATTAAATAGTTTTATTACTTATTAAAAAAAATAAAATAAATAATGGATGTGTTTTTGACACAAAATTGGTTTCTAAAAAAATTAGGATCAGGGGGCTTCCTTCTAATCTACACCCCTCAAGACCCCCTGGGGATGGTGGTACGCCATAATCTACAAACACCTTCAGGTACACAGTTGCTAGAATGTTGGGAACCCCTGTTATAGACTTTGCATCAAACTCAAATGTTTTAAATAGAGTGAATTTCCCTCTTAGGCCTACTATGATGTCTGACAGAAGACAAACTCGTTTTTCGAATGACTTGTTTTTACATATCTTAGACACACTTTATCTTTTTTAAAAAAGAAATTAAAAATAGATTCTAACTGTCATGAACGTTCTTGAAACATTGGTGAACCATCAATATGGCACAGAACTGTCTCAGACCATAGACAAATGCTAGAGTCATTTAAACGTGAAGTTAATTCAGTTTGCCATTCGAATAAAACTTGTTTAAGGAATAGATTGCTGTTGATTTTTCGAGTCCTTTTATTCATCCGTTATTATTGTTGTTGTCAATAATTAACGTCATTTCGACAAGTAAATGGTTGTTCTTTTCAAGTAATAATTAAATTTTAACCCTAATAAAAACTTCAACAATATCATCATCGATATGTGCGGAAGGAAGTTTAATACTTGCTTCGAATAACAGGACTTCCACAATTATTGGTTTAATAACACTTGGTTTCTTTTCCTTGAACAAATGTTAAATTATTTTGCGTCTGTTTTGATATTGCCTTTGATAGTTTATTCGTTTCTGTCTGTGCAATATGACTGTGCATGGAATTGCATCCCAAATCGTGATATCCTAAATGCAATAGTCTATGTTATTGCATATGGAAAGTTGATCTAATAGTAATTTTATGGAGTTGGGAGAATTGTTTCAACAGGCTCTTTAAGTGAGATTATTACTGAAACCTTCGTTTCTTGAGTAAAATTCAATTTAAAAAAATTTAAAAATATCAAAAGTTTTGAAAATAAAATTTACATTTAAAACGTAAATTAGTTAAACCAATGCAGTTATTGTATTTTATTAAAAACCTAATCTAAGAAGAGAATCTTTTTTTAAAAATAATTTTCAACGTTAAAAAATTGTTTGTGTCTGTTAAACACATATTTAAAAAAAACGTAACAAAGTTCTTCCATGTAAGACAATGAGAATACTAAAAAAATATCCAGAATCAAACTTTAAAAAGTTTCGGTTTATCGATCTAACCTTTCTTAAAGTTAATTCTATCGACAAAATAAATTTTTAAAGTTAATTATGTAACCATCTGACTGGCTAATTTTATCGATTTAACTTCTTTTATATATAAAAAAAATAAAATCAAACCATAAAAGAATTGGCAATAAAACGTTTTTTTAAAATTTGTCAAACAATTTTTTTAATGTTTCAATTTTGATGAGTTGTAAGTTATTCCAAATTTAAGGCACACGATACAGGCAATAGATGGGAATAGTTTTGTTCTTACAGCAGACAATTTTTACGTTCATTAGGGCTTACGTCCTTACATATATTCGTAGTTCCCTTGAGATTAAACCTTCCGATAGTGTTGAAATCACACAGAGCATACCGCAAAGGAACAGCTGTCTTCAATACGAGAATGAATATAAGCTGGTTAAGTTGTTTAGTTTTTTCAAAACTGTTCCTGATAAAAATGCGTTTGCAATGAACGATGTAAAACGATAAAAAATTTCTCAAAGTAAACCTTCACAACAAACATGTTGACAACTTATAGCACACGGTCACGAATCATACTAAAACAAAAAAACTCAACTCATAAAGTAAACCTGCAATTGGTTTAAAATATTCAACACAAGGTTTTGTTTTTAATTACAAAATTATCCAGCATTATTATTTGTAGTCGTCATTAGAAAGGAATTACAGTAATATACGGTCAAAGCTTGATGTAATTGCGGTAATTTTTCTGTTGTAGAGGTGTCGTGTTGTGAAAGTTGTCACGCCATTGTGTCTCCATTTTATAGATTGTGGCTTGCTGAGTAGAAATAATTTCACGAGGATCGATCAAGAATGCGTTAGTTGGCTTTCGTATTACACGACTCTGTGAAAGCCTTCACTGTAGAAACATATTCTCCTGTAATTGGGTATCAGTTATAAAACTGCTTTAAATTATAGACGGATTGCTTAATATTGTAGAGCTTAACAATATTGAGGGGTATTGAGAATTTTAAATAAAAGCTATGTAAAATCTAAATAAAAATGTTAGCAGAAAAGGTTAACGGAATTTGTTAAAATAATAATAATATATTTATTTAATGTCTCTTAATAACTATTAATTTTTTTTATATAGGCCAATGACAGATCACAGACAACTCTGCTTCTTCAAAACACTCAACGTTTCGAACTTCCTTCCTTCTTTCTGAAATTCCTCTTCAAGAGCTCAAATAGTAGATTATGTATTGTAATTGTTTAATTAAAATTTGAGCTCTTGAAAAGGAATTTCGGAAAGAAGGAAGTTCGAAACGTTGAGTGTTTTGAAGAAGCAGAGTTGTCTGTGATCTGTCATTGGCCTATATATAAAAAAAAATAATAATAATATTAGTAATAATAATAATAATATCAACAACATCAACAATAATAATAATATATTTATTTAATGTCTCTTAATAACTATTAACTTTTTTTATATAGACCAATGACAGATCACAGACAACTCTGCTTCTTCAAAACACTCAACGTTTCGAACTTCCTTCCTTCTTTCTGAAATTCCTTTTCAAGAGCTCAAATAGTAGATTATGTATTGTAATTGTTTCATTAAAATTTGAGCTCTTGAAAAGGAATTTCGGAAAGAAGGAAGGAAGTTCGAAACGTTGGGTGTTTTGAAAAAGCAGAGTTGTCTGTGATCTGTCATTGGCCTATATAAAAAAAAAAAAAATTAATAATAATATTAGTAATAATAATAATAATAATAATAATATCAACAACAACAACAACAATAATAATAATAATGATAATAGTAGCAACAGCAACAACAATAATAATAATTATAACAATAACTAAAACAGTAAATCAATAATTTATAGAAAAATACTAATAAGATACAAAATATATCATGATCATATATCATGTAATTCTATATTCACAATAAACCAACTTATTCAGTTCAATCTTATGCATTCCTGATCAACGTAACGTTATCATCTTCTTTTAGAAGGTGTATATAATTTTTTTTTATTAATAATTCAAACTGTCCGAAAAATTGTATTCTCATGTCAATATTATATCATGAAAAAAAATTGACAAAAGTGAAAAGGGCTAGAGGGTTAGGGGCTCGTCACCGCTTAGACGAATAGCAGGTCCGATTTATCCCAGGCAGCGAGCCTTTGTTACCAATTCTCAGTTGAATTCCAGTGTGTCAGTTGGTGTTAATGCCTAGTAGTGATAAAGTGTTATTTTAGTATTGTAGTGAGCTTTATTCTCTATTAATTTATTGGATATTTATACGACCACTAAACCTTCTTTATCAGGAATTAACTGCCTTGTTTATATTGACGGAGTTGTAAAGAAAAGTGAAGCAGCTTGTTTACAAAAATTAAATTAAATACAATTAATTGTATTTATGTGCTAGGGTAAATAATTGTGTTTAATAAAAAAGATTTTACATTTTAACAGAAATTTAATTTTGAGGTCACCTGAGTAAAAAAACATTGTTTTTTTAATATTTGATAAAAGTCAGTCCGTATGACTGGAGATGTGTTAAGTGAATGATCAAATTTTTGTGTATTATTTTTAGAAACAATTAGCTAATATTTTTATTGTTACTCAAGATTTCTTAAAAATCAATAGGTTCAGAGTAAAAATATAGGCTCTAAAAATTTGAATTTAAAGTAAAACAACAGTCGCCCTTAAAATTATTATTATGCACACACACACACACACGCGCGCGAATAAAACCTGGTATATCTTCCCCATGATGTCATGCTACAAATTTATTTTTGTGGCTTTACCTTAGTCGACACCTATCAGCATATAATGAAACGACTTCAGACCTAGAGTCGAGACCAATTCGATTGGTCGACTATTTCTATTTGCGTGTCGCGTGACACCGAAATTATTTTATCAATTCCGTCTCCCCCACATTTTTCTGATCATTTGCCCGATAAGGGCAGGAATTAAAGGGAAAAATGTTGCAACTGACACGATACACTTGAAACACGACGGGGAATGTTTGTTCTGAAAACCGGCTTCAGCCTGAATGACAGTGGTTATTTACACACCTAACAGCACGACTCTGTTCTGAGATGGAACAAATTTATTCTACCAAAAATATATGATTGCCATAGTTACAGGGGATAACTGTTATTGTGAAAATTAAAAAAAAAATCATTTGAGTATTAAGAGCAGTATATTAGTAAAATATTTAAGACCATTATCTGCATTGTAATTTTAATCGGTCGCTTTTTCCTGTTCTAATGTAATCGTTTTTAGTAAATAAAAATATACTTAGCGTTGGAGAAAGATATTAGGAATAAGAAAAAAATTATAACATTTTCGCTTCTCCTCAACAATTTTAAAAAAATTGAAAAATAGTTCCTCCCCCTCTCCACGTCACACCTAAAACTTATAAAGTAAAGGTTTTGGCTTTATTTTTTTGATATAGTAACTCGCAAAATGCTTCAAAATGTAATTAAAGTTACTGGTGACTCCTAAACATTTCAAATTTTGAAACTTTAACGCATCAATTTAACATACTTTGTTCGGTGTAAGTTCTATCGTTTTTTGGCGGTCGAAATAAAAGGTGTGTAAATATTCACTGCAATATTTTATACTTTGTGGGTAGAAAAGGGTCTGTAATTGTTTGTTTCTTCCTTTTGAGTAGTTTTGCGACTTATCGCCAACAAATAAGATGTATGGACGGGTTTTGTAATTGTATAACGTTTTGGTGACGGATAAAACGTGATGACGTTCTGCTAATAGTATTTGTTGAAGTTTTTTTTTTTTAATTTGTAATTTTTGGGAGTCAACATCAAATTAAATTACAAATTTGTACATTTCAAGGCACTTTGGGAGTTATTACGTCAAAAATAAATTTAAGGTAACATGTAACGTTTTACGTGTGCTGTATGGGGGAGGAATTTCTATTTTTCAAAAATTTTAATTTTTGAGCCAAGGTTTTCATAATTCTGATGACTTTCGGCCCCGCTCGGTATAACTGTTTTTGCTAAAATCGATTACTTGAGAACGGGAAATAAATACCAAAACTTACACGCGCTTAGCATGTTTGTACAGCTTAACTTAAATTCTAATGACATTTGAAAGCAATCCCCTCTTATTTGAAATATGTGAACATGATTATCTTTAAAAAAATAATTATTATTTTGTATCTGTTCTTTATTACATAGTAGTAATACTAATAATAATAATAACCACAATATTTTGATCATTATATAATTATATTTCCAATAAGAGATGTCGATTATTTTCTAAGAACAGAAATATTAAAATATGAGGAGTTGATTCTTTAATTTTATTGGTTTTACTAATTATATAAACAAGTAGGTACGTAATTTGTTTTGAAGGATCATTGTAGAATAAATATTTGGTTCTAGATTTCCAAATTTTCTAGTATTTAGTTAAATTGTTGTTGAAACAATACTTTTAACGGACTTTTATTTTAAATATAAAAATTTAGATTAGTAAATTGTAAGGTTTTCATTCTTTCCCAACACTTGAATCTCCTTAAAACATTTTTTTAAAGATCGATATTAAAAATAGAATTATATTTCGAAAATAATAAAACTGTAGATAATATTATTTTTAAAGAAACTCGAAACATTTTAATAGATTTGCTTATATTAAAAAAATCATTACGTAGACCACACAAAATTTTTAAGAAACAAAACAAAATTAAACTTGCATTGAAATAAATTTGTAATAATATATTATGTAGAAAGTCAGAAAATTAACTTTATTGCTTATTTTGTGTAAAAATCTATTTAAGTGTATCAATGGTAACGTATTCAGTATACGGAGATCTAAGTAAAAAATATAAAAAAAGATAATGTGTTGTTTTCAAGTTTGTAACAAATGTACAAGTTAATGGAAAATATTGTAATATATTATCGGTCTAAAAAAATCCAAATAATAAAATAGTTGTTTCAAAACACTTTATATTTTTAATTCAAACTTGTGACAGAACACATTTCATACTCATAGAAAGTTTTCTTTTAATTAAAACTTGGTTATGTTGTTTGAATGCTTACTAAACAGGAAGTAATATTTCCGGAAGTGTTGTCCATGGTGTTAACAATCGGCTGACACGCAACGAATAGACGCATCAGTACAAAAAGAACCACCTCTTTAAAAAAATCAATTATACAAGGTAGACACGCTAAATAGTGAATGGATGGCATTTAAACTTGTGTCTTGTAATTATAGACAAATGTAGAGTCTTAGGTCTGTTTTCAGTTGTCATTAATTTTTTTTATCGTATTTACTATTGTATTGGCTTTGTAGTTTTTAGGCGATCAGTGAGCTCGACTATTATTATAAACGATGGATAAGAATGAATTTTGAAGACAGGATCAAATAAGAGATATAAAATCTGCCCGTCACAGAAAATACTGTTATAGAATATAGTGTTGCATAATACACCCGTTATATAGTTCCCTTCCGTTACCCTCCATTGTACCCTCCATTGTACCCTCCATTGTACCCTCTATTGTTTATAAATACCTCTAAATGTAAAAACGTGAATTAAAAAAGAAATAAAATGAGACAAGCACTTATATTATTTGTTCAGGGTCTCTTGTGCCCGAGGTCTTAATGTGCCGTTTATCCCTTATACTCCATTCGTGAGAAGAAGTACAAGGAAGGGTAGATGCAAAATTTGAGGATTATGGAAGAGGCATAACGGTTCTCAAGAAACAGGAAACAATAGGGCATTTCCCTTTCGATCGGGGTTGCCGAAATAGTATTAACAGTAATAATAATGAGTTCCTTATATAATTAATTATATTTTCAATAAGACATGTCGTTTATTTTCTAAGAACAAAAAGTATGAGAAGTTTATACTTTATTTCTATCCGTTTTACTAATTATATAAATAGTCAGGTAACTCGTTTTGAAGGATCGTTGTAGAATAAATATCTAAATTATATTTTGTTTAAGGGTCTAAACCAATTAGACCCTTAGTTTTAACTACTGATTACATGAAATTAAAACTATTAATTAGTTTTCAATAATTATTACTAGAGTATTAGATATTCTATGGTATCTAATAGAGTGAATTAATGAAATTATAATACCTAAGAAAAAGCCAATCTTATTTTTCCAATTTACATAAATGTTTTCACTAAGTAGTTGGCCTAACAAATGTATTTGTTTTTTGAAAGGTTATAAACTCTCAGATGTGACTCTTAAGTATTAATAATGTGGTTCTTAAGCGTAAAAACGTTTTCGTTTCAAAAATTTGAATATAAATTAACACATCATTATCATTATATTGAATTACTTATCAGATTAACTCATCGTTTATACTAACAAATGTGCCAGATATAAAATTTAACAGAAGTTGTAATGATACCAACACTAGGATATTCGCCCAATGATATTAAGTCATATAGACGGATATTGCTATTTTCTCTAATAATTATCCAAATTATTCAAAAAGTTTCGATTGAAAAGGCTTAAAACTGACATAGGCAAAAAGGATCTGATTCCAGAGTGGCAGTTTGGAAAATCATCCTGCTATAGATAAAGACCATAGAATAACGCATTCAATAGAACGATTCATGGATGCTAAACATATTTGCGCTAAACATATTATAGTATGTCTAGATGTGGCACAAGTGTTTGATAAGGTGAACAATGAAGGCCTGACCCTCAAATTAAATATTAAACAGAAAGGGGAATATTGTAATAATAGGAAATCAAAGTAAGAGTGTAACAAAGATACTGTGCGGGTTCTAGTAGTACAAATACTTTACAAGTTTG
>JBAIZL010000002.1:230466142-230481142 GCA_036971475.1 Prosapia bicincta | reverse complement strand
CGTCACGTTAGTTTCACCCCAAGCTAAATATTTCTCTCCGTTCAACACAGTCAGGCCTGTCATACCAAATAGTCATTTTAAATATAAGTTTATTATAAGTTTTTTTTAGTAGTCATTTACAAAACTACCAAACCGTTTATTTGATGAGTATAATATTTAACCACCTTAAGGAACTGACCTAAACATAGTCTCATCACACAGGCGTTAAATTATATACAGAGTAATATGTTCAATTTGGGTTCTTAATTTTGAAAAAAATATAATTTGTTAGAAACAATAAAGGTGTTAAATATAAAAATAACTTATCTAACTTCAGAAGAAAACATCTGCTTGGTTGGCATGTATTATTAATTTTATAGATTAAAGGAGACCTAAAATACACAATATGAACTGTGGAATTCATCCAGTGATTTGAAACAACTTTTTAACTGTGATTTATAAAATAAATATTTTTTCTTCTAAAATAAAATATTCAGTAATACTGTCGGCGAAAATATAAAGATACAAGTATTGTTTCATAAAATTTAATAATAATAATTAGGGATGGGCCGATTCCGATTCTCGATTCCAGGAATCGTCGATTCTAGGTGGTATCGAGGAATCTTCGATACTCGATTCTTCATCATAAAAGTGTCGATTCCGATTCCTATTTTGTTAACTATTAAAATATGCGTGTGGAGTAATTTATTACCAAACAAAATTTATTACCAAAATGTATTATATTCGTGTGGGAAAATAATTAATTACTAACTATGCCTTATTTATGTATTAGTTGATTTGAATGAATTAAATGATTAAAGTAAACGAAAATATTATTATTTATGAAGCAACAGCAATCAAGATCGTAACCATTTCTGGTCGTTTGACAGCGCTCGTCTCTCTCTCTCTCTCTCTCTCTCTCTCTCTCTCTCTCTCTCTCTCCCTCTCTCTCTCACTAAATGTCAGAACAAAACACAAAAAATTGCAGTAAAAACTCGATTAACCGTCACCGTCGGAACCGTGGCCATGACGGTTGAGCGAGTAGACGGATAACAGAAACACTGTATTATTCCTCCGAAACTTAACCTTAATAAATTATATTATAGACAGATATCACCCTCCCGGTTGAAGGTTTTGTGTAGTCTATTACATTAAAACAGAACTTATAAAAGGTTTTGCCATATGACCAAGATGTTAACTAAATTAATTATTAGAGAACTAGCATGTAAGCTAATATAACTTGAAAGAATCGAGAATCGACTAAAGAATCGAGAATCGAAAGGAAAATTTTAGAATCGGAATCGAAAATTTTAGGAATCGGCCCATCCCTAATAATAATAATAATAATAAAGCATCTATGAGCGAACTCATTCGCTCTCATACAGTTCATAAAACTTATCTCAAGGGTAGGACTAGAATTTAAGCTATTTAAAATTTTAACCTAGTTGACAAAGTAATTCCGTTTGGATCCTCACATTATGCTCCCGCCTCCTTCGTACCTTTACGTAAGTGTGAAGTGTAAATGATAAGATTTGTACATTTTATTGCCCGTCTTTATTGCTTATAGTGTAAACAGTAGGTACGTAGCAACCGCTACAATATCTACTGCATATTACATAATTTTGTTTTATAATATTCACACAACGTACAAAATCAAATACTGCGAAGGACAAGCGTAGGGAATATATTGAGATAAGACGCCATTTTTATATTCTTATCATTATGTAAATTAATGGAAACACGTATTGAAGTACTCCAGATAAATACCAAAAAGTTATCTATTTTGATAACAGCCACAGTACTTTGTTGTAGCTATATTTAGCACAATTATTACCCTTTAGAAACTTTAGTATTTGGCCACAAACACTTAAATAATTGTTCATGAATTTAAGAGATTTTCTAAAAGCAATTCAGAATAAAGACTTGTTAGTGTTATTGAAGAAATAACAGGTTTTATAGCTTTTTGTTCTAAAAACATTTGAAATAACTGCTTCTAGGAAGAATAAGATTTTTTTTAATTGATAGCCATCTTAACTAATATACTAATGAGAAAAAATAAAAAACGAAGTCAGTAATTATATTACACAAAAAATACAATAAAATGCGGTAAGGAAAATTTGTAAAATATTTATAGAAAGATTTAAATTATTAATCTGTAACTTTTACGCAACGTTAAAGCATAAAGAAATCAAGAACATTTTTTCATAGTATACATAAAGAAAAAATATAAAACAGGATGAGTTAAAAAAAACAGGAAATAAAGTTTAAACACGAATTGTTTAAACATTGTATAATAATTGGGAAAAAATTGTAAAGTCTTTTAAGTGAGGGAAAATTTTGTTTAGAAAGCCAAATTTAAGAAGTATAAACAGTCTTAGAATATATTTTTTATTTTATTAATTGATAGGCCTATAAAAATTTAAAATTAGGTGCAAACTTGAGAATAGTGGTTCAACATCTTGAAGTCAGGGCGTTTACAGGAGATTGTACAGGTAGTTTAGATTACCCAGAGAGCACCGCGAACAGGCGATCTGTATCCCCCCAATAAAGATGTCTCCCAGGTCATCTAATAATGTGGACCAAAAAATGGTCTGATTACCTTGCTGCGTACCTCCACCGTATTCATGTGCTACCGATACCCCCCTCCCGGGTGTCTGCTGTGTGGTGCTGAACTTATGAATGCCGAAAGCCTTAATGATTGCACGGCCCTGGACTGGGCCCAGGGTTACAACTGTCCCATCTTCAAGAATCTCTAGTGGTCAGCACGTCGCCAAATGGCTCAACTGCCAAGGTTGGGCTTCGGATAGTATTTAAGTATGATTATAGTGGTAACAAAACTAAACTCAGTTTCAAAGTAAAAGCTATTGTGTCAACTTTAAAGAAGATTTTTGTTTCGTTGTAGAAAATGGTTGAGTTGAAGCAAAAAAACTCGAAAAAAATTTTTTTGACGATGAAGAAATTGAAATAATTAACTTCGCAAAACAATTTTAATAACTATAATTGATTTGTAGCCATTAGAAAAAAATGGAATTTAACTCTAAATTTCAATTAGAAAATATTTCTGATTAACCCAAGAAAAAATTGGATTGAAAATTAACTATCCTATTCTCACAATCCTGTAATCGATGTAGGATTAAAAGTAAAAAACCTCTTAATGTCAGAACTAGAGATTTTTTTAAACTTTACTACCATGAATCCTCGAAATATAACCTTGATTTAACTGGTCGAGGTTTCTGAACATTTTGTATTCAACTCCTGAGTGATGAGGTACGTCATTCCTCAGTATATCGTATAAGAAACACAGTATAGCTCTACATACGTATTACATTTTTAATTTTATGTTATCACGTTTAGTTAATAATCAGGTAAAACGGTCGATTTGCAATAAGTTGAAAACATAAAGTAGAAGCAAAAATATAAGAGGGCAGAATTAGCTCTAGGATACTCTAACATCAATGTGCTTTGAAAATGCACTTTGCACAAAGAATGTAACTGCCCCTATTAGCGTAGGTCAGTTTCCTACTTGACCTTTCAAGCACGTAGGGCAGATTAAATATAAAAGATAAGAAATTCAGACCAACGCTAATAAAGAAATGTACACTTCCAGCTGAAAAACGTTCGTGTTACCTACCTAATTCCTAGGTTTAGCT
This sequence comes from Prosapia bicincta, assembly GCA_036971475.1. Lineage (NCBI taxonomy): Eukaryota > Metazoa > Arthropoda > Insecta > Hemiptera > Cercopidae > Prosapia > Prosapia bicincta. The sequence continues at coordinate 230,477,513 of JBAIZL010000002.1, read as the reverse complement.
GAAATGCATTTAGAGATAATAAAAATAATTTATTCTTCATGATTATTTATGCACACTTTTCTGGATGTTTATTGCCCTAAAATCTAAACTTTAACTTACATTAGGCTAAATAAAAGTGGCATTAAAAATATGAGTAAAAATGAAGTAGTTAAAGAAGAACAAATACTGTTTGAAATAACTAATTTTAAAACAAACAGGCAAAACAATTAAAGGTACAAAGAATAAGTAAGCGTGTAAAAACTGTATATTTGAAGAAAATGCCACTAAATGGAAAAATGTTATGGTTTTAAAATTTCTACTTCTAGTATTGTACAACAATAAAAATATACTAGATTCCAAGAAAACATTGTCTTTTGAAAAATAAAACGGTTAAATATTTTAATTCCTTGCAAGTCAATAGACCAATAAACGAAAAGAGAACAGTAGTAAAACATTTGTCAGAACATAGAAAGAAATGAAATGAAGTGAAAATTAAAAATTACTAAACAAAAGTAGTTTAATAAAACTAGAAACGTTTTTGGGTCATTATTGTGTTATTACGTTAAAAGAAAAACAAATAATTAATGCATTACTTTTATTCGCCAAATTATTATTTGAAATTACCGACAAATGGATAGTATATAGTAAAAGGAAATAAAATGATAAAGATGAAATAAAAATAGATTGACGAACTAATATAAAAAAATCACTTTTACTAAGAAAATAAATGAAAACATATCGTAATATAAGAAAAAGTGACATATATGGTAAAAGTTGAATAAAAGGAACACTCTGCAGAGAAATAAACAAGAAATCTGAAGACTTTTGAACGGGAAGCGTAATCGATTTCTCGCAACCCCTTAGCAGCAATTAACCACTGCTGTCTGCTAAGAGTAATTAATTAAATAATCACCCTCTATAGACACAGTCTCGCGTTGTAATTAGGGTAAATTGACATCTACCCGTCATGTACTTGGCTGTTTGGCGTTTAGACGTATCAGTTGATGACATGCATCAAGTGACTTTATTTTTATATTAGTAAAAGAACGCCTAGAAAATTGATGACCATGATATTTAATTAGAAAAAAAAGACAATTGAGGATAAAGGAATCAGAAGTAACATTAAAAATACTTGTAAGGCCTGAATTATACCGATATGAACAAGAAGTGAATTAGTGAAGAAAGAAATATTTTCAACGAGGAAATGCGTTATTACATAACAAGATATATAGTTTAAAGTTTTCTTAATTATATATTATTTTAAATACAACTCAAAGTAAAATATTTAAAGATTTATAAATACCTTTCTGTTATTTATAAAAGCCGTTGATTTATACCGATTACATAACCCCTTCAAAATATTCAAAACAGTAATAAGTAGGCTATTCGTGATCCATTGTGTCACTAATCCGATTGTTTTCCATATAAATTAAATAGTTCTTTTCTTGCTTATTGAGTAATACTATAATAGTACGGCGAGGACAATAATACCCACCTTTGTGGAACAGCCCTTATTTCTAGCTGTCGTATTATCCGGTTACTCGTTAAACAAACTACTCCGAGTAAGAGCCTAAACACACAATATAAATGCAGATTGCATGTTTAGAGCTGATGCAATCTCTGCCCTTGATTCACCTGTGTTTACTTTAGTAGCAACCCTTTTGGGGTGACTTTTGGGAAAGTTAGCCATTCCTCAGCTTCAACTGTATGAACGTGTAAGTTCGTGTACAAAGAATAAAGCTTCATTACAATTTAAAGTAGAACCTACTTTTAAAAAACTATGACGTACTTGCTAGAAGCATTTTTGGGACGTACACTATAAACAAAACGGTTGTATTGCATACTTGCGGAAACTTTGCTTTGTGTACTGCTTAAAATGTATATAAATTGCCTTAGAAATAATTTGTACTTTTACTCATTATAAAAACGTAGCTTTATTTATTCAATAGTTAGTATATTTGCAAATAGTAATAATTCCATAATAAGAAAATCACAATAAATATCAAATTAAAATTTTTGCTTACTTTGTTCTACAATAAAATGTTTTAATGCATAGAAAACACTTAATATTTTTACAATTTTGAGTTGAATTGCAGTACAAAATTGTAGTGTGTCTAGTGTTTTACAAAAAGAGACTTTCAAAATAAGGCATTTATATATTAGAAGTCTGTTCTAAAGTTCCTTTAGTTTTGAAGTGTCCAATATATTAAGGAAACTAATCTATATGTTCAAAAAGGTATATATGTACCCATATCTCTACGCCCATACATATTCGGGTATCTTGTTCATTCTTTTGCTGTTTGGTCTACTAATTATTTTATTCAAGAAGTCTTTTACTGTAATTTGTGGTACCGCACTCTCTGCACAATAGTCTTTATAATGACATGTAATTTGATGGTATGCCAGATCTTTTTACCTATCTGACAAAAACGTTTTATATATATATATATATATATATACAGTGTATGTGCGTGCTTGCTCGCGCGCGCGCGCGCGCTCGTGTGTGTGTTTGTATGTGTGTATGTGTGTGTGTGTGTGTGTGTGTGTGTGTGTGTGTGTGTGTGTGTGTGTGTGTGTGTGTGTATGTGTGTGTGTGTGTGTGTGTGTGTGTGTGTGTGTGTGTGTGTGTGTGTGTGTGTGTGTGTGTGTGTGTGTGGTGGGGTGTTGTTGTTTGTGTGTGTGTGTGTGTGTGTGTGTAGTACAAATGTATACAGCCGCCATTATATGTAATAGTAACTCTCAGTTGACACACGAGAGTTGACACTTTTACAGAGTGCGTGGTGTGCTTAGCAGTTGAATATATACATTTTAAAAATGAATTTGGTTTTAGAGCATTTTGTTTATAGTGGTTGTTTCTATAATTTTGTTAAATTGTTGTTCAAATTTGTTATTATTATTAACTAAAATATATTTGTCCACCAGGACAGTTTGAAACTTGACAATAGATTATTACAGTACAAAGCTTAAATTAGCAATGTTTTGTGTACTAAATTTACTAAACAAAACAAAATTTATAAGTCTAAATTAGTTTAATCTGTGTTAAAAATGAAAGGAAGATAGTTGTATTTGCAAATAAAAACGAGCCGAGTGTAATGTTTTGAAGTAATATAATAAAAAAAGAGAATTAGATATTCAGGATGGAAGCAGTTTAAGATAATGTTAAATCCTTGGGATTTAACCTTGAGACTCTTATCTGGGTGATAAAACTTGCTGGGGATAACGGGATGTACTGGGTAACGGTACTGGGTGCGAACTGGTTAGCTGGTCGACAGGTTCTGTTTTAGCTAAAGATAGGAGCAGACGAAGGCGAGATAGCTTGAAGTCGATGGTGACGGAACACTCCGAAAGTGAGATCAGTAACATTATAAACTGGCGAGTAAATTAAATTGTGATAAAAGGGGAAAAACAATATGGGAAATGGAAAGTGTGTGTGCGAAAATTAATTAGCATTAATATCTGAGATTCATTTGGATAAGGTTTTTCCACTCACAACCGTCTAGATACACCGTAATCGTCATATGTTAGCTGAGTAGCGGTTGCCTCTCACTACTTGCTGATTGAGGGAAAGTATCTTGCTTAAAGTAGCCCTATATAAAAGGAGAATTTATGATTTTTAAAAACAGTAGGTGTAACTTATTCTTTTTGTCATTCTGCTATTTATAAAGTCTACTTTAAGAATATAGTACTGAATGCTTGATGCCATGATTCTCTCTGTATCTTCTAACAAGCGGTTTAACCTATATGTTACCTATATTTACAATATTTTTCTATTCTTCACAAGCGTTAATAGGCATACTGGTTATTAGCAAAAATAGTTAAAACTAAAAATATACAAAAATACATAACTTTCGGTTCGTACAATAGCTTGATTTCGAGTTGGCTAAATAACGTGACTTTTTTCTTAAACTTAGATAGAATTTTAATTTGTTTAAATATCATTGAAATATAATATAATAAATAAAATAAATTTTAGAATAATTAGGAGAACCATTTTTATTTTTTAAACCAATATTTTTATGTTAGTAAGCTGGTGCTGCTCTTAAAAAAAACACACCCACACACAACATAACTTCTTTCCGATAAAATTATCTTTTCATGGTAATGGCCTTTGTATTTTTCTTTGAACTGACAAATGGTAACATGTAATAGTCATTTCATCCTGTCGAACTTGGTAAAACCGGAAAGTTTTTTATTTCATCCCGATAAATGGTTTTATAATGATCTATACAAGTTGCTATTTTCGTTACAATAATTAAAATGTCCACTGTGTGACCAGAAAATGATTTGCCTCAGCATATCAGTTGGATTCCCAGGCACTCTGTATGGAAATTAGAACCGTATCTCACAAAATACATGTATTGTCAGTTTTAATCAACAACTGTCAGATAATGCTTTCATGTCAGTCAGACTACCGTCCATGCGCAAATATGTGCGAATTGCACCCCGTCAGCTCTATGATACGACAATGGTTATTACCTCAATATGAACACTACTTTTTTTATTTTATAAACTTTCAAAAATAAATATTTTTAATATTATCATTATATTAGTAATAATATTATTTGACTGACATTTCTTGAGATTTTGAAGATTATTCCATTACGTGAAATTTAACAAATACAAAAATGAGAACAATTTACTCTCCATTGGTAGTGAATCAGTAGAAGTGAAGCCCTTATTATTGTAAAGCTGTCTAAGAAACCTTCAAATATAGGTTATTTTATTTAGAGTTCATCGACTTATTTATTTATAATGAGTGCAGTTGTAAAAGGGAATAAAAATTCTCCGCCAATATTTGGCCTCCAGGTATCGTTCTGAAGAGAAAGAGATCAAAGGTAGAATAGAAATCCTTGAAATTATAAGCTTAAAGAGCTTTATCTAAATAGACAAGCAAATAAAGACTAGAAGCACAAGAGTTATTTTTACATCTCTATTTGCCTATATTTCATCAATAGTAGCAAAGTTGCCTTTTCTGGTGTGTGATCGTGTTTTACATGCGAAACGAAAACATTCACGGAAATGAAATGAGCAATAAGAAAACACTTTTAGTAAGAGTCATAAGCTTTAATTTTCATTACGATTCCGGAAATAACAATAGACCAAAGTTAATCATAGGTAGGTCTATATATTCTCTTAATGTTTTTAACTTAGAAAACTTACTGAATTTCTCTTCATATTTAACATGATATTTCTCTGGAAGTAGTTTTTTGCATTACATCTGAAACTTTTTTTAATAACTTATCTGGTGTTATACTAGATAATGTGGAGTATATGTTCCCGAAAATCAATTTTGGCAGTTTTTAGCGTTAGTCATCTGAGACCACCTTATTTCAAAATAACAAATTTATTAACAAGAAACACTAGTGGTTGTTTTGATCAATACGGAGTTAAATTAGACCATGGAGAGAAAACGTTTTTGACAATAAGTATGTTAAACATTTTGGTCAAACCTTTGGAGAGATTCTCAAGTGGTCCAGGGAGACAGGAAACTATATAAAAAAAAACGAAAAGTAGGTTTTTATCTTACCCTAAATTTTGTCTTCAGAAACGAAGAATTCCGTTGCCTTAGGTGTTTATGAAATCTGGTTCATATTAGAGGGTGAACAATTATTTCAAATTATATTGTTACGTTTTAATATGCTATAATAACATACGCATACGCACACACCCGCACGCACGCACACGCACACGCACACACACACACACACACACACCACACACACACACACACACACACACACACACACACACACACACACACAAAATACATCTCCCTCACGAATACATATGCATATGTATATGTATATGCACTGTACATGCACTGTCTATACTAGCCTAATATCTGGTATAGATAGATAGTTTCAAACACACACACACACATATGTATATATATATATACTGATACGTATTCCTTCACACATATATATATATATATATATATATATATATTTCTTGGTTTTGCAACAGTGTTTTCTTGCATTCACTTATCCCTTTCAGTATATGTACTTAAACAAGAATCCTACTTGGTATTTATGGAGTTAACGTTCAAAGATTGGTAGTATCTCCATCATCAGGCATCACTGACCGTGGGCTGAGTAGACTTCGAGCAGTGTGGAATTTCCGTTGCCATAAGGCGTGGTGTACACAAAGCTCCCAGTCTACTACAACTCCCGGTCAGTGATGCCCGATGATGGAAATACTATATATATATATATATATATATATATATATATATATATATATATATATATATATATATATATCATTGCACTGTGGGAAACATTATAGTTTGTCTTGGGGTTAATTTTGTCTACTAGGTTAAATAATTTATTTTTTAAAAATTTTATTTGTTCGTTTATAATATTATCTTTATGTTTATAAATTTGTAGTTGTTCCTAGATTGTCATTTTTAGGACTTTTTTGTACTTTCTTTTATTAGGTATACGTTTTCTAATGTGGGCAATGTATGTTTGTTTTTGATGGCGTGTGTAGCTAAGTTTGAGTTGTAAATGTTAGGTTTGATGTATGCATTAAGGTGTTCTTTATATCTGTCTTTTAATTTTTGTTTGTTTAGCCGATGTATAATTTGTTACAGTCTGGGCATTCGATTTTATATATTCCGTTATTAATTGTGGTTTTACAAACCATAAAAACACACGACCCTAACGGACATTGGATACGATATGTGAACGATGGATTATACACCTTACAAAATAAAGCAATAAATAATATCGTCCTAAATGAAATCAACAACTTACACTCTAATATAAAATTCACCATGGACGAAGAAATAAACAATAAAATAAACTATCTAGACCTAACAATAACAAGAAATACAAATAACATTGAATACTCAATATTTAGAAAACCTACACAAACCATTAATACAATACCAAAATACTCTATAACCATCCTCCACAACATAAAATGGCTGCTTATAACTCACTCATATATAAAATGTTAAAACTACCTTAAAAAATGAATAAAAAGCCAAAGAAAAACAAATAGTTTATCAAATAGCCCAAAAATGGATACAATTAAAAAAATTATAGATATACTTGAATTTAAAATGTTAAATAGACTCAAACAACCTAAGAACGAACTACAAACAACCTAAGAGCGCCCAACAACAAAATGGGCCCCATTGACATACACAGGATACAAAATAAAAGGAATTACTAAAATACTAAACAATGATAATATTTACATAACTTACAAAAATACAAGAAACATAATCATAAAATAAACCAACCAGAAAAAAATATGTCCCACGCTCAATAACAGAATATATAAAAACGAATGCCCTGACTATAACAAATAATACATCGGCCAAACAAAAAAGATAATAAAAAACAGATATAAAGAATACCTTAATGCATACATAAAACCTTAAATTTGGAACTTAAACTTAGCTACACACGCCATCAAAAACAAACACACATTCACCACAAAAGAAAACATACACCTAATACAAAAAGTACAAAAAGGCCTCAGAAAATGACAATTTAGGAACAACTACAAATTTATAAACATAAAAATAATATCATAATCGAACAAATAAATTTAAAAAAATAAATTATTCAACCTAATAGATAAAAATAAACCATAAGACAAACTAAAACGTTTCCCACAGTAAATCCGAAAATAGAACAATAACGGTTCAACGTGACAACGGAAATTCCACACACCTGGCAATCCACTATAACACCCCGTCCTGTTAATGCTCGACAATGAAGATACTATCAATCTTTGAAAGTTAACTCGCATAAATAGTAAGATTTTTTGTTTAAATACATATAGTGAAAGTGTTAAGTGAATACAAGAAAACAGTGTTGCAAAGTTAATAATATATATATATATATATATATATATATATAAATATAAATATATATATATATATATATATATATATATATATATATATATATTTATATATATATATATATATATATATATATATACATTATATAATTAAAATATATATTATTAGTAATATAATACAGACTTTATTACAGTCGTTGATAATAAAGACAGGTTATGACAAAAAATATCCATCGAACGTTTAAAACTGTTTAATACAATATCATAACAAATTCAGCGGTTAAAATATGGACAGTATTTTCTTGTAAACCTATAAACCTTATCAATCGTTGCACATTCTTTAAACGGTTCCCTAAAATGTGTGTCAAACCTAATTTTCTTTTCACTGTAAAATCTCTCCTCCCTAATGCTCTCTGCAGTAACTTCACATGCTACTGGCTCTGCGTGTTTCCTGCACGGCCCATTAACCCCAACAAGCCCTTAAAGACTCTTTGATAGCAGGTTATAAAATCAGATCGTGTATCGCGACTATGACTCTACATTTAATAACCCAGTCGGTCGATACTCACCCCATAGGGGTGGCTTTTATTGCCTTTTATTACACCAATAATAAGCTTGTACACTATCATTTCATGACTTGTCTCACCAACAATAATACAAAGTAGTTTTTTTTTAATGTGATGCAAATAGTCGGCGACTATTATTGTGAAATTATTATAAATTTGATAGATATCAAAGCAAACAATTTTGAAATATTTTCTGTTTGATTTTATAAGACATGATTTATAAAAACTGTGAGTTATTTATACCTCGTTAATTCACGATAAACTTTCTAAATGTGTCAAGTTAACTCTCTCTTTCTCTAATATATATATATATATATATATTTGTGTGTGTGTTTTATCTGGAAAGCCGCTGATATATATATATACATATATAAAAACAGTCAATACCATTGAAACTAGAGACTCGTACAATTTTACGAAAATTCTCGTCGGTGTATCTTTAAAAAAATATTTAGAATGTCTCTTAAGGCCTTCAATGGTAAAAAAATTCCTACGTGTAAATTTAATGCAACTGCCTACTAATTAAACATCTCAATTGAGAGATTCGTCTCTTTTATCCTTAATACTGCTATTTAGAAACTTTGACTTTGAAGCTTTCAAAGTTTGATTTGTTCATCATTTAATATTATATATATATATATATATATATATATATATATATATATAATATGTTTTCTTGTTTAGTAGTCTAAAAAAACATAGGAATATTTATTAATTTATGTTTAAAGATTTTAGTTGATAAACAGTACCTACATCATCAGGAATGAATAATAGAATAATGCAAGATCATTCTTGCATAATTGTATTATTTATTCCTGATGATGTTGGTACTGTTTATCAACGAAAAGCTTTGAATATAAATTAATAAATATTCTTGTATTTGAATAACCTATGTTGTTATAAATATATATATATATATATATATATATATATATATATATATATATATATATATAATAAAATTGACCACATGGAATAATAATTCCATGCCTGTATTTGAAACAAATTCATAATTTTAATTTAAAAAAAATTCATAAACGTTTAGTATTTTATTTCTCACATTCATTTAAAAGAAGAGTGAAACGAATTGGTAATTTCTAACGAAAGCGCTGTTTTTTTAAAGATGGAGGTAAAACGTTTTATTGCTCCAAAGAGATCGCCCGGTTTATATTCATATAAAGGATTGGAAAGGATTTTCACAATCTCAGGGTAAAATATAACCCTAGTAATACGTTTAGCAGAGATCATGGCGCTACGGGTGGCTAAAGAAGGCGTACCTCTTACATAGCCGTAAAGAAGTGGTGTTTACCCGTTAGACCCCATTGTATGGAGGTGGATAAGTAAGAATAGTTAGAGAGTAAGGATCTAATGATTTCCAGCGTAAGAATGTATTGACACACAACTCTAATCTTTAAAAGAAAGTAATATAGCCCTAGCAATACGTTTAGCAGAGATCATGGCGCTACGTGTAGCTAAAGAAGGCGAACCTCTTACATAGCCGTAAAGAAGTGGTGTTTACCCGTTAGACCCCTTTGTATGGAGGTGGATAAGTAAGAATAGTTAGAGAGGAAGGATCTAATGATCTCCAGCGTAAGAGTATATTGACACAAAACTCTAATCTTTAAACGAAAGTAATATAGCTCTAGCAATACGTTTAGCAGAGATCATGGCGCTACGTGTAGCTAAAGAAGGCGAACCTCTTACATAGCCGTAAAGAAGTGGTGTTTACCCGTTAAACCCCTTTGTATGGAGGTGGATAAGTAAGGGTAGTTAGAGAGGAAGGATCTAATGATCTCCAGCGTAAGAGTATATTGACACAAAACTCTAATCTTTAAACGAAAGTAATATAGCTCTAGCAATACGTTTAGCAGAGATCATGGCGCTACGTGTAGCTAAAGAAGGCGAACCTCTTACATAGCCGTAAAGAAGTGGTGTTTACCCGTTAAACCCCTTTGTATGGAGGTGGATAAGTAAGGGTAGTTAGAGAGGAAGGATCTAATGATCTCCAGCGTAAGAGTATATTGACACAAAACTCTAATCTTTAAACGAAAGTAATATAGCTCTAGCAATACGTTTAGCAGAGATCATGGCGCTACGTGTAGCTAAAGAAGGCGAACCTCTTACATAGCCGTAAAGAAGTGGTGTTTACCCGTTAAACCCCTTTGTATGGAGGTGGATAAGTAAGGGTAGTTAGAGAGGAAGGATCTAATGATCTCCAGCGTAAGAGTATATTGACACAAAACTCTAATCTTTAAACGAAAGTAATATAGCTCTAGCAATACGTTTAGCAGAGATCATGGCGCTACGTGTAGCTAAAGAAGGCGAACCTCTTACATAGCCGTAAAGAAGTGGTGTTTACCCGTTAAACCCCTTTGTATGGAGGTGGATAAGTAAGGGTAGTTAGAGAGGAAGGATCTAATGATCTCCAGCGTAAGAGTATATTGACACAAAACTCTAATCTTTAAACGAAAGTAATATAGCTCTAGCAATACGTTTAGCAGAGATCATGGCGCTACGTGTAGCTAAAGAAGGCGAACCTCTTACATAGCCGTAAAGAAGTGGTGTTTACCCGTTAAACCCCTTTGTATGGAGGTGGATAAGTAAGGGTAGTTAGAGAGGAAGGATCTAATGATCTCCAGCGTAAGAGTATATTGACACAAAACTCTAATCTTTAAACGAAAGTAATATAGCTCTAGCAATACGTTTAGCAGAGATCATGGCGCTACGTGTAGCTAAAGAAGGCGAACCTCTTACATAGCCGTAAAGAAGTGGTGTTTACCCGTTAAACCCCTTTGTATGGAGGTGGATAAGTAAGGGTAGTTAGAGAGGAAGGATCTAATGATCTCCAGCGTAAGAGTATATTGACACAAAACTCTAATCTTTAAACGAAAGTAATATAGCTCTAGCAATACGTTTAGCAGAGATCATGGCGCTACGTGTAGCTAAAGAAGGCGAACCTCTTACATAGCCGTAAAGAAGTGGTGTTTACCCGTTAAACCCCTTTG
>JBAIZL010000002.1:230426142-230461142 GCA_036971475.1 Prosapia bicincta | reverse complement strand
CACAACAATTAGAAATTTCACTGTTCTTAACTGTTAATTACATACAGCTTTATTTATTTAAATTTATTTTAAATAAGAAGATTGTACCAAACTATTCTATTTATCTGGAAAATTTATCTAGAGTTGTACATTTTTCCTTCGATCCGCCATGTTCCTATTTTGATCGGCTTGGACATTACCTTTAGATATGGAACAAGTTAATTTATTCAGAAATAAGAAAATTATTTACAGAACTCTTTTTTAAACAAAATTACATACAAAAAACGTAACTGAACATCTATTCTGTTTGTAAAAGAAACTTCTATGCAACAAAAGGGCATTATCCCCTCTACCTTGAATCTATTTCATTAAAAAAAAAACATCTCGCTCAAAAAAGTCAAGTAGGGTGATAATTATAGTTATGTACACTGCCTTATTAATCTTCCGTGCATCGCCCCGAGCATTTTTTCAATTTGAACGTTATCATACCTGATATTAAGCTTGAAGAAATCTGATATCTTTGACATTTTGTTTACAAATTTTATGAATGAACAAACTCACCTATTATTTCTATTATTATTATTATTATTATTAACTAACTGTCCGGATTTGTTTTGAATGCTGTCTCACTAATATTAATATTATTACCAGGGCATTCTGGCTGGATAGGGAATGAGAAAGCGGAAACCTTAGCAAAACAAAGGTGTATAACTCAAGGTCCGTTGCTGAGGGCAGTGGGCATGCCGCCTAGATATGTTATGCGGGGTAGAATGGAATGCGACTTTGAGGTGCCACAAGTCCAAGGTACTGTATGGATATTCGGAAGTTTTGTAGGGCAAAGAGCTACTCTCCTTAAGTAGATCTCAACTCAGAGTTACTGTATAGCTGGTTAGAGGTCATGAGTATATGAGGGGGTTTGAATACAAAGTTGGAAGATCTAGGTCTCCTATGTGCAAGAGATGCAACGAGGATCAAGAGGAAATCCCAAACCACGTGTGGCTTGGCTGGTAGCTATGTATACTAGAGGATATTAGATGATTTAGCACCAGGCGGGTTCTTGGATTCTGCAAAGAGGTAGGCATCCACTAAGCTAATCCTGTGATAGGTATGGGAACAGAGTACAAAGGCTGTATCTTAGAGCTCTACACCGATAAGGTTACTCTGGGTTTCTAATACTACTACTACTACTACTACTACTACTACTGCTAATAATAATAATAATAATAATAATAAATTTCGCTCTAAAAGTTGATGGCCAAGCAGGGTGATAATTTTAATTACACTGCCACTATTAATCTTCCGTGCATCGCACTGCGCATTTTTTCATCTCGAACGTTTTCATACCTGATTTTCAAGCTTGTAGAAATCTGATATCTTTACCATTTTGTTTACAAATTTTATAAATGAACGAATTCACAATTTTTTAAATTATTACGAGTATTATTACATTACTGTTCCGATTAGTTTTTGAATGCTGTCTCACCAATATTAGTATTATTTTATTCAATAAAATAATATTACAAAGCAAACTAGGTAAATTATAAAGTAAATTTGCGAAATAAGTGTAGCGAAATTTAGGACTGAATATAGTTGATATAAATCAGATGTAGTTTTATATAGCCAGATAATGGATTACAAAACATTAAGGTATTTGTGAACAGTAAAACTGATACATTCCAAGGAATAATGTGTTAAACTAATTAAGAGGGAAAGTATTTTTATAAAATAACTTTCAAAACTGATTAAAGAGTATAAAATTATTTCTCCTACCTAACCCTACATACAAATTATAAACTCCAAACAGCTTCATAATCCCACTCAGATTATTCTTAAAATTTATCACAGTGAAAAATTTTAATAATCAAGAAATATTAATAAAAAATTAAAAAACCATAATTTAAATACATGTAAAATTTAAAATAAAAGTTGGTAGTAATATAATTGCGGAGAGTATCAAGCCTTGAGGAAACGTACATACCAGTTCATATTCTTTGCAGTATAATGGCATTACTTTACAATTGGGGTTTGCAGTGTATTGGCGCTCTAGATTTTCCATTTCAAAGCCACGTTGTTTTGAAAAGAAATGTTTTTTGGATGCTTTACAGTTTTTGTATGAAAATAAAGCTTATACGTAATAATGTCGAAAACTTAAACACGTGAATTGTGAAACATGAACCGTCATTTCAAAAAGATTACTTTTGAATTAAAAATTTATATTATAATTTGAAGTTCTCGGGAAAAGCCGCTATAAGGGATAGTGTATAACACTGAGTAATCCCCCCCTTTTCATTACCATAACTTTACCATGAATACAGTTATTGTATTACTAAACTAATGATAAGTTGAGGCCTTTGAAATTTTTCCTTAAAAATATGATGCTATTTTGCATTTATTGTCATAGTTTGTGTAATTATTGTTTAAAAACAGTATTTCTATTATAATGCTTTGCCTCTAACTCTATTTACTTTTCCCTCCACATACAAATCAAATTTTGTTTTGTATATATTTATAATGGTCATTCAATTTAAATGGTCATTTAAATTGTACTATTCTCGTATTTGAAGTCAGCAAATGCCGAAACAGCTACTAATACCATATCCCAATATCTTACTATTGTGGATTTGGTTTTTAACCTAGATGACTCTTATTTTCAAAATTTGTACTAAGAAATTCCTGACTATAGCGTTTAAATCCACGGACTTCAAAATGTAAATTAAAAATCATAATTACGTTTCTTTTTTGTAAACATTCTTAGCGTAAATTTGTGAGTTTGAGTTCGTCTAAATTTGTTTAAAAACAAAATGTTTCCTCTGCATATAGTTTCTTTCCAATATATTTTCTTAACAATTTTCTAAAATTTTTAAGGTTAATAATTACATATGAGTGTAGTATTTTTAAATTTATTGCTTTCTTTTGCTCGTCTTTTGAGATTATAATCTATTTTGTTTTATTTGCCGCAATCACTTCCTTTTGTAAAATTCTGTTGCATAAATACTACATTTTTTGTTAAAACATATTTTCTTTCAAATTTCCTAAGTTATAGTACAGTTTCTGCTCGAAAGTATAATTTTATACGTGTGTTAAGTTCATACAATCTTATGTATCTTTAAAAACGTTTGACACCATGCTTTACTATATTTTATCTCTGCCGTTTATATACCAAATCAATTAAACATTTTCTTTAATGATGTTATTTTAACTTTTCTAAAGTTCTTTTTTTAAACTATAAATTTGTCGTTGGAATTGGTTGTTTGTTTATTTCCCCGTTATGTTTCTAAAGGAACGGGCGATAAACCTTTACATTTCCTTAATTCTCCGAGAATTCAATATAAAAATTACCAAATATTGTTACAAGAAGTCTGGATATTATTATTATAACAAGCCTGCATGAGTATATTACCACTTGTTAATTTGATCCTGGCTACGATGGTTCAGAAAATCTTAACGCATACCCTATTTTAGTTTTTCACTTCCCTTTTCTTTTAGTATTAGTAAAACCTAAGAAATCCAACCTTATTCTTCAGTTATTTATTTCCTCTTGAGACATAATTATTCTTTTATGTAGCACATTTTTTATGTTACTAATTTTACGATATTTAGCTCTATGTGTTTGTTTAATGGCATTGTGCCGCGTGGATAAAAAAATGGCTATTGGATGTAGGCCTATCTTGTAGGCAACCTTGGCTTCCTTCTGGGCGACAAAACATTTTAAAATGGTAATTTGAAGTTTTTCAGATTGACTTATTTAGATCATCAAGAAGATTCAGGCCTAATCATAAACCATCAGGTACTTTAAAACCTCTCCATTGATTAAAGGCGCAAAGAACTTGAAGAGAGGAAAACAATTGGTTCGAAGACTAGAACTCAACTTTATTCTGAAACTGAAAGAAAGGAGCTTAGATATGTAACTTTGTAATTTTTCAAACGTCTAAGACTTCGGCATTTTAAAATTTTACAGCTATAGTATACCAAGGTTCAAATAAATAATAGCTAATACAAAATTTTAAAAACCTCTATGTGATGTAACTATAAGTAACAACCTCAAAATTGCGTGCAGTAATTCAGTGGGACGCTATCGCATCATGACTGGCTAGTTTTCGGATTATATTAAAAGCTTTGCATACATAATGAAACTTTTTCGTTTCCAAACCGGAACCACGTGTCAGGCGTATCGGTAAGTGACGGAAGTTCTTCGTACTTCGGCATCGTTCGGACATTATCGGTTCGTAGATTTGCATATTAACCGGAGTTACTAGATAATGCTCTGAGGTGTTCTCCAGGTACACGTGTATTATAGGCCTACTTTTTTATAATAAAAGATACTTATTAGGCACTAATAATAATGTTTCATAAGCTTTTCTATAATTTCTTGAAGTAGCATAGAAGCTAATCAGTGAATAACTGCTACTACATTTCGATATACCATAACTCAGACAAGACTTAAATTCTTACATTATGTCTAAGGTAGAAGGGATACAGACAACGATACACCTTATAGTCACAGATAAAACTCCATGCAATATGGATGATAAAAGGATTTGAATTTAAAATAGATTTCGGAGCGTTAGGCCTGCACGTAATTTAGATCAAACATATTTGAAGTGTTTAAATTTTCGTTATAAAATTGAAATTATGTTCTGTACATTGCATCCTATATTAAGAACAGTCTTTTATGTTGATTCTCAATAATCCAAACTCCTATTTTTAAGAATTTTAATGCTAAAAGTTCAAATAATAGTAAAAGATAACAAATAAATGTTTAGGTTATGAATCACCGTGTAGGCCTCAAATTGAAGGTGGACAGAAATGAAGAAAATTTATTGTTTTATAAAATTCTCATGCCCAATTAATGGTAGGTTGCTGGCCGATAATTAATTGTGAGTATTTTATTATTGTATGCACAGTAGCCTACTAAGAAATACCTATTTATAGCCTAAATAACAAATCTAGAGATTAAAAAAACAATTCTCAAAGCCTTTTCTGTAGTAAATAAACATTATTTTCCTTTTTATCATATCAGATTTTATCCATATTAATGTTAAAATTTTTTTTTTTAATATTTAATGAAACAAATATTAGTATTTTTAATCTAATTCTAATCTGAAGGTTCATTTTAAAAATTGTTTTCATTATATCCTCTAACAAAACACACAACCGATATCATTGCTACCAACTTAACAGATGACAAGGGCAATAGTCGTAGCGGTACATAGTAAACTGATAGAGATTATCTCTGTGTTAGAGTCAATACGTTCAGCTGTTGCTTCTGCCTTACCTTGATGGATAGAGCTTACCGACACGACGGCATGCTAGCTGTTATCAGTCAGTTGTACCAACCTTATCTTTTATTTAAACATTGTACAACGTCTTGTCAATCTGTCGGTTCGCTTTCACCCTGACATCCTACGGAATCAGTAGATAGGAGTGGTTAGCTGTCTGTCACGTATGCGCGGTAGGACGTGTTTGCTCAGAAGAACCACAATTTTGGCTTTGACTAGAGGAAGTAAATCAGCAAAGTAATATTTCCAGTTGCCTTCCTTTCATAGTTATTTAGTCATGAGAAACCTAAATAACGATTTTTACTTTTGATTTATTTATTGCTGGAGCCAATAGTTACAGAGGAGTAAATAAAGAAACCTTTTGAAATTGTCTGAAACGTCAACTGTAGTATGATACTATCTCCTAATAGGAATGAATTATTTATATTTGCAATATTCAAGAGGGGTTTTTGTTACAAAACTGGCTAGCCAATTTATATCCTACATTACTTTTATAAACTGCACATTATAGATGAAGATTACTTGAAATACTTAATTTAAATCCGGGTATTACGTTTGGGAACATTTGAATGAAAAATTAGAACTGGATGAAAAAATATATTTGAGTCAAATAAATTCTTTTAAAACAATATTTCGTAGTTGCCAAACTATTAATGCAATAACAGCTAGAAACTATTATTACAATTATTTATTACTTTTTTATTCAGTTTTGTTTACTTGTACTTATAATAATATGTAATTTACAGGGTGAAATATTGTACTTGTTTTTTCAAAATAAATTTATCATCAAAACATCATGAATAATGTCTTTATTTTAAAAATAACTTAAATCAGACTCCGTTAGTAATTAATGCTTAAACATTAATTGGGCGAAGAGTTTTCGGAGTTGAAACCAGTAGGTATATTACTAATACACAAACAGACACATACAGACTTTCTCTCTCTCTCTCTCTCTCTTTCACACACACACACACACATACACGCAAACACGCACACATACATACTCACTCACACACACACACACACTTCCCTAATCTTTGATATGTATCCTTTCATTCCCAATGAATTAAATTTGATCTATGGTCTCTCCCATGAACAGCTTTTTCATTCGTGGGTGATTAAGGAATTTCTTGATATTTTCTGGTAATAAAATAAATGGTAGTGAGATTAATTGCCTGAATGGTTTTGTGTTTAGCCTATTTGGAACTGTGGACAAACAAAGAAACTACTTTTTGAAATCAAAGATTTTTATAGGCTTCAGATAGAGTCAAAACTCAGTAAACCCTAATAAGGAAAAAACGACGACAACAACAAAACGTTACTAGTGTTCCTAAACACAATAATTTTCATAATTTATTATAATAATTTACTCATAATTTAAAAAAAAGTATATAAATCTATAAATAATACGAATGTAGATATAACAAACTATAATTGCTTTTGTAGGATCTAGAACTTATTTTATCATCCTTATTTCGGTGTACTTCTCTCCCTATATTTCCCACTAACAACTTTAACAATTATCTACTTTCTCGGAATATCCGAAAACAATTGATTTTCTCTTGTTTAACATTTTAATACTACACACACAGAGGTGAACATATTCAAAAAATATATTTTCGATTGTTTAAATTTTGCTAATTATGAGAATATTTTTTTTAAAGTTTTATATAGCAAGACTTTTTAAAAGTTAGGTCTTGGCCTTCAAAACCCACTAAACCCATTTGGTGGTAAGCCTCTTTCTACCCGACATCAATCTGTCTTCATAAACAAGTAGCTAATACTGCACAGCAACTAGTACCAATGCACGAGTTAATATACAATTGGCCTACTTTTTTCTGCTGGTGTTGACCCAATAACTGGAGTGCATTGCTGAGTAATCCATTCCTGGCTACATTCAAAAACTAGGCAGCTTTAAGACTAGTCCTTATGAAAGTGATGAGTCACCGGTCAGGTGTCCACTTTGAAATAGAGAAGGCTGTACGCAAGGGAGTTAGAAAGACAGCGCCTGCAACCGGTCACAATACCACTAGCATGTTGCAGAATTCTGTCAGGCCGGGCATAACTCTTGAGCTTTTACCAGGTACTAGCAACACAAGTAGTGTTGTATCAATTCAGTTTGATTAGATTCAGCCTACAATTCTCGAGTTTAATTATGGTAAATAGTTTTTTTGTGGGATCCGTCCTCCTATTGGTTAGATCTCAATTTTAATTCATTCTTGCCTCTGAATGACGTCTAGATTAGAGATGTAGCTTTCGTACTTGACGAATTGTTGTCTGTCTGGCCTTGATCAAGCTTCCATATAGTTATGAAGGAGATGTTACTAATAACGTTCGCATGGTCCATGAATTTATGATAATAGAAACGTTTTGATAAGAATAAGGGCGATATAAAACTTCCAATTTTTGCATCTTTATCCTTATTCCTTTTTAGAAACGGTTTTTTGTGTGAAAACATTCACAAAATAGTAATGTTTAATTTACGATATCTTATTTTTGTTTGTTTACAAAAATGTCTTTTTAATATTTGCAAAGCAGTATTTTAGAAATATTATTATTATTAAATATTTCATACAGCCGGAGGAAATAGCATTTAACGAGTTTTCACTCAGAAAAAAGTGTCTTATAAACAAAAAACGTTCAAATTCCTAGCGAAAATATTCCAATGACTGAGACATTTGAGGGATATACGAGATCAATAAATAATGTTACAAAGGTTGAATGGAGTTCGACAAATTTATCAGACAGGTGAGCCTTGTGGCGCCTATCTGTGACAGGCATATCCTTGACTGGTAGGCACGTTGGCTAGTGACAGTTTGGTCCAGGAAGCTGATAGTTCCCCGCTGTTAGTCCTCTAAATCGCTGCCCCTTTATTATGGCTAGATACGAGCGGTGGCTTTCTGCTGGAGACATTTTGAAGTAATTGTTATTAAACAAAATCTTTGAGAACACTTTTCTAACTTCTCAGGATGTTTGTGTATTGTAATATTCTTAAAAATGTATGATCGTATGATGGCAGTACTCTATACGTTTGTCAAAATCCTGAAGCGATTGGAAATTTCAGAAGAAGAAAGATGTTTATTTCTAAAAGATACAGTTTACTGTAAAAGATACTGTTTTGAAAACACACACTAAAAATTATAAAGTTTTTTTTCAAATTTCTGAAAATTTACAAAAAGTACTTCTGTAGCAATTCTTAATATTAAAAAATAATATAATTATTATAACAAATTATAAAATAAAGAGAACAAATATTTATTAGTCATCACGTTTTATTTTACTCATATTTAGACAATAATTTTAAAAATAATCATTAACTTTGTTAATTTTATGTAGTAATTTGCAACTATAATAAAAAAAGAATACAATCTAAAAATTACAGAAAAATGCATAGTGGAAAATCATGAATTTCCAAGATTATATGTGAAAATACTCAGACGTGTTGAAAAAACGTTTTAAAATGATTATAATAGTAAAATTGCAAAATATATAAACAGAAAATAGAAGACAGTCTTATTTATGAGCAAGAGTAGTTAACGTCCTAACTTAGTATCGTTTTTACTATATTTTATGACATCCTAAAAACAAAAGATTAACATTGGTAGAAATCGTAAATACATATTTAACCAACCAACCAACCAGAGATGTAATCTTAAAATTGAAAGTTTTTGAGAATGCAGATACTGTCATCAGCAAAACGGTTCAGACTAGAGGAAATTTTTCACCGGGAAAAATTTTTATGTAACAAAATAATTTTACAAAAATTAAATCATATTTACTACAAAGAAACATATGTTTATGAGTATAAATAGTTTGGTGCCTTGATCTCACTTCAATCTCTTCATCAATTAATCTGTCTTTAACTTTATGTTTATAAATTTATGATGTTTCACATATATTCATCTTTAACCCTTTGTTTAATTCTTCTATTAATTTCATATTTTCTATTTTAGGAAATCTGTGTTCATTATTTATACAAGGAGTAGCCAAGCTAGAAGCTTGGCTACTCGTTGTATAAATAATATACACAGATAATCGGATGCAAAGCTTTGAGTAATATATGGATTAAAACTATTCTTTAATAGTTCTATTCTATTGAATAGTTCTAACTAGTTCTTTAATAGTTCTAACTATTCTATAATATTTTTAATTTATGAACTATATTACAAGAAAACAGATCACCATATTTAATATAATTTATATATATAAACCTAAGATAACTATAAAAGTATTGAGACAATTTTTGTCATATGTGAGTATATTTATACAATTATTTTCAAATGTTGATGAACGTTTTTAAAACATTTTAAATTTTCAAACTTTTTCATAAAATTATAATTATTCTTTGGAAGAAAAATAAAAAAGCTAAATAACGAAATTGTGTCTGCCCAATTTTTTATTGACGAGTTAATAATCATTACTGACATAGACCCATCCATTAATAAGGTAAATTATTGGGAAATACAAGATTACAATTCTACTGGGTAGAAAAAAATGAAAGCAGAGAGAACAAACATTTCGATTTTAAATAAAAGTGTTAACATGTGAATAGAAATTTATTTTTTTTAAACCGAAAAAATTTTTGGTTTATATTGGAAGTATTTTTAGATCCTAATGTCCCAATATTAAGAAAGCGAAAATCGATATTACTTGAACAAATAACATCATTCTACATGGGGACTCACTTGTTAACCATTCTTGTTGAAAGGAGCTAAGCGACCCTGCTCATCCACGCCATAATTTCCCTTATTCCTGCTACTAAGAGCTCAATAGTTCAGTTTAGTATAATTTTTTATTTATTAGTAATTTTATTATTAATTTTTGGACAGTGTTATTATCTGGTACACAACTTTGGATCACTAGAGCTTATTAGAAATAATTTAACAAACACAGAAATACATAGACTTCGGAGAGAAACAATACACACTACGACGAAAAAAAGATACGGAAAGTTTTCCAAAAACTGTAATATTCAGTTACCACTATCGGTATAGTATTAGATTTTATTAAATACAAGAAGTATTTAGAGAATGCTCTTCTTCTAACGTGTCTATTGTTATACATACGTAGTCATTATCGATCCAATCTCGAAACGTGACTAATAAACTAGTTTTGTTTTTTATCGATTCGTTTAATGAAGGCAAAAAATATAATCCGTAACGTAGATAGGTTGTTACTCTACCTAGAACGACGAAATTTAATTGCAGAAATATTCAGCGTCATATATTTTAATATAAAAATACGACATTGTATTAATATATAAAGTCATTAATATTCAATTAAAATTCTTTTGCCTTTCGGGCGATAATTTTTTCCTGTGTTATGTAGCCCAGAGATAGGAAAATTGTTCTTTTCTTTAAGAAGACACTACGGTACGTTCGTTCCGACGTATATGTTCGGTCTAAAATAAAAATAAAAGGTGATACCGACTGTTTCATAACGATGAATACTAAATAATACATCGCTAAACAAATATTTGTAGCGTTTATATTTAAGAGAACAATAAGAATTATAGCAGCTAGAAATAAAGAGTGTGAGGGAATGAGATATTGAACACACTGTCCGATCCCAACTGGACGACAAACAATTTCTTGTCAATCACTTAAACAGTATTTTATGACTATCCGAACTTTAAATTTAGTAAATTTGTTTAAACGTACTGTGACAGGACGTTTTCGACCGCTAGTTGGCGATCTTCATCAGTGTCTTCTGCTCGGAGATGTTGGGTCAAAAGGTGACGGTTTTAAAGGTAGGTTTTCAATTGTATCAAAGAGTATGTGTGATTTGTATTGTGTTTGTTCATTTAATATGTTTGTACTTACATACTAGTACAAACATATTAAACGAACAAACACAATACAAATCACACATACTCTTTGATACTATCGAAAACCTACCTTTAAAACCGTCACTACTTGACTGGACATCTCCAAGCAGAAGACACTGATGAAGATCGGAACTTAGCGATCGAAAACTTTCTGCCTCTGTAAGTTTTAACAAATTTACTAAATTTAAAGTTCGGATAGTCATAAACAATTGTTTAAGTGATTAATAAGATTCACCGAACTTAATGGACCACAAAATTCAAGAATATTTTGTCACTGGCACTGAGGAGCGAGCAATGCACGTTTGCGGAGACGAATATCCATTGTGGGCGATTGTCTCGCATTGCGACTATATGCTCATTACATTTCTATAAAGCCTCTTTATTAACTGCAGCGAAAAGACGAAAGTTTTGTTAACTAGATAGTTCTTTGCTAGATAGTTCATTGCTAACTGCACTTATTTGAAAAAGTAACAACGTTCGATGGCTATAAGGAGGGCAAGAAATGAAAGAAAAGGTTTTGAATTAGGGCAACAAAGATTTTACAATATACATATGGCAATCGTCATGTCATTCGAAAAAATTGATCCGTTCTTTATTCCGTTTGTCAAAAGTAATTTTTCAAGCTCAGATAAAGGGACTCCTATTTTGACCTGTTCGCATTGTTACTGCTACATTGTTACTCTGACCGAAGATAAACATTTTATGTTATTTGGTCGCTTCGGTACAGCTGCGTGGTTTGCTTACCTAGCTGATTCCCATGCGAATCTATGAGTTTTTTTTTTGATGCGATTGATTCCCTTGAGCACACTGATGAAATGAGTCACCGTTCAGTTATAACGACTAAACCTATGTAGGCAAACATCAGTGAATTTCGTTTTTGTTGTATCTGATGATGTTTGTTTTGCAACCGGGGGAAAATAAGAATGGTTAATAAAAAAATTTGTGCTTAGAAGGTTTTTGTGTTTCTTCTCAAACCATCAGGTCAACGATCAGTGAAAGATGTAAAAGAAGATGGGAGGAAAACATTAGATGGACCTTGTCCAAA
Source organism: Prosapia bicincta (assembly GCA_036971475.1). Lineage (NCBI taxonomy): Eukaryota > Metazoa > Arthropoda > Insecta > Hemiptera > Cercopidae > Prosapia > Prosapia bicincta. Next base: position 230,449,012 of record JBAIZL010000002.1, on the reverse strand, counting down.
TAGTAATCTAAGACTCTAACTGCATCCAGTTGGCACTAAACAAAATTATATATGGAAGGAGAACTCTTCAAAAATTTCCAATACCATAATCACAGGCAAAGCGTCATTCTTTACTTACTGAGAACAATTCAGACATTTTGTTTTAACGGGTAAAAAATATAAGATAACTTGTCATGAATGCTTACGTAAAAGAAGATATTTCTTGAATTCTTAGTTTAGTGGCTATTTTTAAATTTAAAATCCATTCACAATTTCTAGTTGTAGCTAAGAGTCTAGTTGTAGCTAAGAGTCTAGTTGTAACTATAGTCTAGTTTAGATTTTTATACGAATTATAAATTTTGTTTAAGTTAGGTAGCTAATGCACTTTAGTGAGTATAATACAGTATAAAGTGAGAACGTTAAATGGAGGTAACTCCACCCTAAGATAATTACACACTTTACCTTTTAAAATTTACATTGTATCTACTGATAACAGACTATAGAAAAGTAAAATTTGAAAGAAAATATATTATGAGATTTGCTGTCTAGACTGCGTATGTGAAGAGATATATAGCGTAATCCAACCCTTCATATGGAATCGATAATAGTTACTTCATATCATGCCATCAGCGGACGATGCGAGTCAACCCGATTTAGTCCAGAGGCCGAGCAGGTGACGTGCATTGAAACACTCAGCAAATACAAATTAATGCCACGTAAACCTCTGCATGCCATTGCTCGACTAAAACGTTCACCCCTTTGTGTTGTTTTCTTTAAATCGATTGTCAGCAGTTTTAATACGTATGTTTACTCCACGTTTTAAAATTACGCTGAATAACGATGACCTATAACGCAAAACTAAAATTTTAAAATTATGGAAGAGCCTGTGTAAAACCATCAATGTTGCAAGTAGTAAGTCTACGTGTATATTAAATCTTTACTATATAGATTGTATTATTTTCACTTTCAAAATAATGATTTAAATAAAATTCAAATATTAAAATTTCACTTTTAAAATTTTGAATTTGTTCCTAACTTTTTTTAAAAAAATATCGTTATTTGAACTCTATTAATCTTTTGAATGCCAGTTTCAAGATTTCTCGTAGAAACCCTTCAGCATCTCAAGTTCACCAAACCAATGCCTTCAGCATCTCAAGTTCACCAAACCAATGCCTTCAGCATCTCAAGTTCACCAAACCAATGCCTTCAGCATCTCAAGTTCACCAAACCAATGCCTTTAGCATCTCAAGTTCACCAAACCAATGTCTTCAGCATCTCAAGTTCACCAAACCAATGCCTTCAGCATCTCAAGTTCACCAAACCAATGCCTTCAGCATCTCAAGTTCACCAAACCAATGCCTTCAGCATCTCAAGTTCACCAAACCAATGCCTTCAGCATCTCAAGTTCACCAAACCAATGCCTTCAGCATCTCAAGTTCACCAAACCAATGCCTTCAGCATCTCAAGTTCACCAAACCAATGCCTTCAGCATCTCAAGTTCACCAAACCAATGCCTTCAGCATCTCAAGTTCACCAAACCAATGCCTTCAGCATCTCAAGTTCACCAAACCAATGTAGAGGTAAGTTTGAATCTATTTGTACGTAAGAGTACTAGAGCTATTATTGTTTTCGCCTAATATTTCTGCGAAATAGCTTATATCTTGTTTTATAAATTACTACACTTCATCCTCTGGTCTTTCGTTAAGAATGGACTAAATAGAATGGAATAAATAATTACTTTTACAATTGATAAATATACTGAATTGAGAATTATTATTTAATCCCAAAAGTTTACATATTTATTGGTATGTAAAAACACAGGTGATATTCTTAAGAGAATTAAACTGCTCAATTGGTCATGGTTTTCTGTAACCATAGTAACGGCAAGGAGTTGAAAGAGTAAGTCATGTTTCAGTACGAGGAACACACGGAGTAAAAGAGTAGAAGCAGTGCATGAAGAAGCGAAGAACAAGGAGAGACTTAACGGAGGGAACGGCATAAAACCCGTATTAATCTGCTTTAAAATTAGTTATCCTCATTTATAAAAAGAAGCATGAACAATGGTATTGATTCATCACCGAGTCATTCCGGTCAACTCTGATAAAGTGAAGATCATATTAATGGCTCAACCACTTTATACAGAGTAAGACGGTAGGTCTCACGAAGTGGATGCGCAGTAGCAAACCAGGCCGATGACGTCAGTGGTACCTAGCCATATGAATCCCAATTGAACACGTACATCTGTGTTATTTCTTATTGTGCTGTGATTAGTGCTGTTGCTATTAATTACCATTGGTGGGGTTAACTGTGTATTAATGTATGTTTAGGGACTAGTTGTGTTAATATTGTGTGCGATTGTTATGGTTTTATTTTACTAACAAGTCTGCTCTGAAAGCAATGTAAGTACCTTAGGCCTAAACATATTTCAAATAACTACAATGCCTTGTTGCGCCATTGGGGTTGTACAAACCACTCGGAAAAAGTCAAAGAGCTACATTTATCGTTTCATAGATTCCCAAAGGATCAGAATTTACACAAAACGAGATTTACACAAAAACAGATACTTTTAATTCGAAAACAGCAAGAATATGGTTCCGAACACTTCGTATCAGACGATTTTGAAAGAGGTTTACAATTCGAGCTATTGGGTCTCTCCCAAAGGCATACTTTAAAGGTAATTTCTTGTCCTACTAAAAAAATACACACCTTATCAAACTTAAAAAATGAACAGACTGACAAAGATAGATATTGTAGAACAAAAGTTCCGAAGAGCAAGAGATTGGTGCACTCATTATTAGAACAATCGTGTATAACAAATACGAATGACAAGTGTGAAACACAACTCTGATTTAACAACACATAAACAGTGTTTTACTTGAAAATAAAATGCTCCAAGAGAAAAATGCTAGTTTAACAAATGATCTTGAAATATCTAATAACCACATTATACAAATAAAAGCTAAACTCAAATGCTACGAAAATATGTTTTCAGAATGTCAAGAACAATTTCTTTTGAAAGGGAAATGTACAAATTGGTCATCAGACGATGTAGCCAAAGCTGTCACTATTAGCTGTATTTCCAAAAAAGGGTTATCCTATGTTAGAGAAGTATTACAATATCCTCTTCCCAGTGAAGCAATAATTTTAAGACGTCCGTCACAGTTTTCCACACCTCCTGGGTTCTTAGATATAAGTTTTAATTTACTTAAGGGACAGGCTATTATTATTACAATGGAGTTTGAAAAAGATGTTAACATGAGTTTCGATGAGATGAAAGTGCGATCAGACATGTGCTACGACAGCATAGCAGATATGTTTAGAGGGCCGCATGATAGTGTACAAGTAATTGTTATAAGAAGCCTAACCGCCAAGTGGAAGCAGCTTATTTTTTACCAATTTGATCAGTCCAACAAAGTAAACAATCCAGGTGACCCTGGATACTAAGAGTTGGTTTCAAGTATCGACGGTTTAATAGAACAGTTGACAAACGTAAGTGAAGATGAACAAGAATGTAGTGAATCTTTGGACTTATTAAAAATATTAGCAGGCTGTATAGAGTTACGTGTTTTTAAGAGAGGTATCAATACTTCTTTCAGCTACGGAAATAAATTGGACAATCCACGACAAACACTTGTGACTGGCTTAGGGTTATCTCTAGAGGTGGCCTAATCGAACCGTCTGCAGATTGGTTACAAGTCGTTGTTAAGCTTGAAATTGAATTTCAAAAATTTCATAGAGACAAGCTTAACTATTGTGCTTTAATTAACAAATGTGCAAATGCAATGAAATTGCTTTCAGACAATATGAGGCCTACATTCAGCAACATTGACGAATTTGCCATGGAATGTTACGTCCGAACACGTTCCTTCATAAGAATGAAAGTTATTAAACAAAAGAAGAATGTGAAAAGGACACTATCCCAAGAAAGTACAGACAATATTCGAAGGAAAAAGAAGAAGATGAATAAACTTCAAAGCTAATTTTTTATTCAGCTGTTACGTTAAGGTAAGTCCTACAATGATATTACGAGTAGACTTACAATGTTCAGATTTTGACTGTAATATAATGTTAGATAGGCCTATATCTTAATTTTGCTAATTTAGATCTCCTTAATATATTACTCAGAAACATTTTACATTAACCAAATTATATCAGCTTATAGAACGAGCTACTATTAATAAATGTAAAAAATCCTTTTAGAAAGAACAAAATTTAAAGAGGGGTAATTAATTTAGCGTGCACACACAAGCTAGTGTATGCTAAAACACATTAGCCAGGCGGCTCGGTACCAGTGACGTCACGAGCTCCAGCCAGCATGCTCGTGAGACCTACCGTCTCACTATATAACGTGGGCTCAACGTTCTAAGAGAACAAAACTTTATGAAGAAGAAGAATTAAACGCTCTCTAATCGCGTTGTGTTATTAGTTATTATAATGTTGATAACTGTCGTCACTCAACGTTATTTTTCGATGGTCATTTTGACAATGTTAAATGGAAAAATAAATATAGCTTCACGACGAGTCATAAATTTTCAGAAAATAATTAAAAGTTTTTTGTCATGGGTGTGGAAGTAGTTGAAAGCTTAGGATATCATTTTATATTTTAAACGGAAAGGAATTTATTAGTTTGTCTAGACTTATATTAGATCTTATAATAGTTCAGTGAAACAAAACTGTTTTTATTACACGTTTTAAAATCAAAATTATTACTTTTAGTATTACTTAGTTTTGCATGATAACTCACCAATTTATTACATTTTACATTTCTGTTGGAAATCATTTATGTAATTTTCTTTAAATCGGTAGGATGTTTTAAACATTTTCAAAACAGTTAGGTTTTACCTATTGTTTGAGTATGAAAATGAGTATAATATTTGTAAATATTTTAAACATGTTGATAAATAAATTAAAAAAATCATATATTAGAATACAAGATTTTTAAGACCTCTCGTTGAAGAGGATCAGAATGTGTTATGAGCTTTTAGATGAAAGTTATGCGAAATGCGTCAACTGCTAGATATGGCAGCGACAATTCTAGACTATATATATATATATATATATATATATATATATATATATATATATATCGTGATGTTTCACGTTGTCCATTATTTTTCCGTTGCACTGACTTTATGAAGTTATTATTATTACTTGTAAATAAATTTTCCACCACTAAGGTAAATATATTGCACTTGGTGTTGGAAAAAACTATTTAAAAGTAATAATAATAACTTCATATATATATATATAGAGAGAGAGAGAGAGAGAGAGAGAGACATATACATATATATATATATATATATATATATATATATATATATGTGTGTGTGAAATATATTTTTTTGTTTAATAATTTAAAACAACATAGGTTATTCAAATACAAGAATATTTATTAATTTATAATCAAAGCTTTTCGTCGGTTAACAGTACCAACATCATCAGGAATGAAAAATACAATAATGCAAGCTATAGGCCTAAAATATATGTTAATTAGAAATAGAATTGTTGCTTAAATTTATACAAGTTGCCAAGTTTATTTTGTTGCTGTAACATTATAGACATTGAATATAGTATCAAATTTAAAATGTATTTGTATTTGTTCTTTTATTAATTTGTTATTATTATTGTATTTATATATTTCGAATGCTTCAATATATTCATTCTTAATTCTTTATTAATTTCTTTTATAAATTTCATATTTTCAATATTGGGAAATTGGTGCTTATTGTTAATACAATGATTTGCAAAATTTGATTTACATATTTCTGGCATTCAAATGTTTTTTATATCTTTCTTTTAATTTTTTCTTTGTTGACCTATATAAGCTTTATTACAGTTTTCAACATTCTAATTTATAAACACCACTTTTTTCATGCATATTATTTGTTTTATTATTGTCATTTGTTATGTTTATTATTTTGTTATTAGTTTTATATGCAATTTTGATATTTGTATTTTAAAATAATTTGGTGATATTTTTTATTTCATGGCCTATAAATAAAAATGAAGTCCATATTGTATTATTATTTTTTTTGTAAATTAAATTATTATGTTGTTTATTAAAAATATTATAATTAAGTTTGTCAACAGTTTTCTTTTTATAACCGTTTTCTAATGCAATTTGATAAATTATGTTTTTTTCTCTCTTATTTTATTTTCTTCATTCATGGTGCGTATATAATTTTATATTCTTCATTTATATATATATATATATATAGTACGTAACAGGTTATAGCCTATAAAAGAATTATTGTAAATTTCAAAATATTGCCAAGATTTTGAAAATAAATGTATATGCTGGAAAATAAGAACTGACTGTTACCTTGTCATAGTTTCGAGGAACCAAGAGGATATATAAAATGGTTATTGGTTTTGAAACACTTCTTAACTCTATCGCAAGAAAAAATGTAAGATTGTTAGTGTGACACGCTAATTGAATTCTGTCATATGATGACAATATAATACGTAGCTGGAAGAAGATATGCATTTAGTACTGAGTAACTATTAGGCTACCAAGGCGATCCAACTCTCTCTTTCACACACACACACACACACACGCACACACACACACACACACACACACACACACACACACACACACACACACACACACACACACACACACACACACACACACACACACACACACACACACACACACACACACACACACACACACACATGCACACACACACACAGGCACGCACACACACACACACACATTCACATACACACTACACTCGCGCGCACACACACACACACACACACACACACACACACACACACACAAACACACACACACATACACTTAACCACACAACACACACACACACATTCACATTCACATACACACTACACTCGCACACACACACACACACACACACACACACACACACACACACACACACACACACACACACACACACACACACACACACACACATTCACATACACACTACACTCGCGCGCACACACACACACACACACACACACACACACACACACACACACACACACACACACACACACACACACAAACACACACACATACACTTAACCACACAACACACACACACACACACACACACACACACACACACACACACACACACACACACACACAAACACACACACACATACACTTAACCACACAACACACACACATACTCACACTTTATTATTATTACTCTTTGCTAAGCTAGTCCCTATCACAGATCTCATTTTCAGGTCATGTTGAAGTTTCACCTTCTAAAATAACTTTCCTTATATGGTTATGTGAACCTGTCGATAGCAAGATGCTCTGCTAGGAGCAGAATACCAAAGACTGCACCTACACATTCCGCAGCTATATACTCGAATTATAATGGACTCAGTCACGGTAATGTTACGTGAAACTACATGTTTGGTTCAAACGTACATCCTTAAGTATATGAAAACAGAAAGCGTCCAACTTGTGTTGTTTGAGAAAAGGTACATTCTTCGCTTATAATCAATGGTTAGAGGATGAGGGTACATAAAGGAGCGTTGTTTAAATGGTCAGCTGATGTGAGCTTTGTAGTGGTGGTGCTTACCTAATTTTTTTATCAGTCTTATTCTTAACAAGAGATAGGTATATAAAACACAACACATATATTCTCAACTTATGCTTAAACTCAAGTTTGAATAAATTGTTGGCACAACTCAAGTTTAGTCGGGTTTACTCACAGTTTCCCAGAGCAGGCAAGGCTTTGTTTTGTGTCAATGGAACTGTGTAGGCTTAATAATATGTGATTCACTTTGTTGGGATGAAGAATAGCTTTTAGCCCTTAATTGTACATAGTCGTTAAAAGAGTTCTAATGTAACGGCTGTGAATTGTTTTGATATCCCTGTTCCGATCCCAAAATAATGAAATTTAGTTTTTTATGAAGGAAAACTCGGTTTATAAACAAGTAAAATATTTATCTTAACTACTCCAAGGTTCTGTCAACTTTTTTGTTGATCCCATCAAGCTTGAAACTTTTTTGGTATGAAAAACAAAGTTCTTATATTTAAAAATGTAAGGGTATACATAGGCCTACGAGTTGATAAACAAACATGAAATAAATATTAACTAATAAAATGCTTCGAAATATAATGATCGAGTTGAAATTGGTAACATTCCAAGAACCTAAAGTTTGGAAAACTAATAAAAACTGTTTTGTAAGCAAAGGAAATTTGTTATGAAAAAATGTTCCATTGTTAGAAATACAATAAAGGCATTGTGATATCTAAATATGTAGACTTATAACGTTTTATAGCCAACAACAATGTAAACCGGTTGAGGAATATGTTTTTCAAGTGAAATCTTTTAAATGTAGAAAATATTAACAAAATATCGTCTTTGTCCATTGTATGGTACATAATGTAACATAATATTATACAATGCCATAGAGCCTATGGACAAATAATTTTTATTGTATAACATCAACGTATTTTAGGAGTCGTAGATTGTTATAAATCACTGAAAGCCAATTAATAAACTTTACTAAAGGAATAATGTGCACCAGGCAATAAGTATTTCACTCATCACATCAAGCATAACCTTGTCCGCAACATCACAACAATGGCAGTGATTAAAATGTCATTGAGTACTGCTGAGGCAGCCTCCATTGGTAGGCTACAATGACCACTTTGAGTTGAAAACCTGACATATTTCTGGAATATTTCCCTTCTTCAAATCAGTCCCTAATAGTCTACAATACATGGCTACCATAGTCACTCTTGGGGTTGATGAATGTATTCATTTTTAGCTATAGGTGAATAAATATTTAAAGACGTAAATGGCCCTCCCTGATTAGTTTGTAGGCCTACTTTTCTTGATTGTACTTTTTTTTCAACATATTCAATTATAAAACGTATGACGGTTCTATTTAAAAACATTATTTTGATAAAATTTGCTGCAGTAAGTCGATGAACATTTAATGATTAATATCCTCAAATGAAGGTAAACCAAACACTTAAGCAAGGTAGGTTTGTTATTAAAGAACAATCTATAAAAATACATTAACCACCACACGCTTGTACGCTTCTCCCGACAGTTGCTTACAATGCTATTGCAGCTGTGCGCGACAACTAGTAGGCCTATACGTTCTAATAAACTAATAAAGCCGACAGGCGGTTTTACATAAATACACAAATACTAATGAATAATAGCAAATGATACAAATTTAGAACAACTTTTATGCTAAATTGAATACAAATTTGACAAAAAGAAAAAACTCTCAACTCTTTTAAACTCTAAGCTTATAGTTGTAAATTTTCATAATTCTAATGCAAAATATATATTTTTTTTAATGGAAATGTTTTTTAAGTTTGTTAGTTTATAGCTTTATTAAGGTCATCTTTACTTAAAAATAGCAGTAATACAGTTGTAATCCTCGAATAATGCTAAGCGTGTTAGCTGGATGTTAGTTATACAATGGTTTTTATGCTTTAAAAAAAATAATAAATGAAAAGTAGCCTATATTACAGCTAGGGATTGTTTATACGTACTTATTAAAAGTTATAATTCACACTACTGTATCTATATCTTCTTCTTGCACCACTCTATATCTATTTTCATATAGCTATAGATCTATCAAAATTGGTTATCTTACAAAGATATTGTCGAATTTAACTTATCCTACTGTTATACGAAAAAGCCAGAATACACGGTTGCATAAGAGTGCGCGGAAAAATACGTTTTGAACTATTTAGAATAAAGAATAATTTATTTTAAAACTAATGTTTAAATGTCATAAAGTAATGTTAAAGTGATTAATTTATTTTAATACTTTTTCTAGGACTTATATATAGGCCTAATTGTGTTGAGTACACAGACGTCTTCTGGCTTTTGTGGTGGTTATTTTCTCAGTAGTTTGCTGGCGGATTTTGAATGGCATCCCTCTAACATAACTACCTTATAGTTAGATAGGCAAACCTGGTAGATGTAATAAATCCGAAACGCGTCTACCAAAGAACATTTCGCTATGATGTGTAGAATATGTCTGTACTTCGAATATTCATTAATATATATTTCGTTCGTAAATGTAAAATTTTCTATCTTTTTAAAATTATTACTCTTTATAATCAAGCTACCATTGAGCCTACTATAGGCCTATTTAGGCCTAATTATTAGAAATCGAGTTTTGAAAATAACACATCCTAGAAAAACCTTTAGACGATAGCTTAATATAAAGAATTTTTACTTTACACTACTAGTAACACAACAGATAAATAGATATTTTATTTAATTTTAAAAATAAATCTCCTCAACAGATGGGAACATAGAAAATTGAAACCTAAGTATTTAAAAAATTGACTTTTTACAGAAAATATTTTTAAAATAATTTTTATTATTATTGTAATTATTATTCGGGGGAAGGAGGTTACAAGGATTATTTGATAAACTGAGAAGAGAAAAATAGGAGGTGAACAATAATAGCCTATATTAAAAGCATTAAAGCTTATTCGGTGGATAATAATATTTTCATGAATAAAGGCTCATTCTTGCTCATTCGAAAATAAAATAAAATATTTTAAAGAAAGGTTACATAGATAGAAAAGAAATCGTTTAATATAGCTTAATATAAATAATTTTTACCCTACGATCTAGTATTTAAATTTATAAACGAAAAAAATACGCGATTATAAGCTTTCCATTTGCCTTAGCAAAATCTTTCCATATTTATTATCATACTTCACATAGGCATAGGCCTATATAGGGCCTATAATAAGTATGTAGGCCTATACTTAATATGCAAAATTTATTATATTTATTTATATTATAAATGCCTAGACTTAAATGTATCTCAAGTCTTATAATATTGATTACAAGAAATAATATTTTAAAGTCACTGAGTAGGCTTTTAGCTAAGAAAGATCGAAATTTGTTTCTAAAATATTAAAATGTTTAAAGCAGGCTTCAATTCTAAAACAAAATCTATGACTTCTTTTAGAAATAAAATTAATTATTATTACTCGTTGAAAAAATACAAAGCTGAACATAAACTAGTTCTTGTTTTACGTTGGGCTTTACCTTTGGAATTTTTATTAATTTTCAAGTTTAGTTTTATCATTTCGATTCCAGATTTTTAAGTAATATTTGGTAGGTCTACTTGTGTTTGTTTACAACTTTTAAGGACGACCTTATGGTTTAAAATTTGCTTCTTATGATAAAAACATAAATAAGTAAGTGAAGCAAGAGTCTTACCAGTCGGTTTTGGTACGTTCCTCTTCACCTGCATCCACTTGTAAGTAGGCACCGACACCGAGGTTGGCTGGTTACCGTGAGGTCTCTGGATCTGATGCACAGCATGATCGTAATGGTCGTGTCTGTGAAGATGAGGTAACGCTTCCTCCTTAATCCCTGTGTAGTGCGCCTCCTGATCGTATTGACCCGTATCTAGACTGTCTCCGTGGATCATACTCTGATGCCCGTGTCCGTACTCGTGATAGTTCTCGTGATGTAACATCTCCTGATGCATCTGCACTTCACAGTGATGCCTCTGCGGGTACTGGACTCTTTCAAATTGCTCCGTTTTGTAATTAGCGTAATCCAGATTAGTGTAACTCAATCCGTTAGAGGTAATAATGTTCATATCTTGATGCGATATCTGGCCGTAAAACTCTTCGTTCTTCTGACAGTTTAGGCGCGGGTCGACCAGATTCTCGTACTCATAATTCTCTACAGGATAGTACGGTGCGTTGTACTGTCTGGGGGAGGCGCCCCTTGGAGATGGCGTGTAATGTTCCGTATGCTCCTCGTAGTTGTGGTACTGCACTCCTGAATGTTCCTCCACGCTATAACCCATACTGTACGGATCCCCGTTAGAATACATTCCGTTGTACATTCCTACGTTCATGGTCATCATCTTTTCACTTGTTCTTACATTCGGTATTTTCTTTAACACGTTTGACTAGAATAAAACCACTTCATCATTTGTGAAACACTTAATCATAACATTTAGGTTTTTTGAAATAAGCAGTATAAATTAAATAATGATAAACACTATTTTCACTTCTTTAGATATTATAAATATAGACTATATATGTTTGTTTAAAATATAGACTGTAGGTTTATTAAAAAAAATAACACACACAGTTTCAAAACAAACAAAATTGAACTTTCCAAAAGTTCTTTATATACTTTAATGTTCGTAGTTGTAAAATTGTACAATGATTTTATAATTAGGCCTATGTATATTCTTTCTTTATCGGAAAATAAGCGTACATCGATCATACAGACTTACAGTAATTAAAATTTTCGCTTTGTTTAAAGTAAAACTAAACGATCTTATTTCTACTTTTTTAGTAGGTGTATATATTCCGTTGTTTATCACAACAGAATGTTTTACGTGTAACTTTATTTTTTCACTTTTTTAGGATTTCTCTTTACCTATTTGACTAAGTTTCTTTAAAGTAGGTAATAACCTCACGATTTGTATGAGTTTGTTTCCTAATTTGGTCTAAGGATTGTGCCGTTTATGTTTTTTTCTCTTCGCTGAACTTTTTATTGTATTTTAATTAATTCAGAAATATAATTTTGTAAAATGTTATTTATAGTATACCAATAGTATACAGCTCAACTCTTTATCTGATTTTACTGTTTTTAATTTACTACTTTTCTGTTTGTGTGTACTACAATGTTGTAAACTTGTAAATAAATGTTTCTGTGTTTTTCACTCGTAATAGCACGCTTCAAGTACATACGGTTTCCTAAGCCAAAGAAATACAATTTTAGTTTAGTTTCGAAGTATTTACAGTTTATTATTTTATTCGTACTTATCTTACCGAGCACAAATATTTAATTCACAGCTAATTTAATTGTCTGTAAAGTAGATAAACTATTTCCATTTATAGACTAATATTTTAATCAGTTGCACAATACCAACATTTCCCAAAATATATTTATAATTAAAAAACACACACTTGTGTAGGCTATTTATAGGTGCAGAATATTTTCAATGTTCTATTTACAAAAAACTATCACAATTTATTAACTACCCGATTTTACGAAATCATCTGAAACCCATAACGAGCTACTACACGCCGGAAAGCTCCCATCGGACTGCCAACTCCGCTGATATCAACACAAGGGGAGTCGATGATCACGTGACTAAAGGGGGGAGTGGGTGGTGAACCTAAGGACCAATCAGAAACCTGCTTCCATATCATCTATTGAGATGTCACACAGAGACCATGTTTCTATGATGGATTAGACAGCTTTCAAGCCTTGCTTTTACCTTTTTTCTTTATTTCTATCTGTAATACGGTTATTTTTTGTTCAGAAGGGATACATTTGTGTAATTGTTACTGATTTCCATTGTTGGAAGTGGCTAGGCGACACGTTTCCCCTCCGGCCTGTCATCTTCTATTCATACGTTTCTTCAACAATAGAGACGTGATTGTTGGCGTAAAATGGCGTTTAGCATTTCCCCTTGCAGAAACGCCTCTGAATAAATTACTCTTGAGGTGGGAAATTTGTATTTGTCCCTCTAGTTAAACGTGAGGCATAATATAGTAATTTGTTACAGTAAAATATTATTAAAAGTAGTAGTTTGCAAAAAACAGATTTATCCTCGGAACAAAATTATGTTGAATTTATTAAAGTAAACGTAAGCGGTTCGTTTGCTTTCAATTGCAAGAAAATATTTTTAGTTTAGGTGCCACAAAGCGGTTGATATTTTGCAGGGATTTGTAAGTAATGCAGTAACAATAAATTCAACAAGGAACGCTATTCATTTTTAATATTTTCAAACAGAGGAACAAATTAGACACAAAATAAAATATTGTAGTCTAAGTAGCCTATACAACACTAACAATTAAAAAAATTTACAATAGGCTATTAGTAATGAATGTTTTTTTAAGTAGGCGCAACAAGAAAAAAGGTTTGCTTAACTTAGTCTTATTGAAAAAGTCTTTTTCTTAGCTTTCTTTTTTGAAACGAGAAGAACGATTATCAAAAAAAGTTGAATAAGTAAATTGATACTGCAAATGTATCTCATGATGTAGTCTATATATAGCCTATTTACGGCAGAAATAAATGACAAACGTTTACTAAAACTTAAAAGAAGTATAAATCACAAAGTTAAAACTCTAACCGAAATTTCAAATTTAAGGAAAATGTAATTACTCGCTGTTAGCAATCATTTTATGTTTTCAAGATGTCATTTGTAATATGAAAGATAGTTTAGTATTTAAATAAAAATCATAGATCTGTTTCATTTTTAATTGTTTTTCTTTTCAATATTTAGACCTAGGTTATAACACCAACTAGATAGAACGAATGGCTAAAAATATTCTTGTTCACTTTTCAAAAATAGTCTGTAATGAAAAGTGTAAAACGTTTGTAGCCTAATTTTCGTTATTGTAAATAAAAAATATATAATTATAGGTATTTTACGCACTTCTGTAGTTTTGGAATAGTCTATACGTAGGTCTATGCCTACTTAAATAGCCTACATTACGATAGAGGGATGGATGTAGGAAACTTCTATGTCGTACATTGAACAATGTTACTTTTACCCACGATTAAATCATAACATCGAGATGATCGCTTAAAACAAATAAAAACATAGCCTAAAACAAACCTCACAAATTAATCATTTATTTACTCATACGCGTTTCAAAGACAAAGTCATCATCTTCAGTGAGTGCTACTACTACAAACTCTAACTTACATCTATAACTTAATCATTTATTGATTTGATGAAGGTAAAGATATTGCATCTGAAAAAACCAATCTATTAGGTAAATACAATCAAGTTAATTTGGAGCAAGTAGGGCCTAATATATAGCCTAAAAACAAAATGAAAGTCGATCCTACCTGGGCCAACTAAACAAAAAACATATTTTAGTTACTTTCTATTAGATATTTACAATTATTATAAATTTGTATATAAATATGACACAATTATGATATGGCAAAATAGAAAGCGAAATGAATTATTAAAATTTTAAATAATGACTTAATGTTTGAAAAAACTGTATTAAAATCAAGTATTATCCTCTGTAAGTTAAAAAGAATGTATTTGACCTTGAGTAGATAAATAAAAAGTATTTTATCAACGATTGAACATTTGAACAATATATAGACTATACCCTACACATAGGCTATGTATATATAGGCATATATACATATATATATATATATATATATATATATATATATATAGTCTATATTTATATATCTAACTTAAAGAAGAATCGTACTTAGTATAGGTCAATTGCGAGCCGACGTTTTAGAACTATTAATTACGTTCTTTCATTACAAAATGAAAAAACGTAATTAATAGTTCTCGAAAGTATTACTCGATAGCCTACCAAGAAAGATTCTTGTTTAAGTACATTAATGTGTAAGTTAATGATAAGTGAATACAAGAAAACAGTGTTGCAAAATTAAAATATATATAGGGTAGTAGCATATATGCCTTATATAGGGAGAGGTAATAGTAGGAATTTAGGAATGGCAAAATGTTTGACATAGACGAAAGATATAGGGAGAGGTAATAGTAGGAATTTAGGAATGGCAAAATGTTTGACATAGACGAAAGATATAGGGAGAGGTAATAGTAGGAATTTAGGAATGGCAAAATGTTTGACATAGACGAAAGATATAGGGAGAGGTAATAGTAGGAATTTAGGAATGACAAAATGTTTGACATAGACGAAAGATATAGGGAGAGGTAATAGTAGGAATTTAGGAATGGCAAAATGTTTGACATAGACGAAAGATATAGGGAGAGGTAATAGTAGGAATTTAGGAATGGCAAAATGTTTGACATAGACGAAAGATAGGCCTATAGGGAGAGGTAATAGTAGGAATTTAGGAATGGCAAAATGTTTGACATAGACGAAAGATAGGCCTATAGGGAGAGGTAATAGTAGGAATTTAGGAATGGCAAAATGTTTGACATAGACGAAAGATATAGGGAGAGGTAATAGTAGGAATTTAGGAATGGCAAAATGTTTGACATAGACGAAAGATAGGCCTATAGGGAGAGGTAATAGTAGGAATTTAGGAATGGCAAAATGTTTGACATAGACGAAAGATTACACTTATGATCGAAGAAAATAATAAAGACTTGAAAGAGAACTACTATTGATGAAAATAATGATAAAAACATATAAAAAAAATAATTAAAAAGAAAAATAGGGTAAGTCCGGGATAGATGGTCATGATTTTTTCAAAACCCATTTTCACAACCTAAATATAGGCCTATAAAAACATCCTGAAATCTTCTATGAATTGCCTCTTCAGTCCATAAAAATCAAAAGTCCATATATTTTACAAAATATTTTAAA
Organism: Prosapia bicincta; assembly: GCA_036971475.1. NCBI lineage: Eukaryota > Metazoa > Arthropoda > Insecta > Hemiptera > Cercopidae > Prosapia > Prosapia bicincta. Next base: position 230,432,730 of record JBAIZL010000002.1, on the reverse strand, counting down.
AATTTGTAGCACTTAGCCATCTCACCCGAGTATCAGGGTTAGATGTAAGGGATAGATGGCCATCGGTAAAAACACTTAAAAATAAAGGAGAAAATTATAATAACAAACCTTAAACACTTTAAACATATTTAATGGAATAAATTAATGTAAAATGATAGCCTATTATAAAGATAACAATTATAGTTAAATTATAAATTAAACAAAACCTCATTTGTAAAAAATTATTCTTCAGTACTTAATTTTTGTATTAACTTGTTAGGACATAGGCCTACTGGTTTTATATAGAAAATAATGAAATATCTTAAATTATTCAGTTGGTTACTTTAGCCTTAGATTCATTTTTTTCAAAATTGCGTTTCCACATCGATGAAACACATCAGCATGTGATGTGCAGGAATCGTGTAACCAACGCTTGCACCTAACACACTGAATCCAATCACAGTTTTTATTTGTTTCTGAATAGTCTTCCCCGCATCCAACGCACTCTTCTTCTTCTTCTACAAGAAGTCCGTCACTTGAGTCTTCTTTGGACTGAACTACATCTGATTCGTCTGAACTGTCTGACATAACTTCAACCTTCTTGGTCCAGACCTATTCCTTTACTTCATCACGATTTATTCCCTGTACTCTAGCCAAAGATACCCCTTCAGATTTTTGCACACTTAGATCTGGATGTCGAGACATGAACAGTTATAACCAATCGTAACCTGCTTTATCTTTTTCGTTATTAAATTTATGTTACATACCAAGGTTCACAACATAATCATAAGCTAGGCTTCGAACACAGTTTCTCGTTAATAGCCATTAACTTATTATTTACTTTATTGATATCATTTTTAAGATCTTCCCATGATCCTCTAGAAGAACCGTCCTTTAGAATGTACCTATTTGGCATATAAAAACATAACGATAGTGTCAAAATTTAATATATATAGAACGTTTATGGGATGGCCATCTATCCCGATGATGGTATGGCCGTCTCTCCCGATCGGCCGGGCCAGACGGCCATAGCGTGCCATCAATCATGGTGGACGCAAACGTAAACATAACCTACGTACCAGTATGGAGTTAGATCTAAACTACTCTAAAGCTAAAGGTGCCCTCGCTATTCGCAACCTAAGTCATGTTTTAATCGAAATGTTACGAGATACAATATAATTTTTTGGTATATTGGAAACTAAAATCACGGATTTTACTGACTTTTAATTCAAATAAAGAGTCATCCGTAGCAGCAACATTCAATCACATTACTAATTGACCAGCAGCGCTCTACAACGAATAGTGTAAAAACTACAGGCGTTGGCCATCTCTCCCGTATGACCATCTATCCCGGACTTACCCTATTGCTTAAACGCTTTAATTGTGGAATTAAATTTTTATAGCCAACAAACTGAAAATAAGTAAAACAGCATTAACATACCATATTCATTTTAGAAAAAAGGGATAAAAATATATCATGTAAATAATAGGCTTATTCGGAATGGCCTCTGAAGAAGAGTTTGTAGCATAATTTGACACAATGAGTAAGGTTAAAAGAGAGAAACTACCGGCAAAAAAAATACTAAAATAATGTAGTTATTGTTAGTTAAATACATGAAAAACAGTCATAAACAAAAAACATGCATTATTACAGAAGCTGAAACATAGTCTAATAGGAATATCAGACACAACTATTAAGCAAGTTTTCAGGAAAACAATAATTGAAAAATGTGAAACACTAAAAATTAAATTAAAAAGCCTAGTTACGCTAGATCGAAATTAAAATTATTATGTTATAAAAGAGATGAAACATAGGGTTACACAATTGTTATGTGAAAAACAATTCCGAATATATAGACACAAAAATTATTAATTATTTTAGCATAAAAAACTGTAAATAAACTAAACAACATTTCAATATCAATTAAAATATTTTCAATGTTTTACTTATTTTGGAATAACTAAAAATTTGCGGAGCCCCAATTAAAAGCACAAAGCTCCCCTTAATTTGAAAACATTATTTTTAATTGATTAGGCCTACCTCTGTTGAAAAAAATATTAAACAGAAGTAAAGTTTGATATTTAAAAATAATGTTTGATGTACTTAAATGATTTGTTTGTATGATTAGCTTTGCGTTTGTATAAAAAGCTTAGCTTTTTCAATACTTTAAAAAAATTATAAATTTGACTGAAAAATGCACATAGACTAGAATGTATTAATCCTTAAATAGGCTAAAAGGGACTTCTCTAATAGGACTTTCATTGAGATTATTTTTGTTATATTATCCTTTTTCAAATTAGCGGTTATTCACTGATTTCGTTATAAATTACATTGTTCCTCTTTTCTTTTATGGTAATGTTACAATGTTGGAATATTTCTTAAATACGATAAGTAAATAAACTAATTCTCTAGTGAAACTGTGGTAAAGTTTAATGTAAAAATTAATATACCCTAAAACACATTATCTAACATATTTTGATAAAGAAGAATTTTTGTAGTTAAATATTTGTTACGTAGCCTACCCTGATAAACATATAAATACGGATGTATCTAATTCAACAAACTGATCATTACCAACTTAAGTGGTTTTTTTACTGTTTCTACGTCTTTCGCCAAGTTGTATGTAACTTAAATCTTTGCTTGTTTTTTTTTCACAAATAAGTATTTCTTTAATTAGCGCACGCGAGTTTTCTTCTGGAAAACGGAGACTCAGAGCGACACGCCTTTCCCATGGGGCGGACCTGCACTACCTCAGGTCTTAATGTATATTCTTTGACGCCTACATACTGGTACTACGAGAACACCTGGCCCTCTGTGTCCGCGATGACTGAGAAAGTCAGTGTGGATGACTGTTTTATTAGGCCAGAAAGTAGTTTAGTTTTTCATCTTTTCACTCCAGTAGAACATCTATTTAAGTTTGGTGGGTGTAGAGTTAATTCGGAAGACAGGTATCTATCTGCTTTATCACATTAGCCGTGATGTCTTTAACTCATTACGGATCTTGTTGAACCGTCCCACTAAAACTCTCTTAGTTCGATGACCCACCAAAGGTTGCAGAACAGTAGTCATCAGAAGGCCGATTTATATTGTCTGGAATATTTGAATATATCTGAAGCGGATGAAGTTTCAACAAAACTCATAAAACACAGACACATGGTTGCACTTTCTGTATTAGTAGTCACAAATATGTCCCAAATCTTAGACATTTCTCAATAAATCATTATTTACTTGGAAGTAACATTGAAGTACTTTATGAACTGGAATATTCCACCGATAAACCAAACTCACACACTCTCTCCTTGCAGTCTCATTTTAAACTGACTAAAGTACTGACTACCGTTGAGTAGTTTCAAGAATATTTAAAAATAGTGGAATGATTGTTTCCCTTATTATATTTAGGAAATGGTTTGAAAAACAAAATTGTTTTATTCATCTATAAAGCTTCTAAGCTGGGTTTTTAGTTTTTTAATAATTTTGCAAATCTTTTTATTGCTGCTTTTAAAATGTTTCGTTTATAAAACAATTTTCGAGGGGTCATTGGTTTCGAGTGGTCATTGTTACATGCCATGCGTCACGTCGTACGATTTAACCTTATGATAGTATACAGTAGAGATTTTGCATTTTTCCTTGTCAATGTTTCTGGTAAATTTCTGAAATAACTATAATTACGCTCATGTATTGATTTCAAGCATATTTATTTAATCTTTGATATTTAATCACACAGATACTTTAAAGAAGTTTATTATGACTAAATAATCTTAGAAAGATCATGGTTCCTCTGTTAAACAAACTATCCCTTTTAAATCATTATTGTTCCCCTTTATCTTTAAATTTGGTTGCGCTTTAACTTTAAGGAAACATTACCATGTATATATATATATATATATATATATATATTAAATATGGTGCTATGTTTTCTTGTAATATAGTTAATAAATTTAAAATATTTCAAAAACAAGAATACTTTTAATGAATATATTTATTCAAAGCTTTTCGCCGATAAAATAGTACCAGCATCTTCACGAAAATAATTATCTAATAAAATATTTTTACAAAATTCTTCGAAGAGAAATTTTATATGTGTATAAAATTCTTTCAAGAATTTTGTAAAAATATTTTACTAGATAATTATTTTATCGGCGAAAAGCTTTGAATAAATATATTCATTAAACATATCCTTGTTTTTGAAATATTTTTAATTTATTAATTATATATATATATATAAAATATATTTTCTTGTTTAATAATTTAAAACAACATAGGTTATTCAAATACAAGAATATTTATTAATTAATACAAGAATTAATAAATATTCTTGTATTTGAACAACCTATATTGTTTTAATATATATTTAATATATATATATATATATATATATATATATATATATATATATATATTCTTGATATTTAACGTTATCCATTGTTTTTCCGTTGCACTGACTTTATGAAGTTAATATATTACTATGTAAGTAATTTTATCCACCATTAAGTGAGTGATTCGACTATGGTCAATTGACCGAAAGGTGCCTCATCACTCAAGGTAAAATTATTGCACTTAATGGTGGATAAAATTACTTACATAGTAATATATTAACTTCATATATATATATATATATACAATTTAATGACACTTTCATAAATAAGAATTTTTGTTATATTTTTCTTCATAGATTGATACAATCAAAATTTTCAAAGTACCTTGTAGTTCTATGACTTCATCTGGAGTCATATGATCTAGAGTCCAGATGTAGTCTTAGAACTATAAGGTACTTTGAAACTTTTGATTATTCTGATACTGCCAATCAGCGAAAAGCTTCAATGTATAAAGAAAAAAAAATAAAATAAAAATTCTTGTTTATGAAAGTGTCATTTAATTGTGTATATGTAAAACTAGAAAAAGAAATTCATCCAAGGATTACAATACATATATATATATACTGTATATATATATATATATGTGTGTGTGTGTGTGTGTGTGTGTGTGTGTGTGTGTGTACTATACATAACAAAAATAAACACAAGCGAAAAACTTCTTTGTGAATCGAGTTTTAAGAGTATTTAAAATAATTTTTTAATTTTAATAGAATAAATAGACTTTTTGATGAAAAAGTTATTACCAATAAAGCTATTTTGTTGAATTTAAATACGTTCTAGTGTCTAATATATAAATTTGTTCTATATATAATACACAACTATAGTTATGTAGATTTGAACTCGAAGATAACAAAGCATAACATTATGAAGTTTTAAAATCGGTTTTGCAGAAAGCCTTTACGTAAAGTTAGTAAAACATTTACTTTGTATAATAGAACAAATATTTGTGTGACTGGGGCAGACAGACAGATGCCTGAAGGGTGTAGAGGGGTAGTCAGTGGTTGTCTGCCGATAGAGAATGATGCATTGGTGAGTTTATCCCTTACTTGTCTTACAGAGCATAAAATTTTCATTGGTTTAATTTGATTAGCATATAGCACATGGACATATGATGTGCAAACTTATGTAGGCTTTTACTGGAATTACTTAGCATATTACAAGATAAAATAGCACATATAGTAGGCCTATACATTCTTCCGTATGAAAAATTGAATTTGTTAAACATCTTTAAAACAGGTTTCTAATAATAGACAGTATTTATGAAATATATAATTGATTTTCTTAGAAAATTACTCATCAAGTAAATATCCAATGTGTTTGCTTCGAAAATAAATAACGAATGGATTATTCCACTTCTTTATTAATAGAATGGTTAACATTGTTGTCTTAGTAATAGCCTATTTTAGTAAGCTATACAAATAATAACAGAAGGAAAACATAAAAAAGAAAAACTAAATAGCATACAATTACCCATATGATTTATTTCAGTTAATCTATGAAGTAATTCAATGTAATGTAAATGTTCATGTAGTTGATGTACACACATGCGTTTGCGGTCGCAAGATAAATAAATAAGTTGACAAAACATATTCGTTGTGGGCCTATAAACTTTCTTTTGTTTATTAATACTATAGACATTGTATTCAATATTGTTATAATTAATAAAAGATTTAATTAATTTTAATAGCTAAAAGCGTAACCTTCACGTGTAAAAATCTAGAATTAACTAAAAGTGTTGTTAAGTAATAATATAAGCGTACACGATTATTTTATTTCTCATGACGTACGTCTAAATGTCTAAGGTAATATTCTACCTTGTTTGTCGATTTTATTGTTGATAAAACTTTTAAATTTTAAACTTAGTAAAACCACTGTTTGCTGAGGTTTTAATTGAAGTCTTTGAACGCACTATGCGATTGACGTCAGTGAATCTTACTAAGAAGAGCCATTCCTTTTGATGACGTCATATTAAATAATAAACTATTGTTTTTCTGACTTAAAAACATTATTTGCAATAGATAACTCAAAACCTCTCAACTACTATTTTTGTATTAATTTTATGTGCATTTCGGTTGTAAAGCATCTACCCTCGGAGGATGGATTTAAGCGAAATGTAGATAAAGTTAATACGCAATTAATGATTAGAGGGTGTTTGTGTTATTTAATATAAATTATTGACAATTTTTAAACAGAGAAAATTATTGTTTGAAATTCATACATTATTTGAAATAT
>JBAIZL010000002.1:230416142-230421142 GCA_036971475.1 Prosapia bicincta | reverse complement strand
CAAATATTTGTTTAAGGAAACATACACACACACACACACACACACACACACACACACACACACACACACACACACACACACACACACACACACACACACACACACACACACACACACACACACACACACACACACACACACACACACACACGCACACACACACACACACACACACACACACACACACACACACACACACACACACACACACACACACACACACACACATACACACACACACACACACACACACAACAACAACAACAACAACACACACACACACACACACACACATAGACACAAAACGAATTATTACTCTTAAAATATTTGGTTAATTGAAATTTTTTCTTATTTTTTATACAAATATTTAGTAATTTCCAAGTTATTTATTTCACAAATATATTAGAAATACTTGAATAAAATTTTAAAAGCAGGACAAAATTATTAATTGATTTCGTAAAGATTACTCTTGAGAAAATTTACAAATTACATTTTAAAATTTTTAAAATATAATTAATACTGTATTATTATTTCTTTATATTTTTAATAAAACCCTGTAGCTCCTAACCTTGTAATTTTGAAAGAAATGAAAATAAAAACTTAAGTTTTGTCGGTTAACGCTCTGAATGTAGGCCTATATAAGGTTGAAAAACATATAACAGTTTATTATGGACATAAATCAATGTCCATTTTATAATGTAAAAGGAACTGTTAAGTTATATCAGAATAACACATAAAAAGAAAAATGATTATGAGTAAGAAATCCAGAGAAAAATTGACATTCATTATCTTTTTTTAATATATATATTTCACTATCAGATAAATATAATCTGCGTCTGTGACCATTGATAGTACACATAGAATACTAAGCAAAATTTATAAGCAATTGATCAAGAGTAAAACAAATAATAATCCTGAGAAATAAAAGCCTGAGAGCTCTATATGACTCGAACTCAAGCAACTCAAGGATTCTGTATTAAATCTTAAGGGAAATAAGAATCAGAGAAGATATTAAGAATGGTAACAGTAGCTACAAACAACATCGTGGCTAAGCCTTGTCCACACTAGCGATTGTCTATAGACAATGTATCTAGACATTTTAGAACACTTGTTGGTTAGTTGCTAGACAGGGCTGACCTTGTTAGCATCGCTGCTTGGGCTGTTATAATTTTAAATAATGAAAAAATCGGAAGAAAGCGTCGGCGAAGGCGTGAAATATTTGAAGAGACGCCTCGTTTTGGTTGCAATTTACTTTCAAGACTGAAATTGGAAGGGCCCATGGGGTTCAGAAACTTTACCCGTTTGACTCCAAGAGATTTTGAAGGATTACTAAAGCACATTCGGAGAAATAATTTTACCATACACGGATTTGTATTCCACAACATCCCCCCTCCCAATATTTCATATTCATTGACCAGTTCTTCGATAGCTTTCCATTTTTTATAGTGGTTTTTATAATCGGGATTTGTAACTATTCATAAACAATTGTCACAGTTATAATCGTCTATAAAAAAATTCCCGTAGGCCACATATTTAAATAATAAAAACAATCGGAAACAAAACTTGAGCGAAATAAGCAAAAGCAATTGAGTGACGAGTATTCCTCACGACTCACTAATGCTGGCAATAATGTCTCGCAACACGACCACACTACGAAATGTTCCGCAACATTGTCTAAGTATTATCTAAAGGCGCCCATCTGCGATGAGAGATCAATGTTATGCGGTTTTGTTATAAAGCCATGTCTATAGACACGGCTTTTATCTTGCAATTGTCTACAGACAATCGCTCGATTGTATCTAGACATTGTCTAAAGACAGAAATCGCACGACTTTCTCTAATATTGTGGACAAGCCTTAAGCACGTGAATGTGATCAAGGAATAAACCAAGCGATTTGCTGGTCCCGATATTGTTCAGCCTGAATTTCCCCTTAAGACGATCTGTAGATTGGTAAAAAAATCTGTTCACCTAGAGTCTACTTAAGCCGAAAGTACTAATATTCTATACTGAAGACTCGATCATAGATCAAAAGGCCTGATAACAATTCTGGTCTAAAGAGAGCAGAAGCTAAAGGTATTGATGCGATCGTGAACGGTGAAAACACCCAATATTGACAGTTTGTAAAGCCTAAGTAGCAGAATTAGGTTAATTGCAGATATCTACACACATAATCTGCATTTATATAGTATGGAACCTCCCACAGAAGGGGAAGACGGGTGTCTAGTATAGTAATGAAACAATTACATTGCCACACCGCAACAACAGATAGAAAAATTCATATATTTAGGAGGAACGTCGACTTTAAGGGGGTAAAATTTTGAAAAAGTAAAACTAATGCTAACAGAGGCAATTCCTAACTGTTTCGTGAATTCCGATCAAGAGAGACCCATGACCAATACATATTCAGTGTAATACAATCGTAAAACCGATAATAACTCGCGGAAGAAAAGGTATGGATGATGATGGAGAAAGGAAAATAGAAACCTTATCTGAGAGTTAGGTACAAGGTAGAATACCAAGACCAGTAGGAAATTGTCAGTGGAAGGATAAGCTAGACTATTTAACAATAGCAACCTTCCGTTTTATAATACATTCGACTGTAGTAGGCTGGACGGAATCGGATCTAGCATACTAAAGTGAACACTGGTAAAATAGAATCTACAGGAGGATATCAATGGGAAGATCTAGAAAATACCAGTAGACGGAAGAAAGGACACCAGACACATTCTTGGAACCAGAGCAGCACGTAATAGAAGATAATGGAAGATGAGGTTTTAACTTTTGCTATGGAGGCATTTGAAAACAATTTTAAAAATACTTCAGTTTTGAAAAGTATAGAATCAAGATTGAATAGAAATTTAACAAATTTTATTAAAAATGTTATAAAATTAACAGTGGTATATAAAAGATTAGGGACCTACAGGTTATTCTCTTTTACTTTACAACAGGAAAATAATAATATTGAGGAGAAATTAGAATGTTTTCTTAAAACTGTTATAAAATAAACAAGGTGATGTTAAAGGCTATACTATTATTCGTTTGTTATTTTTAAAAATAATAATTGACATAATGGTCGTTAAATTAAATTCAAAACATTTGGTTATTATTATTTTTTAAATTAATATCATGAAACTGTAAAACGAAAAGACAATAAAGAAACAATAATATATTTAAAAAAACCTTCAACATCGAATCAGTAAATGAATAAATTTGTGAGCCTGAGAAAGAGAGAAAGTAAGAGAGAGAGAGAGAGAGAAAGAGAGGGCGGAGAGAGAAAGAGAGTTTCTCAACACATATAAGTGACAAATATTTCTAAATGTGTATTTATAAATATTTGTATTTACTGCGTGTGTTGTAAGTGATCCAGGATTAGTAGGAAACTAGCAGAGGATATTAGGAGAATCAGTTTGGATTCCCAAGTTTTCTCAGTAAAAAGGAGGCACAATTTGGATTGAATGTAATATCCCATTTATAAGTACAGTGGAACCTCTCAAATCCGAATCAATTGGGACTATAGCAAGTTCGGATTTGCTGAAAAAATTCGGATTTGATGGGTATTTTTGGTGTGTTTGCATTTGACAGAAGTGCGTTGTTTGTTTTTTTATTAACGAACAATATTAGAGCATTCATTACATATTTCTGTATCAAAAACTGAACAGTTTTGCAGTGCTACAAGTGAAAGGTCTTTGAAACAACGGCATAATACAAGAAAAGGCATTACAGTTAAACAAATTTAATGAACGGTGATTTGGAATTTACTGCTAGCAATGAATGGTTGGCTAGATGGAAGAGAAGGCACGGAATTACTAGCGGTAAACGGGGAGGGGGTAGGGGGTAGTTATCAGCTGATAATCTTGCTGCAAAAGAATATTTAGACTGATTCACAGATTTGAGTTCGTCTGAAAATTACTCACCCCAGCAAGTGTATAATGCATTTAAGACGGGATTGAATTTTAAAACCCTTCCCACTAAAAGTCTTGCTTCTAAAGAGGAATCTTCTGCCCAGGCTTTAAAACGAGCAAACATCGTCTCACAGTTTTAGCCTGCAGTAACGCCGCGGGAACAAATAAGCTACCATTAATGGTGATTGGAAAATTGGCCAAGCCACGAGTCCTTGAACTTGAATGCTCCCCCTATTCATTACAGAAATCAGTGTAAGGAGTGGATGACTGGTAATATTTTCAAGGAGTGGTTCAAAAATGAATTTGTTCCTTCAGTAACAAAATTTATAGAAAAAAATGGACTGCCACCAAAAGCTCTTTTTTGATAGGCAATACCCTTCACATCCTTCAGACACGCAGTTCGTATGTAAAGACAAATCAATTTTTCTCTCACCTAACGTGACATCGTTGCTTCAGACAGAACAAGGTGCCCTGCAGAACGTAGAACTGAGCTACAGAAAAAAGCTTCTGCAAACATTAATTTAAGAAGATTGTATGATTTTTATTCCAGAAAACTCAAGACGATTACAATAAAGGATCCAATTTACTGGCTAGCTGAAACCTGGCAGCTCTGCCCTAACCTCGAATGTGTGGAAACACCACTAACACATGATGATGAAACTGAACTCCTTCAGCTCATTCAAAAAGTACCAGGATGTGAAATTGCTGAAGAAAGTTGCCTGGAAGAGTTGACAGTACTAGATAATAATGAAGAACATACCGAGCATTACACTGTGTCTATGGTCCAGGATCGACACGATGACGATAGCGAGGAAAAAATGACTCTACGAATGCTGTTACTCATACCGACACTGCCGACGCTACCGCTGCTGCCGCCGCTCTCGTTATTCCATTGCGTTACGTAGAACAACATGCAGCTGCAACACCCAATGAAATTATGTGGTGGTTATGTTACGGTGGTGCAATATCGCATACTCGGGAAGGCTTTCGTCTCTTCGCCAGATGAGGATTACTGATTTTAAGTGAGTTTTAGATTTGAGGAGTTCCACTGTAGTTATAAACCAAGACATCTAAGTAAGCTTCACTGATTACGATAA
>JBAIZL010000002.1:230388642-230411142 GCA_036971475.1 Prosapia bicincta | reverse complement strand
GGATACCATAGTAGGATGTCTACTCTGGCAGTTCTAGTGGATTTCAAGGCTGCCTACGATACCGTATGGAGGTCAATGCTCTTACACAATTTGGCAACAAATGGCATATTCGGAACCCTTTTTAGGTGGATCAAATCGTCGTTGTTACAAAGACTATTTCGAGTGTAATACAGCAACCGAAAGTCAAAGTTTTGAATTCAGAAACAAGGCTTAGCTCATAGAACTGTGTTTAGCTGAATACCGTATAACATAATGATTAATGACGTACTTGACGCCGTTAGGGAAATGCCTGGAATCAAGTTATTATATGAGGATGAATTATTTATGTGGTAGTATTTATGCAGTAACCTAGCGCTTGAAACAGTATTAAGTGACGCTCTAAGGAAGTTAGAAATGGGGACCAGTTATAATTAGATGACAGTTGGCTCCACGAAAACCACTTATCAACTGTTCACACTTTCCATAAAATACCCCGCATCTCTTTGTTTTACAAAAACGATGCGTTGGAAGAAAGTAATCTCTCCAAATACATGGGTGTTGTACTTGATAGACGTCTGACACGGAATCCTCATATCGAACAGTGTGCGGAAAAAGCAACAAAAAGAACAAAATTATTTAAGAGACTGACAGGGGAGGCAAGCCAGGATGTCCTAACCACTGCCTATAAGTCATATATCAGACTCGTCTTTGACTACGGAAGTGAAGTGACCATCACAAGCAACCGTAACACCCTCAATGAATTAGAGATCGTGCAGAACACAGCTTTAACGATCATAACGGGTGCACCTAAATCCACACCCATTGCAACAATAGAGGCACAAACGAAGTGTAGTTCAATGGAATGCCATAGAGAGAAAATAGCTCTCCGATTGTAGCAGAAACACAAAGGAGTATACACTCGTCGGACAAGCTACAGACAATCCACGGCCCGACTAAAGACTCAAATTACCCCAATGGCGTCCTATGAGAGGTTGCCTCTAAAGTATGAAATACCCTTAGAGAAGCCAGCACTGCTTACAGATTCCAATGAGTTATTCCACAATCTACCAAAAGCTAATTGTAGTTTGAAGAGTCACAGTCAGCCAAAACCAGCGTCCCTGGATATAGAACTGAATAAGGCAGCCCTACACTCAACGAAGAGTGCAACCAGAATGGTTGCATATTTACACGGATGGGTAATGAATACCGGAGACAAGCGCAACCTGAGCTTTCTACTACAGTCGTAATTTTGAGGGATTCCTAGCAGTGGGTGTCCCCCAGAGCAACTGTGATAGAGAAATCCTATCGCGCAATACTGATACGGGCTACAAAATGGAAACAAGAAAAGCCCTGGAACACCTGGTAAATAAAGGTTGGCATATAGCTTAACAATGGATTCTTAGCCATGTTAGCATCTATGGAAACGAGAGGGTAGAGTTTCTGGCCGAAAAAGGCACATCCATGGGACAACCCATTTGTATGTCCTCGTTTTAGACCATAAAGGCCCTCATCAACGCAACTGTCGCCCAGGTTAGCAAACTAAACCTCACAGAGCAAACATCAGGAAGAAAATGGGAAAACCTAGTCACCACATGGCCCATCGACCAGACTTTCAAATTAGAAATGAGTGTCGTGAGAAATGATAAATAACAGATCATTTACCTAATAACTCAAGGCAAGATCATAGGTAAGAGAAAGAAGTAGGATCTTGATCATCTAAGGAGTGTGCTTTCAGATACATCCCCTGAAGAAGAAGGTGTAAGCAGAAGAAACTGTAAATTACCTACTTTAACTGAAAGTATTAAAACTGTAACGTAACTCTTGTACATGAGAACAAAGTTTGCACAAACATTCGTATTCCTTTATAAATTCTAGGTAGGACATTATTCGCGATTTGTCGCTGATTGAAAGAGGAAAACTTAGTTACTTACGTAAACTAAAACTGTTTTCCTTCTCTGTTGAAATTCTATTAGAAATAAGAGTTTTGGTTAAAATAACATAAAATAATTTTAGGTTTTATGAACCAGCACTAAATAGTCGTAAGACCATTGCCTAGTCCGTCTTCATTCAACTTTATCAATACCTATTTTTGATATTTTAGGGCAATTAGAACAATATAACTTAACTTCAAATATTGATATGTTGGGGTGGTAAATAGCTGCCCTAACATCAATCAGGTCATAGTAATTGTATAAAATGGAGAAATTTCGCTTAGTAAAACTACAGGTCAAATATTATAAACTGGAACTTGGGGCTGCGGACCTGCGCAAGGGAAGGGTGGAGGGGTGGAGGTGCTCGCCAGTAATTTTCAAAATCATCGACTCTTGGACTTCCGATGACTCATAGGGTTGACTCATTATTTTGTTACTATTATTACTATTTAATTTAATAATAACAAATCTAAATATGGCGTTCACGAAACGTGCTGATAGGATTGTCTAAGGGTAGGGCGCGATTTATGGCCCCGATAGGGATGACGTCAGTGCCTGATGTTTTCTAGATGATGAATACACAATTTCTATCTAAGAACCAAGTGCCAGCTTATAAAATTTGACCTATACCAGGATTATAATATTTCAAAAACAACTCAATGACATTGATAAAAATGACAACAGAAATTGCTGTTGCAATTCTCAAATCAATAAACTCTTTTCTTTATTGTAAATAACACCAATCCTTGAAAAAACGCTAAATTTCAAGTCTGAACTACAATAAAGGGATTGTATAAATGAAAATCTGCTAACTTCTGTAAAATCATTACAGGTCTGATGTGACACATTACAAAGTCCTGGTATGTGAAGTCTCTATAGTAACGAAAATACAAGAAAGAGAAAAGTTCCACATCTACAGATGATGAATTTACAGATGATCTGCTTATAAGGTAACCAAAGGTGCAATCTATAAAGTTTCAGAATTCGGTAGGAAGAAGTGCTTTTGAAGTGGGGAGAACATTCTCCTCCTTTACACGGCCTTTACTATTTTCAAGTTTTATATTAGAAATGATAAATTTGATGACAGACATACACGCACAGTTTACATAGAACCTATTATTATTTTTTTTGCTAGTATTTGTAAACACTGAAAATAGCTTTATTGCTGATCATCCTGTGAGTGATTTATTGATTAACACCTTTTGACTTTTCATACTTACGGACAGCATATTTCAAGATTTAAGTTCCAGACCGTCTGAAACCTGAAGTAAACTATCCATAAAAGAACCATCTTCAGTAATCAAACAACGTGTAAAAGACATCGACCGAGGAAATTGAGTTAGATTTTGAATTATTTCCGGAACTAAACAAATAACTATCAACAATCTCGTAAGTAAAGGGAAGCAAATATCTGTAAGAGGAAATCTCGAAAGCCACTGTATGCAACTTCAAATATTATGATGATGCATAGAGACGAAAGAAATATTCGTGAAGAGAAAACATTTTACATGACATGGTTGCTTGTTGTTACAGACGAAAAAAATTAGTATGTATTACAGAAAATAAAATGTGCAAATCCTCTTAAGACAAAGAACAGAAATACTATGAGAAGACGCAAGAATTTGATAGCAATATATGACGAAAATATATTGAATCCCAGTAGAATATTCTATAAGGTTCTAGCCTATATAAAATCTCAAGCTAGTACCCCAAAAGATATGGGTTAGATAAAGAAACAATGAAAACGGTAATTGTAAATACTGTATGTTAAAATATTTTGCAACTTTTATAACAGCTGTTGTTTTGAAACTCTGTAAACAACGAAAAATATAGTTTTATATAGCTAATGGAATGAATATGTTAACTTAAAATAATTATGAGTCAATGCCCTGATATCCCCCAATTTGTTCCTTGAGTAAAGGTGTGTTATTCATAGAAATGTTGACTTAGCACTTTAGTGTAGGCTATACTTAAAACTTTCATAGAAAAATGTTTATAGAAAAAAGATCCACGATTTATAAATTAAGTATGATATAAATATTGAATATAGAAAAAACATAATCTAATCTCTCTCTCTCTCTCTCTCTATATATATATATATATATATATATATATATATATATATATATATAGGCTATATATATTTATAGGCTATAAATGCTACGATTGGTAATAGCTCATTATTACCACTGGACATTATCATCATAATATTCTTTCTCATATACTAAACAAGATTTTCAAAAGCGTGGTTGGTTTGTGTTTCACTTAAAACAGCACATTTTATGGTATAACTAAGGGTTTGTGAAGGGTTATTTTATAACTTAAATAACTCTCTACTAACCTTATTTTAACACTACTATAGATAATCATAAGCAATTCCAGGCCTTTCAGATTATAGTCTTGATTCAAACACAAGTCTTGGTGAACAAAATTCTTATAAAAAAAAAACACAATAAGAAACATAATTAAAGATCTCTAGTATAATCGTCATTATAAAGTCATGAGTCTGATATAATATTTGTATATCACAAACTATATTTTGTAAAACTTTAAATCGTAAGACTATGTGCCATTGCATTACATTTTCTATTTCTATCTTACAGCTTAAGTTGGTATCAGTTCATCTGAAACTGTGGAAGTAACCACCCGGCCAACTACAGGGGATGTGAAGTACCAATCAAACTCCAACAAATGCGTGAAAAGCTCATCAAAAAACCAGTACACACTGAAACAGCAGGAAACGCGGCAAGGAAACAGAAACTGACAGACCCAAGAACTGCCAAAAACCTGACTTATGCCCAAGCACTGAGCAGCAACAGACAAAGTACAAATGAGCAAAACATCACTACTAATCAAAACACCAACAGCAATGAGGTGCTGAGTATGATGAAAAGCATGATGCAGAAGTTTGAGACCTTAGAGAGATCAAACAGAACGCTATCAAACAAATTAAATGCCCTCGGGAGTAAGATTACATCCAATAAAAACAAATCCAAAAAATAAGTATGGATCATACAAACATACGTATTGGTACCTGGAATGCAAACGGCATTCTAAACAGCAAAGAAGAATTCTCACTCTACCTTTATGAAAATAAAATTGACATCTGTTTCATCTCAGAGACTCATCTCTCTAACCAACAATACATTAAAATAAATGGATATAATACCCACCATACCACTCACCCAGACAATCGGGCACATGGAGGAAGTGCAATCTTCATCAAAAACAACCTGAAGTACAATGAGGATCTCAACATTCGAAAAGAGGAAGCTCAGCTGACTGTGTTAAGCATTTCGTCAATGAAACAAAACTTCAAAGTGGGAGCAGTCTACTTCCCCCCGAAACATAACCTAAAAGAAGACGATTACACAATGATAATCCGACATCTAGGAGAGAGATTCGTCCTTGGAGGCGATTTTAACGCCAAACATTCCCTATGGGGTTCCCGATTGGATAATACAAAAGGGAGAGAAGTTAAAAATGCAATAGAAAAAACTGGATGTAAAGTACATTCAACTGGGAAACCGACCTACTGGCCTACAGACAGAAACAAGACCCCAGACGTTCTGGATTTTTTCATAACCAGAAAATTTGCGGCAAATTTCATTACCTTGGAGGACAGCTATGACTTGGACTCGGATCACTCATCGATCATCATGACATTAAGCGAAACTATCATCAAAAAGCCAGCGAAACCGACTTTATGCAATAAAACTACGGATTGGGAAAGTTTTAAATTACAACTAGATCAGGGAATTACCCTCGACATTGACCTGTCTACTGGGGATCATCTTGACGAGGCGGTGACAAAATTTACCAGTCTTATTCAACAAGCAGTGTGGGATAACACTAGAACAATTACTCATAAAACACCTGGATACAACTACCCTATGGAAGTAAGAAACCTAGTAAAGAACAAAAGAAGAACCAGGCAAAAATGGCAGCGTACAAGAGATCCCGTCGCTAAAAATCATCTCAATAGAGAATCCCAACAAATCAAAAGATTGATCCACCAACTGAGAGAAGACTCTGCAAACTCCTTCCTCGAGAATCTGTCTGGAGACAAAAACACTAACTATTCCCTCTGGAAAACAACGAGAAGACTGAAAAGGAAAATCCATCATGTACCACCCATCCTGAAAGAGAACAATGAATGGGCAAGATCGGACCAAGAAAAAGCTAACACGTTTGGAGATCATCTTGAAAACATCTTCAAGCCGAATGAAGCCACGAATGAAGAAGAACTTCACCTAAACACTAATAATCAGTCTAAAATTATTAAAAAAGTGACATTAAAAGAGCTTAAACGAGAACTAAAATACAACTTGAACCCGAAGAAAGCACCAGGATACGATTTAATCACAGGACTAGTGCTGAAAAAACTGACAACAAAAGGACTAAAAATGTTTTTATTATTAATTAATGCGTCCCTTAGACTTATGCACGTCCCTGCAACATGGAAAGTGGCGGAGATGATCATGATCCTGAAACCCGGCAAAACAGCAACAGAGGTCAAGTCGTACAGGCCGATATCACTTCTACCCATAATGTCAAAACTCTTTGAAAAGCTGCTTCTCAACAGGCTTAAACCTATCATCGTGGAAAAGAACTTACTGCCCGACCATCAATTTGGATTCAGGCGAGGACACTCTACGGTGGAACAGGTGCATCGACTAATTGACATCATTGAAAAAGCACTGGAAGGTGAGGAGGTCTGCTCGA
This sequence comes from Prosapia bicincta, assembly GCA_036971475.1. NCBI lineage: Eukaryota > Metazoa > Arthropoda > Insecta > Hemiptera > Cercopidae > Prosapia > Prosapia bicincta. The sequence goes on along the minus strand of JBAIZL010000002.1, from coordinate 230,404,507 downwards.
TTGTCTTCCTGGATGTTTCACAAGCCTTCGATAAAGTTTGGCATGAAGGCTTGATTCACAAACTCAGCATGTTTCTGCCAGCCCAGTTTGTGAATCTACTGAAATCGTACATATCGAACAGACTGTTTCGAGTAAACCACGAATCTACGTATTCTGACTTCAAGGAAATACAAGCTGGAGTCCCACAAGGCAGCGTATTGGGACCAATCCTGTACTTGCTGTACACCAGTGATCTTCCGCAAACAGCCAACGTCATCACGGCCACTTTCGCAGACGACACAGCAAACGCAGCGACAGCGAAAACCGTTCAAGAATCGACAACACGCTTACAAAGATCAAACGATTCAGTTGAGGCTTGGACCAAGAAATGGCGCATCAAACTCAACGACCAGAAGGCAGTCCATGTGAACTTTACAAACAAGAGGATCCCAAACCCTCAGAGGCTCGAAATGAATGGAAGTGTTATCCCATATCATGATTCAGCTAAATATCTCGGCATGAATCTTGATGCAAAAGCCAAATGGGTCGAGCATGTCAAAATAAAACTCACAGAACTCCAGACTCGCTACAGGCAAATGTATTGGCTACTCGGTCGAAATTCACGGGTATCAATATACAACAAGCTATTGGTATATAACCAAATCCTCAAACCGGTTTGGACGTATGGTATACAGCTTTGGTTCTGTGCCAGCAAATGTCACATACAAGGGATACAACGCTTCCAGAACAAAGTACTAAGAAACATCGCCAACGCTCCTTGGTATGTGCGTAACAGTGACTTGCATTGCGATCTTGGTGTACCCATGGTCGAGGAAGTCATAAAACAGAACGCCATTAAACACGTAAATCGGCTCACTCAACACGAAAATCCTGAGGCACTGAGACTTCTCGACAACAACCACCTGACAAGACGACTCAAAAGGACAAAACCATTTGAACTCGTTGAACGACAAGAGTGACAACAATACTCTTCCTCACGCCGGTTGGCTTCCAACATCAAACAAGATACAATAGAAATCAATGGATTCTTTGTAATAAAAGCTAAAATATAATTATCAAATGTAAATTAATGGTTGGTCAGAAATGACCAGTTTTAATAAAAAAAAAAAAAAAAAAAAAAAAAAAAAAAAAAAAAAAAAAAAAAAGTTCATCTGTGAAAAAAAATATTTCTAACCGGACTAAAACGCCTGGGAATCAGATTTTTGATGCTGTAGCTTATGTATAAAGTTATAATGGAAAGCATGAAACTCCTTGGCTATGAAAAGGTCAAGCTACAGCAAATTCAGGCGAAATACGTATGCATCACGTACATTTACACGCAGCCTGTGTTGCAATAAAATCATGTCAAAACTGTGTTCAAGTAGGATTAACCGCTTTACTGTCAACTAACCACAATGTAATCTTACAGCAGGATTATCTTTCTAATCCAAACTGACTCAATAATCTACCGCACGCCTGATAAGGGGTATTTTAAATTTTGTCAAAATAACGTTTCGATATCTTTCAGTTTAGTTACACTGAATTTGAGGGTATGGATTTGTCTACGTTTAAAATTTAACGAGCTGAATAATTACTATTTTAAAAATATTTGTCATGGAAAATAAAAGCTGTTATTACATTGTATTTTTAAACCCATAAGAAAATTGGAACATTTACCACTTGCATAGATATTAAAAATATGAATGAGGATATTGACGCCTATTAACTTAACTGTTATATATAATATGAATTCACTTTTGTATTATATTGAGCTATGATTTGAACGTGATCATTTCTATAGGTACTTATAATTAGCTACACAGGCTCCAATTACGAGGTCTCGAGGTGTCGTTTCTCTGGGTGCCTGGTCACTGCGGAAAATTCGGAAACACTAAAGCAGATGAAGGTGCAAAATTAGCTACAAGTATGGTGCCTCCGACACAACGTGTGATGACATCAGATTTTGTATGCAATGTTAAAACTACACTATTCTCTGTTTGTAATGAAGAATGGCAAAATGTAAACAGAAACAAGTTGAGGGACATCAAAAATACCGTCCGACCATGGAGGACATCTGTTCGGAAAGAGGAAGTGGTGGTTACTCGACTTCACATCGGCCACTCTTTGTTAACGCATGGATGGTTGATGCTACATGAGGATCCACCACTATGTCAGTTTTGTGGAAGTACCATTCTTCTGCTTGATCTGCAGAAACACGTTCTGCTTGATTGTGATAAGTTGAGTGATTTGTACATACGTTACGATCTTCGAGGTAGTTTAAAGGTGGTTTTAGGGGACGATGTCAGGGCTATCGACCGTGTCATCGCTTTCTTACGCCACCTGAAGCTATTTAATAATATTTAAATTATGTATAACTTTAGTCTCTTTAGTTTTAGATAGTTACAATTAGTATTAAACATTTATTTTATTTTATTTTGCTTATTTTGATTAGTTTGATTTATGTAACATTTATTTTAAAATAAAACTTTAGTTAGGCGATGATAACCTTGATAGGTTTTTCGCCTGGGGGAAAAATATAATTAGCTTCCGGGAAATGGGAGTGAATGAAAAAAATTTTCAACAATGGAGAATAATAACAAAAATATTGAGCCAAAGGAAGTTTCGGGTAACCTATAAGGAACTTTTAAGATTATGGAAAAAAATTAAAATATTTATTATTAACTACTAAACGATTTATATATATATGTATATATATATATATATATATATATATATATATACATGTATATATATATATATATATATATATATATACATGTATATATATATATATATATATATATATATGTGTATATATGTATATATATATATATATATATATATATATATATATAATAATTATACGTTGAAACAAAACAAAGATTATATATTGTATCAAGATAACAAGAGATTAGATATAAGATTGGCCTCTGCCAAATTAAATAAAAGTATCTCATAAAAACGTAAGATCTTTGTGTCATAATTAAGATCAGAATTAAAAAATAAAAAGTAGCTCAGAATATTTAAACATGCTGAGTCATAGATATTAGTAGCATTATTGTTTTACTTTCAAATAATTTTTTAAAAGAATGTTTGAATTAAACCTGTATATAAACTTGAGTTTTCATGAAGTAAATCTACACCTATACTCTTAGGGCTACTCTTTGGGTTTATTTATTTGAATGTTTATTCTGAAAGTTAATATTGCTTGAAATTTCATTGTATAATTTTAAAACAAAACAATGTTTCCAATGTTCATTATATGTTTTCCAACTGTTTTCTGATGTTTGCCAACCTGTTTCAACATTGCCGCGTTTTCGTCAGATATTATTATAACTGACTAAAAATATAAAATTGAAACAGAATAAATGCTTGTTTAAACATTTCTTTACTTTATTTATAATTATTTTTATTGAAAATTACTATTTTGCCATTGGTTTATTATGAGGTATGCAGCTGCGATTAAAAACAACTTATATAGTGAAGTAGATGCCCATTAAACTCATTAATGGTAGTAAAAATATTAGTTTGATTTTTTCCCGATATAAGTTTCAGAAAGTCAATTAACAATTAGGCGAGAGAACAACACAAAGGTTCATAGTTTTTTGATAACAAGTATTGCATGAATATCTTTTGGTTTCAGATATTTTATCAACCTACGTTTCGAACTGTTCTACGAATTACTTCCTGTAAATCTTAAAAAAATATATTAAAAGTATTTTTAAAACAATCGTCCATTGAAGTTATTTTAAACACTCTTAGTAAATAAATTGAAAGGACAATTCAACGAAAAAGGGTTCCTGTTATTAAGTCTGTACTCATATATTAGTAACAAGTAAAATATTGTGGTCTAGATTAGTGTTAATGAATTTTTTTTAAATATTCTTTTTGTAAACAAATTTAACTTTTGTATCAGTAGTTATTTCTTTTAATGACACAGAATTAATTAGAGTGTGTTTGTTCAACACATATTTAAATGACGTATTCCAGTAAATTTGAAGGTTGTAAAATTTGTTATATTTTCAAAAATTCTTAAATGTATGTTTTTATAAACTAAACTTGAAAGCGTAAACTTTTGAACATTTGAAACTTTTGAAAGCGTAAAAGGAGAGGTGGTTTTAATTCCACAAAAAACGATGATTTCATCCGATTTACCCTTCGGTTTCAAACTACTACAATTTTCTTTCGCCTTGCATTCACAATATCCATAAACAAGCCTCAAGGACAACCATTGACCATTGCTGGATTAAATTTGGAACATTCATGTTTTTCTCACAGACAATTAGAGACCTACAGATGTTGCGTGTTCACTTGTTGGGAAACCTAAACATTTTTATATTTATGCGCCTAATGAAATGACGAAAAACATTGTTTATCCTCTAGCATCGCAGTAAATGAAATATAATTATTTAGATGTTTAATTTTCTTTTTTTATGGAAAATTAATTAATAATTTTTTTTTTTTAATTATAAAATTATAATTTCAGGCGTAGCAACACGCCCCCGGTAACGCTAGTATTTAAATAAAAGAATGATTGCGCTTGTAGCTCAAAATTTGTTTTAACATAAAAATAGATGGTGGAATAGCTCGGTTAGAGTAAATGGTGGACGGCGTTACAATAGATCAAGTTGCATATTAAAACGACACACATTTATTATTGGATATTTCACATCGATTTTTCAAACTGTACTATTACAAAACCCATCTTTTGGTGTATAACATATAGGCCGTTGATGAAAGATCCATGTTTTCATATCTGGCCCAAAATCGTCTGGCCCGAGCGCCGTGGCCCTTGTTTTGTCTCAGTCAATCCACCAGTTTTATCTTTCCCCTCTATATTCTTCTGAAATCCATACCATATTATTGACGGGACTGATTAGAAAATAGATAATCGTGGTCGATTGAAAAGTGTAGCGATATTGGATGCCGGAATTAAGGTTTTTAATTTTGTCCTGTAAAAGGATGGCTCAGTTTAAAACATTACACAGGCCTATATCTGTTTAGTACTTCACCTACGTTATGCTAAATTTCCAATGCAACGAATCATCATAAATTTAATTAAGTCATTTAAAAAAAAATTCTCTACGTTAATCACTCGTTTTAAAGCCTTAGAGCAATTTGATAATATTTGTTATGGTTGTAAAAATTCAAACAGAAGCTTAAAAAGAATTGAAGTGTGTAAAGATACAATTTAACAAAATTCTATTGCGAAATCAGAGAATACAAGTAGCTAGTGTTTCGGATTTATTTTCAAATATCAGATAAGGTTTTTAGTAGGATGTAATGCAAAAACATTTTGATGGCAGCCACCATTAGAAAAGTTGAAAATATTTTAAAAGAATTTTTAATTTTTGGCATTCATTCCCTTACAATAAGCAAGGTGAACGCTCTAAGAAATATGTTTTACTAACCTGTAAAACATGTGGCAAATGTAGGCAAAACTATTTAGAATTTTCTGTAATATATACATTTTTGTATAAAATTTTATTGGTGGGTAGTTTTGGGCAAAATGTTTAAAATAATGTACCGCTATGGTTTTACGACTTTAAAGCGTGTTACGAGTGAATACGTCTTTCTTTGAGATCTATTTCGGGTTGAGTTTCCTTTTTACATTCTTTTGAGATTAGTTTTAATATTTAAATATTTAATAAAACGTTTTATATAATGTTAAAATATTTAGTAACGAAATAATGTTTATAAGAAAATTCTTTAAAACTAATGTAAACATACACTTGGTGTTTCTAACAGGTCTGTCACTTCAGAGTATATTCTAAAGACATTTAGATTTTGTTTGTAAAAATTAAAATTTTGTTACTTTAAGTTATTTAACATTTTTTGTTTTATTCTGATTTAATTAAAAATTAATCCGGTGTCAAAGTGTGATTCACAAAATCCCGAAAAGAATAATTTAATAATTGGTGAAAAATTCTGTGTCTGAGTCCATCGTGTTCATACTGGAAAATATAACCTATATAAATAATAATCTTAAGGGCAAGTTTGGGTTAATAGATTATTGGATAAATAAATACATATAATTTGAAACGTAATTCTGTTTATTGCTATATTGAAGTAAAATGCAATACTGTTTCAAGTTAATACCCTCTATATGATACAATTTTGTATAATTTTACCAATATTTCAAAAAATTGGTTAAAATAATTTCATTAAACAACAAATTTAAATAATCAAATCATTGTCAAGTATTGATTTCTTGTTTTATAATTTTAGAATGAATTAAAATTTTTCTACAAACAAAAAATTTTTGTTGTAAATGAAATCGGTCACGATAGTGGAATGCTTGACGAAATTTGCTTTTCGAACAAGACCCGATAAGTGCTACTGTGTGCATTTACAAAAGGTTGACAATAGTATTTTAAATTATGCTATCGTAGTCCAAAGATTTGCTTTTGGGTGTTGACAGTAATCTTACTAGTAGTAGAGTCTTCAATTCTACGATTCTACTGTTTAATAACTAGATACAACTAATTTCCCTATCCAAATTTCGTAATATGACGTTAATTTAAAAAACGTAAGATTTTAGAGAAAAACTATTGAGAAATATTACAGATTTTACTGTTCGAATGTATATTCATACAATTATTAAATGACACGGACTTCTTTGTAGCGTGGTTTTAACTTTGTTAAAATATCACTAAGCCTATTTTGTACAAAAACAGATAATGCCCCTTATTTACGATTGACAGCAAAATACAAATTTCGAAGGTAATATGTGAAAGTCTGCATCCTGGCCCTATGTAATGTGTCGTGACATTTCTTAGTAATATTTGTGTTGGATAGAACACTGTTCCTGGCTCAATCAGGTTGACCTGCCTTAGCTATGGGGGTCCTACAGGCTGTCATAGTACTTGATATGGGTCATTCGCAATGCCTAATGTGACGAGCGTGTGTGTGCGTGTGTCCGCGCGCGCGAGGATAAGCTAGCGCCTTTGTGTGTTACTGAAATTAAATATGATTTTATCAATAACCTCTAGAGCTAGTGATATTGACCCTTTCTAGAAGATGCGTTTAAAAATACAATTTTCTTAGAATGAAATGTAATTATTTTAATTTCAATGAAAATAAGTTAATTATTAGTCATCATACCAGGAATTGAAAAAGTATCTTTTGCCAAAGCATTAAAAAATAATTTTATTTCTTAATTAAAATCTATTTATAATATATAATTTTTATAAGAGTTTTCATATTATTAAAAATTAAGAACAATTCATAAATCCTGTGGCTACGACGCAACTGTTATCTAGAATAGGTTCTAGTTTACATTATTACTAAAGTTTTGAAAATAAATATTTCTATACATCACAGTAAATCTTTAAAAAGTACTTTTGTTTTATTTTTTGATAATGTAAAGTTTGGAAAGTGAAGGACCACCCTATTTGCAAAAAGCAGCATTATAGTAGTTCATACATTAGAAGCATAAAAAGGAGTAGGCTACTCTAAGCAGATATTAAAGATATTTAAGTACTATAAGCAAGATATTTAAAGGTTTTTTAAAGAAATAAATTAATAATAGAGTCAAGAACTTAAACAAAATTTTTAGCTGCATTCAGAATTTAATATTTGATAGAAAATATTAAGATATTTTTTTTTAAAAAACAAAATGAATTCTAAAAAAACTCGTCGAATTTGTCATTTATATTTCAGCATTTATAATATCATAACTTACACAGAGGTTTTTAATAAAGTAATTTGTTGTCAACTTACTGATGTAAAACATTTACGATTTCACTAGACAATTTGAGATACAGATGATGATTGCATAGCGGAGTATAAACTGATTTCTTCAGTAAAACAAAAAACAATTTTTATAATTTTGTGCAAGTCATCATATTACAAGGTCGCAAATTCAAAATTATTAAAAAAAATAATAGTTGATTCAAAATTATTAATTTTATAAAAACTTCTTTAGATATCTTTTAAAGAAAACTTGATAACTTTAGAAAAATATACTTTAGATTTTTTATTTCCCATGAAATGGTCAAATTTCCACTTATGAAGCCACCGTTTTTATTTCCCACTGAAAACGGAGACTTACCAAATGAAACGTACCAAAAGAGTTCAAAAATACTATTGTGATAAAAAAAATTCAGATTAGAAAGCTAGAGTCAACTTTGAGATAATTAAGTTTAGTATTAATTTGTATACTAATATGGTATCGAATTGTAAGAATTTCTTAAATGAATTAAATAACCCCACTTTGAGTGAACCTTGCTGAAAATATACAGGGGTTATTTAAAAAATTACAATTTGTTAAATAATATTCTCATTAAAAAAATCTGCTCATTTTTATAGCGCATTTGAAAAAAAAATATTTTTAATTTTCTCATTTTTAATGACTTGTTTCATGGTTGACGTAGGTTTAATAACGAATTCGATGAGACATGCCTTACGCCAACACGACAAACCAAGTACGAGGAATCTTGGAGGAAAGAATCTATCATATGCAACGGATGTCTGAAAGAAATATTTAAGTTAAAAATTAAATTACGTGATCTCTCCTGCAACATTATACCGATGCTGTTTCGGCAAGAGGTCGAAACCCACATTTTGAAAACTTTACACGAAATTAAAAAAAAATTTAGGGGTTTCTATTTTCGATAATATCTTTAACACTTTTAGTAGTTTAATTACGATTTTTATTGTAGAAGAATAGATATTTAATTAGGGAATTTATAACATCATTAGTTTTTACCAACTTAAAAAAAACAAATGTACAGAAAATAACAAACTAACCCCTTTGGTGGGTTATGTCTTTTTAGCAAAATATAATAACACTTAGGTCAGGGGACGTAATCTACATTTTGTGGGTTAAGTCATTCTTGCTCATTTATTGCAACGCTTGGTAAAAAAGACGTAATTCTCATTTTGAAGGACTTATCCCACAAATTCTAAGAGTTACGACCTTTTGCCCAACATTATTGTCTTAACACTATTACTTTCCAAATAGTCTTATACTATTTCAGAGGCGTAAAACTTTCTGCCTCTCTGTACTTGTGGGTCAGTGTTGGTTACGCCAAACTTCATTTTGCCTTCTTGTTTGTTTTACAGTAAATTGTGTTTTACATCCTTTTGCCAAAACGTGTAAAATTCCCCACTGAACAATAACCAGCTGATAACTCAATAGGCCTATTGAAAAAAGTGAGTGCTACGATCTTCTGCCGAAACATCACCATATGTACTATTAATATTAATTTTTAAACATAGATTGTGTAATAAAGTGGAAAAATGTTCCTCATTTATGCATTTGAATTTTTCAACCTTATATAGTAGAGGTTTATAATTGTTTTTTTTGTTTTAATATGAAATTGTACTACATCCCACATTAAGTTACTAAATATTAGTGTCTGTGATATATTTACGTCTTGATGTAAACTATTATTGGAAAGTTTCTAACTATTCCACCACTAGATTAACTTTTTCATTCGTTGATTTTTGAATCGTATCAAGGTAAAAAAACGTATAATACTTTTTAAGACTGTGAACAAAATATAGGCCTACACAATATCTTTGGTAACCAGATGCTAAATCTGCTTATAAACAAGTAAGATATTTGTGTTGCAAAAATCAGCTTCAATAAAGTAATTCTAGTCCTATACAATTCATTAAAACTTTCAGTTACAGCGAACATATTGGAAAGAACCCCAACACCACAAAAATAACAAATAAAACAAGTTACCTAAGATTAAACCCTTATTTACATTTCGATTACCATGTCATCATCATCAGAGGCTCTTATTACAGAATTACAATCTAGCAAACAAGTTGTTAAAAACTAGAGTGATCAATACGACCCTCTGATGATGATGACATGGTCATCGAAATGTACATAAGGGTTTAATCTTAAGTAACTTGTTTTATTTGTTATTTTTAATTATTTTTGAGGTATTGTTGTTCTTTTCAATATTTTGATTGTAATATATTGTACCACTGTGCTCTTGGTATTGTGTGTAAAACTTTCAGTATCATTTAATAAATATTTTTGGAATTAATTAATTTCAATTGCGATTAGATCTTCTCCTTAGCAACTAATGTTAAAAAATATCAAGAACCCTGTCTTAATGTTTAAACACATAATCTAAATCAGTATATGTCGTACAAATGTAGAAATAAAAGCATTTGATTTCCATCAGTAAAATCGTAATCGTGCTCTCTGCAATATTTTAGAAGAATTATTCTTCAAAATTTTCTTCATAATATTCACTTCTCGAAATAGCTCCAAATAAAATAGTATTTAGTTGCTCTGAAATGGACACAAGGTTTAGCTGTTCCAGATCAAGATTTATCACTAGAGTACAGGTTGTAACGACTGTACTGTGGCGGTACAGTCATGTCAACCCCTAAGGGACATTGTGTCAACTCCACCCCGTGAGAACTGCCAAGCTAAAGTATTTCCTTCAACTACCTGTGAAATCTCCAAGGTTTGTTTACTCCTTGCTAGCTGATGATGGTTTGTTTATGTTTGCAAACAAACCTTTACTTCTTTCATACCCTGAAAGCTACCTGAGTGGTCATTCTGCAGAGTGAGGAGAAAACTGCACACATTTTTGCGTGTACTTCGTCACTTATTCAACAAGTAGTATTTAATACGATATTGTTGTTAATTTAAATTTTGAATATCGTCAAATATTGCATTTAAAAATAATATATATTTTGCATAGAGACAATATTCACTTTCATCGTCTTTCAAACATAATAATTATATTTTATTGCAGGTCAGAACACAAAATTTTGTTCTACCTCCACAATCTATGCAGACCCCTTGGCGCTGTATATAAACGATTAATCATTGCACTATTTCTTGAGAAAATCATTTGTGATTTATTTTTTTGCTTGATCCATTAAAAAATTATGTTATTCAAACATGAAATACGTTATCAAGGGGAAATCAGGCTTTAAAAACAATTTAAAAATCTTTATTGAGTTTAAACATACCAGTATATAATAGCCTATGCTTTATATTTAAAAAAAAACTAGTGAAAGATATTTGTGATTATCTATAAATATATATTTTTATGTACTGTATTATTTCTGTAATTGGTAACAAAAAATAATTCAGCCCTACAAATTTATTGTAGACATTTGAGGAGAGCTACAAAAACGTTTCTAGGCAAAAACAAACAATAAAAACAAAAATTGTTCTAAGTATATCAAAAATAAACGTAACTGGATAGATTGTAAGTATCACACAGGTACAAATAATATTGTCAAAATTTTCAAGGTTGTTAAAGAATAAATCTAGAAATTTAGAAGAAAAAACAATTAGAATTAAGGCTACATTGTTCTACATCTAAATTCCACTCTTTTCCTTCCATTTTATAATTAATTGTAAAACATACAGGTTTGTAAAACATATAAAAACATTTTGCAAGTGTTTTTCTTTAGTCTATTTGTAACGTCTGCTAAACAATAAAAACATATTTCTTTTTGAAAAATCACTAATTTTGAAAATGTCTTTAATTTACAACTTCGATAAACATTATTTGAAGCGTTTTAAAATTTTTGCCACAAGTTAAGCAGAAAGAGTATATGAGTTAATTATTTATTTTTGCTCTATCCGCTTAGTGATAGTTAAACATTATTCAAATAAGCCTGTATTTGCACAGCTTTAAACTAATATCTGGTTTTATATTTAACACAGGATGTTTTCTAGATTTTAATTTCTACTATACAAAGTACAGTACAAATAGTCTCAACCCTCAAAATTTAAATAGTTAATAAAATTCAATTAAAACAATTTTCACCGCATACTCATGCTACGAACGCAACCAGTGCAGTATTACGATGTATAGATAGAAAAAAGTTTATCTTTTCATGCGATAACTTTTTTATATACACCTTATGGTACACAAACAATGAAGGGCTATACCTAGATCTACCTTCTTTCTACGTAGGACCAATTCACATTGACATTTCTACTCGCAAAAAAAGGGAACGAGAAAAAGCTATGGCTCAAAAACTGTAAAACATTTTAGTCACAAAATGGCTGTATACTGCGTGTAACATTATTAGGGCAAAACAAGTCTAAATCAAAATAAAATATCTCTGGAGCTTCTAACGCCATTCTGTCCCCAATTTACATTACAGTGTGATCTCCCGTACAAAGGCATATGTGGGGTTAATTCCCAATCAATCCATCCACTCTAGTATTGGCAGGGGACGTTTGGACCACCATTTCCTCTCATATAACAGATGATGCCAAACCTGGAAATAGAGTAAAGAAGAATTGAATTTACTGTTTAAAAATCTACTTGGTTTCTACAAAATACTACAACTTTTTGGAAAGCAGGGGAATTGAATGACATTCTAGAAAAGCCTTCAAAATCTACATTAAAAAAATAATAATAATACGTAGCAGATTAATAACAAAACCGTTAAGCCTATAGTAAATACCAAGTAGGCCTACCTAACTGGTATACAGTAATAACAATGGCGCCACCTGTTTAGTAATCACTGGTACAAAATGTGCAATTGTGTATTGTGACTGAAAAATATTTATTGTACATAATATTAGGCGTGATGTCGAATTGGGCCCATGGTCTGTTCGGAGGTAGTGTTGAATTGGGCCCATATCTCTACAATCATGACCTACAAAACGGAATGCTAGCATCCATCTTAGCTTTAAATACATTCAAACCTCTAAAATAGATGGTCAAACATCTATTTTAGACGAATGAAACATCTCCTTTTATAATTTGGTTTTATAGATTAGATAATAATTAAAAGGTGAGAGTGGGCTACAGTATTTTTACTGAATTTTATATTTCTTTATGTTTTAGTAAGGATTTATTGTATTTATTTGCTTCCATTGTGTTTCAGTTTTTAATTAAATCGTACATTAAAATAAAAACGAATATCTGATCACCTAACAAAAATAATATTGTTTGATTGACCAGGGGCCCAATTCAACCCCGACCCTTTGATGGTTGACGGTAATCCGCCTAGGGATGTTCTGACCGTGGGTCCAGTTCGACCGTGTCCAATATTAGCATATCCTAAGAAAACACACTCTCTATTTTTGTATGTATTATAAATTACTCTGTATTATTATAATATTCTCAACTGTCAATAACTTTTGGTTACGTGAAACTTATATAATTTGCAAAGTATTAATGCTCTGTGAATAGGCTAAAAGTTGATTCAGCATAGAAATATTTAATTAATTGGATGATCCATTAACCTGTATTAGTAGCTGCGATATTTAAATAATTATATTACATTCGACACTTCAACAAAATTTACTCAAAGTAAAATAGCAAACATTTTGTTATGATATTTTGGTAGGAATTTTTTTGTTAAATGTTTATTGCAAAAAGCTTAAATTAACAAATATATGCTGTTGATTCTTTCAATATCCGGTGTCCTAGTGGTTTGAAAGTTAACCGCTTGGCTGCGGTCTTGTGTGCGAGGGTTTCCGTGCAAGAGTTGCGTATTCGCAGCGTATAAAATTAATCGCCAGAGTAAATATTTGAGAGCGGAGGCTCCGACCGGACGACAAATAATTTAAAGTTGACCAATGTAGAGGAGTTAAAAGCAGTCAATATATCGGACCGACGGAGTGATCCATCATGAACGTCCCCCTTTGTTGACTTCTCCCCCGAGGGGTATTAGAAAAGCAAAAAACCCGTTTTATCCATTTTATAAACACCTTTGGGACAGCGTACTTTTAGACTTACTAGGCGATCAAATGGCCAACCTTTCAACGAAGTTTTTACTTTAGAATAATGGAGCACTTTTTTTAATTAACAATAAACAAAAAACTACGAGTATTGCCGTTACATACGTCAGTGGTAGCCTTAAGTCACGACAAGAATCTACAAAACGATTTTAATAGCTTAGTACACAGCTACAATCAATGTAACATATTTACTTAATATATGTAATCAGTTATCAGGCATAAAGCTGCTGTTTAGTTTGTGACAGTATTATAATGAATATTATTGCAATATTTTAATCTGCTTTGGAGTTCGAAAAATATAAGAACATAAATATGTGGTAATATACAGCAATATATGTATCAAATATATGTATCTATGTAGAGGAGGACTGGTTTAACAAGTTAGGTAATCCTAGTAGCCTACCAGCTAAGACTACTACTAATAGTAAAATATTATAGTAATAATAATTATTATGAAATTGAGAATGTGAGCAAAGCAGGAAAATTTATTATCCCTTAGTTCCATGTGGTGTTATGTTTTTCTATGTTTACTGGAACATTAAAATAACAATTAAAATGAAAACACAAAATAAATTTTATTAATTAAACTCAATTCACCAACAGGAAATTATAGCCTATAACTTATTTCAAAACATTATAACAGTCAGTACCCATCGCATAATATCGGCGTATAACTATAGCTACACAACCTGAAGGTAACGCCTTCGCCAGTGTGGTTAATAAAATTAGTTTTACTTATTGTTTTATTATTTTCCATGACTTAAAAGCTGAAGTCAAACCATATTTATTATGTTTTTGTGTTATTATGTTATTTTTCTATGTTTACTCGAACATTAAAATAATAATTAAAATGAAAATCCACAAAATAAATTGCTTATATTAAACTCAATTCACCAACAGGAAAATATAGAATATAAGTTATTTCAAAACATTATAACAGTCAGTACCCATCGCATAATATCGGCGTATAACTATAGCTACACAACCTGAAGGTAACGCCTTCGCCAGTGTGGTTAATAAAATTAGTTTTACTTATTGTTTTATTATTTTCCATGACTTAAAAGCTGAAGTCAAACCATATTTATTATGTTTTTGTGTTATTATGTTATTTTTCTATGTTTACTCGAACATTAAAATATTAATTAAAATGAAAATCCACAAAATAAATTGCTTATATTAAACTTAATTCACCAACAGGAAAATATAGAATATAAGTTATTTCAAAACATTATAACAGTCAGTACCCATCGCATAATATCGGCGTATAACTATAGCTACACAACCTGAAGGTAACGCCTTCGCCAGTGTGGTTAATAAAATTAGTTTTACTTATTGTTTTATTATTTTCCATGACTTAAAAGCTGAAGTCAAACCATATTTATTATGTTTTTGTGTTATTATGTTATTTTTCTATGTTTACTCGAACATTAAAATAATAATTAAAATGAAAATCCACAAAATAAATTGCTTATATTAAACTCAATTCACCAACAGGAAAATATAGAATATAAGTTATTTCAAAACATTATAACAGTCAGTACCCATCGCATAATATCGGCGTATAACTATAGCTACACAACCTGAAGGTAACGCCTTCGCCAGTGTGGTTAATAAAATTAGATTTACTTATTGTTTTATTATTTTCCATGACTTAAAAGCTGAAGTCAAACCATATTTATTATGTTTTTCTGTTATTATGTTATTTTTCTATGTTTACTCGAACATTAAAATAATAACTAAAATGAAAATCCACAAAATAAATTGCTTATATTAAACTCAATTCACCAACAGGAAAATATAGAATATAAGTTATTTCAAAACATTATAACAGTCAGTACCCATCGTATAATATCGGCCTATAACTGTAGCTACACACCCCGAAGGTAATGACTTTGTGTCATTGTGATTAATATAATTAGTATATTTCTGTTTTTACTTATTGTTTTATTATTTTCCATGACTTAAAAGCTGAAGTCAAACCATATTTATTATGTTTTTGTGTTATTATGTTATTTTTCTATGTTTACTCGAACATTAAAATAATAATTAAAATGAAAATCCACAAAATAAATTGCTTATATTAAACTCAATTCACCAACAGGAAAATATAGAATATAAGTTATTTCAAAACATTATAACAGTCAGTACCCATCGTATAATATCGGCCTATAACTGTAGCTACACACCCCGAAG
>JBAIZL010000002.1:230378642-230383642 GCA_036971475.1 Prosapia bicincta | reverse complement strand
TTTTATTTCAGTTACTTTTTATTTTATATATTTTATAATTACAATTAATATAAATATGTATAGGCCTATAGTCTACATATAACAGAATTACAATACTAAGTGGAAAAATAGAAGGTGAATTTCCTTGTAATTTTTCATTTCCCCTTCTATTACAGTAGGATAAGGTGTTAGACTGTAATTATTTTTTTTACTATTTATTCAATTTATTTTCGTTTCTAATTGATGATGGGGGTCTATAACTTCTCTTTCTATTCACCTCTTGCTCATTATTGCAATGAACCTTTCTTTTATAATTTTATACACATTTTTAAGTAGGGTCTAATTGATTTCTAGCTATGGGAAAGTTGACTCAGTGCCAAAGTGCTGAATTTCAAACATGTAGATACTCAGTTCGAATTCGACAGGGACATAAGGGTTAAAAAAAAATTAATTAGTGAATAAATATTTGAAGAAA
This sequence comes from Prosapia bicincta, assembly GCA_036971475.1. Classification (NCBI taxonomy): domain Eukaryota; kingdom Metazoa; phylum Arthropoda; class Insecta; order Hemiptera; family Cercopidae; genus Prosapia; species Prosapia bicincta. Next base: position 230,383,188 of record JBAIZL010000002.1, on the reverse strand, counting down.
CTGTATTAATTGTCATCCCCTATAATTTGAATAAAAGTTATTTGAACTTGATTGAAATCACTGAGCAAAAGTGTGAATCATATATTTCGAACTGTAAATAAAACCTAATTAAATGCTTTTTATATAAATGTATAATAAAATGGAAAATGATTTGTTGCTTAGACATTTTCATTGTAGAAATAAAGTGCAAACTATTTTTAAAAAATCTAGTAGGCTTACTTGTAATTACGAGATTTGACGCTACGCAGCGGCCAGCTACTGTATTAAATCAATAGCCTTAGTAAAATGCTGAGAATGCATAAACATTGTGTGACGAAACAGTTGCATACTATTCATTATAGATGATTCGGAATTTCAAAAGAAATAAGATACCGAGAAGCCTACATCTGGCAAGGTAATACAATTGCATCCTAAATAAAAAGAAATAAGATACCAAGTAGCCTACATCTGGCAAGGTTATACAATTGTATCCTAAATAAAAAGAAATAAGATACCAAGTAGCCTACATCTGGCAAGTTTATACAATTGTATCCTAAATAAAAAGAAATAAGATACCAAGTAGCCTACATCTGGCAAGGTTATACAATTGTATCCTATATAAAAAGTAATAAGATACCAAGTAGCCTACATCTGGCAAGGTTATACAATTGTATCCTAAATAAAAAGTAATAAGATACCAAGTAGCCTACATCTGGCAAGGTTATACAATTGTATCCTAAATAAAAAGAAATAAGATACCAAGTAGCCTACATCTGGCAAGGTTGTACAATTGTATCCTAAATAAAAAGAAATAAGATACCGAGAAGCCTACATCTGGCAAGGTTATACAATTGTATCCTAAATAAAAAGAAATAAGATACCGAGAAGCCTACATCTGGCAAGGCTATACAATTGTATCCTAAATAAAAAGAAATAAGATACCGAGAAGCCTACATCTGGCAAGGTTATACAATTGTATCCCAAACAAAAAGAAATAAGATACCGAGAAGCCTAAATCTGGCAAGGTTATACAATTGTATCCTAAATAAAAAGAAATAAGATACCGAGAAGCCTACATCTGGCAAGGTTATACAATTGTAGCCTAAATATAAAGAAATAAGATACCGAGAAGCCTAAATCTGGCAAGGTTATACAATTGTATCCTAAATAAAAAGAAATAAGATACCAAGTAGCCTACATCTGGCAAGGTTATACAATTGTAGCCTAAATATAAAGAAATAAGATACCGAGAAGCCTAAATCTGGCAAGGTTATACAATTGTATCCTAAATAAAAAGAAATAAGATACCGAGAAGCCTAAATCTGGCAAGGTTATACAATTGTATCCTAAATAAAAAGAAATAAGATACCGAGAAGCCTACATCTGGCAAGGTTATACAATTGTAGCCTAAATATAAAGAAATAAGATACCGAGAAGCCTAAATCTGGCAAGGTTATACAATTGTATCCTAAATAAAAAGAAATAAGATACCAAGTAGCCTACATCTGGCAAGGTTATACAATTGTAGCCTAAATATAAAGAAATAAGATACCGAGAAGCCTAAATCTGGCAAGGTTATACAATTGTATCCTAAATAAAAAGAAATAAGATACCGAGAAGCCTAAATCTGGCAAGGTTATACAATTTTATCCTAAATAAAAAGAAATAAGATACCAAGTAGCCTACATCTGGCAAGTTTATACAATTGTATCCTAAATAAAAAGAAATAAGATACCAAGTAGCCTACATCTGGCAAGGTTATACAATTGTATCCTAAATAAAAAGTAATAAGATACCAAGTAGCCTACATCTGGCAAGGTTATACAATTGTATCCTAAATAAAAAGAAATAAGATACCAAGTAGCCTACATCTGGCAAGGTTGTACAATTGTATCCTAAATAAAAAGAAATAAGATACCGAGAAGCCTACATCTGGCAAGGTTATACAATTGTATCCTAAATAAAAAGAAATAAGATACCGAGAAGCCTACATCTGGCAAGGCTATACAATTGTATCCTAAATAAAAAGAAATAAGATACCGAGAAGCCTACATCTGGCAAGGTTATACAATTGTATCCCAAATAAAAAGAAATAAGATACCGAGAAGCCTAAATCTGGCAAGGTTATACAATTGTATCCTAAATAAAAAGAAATAAGATACCGAGAAGCCTACATCTGGCAAGGTTATACAATTGTAGCCTAAATATAAAGAAATAAGATACCGAGAAGCCTAAATCTGGCAAGGTTATACAATTGTATCCTAAATAAAAAGAAATAAGATACCAAGTAGCCTACATCTGGCAAGGTTATACAATTGTAGCCTAAATATAAAGAAATAAGATACCGAGAAGCCTAAATCTGGCAAGGTTATACAATTGTATCCTAAATAAAAAGAAATAAGATACCGAGAAGCCTACATCTGGCAAGGTTATACAATTGTATCCTAAATAAAAAGAAATAAGATACCGAGAAGCCTACATCTGGCAAGGTTATACAATTGTAGCCTAAATATAAAGAAATAAGATACCGAGAAGCCTAAATCTGGCAAGGTTATACAATTGTATCCTAAATAAAAAGAAATAAGATACCAAGTAGCCTACATCTGGCAAGGTTATACAATTGTAGCCTAAATATAAAGAAATAAGATACCGAGAAGCCTAAATCTGGCAAGGTTATACAATTGTATCCTAAATAAAAAGAAATAAGATACCGAGAAGCCTAAATCTGGCAAGGTTATACAATTGTATCCTAAATAAAAAGAAATAAGATACCGAGAAGCCTACATCTGGCAAGGTTATACAATTGTATCTTAAATAAAAAGAAATAAGATACCGAGAAGCCTACATCTGGCAAGGTTATACAATTGTAGCCTAAATATAAAGAAATAAGATACCGAGAAGCCTAAATCTGGCAAGGTTATACAATTGTATCCTAAATAAAATGAAATAAGATACCGAGAAGCCTACATCTGGCAAGGTTATACAATTGTAGCCTAAATATAAAGAAATATTCAGTTACTCCTTATCGGAAACATAAAAAAATTATATAGGAAAAAAATTATTTTAAATAAAGATACTTTGGATTTATTCCCATTAATTAAATCCAATATGGCCTGTTGAGCAAAGGGTGAAACAAAGTGAATGTAAACTGCCCAGAAAATAGATGTTATAGAATTTTACAGTAAAAAATACTGGGCTTGATTAATGGAAGTCTGGCATTTTCTGTCTACCTTACCTTTTCCTTACTACGTTTTCAGAAAATCAGGTGTTTTATTAACATCTTAGGAATATTTATTAACTTACCATTCCTCTAAAATATCTATATGTTAAGTAATAACATTTTTACATGTCAGTAGTAAATTTTCCTCTCAGGTCAACGCAATTCTTCCTACTAAATCCACATATCTATAACAGGAAATGATGAGTTAATATTGATTAAAACACCAAACGTCAATGCTGCTGTAAAACATTCGTTTACAAATGGAAATTAGGCAGAGATAAGAATAACCTCTTCTAATATCATCAACAGTAACCTTGGGGACACAAAGTCGTAACGTCTGCAGCTAGGTCAATGCAATTCGTCCTATTGAATCCACGTAAGGCTACTTTAAACTAACTATGAGGCCGAATGTGTTTTATGACAGTGTTTGGAAGCTTTCTGCTCACCCCGGCTCGTGGCAGAATATCTGTCTTTCGCTATGGTTCTTAGTAAACAAATGTTTTCTGCTATAAGCTTGTATCATCAGATAAGTTTTTTCGTTCCTCTTATAATTTGGATTATGAAGCGTTAGGAACAACAAGTAATATCGAAAACTCAAAACCACAAATTATGTTTAGCTATTATAGCCTACATTTTGATTACCAAGTAACAGTTTTCAGAGTTATGCCTTCAAAATTTTTGTTTTTAATTAGCTTACTATTTATTATATTGAAACATAACATAATTTATTCCAAATAAGAAACTGAAATTGAGAGAATTTTTAAAATTAGTTTTAGAAAATATTCATTAGTGTCCAAATAACGTATTAAATATTTTGTTAATTGTATGATCACCATACATTAGCCAAATTAATTGACTACAAGATTATCTGGGTTGAGTGGATATATGAAAGAATTGATTATAGGTCTATTATAAGTTTATAATAGACTATTATTATAGACTCTATCGAATTATACAAAATAAAAAGTTCTGATAAAGAGTTAATTTATTTAACATAGTTAAACTATAACATTTTTGTGTAAGTTATAGGCCTACTTTTTTGTGTAACTAAGTGATGTATAGGTCTACTTGTTATTCTTAAAACTAGCCTTAAGGTTTTCCTGTAGCTTATATAGTTGAAAAATAGAAAAGAAATAAACTAGCTATCAAACCTAATGTAGGCCTACTTGTTTATTAGTGTGAGTTCAGTTCATTAGTGTCAATATTAGTAATAAGAATATAGAAGAATAAGTGTCACAATATTATACACCGTACATTAGAATCATTACGATAATATGTTAACAACTGTTTTCGAAATCGTACTTTAAGGGTAAATACTCTTTAGTAGTTTTTACCTCTTATTATTTT
>JBAIZL010000002.1:230296142-230373642 GCA_036971475.1 Prosapia bicincta | reverse complement strand
ATGGAAAATTACAGATAGCATTATTTAAAACTTTTTGAGTCGACCACCTTCTAAACATTCCCTTTAATGCAGAGATTTATTTTATTTGAAATAGATACTAAATTAAATTTCTTACAGGAAGAACAAACCTATACACTACCAAAATAAACAAAAATAAATTTATAGCTTTGAAAACAAGGATTTAAAACTATTAGGTTTAAAATATAAATTTCTTTGTATTTCATTGAAACCTAGTTCTGCAAAATTTTTTTTATTTAAAAGAATTTTTTGTTTAACTAGAAACAAACTAAACTGTATTTGTAGCATTTATTGTTTCATTTTTTGTCTGAACAAACCTTGGCGCCCGGTTGATTTAAAGAAGAAACAAAACTGCGGCAAAGGGAATAAATCGTAGAAAAGGAAGAGAAATTGCAAAAATCGCTTACAATGCTATCAACGTGTGGTAAACAGAAGACTGTGAGTTATATTTTGGAAACGAATCACTTTGAACAATTTGTCCAAACCTAATTTTTTGTAGCTCTAGACTACATTGAAATTTTAAAAATAATGTGAATTTTATTACCGTTTATTTTATTAAATATCTGCTGGTACAGTATCCCAATCGAAACGAAATGAATAATTTTTACGAAGTGAAAAATATAATTTTACAGTTCTGGAAACACATAAATACTTCAAATTTTAAGCTAAAAAAAATATCAGTTATTAAGCATATGAAAAAAGACGTGAACAATCTGTAGTTAACGTCAAAGCAAATACTCACCATGTTCATGAAATCTCCGCTAGATAGTGCGGGTGCAACAAACGAGTCGTCAGCAGTCACCTCACATAAATCACTGTACTGAATGACAGGCCGCCATGTTGACAAGCTGTAAACATCCCCCTTATCCATTGTTAGGTTAACGTATCTTTATCGTCTGTTGGCTGTGTTATTAATTGTTTATTTCCAAGGTGATTTATTTTTATGACAACAATAATATTCCAAATTATATAACGGAGGGGAGAGTTTTGTTAACGTTGTAATGTTTTTGAAAATAAAACCAGGAGAGTTTACGTGTTTTATTCGTCGGTTTTATTTTGTAAATGGAGGTTTACACCCTAGACAAAAATAATTTCTCTTGTTTTGCTTGAAGGCTAGAGCGTGGTTTCAATGTTTACCGAATTTTAATTAGTTTCACCTATAAATTGGAGTGTTTCCAAACTATTGTTTATATTCTTTAAATCGAGATTAATCATATTAAAACGTACTTTTTATCATTGTTATATTTTTAGGATGGTTCATTTCAATATATATAGGCTACACACACACACACACACACACACACACACACACACACACACACACACACACACTCACACACACACACACACACACACACACACACACACACACACACACACACACACACACACACACACACACACACACACACACACACACACACACACACACACACACACACACACACACACACACACACACACACACACACACACACACACACACACACACACACACACACACACACACACACACACACACATATATATATATATATATATATATATATATATAAACTATGCAACACTGTATTCTTGTATTCACTTATTACTTTCACTAGCCTATATGTACTTAAACAAGAATCTTACTTGGTATTTATGTGAATTATCTTTCAAAGATTGATAGTATCTCCATCATCGGGCATCATTGAATGAAACCCCCTGTCAGGGATGCTCGATATTGGAGATATTATCAATCTTATATTTGTTTTTGTGTGTGTGTTTTTTTGTCAAATAAGGGGTAATGTTGTTTAATGTGTTTTTCATATTTTTATTGTATTTAAAAGCCTATTTAATGAAAAGAAGCCGTGAGTAACACTCCTTGCATATGTTTTGAGTGTTCTACATAATTATTAATAATATCTAAAGCATTCTTTTGTGTTAGTTCAGAATACTCAGCTGTGTTTTACAGTATTAATAAAAATGTAACAGATTGGTTTTGGAAATAATGTTTTTGCAAGTTTAGTATGGTTTAAATCTTGCTGTCCTATAAACATGGCAGTGGTAAAGGAGTTAACGATATATTTTGGAGTCCTCTAGTTTTCTGGTTATCACACTTTACCACACGTTTCACACTACCGGAGTAAATGCAGAAGACTCGGGGTTCCCTGTTATTTCTAACGCAACGTCAAGGAACAGATTCAACCAAATAAAATCTTATATTTATCTCAAAGATAATACAAAAATAATTCGTGAAACTAAACTGGACAAAACACTCAAAATCAGACCGATTTTGAATGAATAAGCCAGTCATACTCAAAGTATGGTGTTTTAGATGAAAAGATTGCAGTGGATGAAATGATTGTGAAATATTTTGGGCGTGTAATGTCGTGTTAGTGGTTTCTGTTACAACTTTCAATTTTTATTGTGGCAAAGAAATGGGCCTAATTGATGAACCTCCTCCAATGAAAACCAGAGGTTCAAAACCATTTACCTGTTGTAGAAGACAAACTAAACTATGAGGATTACTTCGACAAGTTTTATACAATCCCTTTTACGAAACGGTAACTGTATGAGCTTCGTTTTTCTGCAAGTGGAACAACTCAGGCAGACAGCACACAAAAATGTTCTGTGAACAATCCAAAAGAAATGAAAAAGCAAGAAAGAGGAACTATGAGTTTTCATGACTATGAGTTGCCCGTTGGCATGACAACAGGATTGTTATTGGTAGTACAAACTGTGATAACTTATAACAGCTGGCCTCAGCACAACGGTGCAACAAAGATTTAGACGCTACAGCAGTTTAAAGGGTGGACTAGATCTATATGATTGGCTGATTTCAAAATATGGAATAAACATAAGGGGCAAAAACAGGATTTCCTATTCGTTTTTTTTGATATGTGCATTTTAAACGTTCGGATTATTCACAAGTTTATAAACGGAAAAGAAAGGAAATTGTTGGTCTTTAGAAGGGAAGTAGACCCTAATTGTTACCTGCATCAAGACGGTCATAATAAGACAAACTGTGGGTGGTTCTGTTGCAACGAGCTAACTCGCACAACAGTTTCCTCACAAGAGATATGATAAAAAGGATCACATTTTCTTTACCAGGTTAAAAACAAAGAAGATGCCAATGCAATAAATGATCAACATCCTGGACCTACTGCAGAAAGTAGAATGTTGCACAATGTAAAACATGTTTTGGACCATACCAACAATAACTTCACAGGAGTAGGTACACATTATGTATTTTATTCTAGAATGACCAGTACAAGTTTTGTTGGAGTTTACAGCTACCATGTAAAACTTATGCTTTAAGCTTGTACTTATCTTTATATAAAATATAGGCCTACTGTCCATACGACCACTGTCATTTTAACTCCTAATAGACAAAATGTTTTTAATTTGTCCTAAATATACCTATATATTTGTATAAATAATGGCACAAATGTTCTTATGGAGCCTTTATATGCCTAACGTAAGCTCAAATATCTTAAACTATGATTTTATCATGATTCAGTAAACAATTGTTTTATATCAGATTTACAATAGGCTACCTATCTACCTTGACTTACCTATGTAACTTACTTATACTAGGTTAATAAAATGTAGAATTTAATTTAATAAATGTGTGTGTGTGTGTGTGGGTTGTGTATGTATGTGTTTGTATGTGTGTGTGTGTGTTGTGGTTGTATGTGTGTGTGTGTGTGTGTGTGTTTGTGTTGTGTATGTATGTGTGTGTGTGTGTGTGTGTGTGTGTGTGTGTGTGTGTTGTGTGTGTGTATGTGTGTGTGTGTGTGTGTGTGTGTGTGTGTGTGTGTGTATGTGTGTGTGTGTTGTGTGTGTGTTGTGTGTGTGTGTGTGTGTGTGTGTGTGTGTGTGTGTATGTGTGTGTGTGTGTGTATGTGTGTGTATGTGTGTGTGTGTGTGTGTGTGTGTGTGTGTGTATGTGTGTGTGTGTGTGTGTGTGTGTGTGTGTGTGTGTGTTGTGTGTGTGTGTGTGTGTGTGTGTGTGTGTGTATGTGTGTATTGTTTCTTTTGTATATTCAGTTATTTTGAGCGTAGGGCCTAACGATTTTCTTTTTCCAAAATTAGTTACAATTTAGAATAATTATTGACAGATCAGGGATTTTAAGAAAATGTGGTTACCAATTTGAGGAATAACTTTGTATCATCTGAGGCTTTTTCTCATCACTCCAGTTCAGCCCCTTCTGGTAGCATCTGCAATATTTCCGTCTGTCGGTGACCGGTAGATCTTCTGTCACTTTAGTCACACATTATGTACGGTTGCTGCAAATCCAGTGAGACGAATCCGTAGTCAAATTATCCTTGTCAAGTCCAAAAGTTTAACCCTTATAACAACCATGTAATTTTACTGTTTACGTTTTTTTAAATTGTAGGCCTAATTTACTACAAATATAAAGACAGATTTAATAGATTGGTATAAATTTTAATAAAAATTTGGCTGGTAAAATATTTGTAGGTTCGAGATTCTAAATGGTAATTCTTATAGATATCGACGATATAGGGAAATAATTGGAAATGTTTTTAATTAACTTTTGTCAAAATAATAAAATTTAGATGAATCTCTAAAACAGATTTTCCAAGGAAACATTAAAAAAATGTTAATGACATTAATTAGATTACAATTTTTCAAAGGCACACAAAATACTTAACTTAGCGTCTGTCTCTACAAAACGTCGACATTTCTAAGGATATTATCAGACACAGTTTTACTCCTGGCACCACAAACCTAAAATAAAGTACATAACAGCTTACTGTGTAAATACATATAGAATAGCAAGAAAATCAACAACAATGTGATAAAATTACTTTTAATTTAAATAATGAGTTATTTGCTTGATTGAGTACTTAGTAATAAAGAAATAATGTCGTCATTTTTAATATGTAAAATTTGTCTTTGCAATTATAAAGAAGTCAAATCAAATAAAGGATCTTGCAATAATGTGCTCAACTTATAGACCATCTAAGCTTATATTAAGTAAGTCTGTTATGTCTAATTTTTCATTTATAAATTATTTTAGGTATTTTTCTACTCTGCTTAATTTATATATAGTATTTAAATATGAAGTACCAAAAATATATTTTTAATCTTTTGAAAATAATAAGTAATGTGATCTTAAACATTAGTGTGATAAATAAGACCTTGTGTGATCGGATGTTTCTGTAGGGCTTACTTATGTTTATATCTGTATACTTCGGCCTAAAACTCTTTCAGATTTTCTTTCTCGTTGAAAGTTAAACGTATTTACTTCATCTCAATAATTTGGTAGTTAATAATAATAATTAACCTATTAGACAGCGAAAATTTTATTATTATTTGTTCTAGATACGATTTTATCCCTTTAAAATTTTAATTTTAACAAGTTCAGATAAAATGACAGAAAATTGAAACTACTCTTGAATAAATATCCAAAATCTCCAAATAGGAAATGAAAAAAAATCTTCTCACCAATACTTTCGTGCTGTTGGTTATGTTGGCAAGATTGCCAATATTTATCCATATAAATTTCCGATGTCTATGTCCCTCTAATCATATTGCTTAATCGTTGTTCAAGTAATTGACATGGCCTTGAACAATACGGTAAACATATTTCTTCGTCAGACGAATACATTGGGTAATTTATGTTGGAAATCGCTTGACGAAAACCCTATATTTTATTTCCTATCTTGAAAATATTATTTTTTATTTGTGTTTAATAATAATTTCGATTAATAGTCATGTAATGCAAGATCTCTGGCGAATATACAATAATAGAACCTTTTTTAATTTTTAGGAAAAACATTTTTACACATGAAATATTAATAAAATAGTACTACGAAAATTGATAGTAAAGTTATTTTTAATGAACCATGTATGCAGACTTGTTAAATTATAATTGTTTTGTTCGAATACAGTACTTGTGTTTATATTTTTCTGGTTCATTTGCTGTTATCTGCCTGATATTCAAAACTTTAAAAGAGTTCATAACTTAGAACGTAATTATAAGTTTTTACAAATCAGAGACTGTACGGGAAGAAACCTCTTTATGATTCCGACAGAGAGTATATCTCCTACAAGTAATTGACCCTCAACACATGATGTAACATTAAGACCAAAATATCTTGTACCAGGGGGTTTTTGTCCCTGCCCTAACTCTACCTATAGTCACAATAATTTCCTAACCTTGAAGTTAATAATAGGCATATTGGCGAATAGCTTTAAAACTATAAAAAACTAAAAATTAACTTAAACAACAATATTAACATTTATGTAAATGTATTTGTGTAAAAGGAGTGGAATAAATACCAACAAACGTACCCCTGACAAGTAAATGTATTTATTTAACCCTGGATGTATAAATAAGCGCACATGCCTTAGAGTGTACTCCACGGTACTGTGGCCACTTACTGAGACCACCCCTCCACTTACTGTGACCATGCCACTCACTGTGACCAACCCTAAGTCGACATGTCCATGTATGTGTTGTGTGCGCACCACGGTACTCATACCACTTACTGTGACCATGCCACTCACTGTGACCAACCCTAAGTCGACATGTCCATGTATGTGATGTGTGCGCACCACGGTACTCATGCCACTTACTGTGACCACCCAGCCACTCACTGTGACCAACCCTAAGTCGACATGTCCGTGTATGTGTTGTGTGCGCTCCACGGTACTCATGCCACTTACTGTGACCAACCCTAAGTCGACATGTCCATGTATGTGATGTGTGCGCACCACGGTACTCATGCCACTTACTGTGACCACCCAGCCATTCACTGTGACCAACCCTAAGTCGGCATGTCCGTGTATGTGATGTGTGCGCCCCACGGTACTGTTGCCACTTACTGTGACCACCCAGCCACTCACTGTGACCACCCAGCCACTCACTGTGACAAACCCTAAGTCGACATGTCCATGTATGTGATGTGTGCGCACCACGGTACTCATGCCACTTACTGTGACCACCCAGCCACTCACTGTGACCAACCCTAAGTCGACATGTCCATGTATGTGTTGTGTGCGCTCCACGGTACTCATGCCACTTACTGTGACCACCCAGCCATTCACTGTGACCAACCCTAAGTCGGCATGTCCGTGTATGTGATGTGTGCGCCCCACGGTACTGTTGCCACTTACTGTGACCACCCAGCCACTCACTGTGACCACCCAGCCACTCACTGTGACAAACCCTAAGTCGACATGTCCATGTATGTGTTGTGTGTGCTCCACGGTACTCATGCCACTTACTGTGACCACCCAGCCACTCACTGTGACCAACCCTAAGTCGACATGTCCATGTATGTGTTGTGTGCGCTCCACGGTACTCATGCCACTTACTGTGACCACCCAGCCACTCACTGTGACAAACCTTAAGTCGGCATGTCCATGTATGTGTTGTGTGCGCTCCATGGTACTCATGCCACTTACTGTGACCACCCAGCCACTCACTGTGACAAACCTTAAGTCGGCATGTCCATGTATGTGTTGTGTGCGCTCCACGGTACTCATGCCACTTACTGTGACCACTCAGATACTCACTGTGACCAACCCTAAGTCGACATGTCCATGTATGTGTTGTGTGCGCTCCACGGTACTCATGCCACTTACTGTGACCACCCAGATACTCACTGTGACCAACCCTAAGTCGACATGTCCATGTATGTGTTGTGTGCGCTCCACGGTACTCATGCCACTTACTGTGACCACCCAGCCACTCACTGTGACAAACCTTAAGTCGGCATGTCCGTGTATGTGATGTGTGCGCCCCACGGTACTGTTGCCACTTACTGTGACCACCCAGCCACTCACTGTGACCAACAATAAGTCGACATGTCCATGTATGTGTTGTGTGCGCTCCACGGTACTCATGCCACTTACTGTGACCACCCAGCCACTCACTGTGACCAACCCTAAGTCGGCATGTCCGTGTATGTGATGTGTGCGCTCCACGGTACTGTTGCCACTTACTGTGACCACCCAGCCACTCACTGTGACCAACCCTAAGTCGACATGTCCATGTATGTGTTGTGTGCGCTCCACGGTACTCATGCCACTTACTGTGACCACCCAGCCACTCACTGTGACCAACCCTAAGTCGACATGTCCATGTTCGTGTTGTATGCGCTCCACGGTACTCATGCCACTTACTGTGACCACCCAGCCACTCACTGTGACAATATCACTCACTGTGACCATACCACTCACTGTGACCAACGCTAAGTCGATATGTCCGTGTATGTGTTGTGTGCGCTCCACGGTACTCATGCCACTTACTGTGACCACCCAGCCACTCACTGTGACCAACCCTAAGTCGACATGTCCATGTTCGTGTTGTATGCGCTCCACGGTACTCATGCCACTTACTGTGACCACCCAGTCACTCACTGTGACAATACCACTCACTGTGACCATACCACTCACTGTGACCAACGCTAAGTCGATATGTCCGTGTATGTGTTGTGTGCGCTCCACGGTACTCATGCCACTTACTGTGATCACCCAGCCACTCACTGTGACCAACCCTATGTCGACATGTCCATGTATGTGTTGTGTGCGCTCCACGGTACTCATGCCACTTACTGTGACCACCCAGCCACTCACTGTGACCATACCACTCACTGTGACCAACGCTAAGTCGACATGTCCATGTGTGTGTTGTGTGCACTCCACGGTACTCATGCCACTTACTGTGACAACCCAGCCACTCACTGTGGCCATACCACTCACTGTGACTAACGCTAAGTCGATATGTCCATGTATGTTTTGTGTGCTCTCCACGATACTGTTGCCACTTACTGTGACCACCCAGCCACTCACTGTGACCATACGAATCACTGTGACAAACCCTAAGTCGACATGTCCATGTGTGTGTTGTGTGCGCTCCACGGTACTCATGCCACTTACTGTGACTACCCACTCACTCACTGTGGCCATGTCACTCACTGTGACTAACGCTAAGTCGATATATCCATGTATGTGTTGCGTACACACCACGGTACTCATGCCACTTACTGTGACCAACTCTATGTCGACATGTCCGTGTATTTGTTGTGTGCCCTCCACGGTACTCATGCCACTTACTGTGACCAACCTTAAGTCGACATGTCCGTGTATGTGTTGTGTGCGCTCCACGGTACTGTTGCCACTTACTGTGACCACCCAGCCACTTACTGTGACCAACCCTAAGTCGACATGTCCATGTGTGTGTTGTGTGCGCTCCACGGTACTGTTGCCACTTACTGTGACCAACCCTAAGTCGACATGTCCATGTGTGTGTTGTGTGCGCTCCACGGTACTCATGCCACTTAGGCCTACTGTGACCACGCCTAAGCTGATATCGGGCATGCCTGCTTAAGTACGAGACCATTTACATATGGTGTAATATGTCACTATCTATGTTCACAAACCTTTTATTTCCTTTGTACGCAATACCAGTCACACTAGCTGATCGCCTTAAAATTAAAATAAAATTAAATGCAAATGATAATAGATATCTAAATTATGCATTTATCACGGCAATTTAGATGAAACATTCTCGAAATGGGTGAATTTATTACAACGATACTTAACACTTTTTGAAGTGATGTCCAGTGCTTCCATGTCATCTTTTTTACAATGTTTATCTTGTAAAGTGAACACCATTACCTTACAATGACCATATAAATAAGTTTCTTTCTTTCAGTCGATCGCATGATTCCAAGCTATATGGACTGCTTCTGATCGCATGTCGTTCGCCATCTATATAAACTCTAATAGTGCACTCTAATTTGCTATTGCCTTTTGTTCTATACATTCCAACCTATTATTTTGCTAAAAGTTTTGTAAACTACACGCTATATCACTAAACATCTTTTGCCCTTTAATCTTAATTTGAAGCTCTGTGTGCAGAGACCTTTATAAAAAGTTAGAAAAAAGCTTGATTATATATAATATGAAATTAACAATATGAAGTCTAAGTAATATTGTTTGCCTCATAAATCAAAATTGTAATATGAGTAACAATAAGAAATGTTACAAGGTTAATACGTTTTTAATGGAAGTTAACATTTAGTTGTTGAAAAGTGTAATAAAAAAAAGAAGCAAAATAGGGTTATAACACTATTTTTTTTTAAATCATAGGTATGATCTTGAACTTTATTTTGATGTGTGAGTTTTTCCGTTTTAAAACCATTGCGTTGGTCAAGGGCTACCGCTCTCTCTCTCTCTCTCTCTCTCTCTCTCTCTCTCTCTTTCTCTCTCTCTCTCTCTCTCTCTCTCTCGAGGACACTACTAAAAGGCGTCTCTGTGTAGCCTAATGAGACGAAGTATAGCATTCTCATTATTATTAATTATAATAATAATCATAACACTTATAATACTTATGTTATTAGTAAGCGGACTTAGTACTTTCATTATAGTACCTTATGTTTCTCGTGCTGTGGATTTGTGTCGTTTCTAAAAATTATTATATTTATATTTATTAATTAGATTTATTTTATGAACAATGTTAAGTTTAAACTATAAGGCCTATGTTTTTGGAATTATTCTATTATGAGCTTGCAAACAAATACAGCATAGGTTGTTTTATAAAACAAATGTTTCAATTAGGCCTAAATATAATCTAGTTTACACACCCTATAATAGCTACTAGTAAGAAAAAATATAAGTTATGTTTTAAATAAAAAGGGACTAAAGTAGCTACATATTAAAAAAATTGTGTTTAATGGAGTGACAAAACTGACATTAGCATAATAACTTATTAATAGTTTATGTTGAATATGAAATAGGGTTAGATTTGAAATAAATATGAAAAAGATGTTGAAATTCAACGGTAAAACGTTTTAGGCTACAGTAATAAAATTAAGTACGGTTTCCTTTTCATATTAAAGATGTTGTAAGAAGCTAAGTATTTAAGAAAGAAACTTTTACAAATATTCTAAAATGCTTTAAATATAATTATTTAAGTTTAGAACAATAAACCCATATATAAAGACATATCCTATAGATGAAGTTACATAAGTAACATAAATAAAATACATAAATAAATTACGTAAAACTGTCTCAAACTACTTTCAAATTCAAATCTATAAATTAACAATAGACTAAGAAATTTATTCATAATTTAGAATTGATTTTAGACTTACATCTCACAGACTTTTTTGATTCAGTTTTTGTATTAGTTCATTGTACGATCGGAAAGAAAAGTGAAACGATTGAAATTCAAACATTGTTTAAACTTTAGATGTATCCTTAATACTACGTACGGTTCCTTCATTCAATTCGGTCATTAAAAAAACTTAAATTGTATAAGCCTAACATATTTATTTTAACGTCTGAGGATACAACTATAAAACTTCCATAATTTTGTTTCTTTGTTTGAATTGATCGCGTACTTTTTAAAGTCAAATATATAGATATACAGCTAAAAGATATAAACTCTAAGATATAAAGCGTTCAATGGCGGTGGAATGTTTTTAGCTTTTATTGTAGTTTGTCATTTTTCGAATATTACCCACAGCTTGATATATATATATATATATATATATATATATATATATATATGTGTGTGTGTGTGTGTGTGTTTTCTTGTTTAATAATCTAAAACAACATAGGTTATTCAAATACAAGAGTATTTATCAATTTTTATTCATATATACATATATATATATATATATATATATATATATATATATATATATATATATATATATATATATAATATGTTTTCTTGTTTAATAATCTAAAACAACATAGGTTATTCAAATACAAGTGTATTTATCAATTTTTATTCATATATACATATATATATATATATATATATATATATATATATATATATGCCTATATATATATATATATATATATATATATATATATATATATATATATATATAATATGTTTTCTTGTTTAATAATCTAAAACAACATAGGTTATTCAAATACAAGAGTATTTATCAATTTTTATTCATATATACATACATATATATATATATATATATATATATATATATATATATATATATATATATATAGGCCTATATATATATATATATATATATATATAGGCCTATATATATATATATATATATATATATATATATATATATATATATATATATATATATATAATATGTTTTCTTGTTCAATAATCTAAAACAACATAGGTTATTCAAATACAAGAGTATTTATCAATTTTTATTCATATATACATATATATATATATATATATATATATATATATATATATATATATAGGCCTATATATATATATATATATATATATATATATATATATATATATAATATGTTTTCTTGTTTAATAATCTAAAACAACATAGGTTATTCAAATACAAGAGTATTTATCAATTTATATTCATATATACATATATATACATATATATATATATATATATATATATATATATATATATATATATATATATATATAATGTGTTTTCTTGTTTAATAATCTAAAACAACATAGGTTATTCAAATACAAGAGTATTTATCAATTTATATTCATATATATATATATATATATATATATATATATATATATATATATATAAACTACCTTTTGAAAAACATATCAAGTAGGCCGTATTTGTCACCGATTCCCTTTTACGTACGTAGGCCTACATATCACTTGCACATGCTTTTAGAGTGCAGTCACATTCCAGTGTTTCTGGTGAGGTATTCTGCCATTTTGTCATGGAAAACTAATTACCAACAATCCACTGCAGAATAATTCAACACCTTCTTTTCATGAAAACGTTTTTAATTATGTTACTTTGCATAAATTGAGATTCACTATTATTCGTCGCAGGGAAATTATAGGTGAGGTAATCGAGAGTATTGTACAGGATTACGTTTGTTGTTATTCTAGCCCAGTGGTAGAAATTTACTTGTTAGTCGGAGATTAAAACAGTCTTTGACATAAAAATAGGTTTAGTTTAACCAAATTGTTCGAATTTCCAAGAACTTTTTACCTTCAACCGACATATGTATATAGCTTTTTGCGGTAGGTTTCAGTGCTCGTGTGAGTTGTTTTTGTAAAGGTTCGGTGTCAGATAACTGTATTCATTCTTTCATTTAATACGCGTCGAACAATAATAGGATATATGTTTATGTAGTCTTTTAATAAATAACAAAGTGTTGATTTGGTATTTTCTTTTAGTATCTTTGAAACCCTCCAGCAAAATAATTAAATACCAACTTTTGGAAAATAGGAAATAAAATTTGAATTTTCAAGAATTACTCGAGATGTGTTATCTCAAGGACAAGAGTGAGAACAATCTTTTGTTTCATTTTACAGAATTTTGTTCATTTTAATCTATATTACAATTTTATTTGATTTTACCATCTGATTTCTTGGGTCTAATCTAATCCATTTTTTTTTAAATTAGGAAAGAGATCTTAATTATGACATTAGTTACCAGTTAATAGGTAATTTTGTAGTTTTTTAATTTAATATTTCGTCCGACTTAATATACTTTGTTTTTCTTCATTTTCCTCCAGTCTCATGTGCAGAGGATTCGAAGTTTCAGCCTTTTGATAAGTCTCTTTCCATTAAATCTAACTTATCACCTCGACAGTTAAAAGCAAAGTGACCACTGACAATGTGGAAGCGTTTTTTTGACCTATTTTGACTTGGAGAATCCAAACCTTGGAAGTTATTAGCAAATAGTTTAGAGGTAAATGACCTTCGTTGACAACTGGAATTTGGTTTGTACGCTGTTTTTGCTTGTCAAATCTATGACATACCCTCGTCAATTGCTATTGTTTCCTCTTGTATGCATATTTCGCTGTACGCACTTTTCGTCCCACCTTTATTACAGTTAAGAATATCGGGATTTGCGACACAATTTAAGAGGTTTCAAGGTAATAAGTGTTGATGTTATCTAGCCCGGTCATACATTTTTATAGAAATTCTTCTTTCAATAGTCAAAAGTCTTTTCTCCAGTCACTTCACGCATAGCCTATGTATAAATCCTCTGATGACATTTGGTTCTCTGATTTCTCATCTCGTCTCTAGGCAGTGAAGGTAGCATTTACGTCATTCGACACAACAAAAATAAGCAAGACACTTTCTAACAATGGAAATAAAGCTTATTACACAACAACAGATTAAGGATTTATTGGTACTTTTGTTCATTCATAAAATGTTTATTTTCTCTAAGCAAGTAAGATCAATAGTGGCGTACTATAATGATTTACCCTACTTAAGGAGATAATTTCTGTTTAGAATCAAATGTTATCATAGTTTGAAGAAATAAGTGAGAAGCCATTTGCTCTCCAGATCTATAACTATAGTAATTTATATAAGAAATTATTTTCTCTATTTATTAGATTCATGCGCATTAGAGAGTTATAGCTACTCCTATGCTTATCAAGTTGTAACATCTAGCTGGGCATCATCATATAGTCCTATATATACATAAAGTTAATGAATAAATAATATACTAAATCAAGTAACGTATTAGAATAGTATTTGTTTGACTCTTAGAGAGTGAAGACGTTTGTGTTTGTGCTGTGGAGCAGATAAGAAGGGGAAAAGATAACGGCTTATGCTGTCCGTTTAGACTGGCTTTAATGCAGTAAAGCTCTAAAAGTACTAGTTAAGGTTATTCATTTATTTACTTTATATAATTCATTGAAAATTTTTATCTTGATTCAATTTAATTTTAAGTTTTTACTATTCAACGTAATTTATTACTTTTTCAGTACAGTTTATAAACATTTTAGTAATTTCAATTTAAAACTTATAATTATCAGATATTTTGTAAATTAACTTGATTGGAGTGAACATGTATTTATCTAAATTTGATGTGGGATAAATAATCACTAAATGGAAATGGAGAACCCGTTTCAGAAAGGTAATAAAACAGAAAGATCGCCGATGCGAAATAGAAGTAATGCAGTATCTGGCAATAGTGAAATTAATGAATTGCCAGTACAGAGTATATCAAATCAGAGTAGTTATTTCACTGAAATTTCATCAGTGTACCCATCTCAGGGTGTGCTAGAGAAATCAAATTTTCTAGAGAATCAAATTCAGTTACCTGAAGAAATACCAATGCCCAAACAAAGTAATTTTCTGGCAACATTAATGCACAAGGATATGCTACATGTTAATCAGGTAGTTAATGAGACATCAATATATGGCTCAATAGAGCAACAAATAGAAATCAATAAACTAAAAGGAGAGCTGGAACGAGCTCTATTTAAAATAAGAGACCTAGAAACAGGCATATCGAAACTGTAAACTAAAAATGCCAATGGATGCAACTTAGAAAGTCCCACTAAGTCCGAAGAGGAAGATAGGCCTGTAGTGAATAGAGAAACAGCCTGGCTCAAACGTGGCTTTAAAAAAAGAAAAGCTGCTGAATTTCCTACAAGAGGAACGAAGAACAGTATAAAACTGAACAATACAGCAAACAAAACTACCCCCAGTAGTAGTAAGCGAAGTCAGACATTACAATGAAATAAAACACTCCTTAAACATGAATAAAATAAACTACCGGGCCAAGTGCGTCTCCGACGACCAGGTAAAAATAAATGTAGATACACCAGTGGAGTATAGGAAAGTAGTAGAAATAGCTGAAGAGAAGTTGTAATGGCACACCAATGAAGATAAACAAAATCGACCAATAAGAGTCATGGCCAAAAATATGTATTCGTCATGCAATGCAGAAGAGATAGTTCAAGAAGTAGCAGCACAAGATTTTAAAAGTTCTGAAGTAAAACGTAAAAAGACAAAGGAAGGCCTGATAGATTTAGCAATGTTGATATTAACATGCCATAATACTGAGGCGATAAAAAGAATTTACAATATAAAATGTTTCTGCCATTTGAAAGTGAGAATAGAAGCAATAAGAAAGGAGAGACAGATTCCACAATGTAAGAAATGCCAGAGATATGGACATACTCAGAGAATTTGTGGAAGGGATCCCATTTGCTTTAGGTGTGCAGGACATAATCCATCGGCATATTGTGCAAAGTCGAAAGAGGTACTCCAGCAATGTGCTACTTGCTCAGAACATCATCCTGCAAACTACAGGGGATGTGAAGTAGAAAAAGGGCTGCAAAAATAAGAGAAATTAATTGTTTACCAAAGCTTCAACGCCAAAGAAATTTTATATCATCGAGTAAGAGAAGGCATCAATTATAGCCAAATGGTTAAAAATGGTAAACCTGAAACAGTCCCAAAACTAAGATCAATAAACCGCGAATTAAACATTTAAATGAATTTAGAAAAAAATGATGGAAATTATTACTCAAGTTAATATTAGACTTGATACTCTGGAAATCAGAAATACTGGAGCTATTTCAAAACGTTATAATTAATGTTGGACAGGGGATACTTCAGGGTAGCTATTTGGAATTCCAACAGAGTTTTTTAAAAAATGGAAGAGATCAAAGTATTTATAACCTAACAGAAACTTGTTTTCTGCCTGATATCAGAAATCCATTTCACAGATAGTCATATCTTAAGATAAAAGGCTTCAAAGTTTATGAAACCTACCATCCAGATAATAAGGCTAAAGGTGTAACCAAAACGCGAATAAAAGAATCAACAAAACAATATGATGAATTGAAAAAATACAGTTAAACTCAGTGTGTATCGAGTCTACTAAGCAAAATCTGATAGTAGGAGCAATATATAAAAGCCTACACAATTTAAAAACATTTGATTATAAGGCAATCCTCCAAAGATCCGGGAAAAGATTTGCACTCGGTAGTGATTACAATGTCTGGTGGTGAAAACCCACATACTGGCCAACAGACACGAATAAAATAGAGGATCTTTTGGATTTCTTCATAACTAGAAAGATATCAGCAAATTTCATAGATATTGAGGAAAATTTTGGATTTGAACTCAAATTACTCAGCAGTGATATTAACGTTGAAAGAAAAAGAAAGAAATTCGGCCATATTTAGTAAAAAAAAAAAAAAAACAGATTGGGATAGCTTCAGACAGGAACTACAATGATAAAATTGAACTAAATGTACAATTGAAGACCAAAGAGCAACTTGACACAGAATGTGAAGGATTTATAGTGATTAAACAAACTGCTGCATATAATAACACAAGACAGAATAATTATGTCTCTAAAGGAAAGAACTACCCAGTAGAAATAAGCAAACTAGTTTTAGAAAAAAAGAAAGGGAAGAAGAAGATGGCAGCAGTTTAGAAATCCTGTAGACAAAATCATTTTAAACAACAAAAGTCAACAAACAAAGAGGCAAATCCGGAAAGTCAAACAGGATACTGTAAACTTTTATTTGGAGGATATGGACGCAACGAAGGCAACAAATTATTCCCTTTGGAGAGCCACCAGAAACATCAAGAAGCCAATTACTTCAGTACCTCTAATAAGGAAAGACTATGGACATTGGTCAAGAAATGATAAGCTAAAAGCAGACTTATTCAGAGAACCCTTATCTGACATATTCCAGCACAACATAACGATAAACAGTTATGGTTTGGATGATAGTATCAATGTAATGTCAGAAGAAATACCCCTGGCAACTATAAAGGAAGTGGATCAAGAAACTTGGATAAATCTTAATTCCAGAAAATCCCCAGGATTTGATCTCATCACTAGACAAATGTTGAAAAAGCTTCCAAGAAAAGGAGTAGTCATGCTTACTTATTTTATTAGTGCAGCATTAAGACTTAAATATGTGCCGGATATCTGGAAGGTAGCAGAAGTTGTAATGTTACCAAAACCAGAAAATTCTCCTAATGATATTAAGTCATATAGACCGATATAGCTACTTCCTACAATTTCTAAGTTATTCGAAAAGCTCTTACTGAAAAGGCTTAAACCAGTCATAGAGAAAAATGATCTGACTCCAGAATACCAGTTTAGATTCAGAGAAAAACATTCCACCATATATCAAGTCCATAGAATAACGGATATAATAGAAAGAACCTTAGAAACAGATTTGCACTGCGCTATTTCTAGATGTGGCCCAAGCCTTTGATAAGGTGTGGCATGAATGCCTGATCCATAGATTAAATAAGATGCTCCCAAAGGAGTATTATTATATTTCATTGTTAACATCATAAATAAAAGGTAGAACATTCAGGATGAAACAGAAAGGGAAGTATTCCGAAATTAAGGAAATCAAAGCAGGAGTACCCCAAGATAGTGTACTGGGTCCAGTACTCTACCTACTTTATACCTGTGATATTATAACCACCCCAGAAGTAACCATAGCAATATTTGCAGATGGCACAGCATTATTAGCAACTGACAAAGACACACACACACACACACACACACACACACACACACACACACACACACACACACACACACACACACACACACATATATATATATATATATATATATATATATATATATACCTATATAGGCCTATAACAATTTAGGGTTTTATTATTTAGAATATTAGAATGTATCACAAAGATTTGTTACGGGGAGTGGAACATTATCAATTATTTGATATAAAGAGTGGAAAACTATATATGCTATAACTAAAATATGCTATTATTTTGTGCCTATTATTTTGACCCTAATATAATATGTATAAAATAATATTATTTTAAGAGGAACGACTAAATGAGATTTATCGATTATATTATCTTACAATTAAAAATGTAGGCTATGCTTCATATGTTTATCATTGTTTTGTATTTATTTTAATTTTCTATGCAATAATTTAACTTCTATACTTGTGCCATTCACTATTAATGTCTATGATTTTGCTTAGTTTGTGTTTAAAGAGAAAACTTTGTTTACCATGTATGAAACATTTTTCATGTAGAAAAACATTTATTTCGCCTCATAAAAACAAGATTTTGGATGATGAACGTATTCTCACGAACATTACCGAAAGCCGAATACTGGGGTTGTAATCGAATCAGTTAATGGTGATAGCTCTTTTAATCTACAGTTATAGATTAGTTAGAAGTAAGTTTTAAATATATTTTCAAGTGTGATCCGCTACATAATTTATTCAGAATTATGGTATATTTTATAAAATTTCATGTCAACGTATCATTTCATATCACAGGTAATTTTATTAATCCAGGTCATGTTACGTTTTGTATTATACATTATTTAATTAAAATTTTATCATTCAATATTATTCATAATAATTAAAACTATTAACTTGTATCCAATAAATATTAGGCTTTTTATAGACCTAATGATTTTCATAAATTGTAATTGATTATATAATTTTATTCAAATTTTTGAAGAGAAATAGTTTTCACACTTTTTAAGATTCTAGTCAAGATGAATTCACATGTTAACTTTTTAACATCAATATTTCATAACTCTTGAACCATCCTCGAGGAACATTATTGCAGAAATTGTGCGAATGTCATTAATAGAAATAAAGGTTTTATCTTCATGGTAATTTTAGTAGGTTTTGATGTGGAATAGTAGATAGGTCTATAGAATGAGATACACTCTACGTGATAAAGCTCATCTGACGTGATAAAGTTCTTAAAGAAAATATAAAAATGAAAGTGTAGGCCTATCCATGGGGAAGAGGAAATATAGTCTACTATGTTGGGCTTGCGGTGAAAAACGTTAAAGCACATAATAAAACAAAACAATTAAATGACTAAATGAGTAAAATATCCAGAATGGAAAATAATCTAAGGAAGATATCTTCACCTGCCTTCGAAAACGAAAAGCTCGAATTTAATGAAACCAATAATTCACTGCCTTAAAGTAAAAGAAATTTCTGCTCAAATTTAAAAATAGTAGGCCTGTGTAAATACATTAAAGTTTTTGGCCATGTAACAATTGCCAGAAACAATGTATCGCTTTGGAAAAATGAAAATGTTGTGGTTTAATATTTTAACAAATAAACGTCTAGTTTAAACAGAAACTACAATTTTTATATTATACTTTGATGTTAAATAGTTTGAAGTAAATTAATATGAGGCTATATTTAATTTAGCTACTAAACCACTATGAAATGAAATTTCGATGTTTTACAATCGATTTCGTTACGAAGTCAGATACTTAGTAAATCTAATTCCAACCGACTCCTGTCGAGACCACCTCTAGTCCTCGAGCCTCTTCTTTGATATACATGTAGGGCCTATTTTACTTCCCGGTTACATTTTGTGTATTGAGTGAATGGAATCCACTCCCATATCGTATATGCCCAATCCTTCATTTGGAACGCTGTTTAGATGACTGTGCCACGGCCTTCTAGCTTCGATTTTTGTTTGTATGCCAGATAAACTTTTCATAAATTATTTTATTTCCAACTAAATCCAGTCTAGTACAGTATGCTATTTGTGTGTCTTGCGAATAAAAGAAGCCGGTTGTTCTACTTCATTACGACTTTCAACCGGTTTCGCAACACAGAACAATGGGGGATGACCTATTTTTACTACCGATTACCTCTGCCCCCACGAATCCAACCTGAAACTCGTGACGCCCGTCCGGGCGATTGGTGTCACCCAAGGCGGCGGGCTTGGTATCACGACCTGTGGTACCAGTATGTAAGAGTCTTCTGACCTTGCTGTAAGGCCTAGTCTAGTCACCTGCCCGCCACTGGGACGAGTCGAACTCCAACCAGTGATAGCGGTTCCCTAACTTTTCCAGATCTATTCATAAGAATAGAACCTTCCAAACGGCAAGGTCTCGGTACCCCAATATATCCCGTCTGATTAGTTCGGCCCAGGTAGTGCAATCGGACCTTTATCTACTCCCGGGTGGCCTTACTTAAGGGGCGAACCACCAGACTGGGGACTTGGTGCTAGGGTGGCACCCAGTCTGGAACAGTGACAAAACTATATCCAATAGCCCTTTGAATTGAAATAGTTTAGGCCTTCTACAAAGATTATAAATAAACTTCATTTTTAATTGAAGACTAATTTTGTAGCTAAATTGTACAACATTCAAGTTTATTCTTCTTGCTTTCGATTGGATTGATTTTTTTCCTAGGATCTGCATGTACCTTATTTTATATTTTCTTTGTTTTTTTTTATACCGAAATTAATCTGCATGTTATTTCAATGTGTTTCGATCATTTGTCGTTCCATAGTTTTGAGGTATTCGAACTGGTGAGCAATCTCTTGCTATTTACATTACGTTATCTTCAGTCATTATGACTAATTTTCGCTATATGGCAGTTCCCCTATCTCCTTTTTCTCACCATCAATTCATTAATGTTTTGGACCTCGCATCTCCGTCGCATGTCTGTAATTTTTACTTTGTCCCTGATTGTTTTTCTCCTAAGGATTTTCATTTGTTGTTTCTATGATTCTCTTCGTCTTAGCTCTGTCATTTCGATTTTCTGCAGCATAGCCCTATATCATTATTGGTGTAGCGGCTGAATTGAAAATTTTGCTTTTCATTCCGCTTCCCAAATTAACTTACTCAGACACTTACTCCCGCGGTTGTGTGTTTTTTTTGTAGATTTTCAACTCTCTTAATTATATATGATTGCTCCTATATTTCTAAATTTTCTCTGACCAGTAGGTAAGTGATTTTTGCTTCGTTAATGTATAATTCCCGTTTATAGGAACTAGTCTATAAATATTCGTTAGTATTCTGTATTATGTTATGTTTTTAGTAATACACCCAATTTCACATTATTTCAGTTTTAAATAATATAGGAGAATACATCATCAATGATTGTTTTTTAATACTTACACGTTTCACTCAAAAATATGTGACCAATTTTAACCTTTTGCTAGACCTTTTTCTCTTTGCATTCGAATTTATAAATGCTTTTATGCAAACGTCTACAGTATTTCTTGATATTGTTAGGTAGTAATTCGTAATTTTAAAAAAACGTAGAAAACTAGGCATGTTTAAGAAAATATATCATACATGTCAAAAAAATCCGAAGCCCTTGAAATTGTTTCATCCTTAGTTTTAAAAACAAAAAAAATCTTACGTAAAAAGAAAATTACAAATTACCTTGCGTAAAAAAAGTTGCAACTAAACTAATTGTTTTTTTTTGTTTACGTGGTAGTTCACGCTACATTGTACTGTAGTTATTATTGTACTTGTAATTTTAGGTAATTAACTGTAAGGCAATGGCACTTAAAGGAACGAAGTCCAGTTCACAATCACTTTTCGTATGTTTCTCTTTTGTGCTTGTTGGAACCAAAGTAACTGATAAACAAATTGTAACTTGAAGTCTTACAGCAAGAAAAAACAAACTGTTGAGTGTTTGGCCTAGTTAATAAGTAGTAGCAAACGTATCATGTTAGTTCTTCATAAAAGGCCTTAGACTCCCATTGCTTAAGGGTCGAGTTATTACAGAAAACCAAAATGAGCAAAGCTAAGTCAAATAAATATAAGTCAAAGCTATATTTCTTTAATTAAAAACGTTATTTAGGCCTACTCCTTATAGATTAGTTAGTAGTATATTTAATTTAAATATTAATCTTATGTAGTTTTGTTTATCAACTTTATTATAAATGTTAAACATTGTATTATTTTTAATAAAAAAATATAACCTATAAAATCCATTGTTGCTAACACTAAACTAGTACATTTGGTCAGTAGCTTATAGTTCCATGCTAAACAAGCATATATCCTATATCCTATCATTGTCAGTGAATCGCAATATAGTTCCACTAAATCTTTCATTTAAGGTATATTATTATAATGATTAACAGTACTTTTTCTTCGTATCGTATGCCTATGGAAAAATTCATTTCTAAGAATTGTTTCTTACAATGATGAATAGCTGCAATGTGTGTGTGTGTTTGTATGTTAGTGTGTTAATATGAATGGATGTTTGCTTTATATTCTATAAATTCTTTATCTTATAGTTTAGTCGTTCATGGAAAAATATTATCAAATTACAAAAATGGGAATCATCAATTAAATTGATGTAACACAAAATCTAAACTGTAACTCAATTATATTTTATCAAAAGGTTAAACAAAGCAGAGGCTACTTAATCGAAATTTCAAAAACCAATACAACTCACCACAAATGGGTTAAAAACTAAGAATTAATGTCAAATTGCTAATAAGAGGTAGAAGTAACTTTACATGAAATAAGATTGAGTGATGTAGACGTAGTATTAAGACACTAAAATAATTAAAATCAGGCTTTTGCATAAGAAAAACGTTTTAAACCTTCCGAAAATATTGGCGTACTACTGTAAGCCTAAATGTGAATGCACAACTGCTGTCGTATTACTGTGAGCTTACGAATAAAAATAGGTAATCGCAAACATAGAGAATCTCCTACAATCACAATCTAGGCTAAAAATACCATATACAATATCAAGAGCACAGTAGTACAATATATTACAATGAAAATATTGGAAAGAATCCCAACGCCACAAAAATAATAAATAAAACAAGTTACTTGAAAATACACCCTCATGTACACCCTTATGTACATGCACCATGTCATCATCATCATAGGGTCTTATTACAAAATTACAATCTAGCAAACAAGAAGTTACAAACTAGAGTGATCACTCTAGATCACGTCTTGTTTGATAGATTGTAATTTTGTAATAAGGCCCTCCGATGTTGATGACATGGTCATCGAAATGTACATAAGGGTGTAATCTCAAGTAACTTGTTTTATTTGTTATTTTTTATTATTTTTGTGTCATTGGAGTTCTTTCCAATATTTTCATTGTAAAAATATAATACAATTTGAGACAATATATAACTTGTGTAATGTAGGCCTATACAATAATGCTATATCGTCTGATGTTATTGGGTTTTAAAAACGCATGGGTCGGCAGCTATTCACTTTTAATTATTGTATAATGTACGTCATATAACCAAGTAAACACTAGGCAAACACCAAGGTAATTTAGTCATTAGAGAATTGCTAAGTTTATTGCGTCACTTTGTTACTGTAGTATTTTATAACTATTTCTCGTTACGACTAATTCCCTTTACTACCATTGTAAAAACATATAAGAATAGTTTCTAAGTACTATGCAGTTTAGAACTTGACTTTTGCAAAGTACGAATAAGTCTGAGTGATAAGTGCATGTATAATTCAGGTTTTAAACTCTACTGATACTGTAGGAGTTTAACTACTTTAGTACTTTGTTCAAACTATAACATTTTAACCACTTCGTTAAAAAAAATTATTTACATCGTGTACTCGGATATTTTAACTCTAATGGTAATTAACATCGTAATACTACGATTAAGATAAAAAATTCAAACCGAGGTCACTAGGTTTGGGGAGAGATTAAAAAACAACTAAACCCATCTCCAATAATTTTAACCGGGAAATTAGTCCCTCCTATTGGAAGAAGAAGAGTTATTGATTTCGCTGTTGTTCGAATTCGTGATCAGAACTGCCCCACGCGCCGCGGCAAGGTTCGCCAATCAGAGGCGAGCATCGATCACGCGTGGGCGTGGCCAACAGGTGCCAGAATCATTTATTCATCAGTTCTCGAGCAGCCGTTATTCAGAGAACAAATAAGCGACGGAAAGAAACGATGTCACGCGAACAAACGGGCAGAAAGGAATAGTTTGTTGATTTTGGACGGACTTTTATAGGACATATTTAAATTATAAATAGTTTGGATAGCTATTTGTTCTTGTGCTTAAAATACATTAACGAAATTCCATTGAGAAATCTTAAATAAATAGAAATGATCAGGTTTGGATTAATTAATGGACATTTTGGACTAACATTAATTCAATCACACGTGATGTAGTTTATGTAAATGAATAAATTTGCGTAACTGTAGTTCGGTATTTTAGCCTCAATAAAAGTTAATTGAGAACCTTTCAAGCTTTCCACCTTTCAAACAGTAAACACATGGTACCAATAGTTGTTGACAGCGATGATACTTGTATATAATATTGCTTGTAATCACATTGCTTACGTTTCACATGGTATGTGTGGTAAGGGTTACGAAAAGAAAGACTTGCTACGATAGCCCTTGTCAGAGAGGCCACTTATAAACAATACTGCATATGACCATACAGCTTACGAATCTCATGGTATGTATGGTAAAGGTTACGAATAGAAACACTATCTACGAAAGCACTTATAAGAGGGACTACTTGTAAACCATACTGCTTGTGACCACACTGCTTACGAATCACATGGTATGTGTGGTAAGGGTTACGAAAAGAAAGACTTGCTACGATAGCCCTTGTCAGAGAGGCCACTTATAAACAATACTGCATATGACCATACAGCTTACGAATCTCATGGTATGTATGGTAAAGGTTACGAATAGAAACACTATCTACGAAAGCACTTATAAGAGGGACTACTTGTAAACCATACTGCTTGTGACCACACTGCTTACGAATCACATGGTATGTGTGGTAAGGGTTACGAAAAGAAAGACTTGCTACGATAGCCCTTGTCAGAGAGGCCACTTATTAACAATACTGCATGTAATCACTCTGCTTACGTATCGCACGCAATGTACGGCTTACGAATAGAAACATTTGCTTTGTAAATAGTTGTAGGAGGTGCCACTTATAAACAACTATTAGGTCTACACACCGCTTACGTATCGCATGGTATGTGTGACAAGGGTTACGAATAGAGAGACTATGAAAGACCTATTGGAGGTACCACTTGTAAACAATACTGCTTTAAACACATTGCTGGAGAGAGTTTGAGTTGACAGATAATTTTAAAGTAGTAATAATAACTACTAAGTTTACATATTTACAGAAATATTACTTCCCATTTATTAACTTCAAGTTGTACGTTGAACGCCTGCGGAACGGCAAAACGATAACCCGCAACAACTCTTTCAGTTGAAGTCCGTGTATTTGGTTAGTTAAAAGTCTGTGCAATTTGGTTAGTTGAAGTCTGTGCATTACGATTACTTGAATGTCGCGTATTTGGTTAGTTGACGGTTCCGTAAATTGTGTGTGTACATTTTGAGGCCCGTGTCACCGCTCTGCCTTTATTTATTGTTTCTCTGAATTCATCCTCACTATCACCTTTCTTACTAAAGGTCGCCTTAGATATTTGCGGTTTGCACACCCTTGATTTTGCTGTTTTCTAATCCAAGGTCGCAAATCTCATTATTGCCTAACATTAGACATTCACTTTATGAAATGTTCATGGTTTATCCTGATGCCTCATATCCTCCTCCAGTTTTCTTGTCATAAATAACTAAGATCTTGTTCGTATATCGCTACCACGGTCTGAACATCCGCGAAGAAGGTGTAAAGAGCTTATCCTCTCCCACCCTTATCCCACATATTTCAACATTTTCTACTCCATTTCTTTAGGGATCGGTCCAGATAGATCTTAAATAAGTTGGGTGATAAACAGCAGTTTTGTCTTTGACTCTGTTGTTTTGAATTATATGGTCTCTTCGTTACCTATTTTGATTTTGACATAGTTTACCTCATAACACCTTTGTGCAATATCTTTGTCAAGATAATATCTTTATCTTATTGAGCATTGAGTTTATACTCAAGGATTGCATTTCCCTCAATAGTTGCCAAATCGGTACATCGTCATAGGCTTCTTCCAAATTTAGTAGGCCTACATGATTCTCTATTTCATTGTACCCTTTTTTCTAAGGTGATCTTCAAAGTGAAAATCTCTATAGTGGATCGTCCAGCTCTGAACCTGCTTGTTCTTCTGGTTGTTTGTCTCTTACGTTCATTTCCATCAAATTTTCCAATACAGTAGGCCCTACTCTAGTACAGTCATACATGTTGCGTATGACAAGGGGCAAGGGGGACATTAGGTGTTCGTTAAGCAACCGACGAGAGAGGGGAAAAGGCGAATCTATAGAGCCTAAAAGCTGAAACATTTCTACTAAGGGAATAAATCCCTACAGAATATCAGGTCCTCCATGGATGGGGGTTGAGGCGTAGGGCCAGAGACCTTACATTTGTAAAACGTCTTGCACTGCTAAAATACCCAATCAGCCTCGGAATCTGCATTAAGCATATTTGCGGTGGAGTTACTAGTTAAAAAAGATTCAATAACACATAAGGCACGACAAGGAAATAGAAGAAAAGACCTAATAGAATATAGACTAATAACGATAACTCAAGGGGAAATTATTCAGGCATTAAATTAACAAATTCATAACTAATTAAGATTGACTTACAAAATAGCATAAAATAAATAAAGAAATATGGTTAACCTTACAACTGACAACTTCATCAATAATGTAGATAAATATTCAACCGTATTTACCAGAAAAAGGCTAACTACAAAAAAAAAACATTTTAAACCATTGTTCAGTAAAATTCCGATATAAAATAGACTATTTATGTAAATCCTGTAATAGCCTACCTTTAAAACTGTGAATTTTAGTTTAAAAAAATTCGTCTTAAAACCTGTTTTGTTCTTTATTTTCTCTGAATTATTTTTGATCTTCCTTGTTCATGTAATTATGTATTTTTTAATGTTTTTAAAATTTAAGTTAGAAAATAGTAAATTAAATGTAATAATGTACTCAATCATTTAAATCTATAATAGCATACCATACTATAAAACAAATATTATAATTTTAATAATGAACTATAATTAAATTTCAAATAATAACATTTTGGTTTCTTCTAGTGATGACACCATTCCTGAAACGCCTAAAAATATTTGTTTTATTAATAAACCATAAATTGTTGAGAAATGGAAAAAAATATTTGTAGCACTGTTTAGGGTACAGTGAACATGCGCAAGGACAAGGAGGTGGGTCTTGCCCCACCGCCCATTGCCCCACCTGTACATATCATTGTTTATAATACTTCCCGAACTTATCAGCTGATATTTGGTTTGAGACTGAGATAAAGATGAAACCAGATATTTGTGTCCAATATATATTATACTGACCAGTAGACCATGATGCCGGTTTAAAGGTTTCGTGTATGCATAATTGAATTATTACATTGTGTTCATAAAGCATTAGGCCTACTACTTTGGCCAAACAGTTCCCCTTCTACAATTAAGTTTCGAACGCGTGAAATTAGATTTTAGAAACTTGTTTCTCAGAAACTTTATTTTGATGAATGAGAATGATTTGATAAATTCATACTTAGTGTTATAACATGATCGAACGTTTTCATTTAAAAAAAAATAAACGTATCCACTTAAAACAGTTTCGTTTCACCTTACACAAAATTTTATTAATACTGAATTTTTCATTAAATATTGAAATTTGATAAAAATACTTTATAGCCTACTGATTTAAGTAAAAAAATATAAAAATGAATTATTGAAGAAGGGAGTATAGGCTATTATGATTATAAAACTTCAATTTGTAACGATGGAAGATTATAGACGATAAATTCGTAAACTCTGTTAGTTTAAAAGGAATCTGCAGTAGGCCTACTTTGTGGTTATTACAAATTTTATTTGGAATAAATTTGCTGTGGTGAAAAAAAATATTATTTCAATTAATATTTTACTAATATAGAAGAGAACGTTTTCTACACCGATAACTTCAGTTGAAATAAATTCATCTCTCTCTCTCTCCCTCTCTTTCTCTGAAGCACTGGATACCTAATTCATGTTGAGTCCACGTGAGGTGTCAGGTTTTACGTTATAGGCCTATCACCATTTACTCGTACGTTAGACATTACAGATTATTATCGTTTTTTTTTTTTGCTGTCAAAGGCTGTAACACATCTTGATAACATGTGTCTATAGATAATGACTAATGCGGAGGCTTTGGATATGAAGTGTTTGACCTTGAAATTGAGAAGCAAAAGCTACGACTGTGTTCAGACTGTAGACACTAAATACCGTCCAATACGGTGGCAAATAGGAGGTGAGTGGGTTATTACATGTAGCCTTGGTTTTAAGCGTCCAACACTGAAAAGAGGGATATATTTCTAGGATAAGCCTGTACTGATGGATCGAATTCTATGAGCAATAAGATTTTCAGTTTAAATTGTGAGCGTTAGGATTTAAAAAAGCTATAAAGTAGGCATATATGTTTCCATGGAACGACTGTTTTGGCAATGCATTTATGCTATAAAGTTTTCCACATTTACTATAGTTACCTTTTTGGCATGCAACATCTAGCCGTCGAATTTTCATAACAAATTTTATGATTTCAGACCGTATCCCCTGATGCAGTGATAGTCGTACTGTTTTTCTCAGAGGAGAATTTAAAACGTCAATAGCGTATACCTAGGGTTTTTCAGACTATTAACTATACTCAACTAACTTCATTCACAAATTGCAACTGACCATTCTTTCCTGAATGGAAATGTTGCTGATAGATGCTCTATAAAATTCTTCAAATTCAGAATCATGTAACTAATTTAAAAGCCTCTTTTTTAACTTATTGAAATAATTGTTCAGTGGTAGTTTACACAAGCAGAAAAGGGTAATCTTATAATTATTATATTTTAAATCATTAATATGAGATGAGATCCAATTGCTGCAATAATTTGTTAAATAGATTTTTTTCATGTTAGTGAATTTCATTTTGAAATAATATCAATTACTGTTTTATAAGGGCACCACTTTGAGTACGTCAGATACTGTTTTATGGCCTACTTTCAGATTTGGAGTTACCTTAAAATTTTGAAGTTTTCAATGAGTTTGAAGTTCCGTGTGTTTGATTATGAATGGCCAAGTTTTATTATTAGTTTTTGCAGAACAGATCATAAGATTATACGCCAAAACATTTCAAATGTTTCGTGATCTTGAAATAAGCTCCAATATTTTTTACTCATTAGTAACTTCAGTTATCCTTATTTATTTAAAAAATATCTTCTAACTTTTTAATCCTAAGCAACTATGGTTTAATATTTCTTGTAAAGTTAGTATTGTGTAAAGTATGTTGTAGTGGTTTAGAATATTTATTTCAACCGTGCAGTGGATAGATACCTGTCTTTCCTCAGGTTAAGAGCAGCCCTTTAGGGAAGCAATCTGGGGGGGGGGGGTAAGTACTAGTAGACACTTACATACAACCCCGAAGGAGAGTAGCTACGGGACTACGCACACGCGACACCTTACGTCTTCTACCTGGAAGTTTTCTGTTCGATCTTGGTCCTGATGTCCAAAAGTGAGAATAGACTTAATGGCTGATTACTACAAAAAATGATATTTTTAAAAAAGTTTGCCCATTGCGATAATATTTTGCTTGGGATTAAGAGACTTTATGTAAGAATACATAACTTGAAGTTATAGTCAATGGGCAATTTAAAATAAATTGTCCTTGAGTTTAATACATTATTGATATTTTAAAACTTGGCTTGATTCAGCCATCGAATTTTTGCGTTTTATAGGTACATTTTATACATAAAGAACTATAAAGAAGGCACACATTAGAGTCTTGAGGAGGAGATGTTTTGCAAGAAATAAAATAAAACATTTTTTTGAGAGATAGACAAGGCTACTGGATAATTATTCTGATTTGAATAAAAGTAATATACCTAAGAACAACCCTACATAAATTTAAAATTGCTTCCAGTTCCAAGCCGTGACGGGTTGAAAAAAAATAATAAACTACCCCGCTATAAGAGGTTAGACCACTGACTTTACTTCGAACCATTTTTAAAAACTAAAATAGGCTTATATCGAATATAAAAAACATAACAATAGCTACTAAATAGGACGAGTTTTTGCATTCGTCTACTACAAGAACTTGCTGCTTTTTCCTTAACAAACTTTGCATATGGTAAAAAATATCCCCGTGAGCAACGCTTAGTACAAACACTAAAAATTCCTCAACAGTTTAATAATGACAGCGGTAAAACAAAAAGTCGGACAGAGCCTGTAATCAGTAGTCATTAGATGCCACAACCCCACAGCTACTTCATCTCATGCATTTTGCCAAGGCCTTCATTATAATAGGGCTGAACTGTAATCAAAATTTCTTTTTCTTCCCACGTATAAATTATTCCGAGGAATATAAAAGCCTGCAATCATATGTCAATCAGAATTACAGAGCCATTTCAGCGGAATTGATGTTTTGTCATTTTCTAAATCTAGGAAGTTATTTCTTTTTAACTTATTACGTAATGCTGGAACTTTACTTTGGAAAACAAACGTCTCAATATGGAAAGAGAATCAAAACTTTCAGCTATCAGAAGTTATTGAGTAGATTTCCAAATTATTGAAAATGTTCCAAATTAAGAACTTATAAAATATTTTAAATAATCGATTGTAATCGCAAAGAATTTCTATTATTGTTTGTTTTTTTATTATTTCATTTTGTGATATATTTGGTTAAAAATGTTTTAATGGAATATATTTTAGTTTTGTTACTGTGAATTTGTAATAAAAACTATACAGTTTTGAAATTTAAAAAAATATTTAGTCAATATCCCCTTAAATTAAAAATATTCAAATCGCCTCTTGTTAAGGTTTTAAATTCAGAGTCTTCCGAAAATTTGATTATTTAATATATTTGTTATAGTTTGTGAAGGATTATTAATTTATAACGAAAATTGTAGTTTGAAATTGTAACTGTATTTGTGTGAATAGTTACTACTTACACACATCAGATTAGCCTATAGATGTAATCTATTATAAGAGTTAAAACTGTAAACAAACTTTATAAAATAATTTTAAAGGAAAATATGTTTAAAAAATTTACTTCTTTTTTATAAAACTGTAGCAGAATATTTTTAGCAATATTTTCTTTCATTGAGCAAACTTTTAAAATTAGTTTATAAATTTTACATTTAATTAATTTGCAAAAAATATTCCCTGCATTATAAAAAAATATAATTACAAATATTAAAATGAAGAGTATAATATAGATATAGTTATTGGAACAAAACTTACTTAACAAGGATTAGTTTCTTGCTCTAACAGCTTTTCAAATGTTTTTAACAATTAAAATCAAAATGTTCTCTGCTTTATAGATTATTCTGCAAATTTAATTTATAAAATTATAGATTTACATTCATCACCAAACGTTTAAAGGCCTACATTATATAGAAAAAAACACTTGAATTTTTTTCTCGTTTACTCTATTTCTAAAACATTACATACTTTTCCAATTTTTATACCTAACTTTATACAGGCCTGTACCGTTTTAGTTTAGTTTTAAACAAGTAATATAAAAGATTTTAATTTGAATGTGATCCACTTTCAATGTTGTGTTTGTCAGAAATGTAAAAGCATGATATAAATATTAATATTGATGGAATTATGGTATTTTATAATATAGGTGTGGTCTCCCAGAGAGGCTGCTTCTGTTAGGGGCTTGGACGTTGGGGCGCATACGTTTTTACACTGTTATAGGTCCATATAATCCAATTTTTTTATTTTTAGTCTAATATTGATGCATTTTCATCTAGACCATGATCGAGCTTGTTGAACCATAACCTACTTGTATTCCCTTGTGTAATCATTTATATTTCATATCACGAGAATAGAGCCTAGTAAATATTTCAATATAATAAAACCTTTATATTTTTTGTGGTGTTGAAAAAAAACTTCGATGAAATAGTTCTAATAGGCTAAATAAAATCACCATTAACTTCTTAAAGTTTTTTTTCTACTGATCATCTCATCTAATGCAGCATTATTTTGGAAACAATATATTTCTAAACTTTGTGGCATGCATATAGCAATTTATAGCGTAGATAGAGATTGTAGCGTAGGAGAAACGGTACTCATTGTTTGGGAGCATCTACGTGAGCATCTGTACAACCTAGAACGTATTTCTATTATGAAAATAAATTAGGTTAAGAAGATACATAAGTTAAAGCCTAATACATATTTTTTATACATAGTGACTTTATCGTCATACAATTAATTTAAAAATCTCTAATTTCAAAATTTCAAAGTTTTCGTCATTCTAGGTTTTCTACTTCATTACTGATCAATTATTTTCGCTCTTATGAAATCATGTTGCGTTTAAGAAACAAACATTTTATTTATGAGAGCAAAAAAATATATCGGTATAGAACTCAGGTATTACATACTTTTTACTTTACAAACGTTTTACAATTATTACTGTAAAATTACTTATCAAACAATAGGAAATTGTTTCAAGTCAATTGTAAGTCTGCAGAACTGAAGACCAATCCGTGTTGTATTGTTGAAATTCCTTTGACATATTGTCGCTAATGTTCTCCCACTTGTCGCGAGCTAAATACTCTGACATATTTTCCTGAGAAGTTTGTGCTGTTAGTGGCCTAGTTATTGTAAAAGAATTACTTAGAAAATAGGCCACAAAATTGTTTTGCAAGACGTTTTACCAACTTACGCGCCAGTTGTACTCTCCCAACAAACGAAACGCCTTCAGGAAAAAAAGATTTAGACGAAGACAAGATATTATTAAGCAGCAAAACGTAGTACATCTACAAGCGTCTGAAAAAAATTTACGGAAATAAACATTATCTTCTTATAAAAAGGGATGAACGCCAAAGTCTGTGCTGTAAGGTTGATACTTCATCAACAGCCTAATGAAAATCAGAATATAATGTCATTTTGTTCACTGATGTCGACATTCAAAAGCTAACAATAGCAACACTAACCAGTGTTTCGAAAGTAATCCTCGTGCTTAGGTAAAAAGCAATGTTCAACATTCCTTTTCACAGCCTAATTATTGAGTGCCAATTAATTAGTAATTAGTGGATGAATTTGTTTATTGTTATAGAGAATCGTGATACTGTAGAAAGCTATTTAGATATCGTGAAAACAATTTACCATTAAATGTTATATAGCCATTGGTACCAAATGTACCACTCACATACAAAAAAATAATAGTTCTAAATAGCCTATTTTCAATGTGATAGTGCTCCAATCCATCAGTCAGGTGTATTTCCTAAACAGTAGTTTTGTTCATAAATAGATTGACGGGATTAATCGATCATCTCTGAAGACTCCCTTTAATGTTGGCAACGGGTATGGATAAAATATAAAGTAGACAAGGAAAATCATAAGGCACGTGATAGATTGATTATTCGTATTGCTGCTATGATTAGAATGCAAGAAAGACAATGTTAAACCAGGAACTGAAAATATCTTGGGCGTGCAAGAAAATTACTTTTATTTTTGTTCAGTTATAATGACGGCACCAATAAGTTTTTTTTACAAATATATATATATATATAAATAGAGAGAGAGAGAGAGAGAGAGAGAGAGAGAGAGAGAGAGAGAGGGAGGTTTTAAACAGATAAGATGAAGATGAAGAGAAAATTTTATAGACATTTACATAGTGTAAATTAAGGAGACCTACGTAGTAAAATTCGGTGATTTTCGCCAAATAGTGTTGTAATTCAATGTTGTCGACCGTACTTTAAAGTTGTACTGCAAAAGGTTTTGTGAATATTTATGGATTTTGCAAGGATAACATTTTATAGACCCTAGGGACCTATAAAATCATAATATGGATTAGGCCTAGTGGG
This sequence comes from Prosapia bicincta, assembly GCA_036971475.1. Classification (NCBI taxonomy): domain Eukaryota; kingdom Metazoa; phylum Arthropoda; class Insecta; order Hemiptera; family Cercopidae; genus Prosapia; species Prosapia bicincta. The sequence continues at coordinate 230,339,395 of JBAIZL010000002.1, read as the reverse complement.
TATAGACCTTGTTTTCTTTTGCATCTATAAATTGGTAGCATAATTTGTTGATTTTACGTGTATTCATATTCTCAAATTGTTTTTTGTATTGGTCTTTGCAAAATGGAAGTATATCCATTTACTTTAGAGGAGAGGTGCCCATAGAAATACTACTAAAACTAGAAATACTATGTAGAACATTTTGTTTTTAGTGGCTAAAATGGAAGGTGTAATAGGAAACAAGAACGGAAAGTCTAATTCGAGAAAACCAAAACATAATACATTTACTGAAACTCTGTGAAAATATTAGATTTCCCAAGCAGAATGGCGTAGTCAAACTATGCTTACCTAGCCACACTTCGCATCACCTTAGACCTTCCCAAAGTGTAACTTTCTTTAAACTTGTGGATAAATACATTTACTCTCAAAACCCTTTGTAAAATATAAAATCTATTTTCTTAATAAAGGTGTAAATAGGCGGCAAAAACGTCAACTGGAGTTTTTCGAGTTTACAATTTGGCTTCTCAGTGAGTGATTGGGTCAATCTGATACTCCAAAAACCTATCGTAGGTTTTCAGGCCCCTGATATTTTCCACCTGAAACCAGAAGTGGTTCCTGGTTACACGTTCATCGATAAGACTTCAGAGAAATCTTCTAGAAGTCTTAGTCAATCTAGATCAGTAAATTCTTCAATCATAAATTTTGATAACTCTTCTACTCCAAAAAAACCTTACACAGTTAGACAATCGTACATCCATACAATCGTACTGCCGTTTCCATTTTTTCTCAACCACGGTTCTACATGCAGACTTTATCTTCAATAATTTCCAATAAGATGCTTACAAAGTTTTATCAAGTCTCTAATTCTTCTTCCATACAGTTTTACCGAAGAGTTGGTGCCATAGAAATTACATCAGTTAAACAAAATGACCTACGTAACGGATAATCACAAACTAAACATTCCAATCTGATAAGGTAGCCTAACTAGCAAAGTGTCATCAAATATCTGTCAAGAATCAGTAATACTATAATGTCATACGATGACTTCGATTCTGCTAAAGATTTATAAGGTCTTAATTAAATTACATCGATCTTGGACGCGGTCAAGACGATTGCATCTCTTGAGGTTTGTCTATTCAAAAATTTATATAGTCAGTTGTAATTAAATTAGTTTTGTAATTTTATCGGTTTATACTACACTATGTCATCTACCCGAGGATAGGTGTAAGTGTTTCTATAAGAATAGCAGGCTAAGGCGGTTTTAAACTAAATCAACCTAATTAAGTTGGCCTAACTAGTAATAAGTAGATTTAGGCTAAGGTGATTCCTAGGAATATAAATATAAATATTTACCTACATACAAAGGAAAAATACATGGAATGGAGAGAATTGATAAGTAATTATATATAATAATATTATATATATATATATATATATATATATATATAATATATATATATATAATATATATATATATTTTATTTATATATATATATATATATATATATATATATATATATAGGCTATATATATATATATATATATATATAGCCTATATATATATATATATATATATATAAAGAACGGGTACTAAGAGAAAACGTACATCAATAGGCCTACAAGTAACATCTTTTAAAAATGAAAAGCTGTTTTAATAAGTATTAAAAAACTAGTCATTCAAAATTATGAAATTTAAGACTAAGAAAGCATAAAAGGGATTTTATACACTCATATAGTTTGCTATTAAGGATAAAACTGAACATTTAAAAAAACATTGGACCTATTATTAATACGTATATGTATAGGCTATATACGCATATAAAATAGCCTATATCAAAAAACATAATAGGATCTAATATGCATTCTGAGTTTTTGAAACAGCATTGCTTCTAAGGTCAATTTTTATTTTAAAATGAATGTACTACGCTTACTAGTAATAGAAGATTGTTTGGAACATTTTAATCATCTTCAACATATTAAACACGTCACGCTTAAAAGAACAATGGCAGCACGTCCGCCATCTTATATTTTCCACCTTATAAATTACAAAATATAAATAAAAACCTCCGTCACAGACAAAACAAGAAGTTGCTATTTATCAACATTACCTACCGTCCTCGAGCGGGGCGAACAAGGTAATTCCCACAGGCTTATCAATCAAACAGACAATAGTGTACTTAGTGCGTCAATAGGCGGCTGAGATCAAAGGAACAATGACCCATTTGTCAGAAAATTAAGATGTCCCCTCGGCGCGCCGTTCGAATGGCGTTTTCATAATTTGGCTTTATCTAAAATTAAAAGATATATGATTAGGTCAGTACAAACGATATGGGAAGGAATTAAGCTACCCCCTTCCTGGAAATATAAAAAATGTAGAGTGATTCATGAGTGGTTAATAGAGATTTTGTTAGTTCTAATAACTCATTAATGAGTAATCAGTTATGATATAGGTAATGACCTTTATTGTTAACTTAAAAAGTTGCGTTAATCTTTACGTAAAAACAAATGCTTTGGAAAAATACAGGTATATGTGAAGATAAACAATTGAATGTTATAGGAGCTATAGTATTTACATTATTTAAAGCAGTTCAGTCTACGTTATAATGTGGCCTTAACTATCAGTTAAAACAAGGATTAAGGAGGAAGATCTTATGGAGCTGAGACTCTACACTATTTATTATAGGGTTCATTAAGAGTTGGCGGATCATGGTAAGGTTGGGGTGTGGCCTATCTCTTTAAAACAAATTAAGTTCAGTCATTCTGGAGGTCTCTAAATTCTAAGGGTACAGCTGTTAGGTAAGTCTTCCCTGGAATAGTTCATCATTCTGGAGGTCTCTAAACTCTGGGGGTACAGCTATTAGGTAAGTCTTCCCTGGAATAGTTCAGTCATTCTGGAGGTCTCTAAATTCTAAGGGTACAGCTATTAAGTAAGTCTTCCCTGGAATAGTTCAGTCATTCTGGAGGTCTCTAAATTCTGGGGGTACAGCTATTAGGTAAGTCTTCCCTGGAATAGTTCAGTCATTCTGGATGTCTCTAAATTCTAAGGGTACAGCTATTAGGTAAGACTTCCCTGGAATATTTCAGTCATTCTTGAGGTCTCTAAATTCTGGGGGTACAGCTATTAGGTAAGTCTTCCCTGGAATAGTTCAGTCATTCTGGAGGTCTCTAAATTCTGGGGGTACAGTTATTAGGTAAGTCTTCCCTGAAATAGTTCAGTCATTCTGGAGGTCTCTAAATTCTGGGGGTACAGCTACTAGGTAAGTCTTTCCTGGAATAGTTCAGTCATTCTGGAGGTCTCTAAATTCTAAGGGTACAGCTATTAGGTAAGTCTTCCCTGGAATAGTTCAGTCATTCTGGATGTCTCTAAATTCTAAGGGTACAGCTATTAGGTAAGACTTCCCTGGAATATTTCAGTCATTCTGGAGGTCTCTAAATTCTGGGGGTACAGCTATTAGGTAAGTCTTCCCTGGAATAGTTCAGTCATTCTGGAGGTCTCTAAATTCTGGGGGTACAGCTATTAGGTAAGTCTTCCCTATAATAGTTCAGTCATTATGGATGTCTCTAAATTCTGGGGGTACAGCTATTAGGTAAGTCTTCCCTGGAATAGTTCAGTCATTCTGGATGTCTCTAAATTCTAAGGGTACAGCTATTAGGTAAGACTTCCCTGGAATATTTCAGTCATTCTGGAGGTCTCTAAATTCTGGGGGTACAGCTATTAGGTACGTCTTCCCTTGAATGAATAAAGGTCTATTTTACGCAAACATGGACCGAACTAACCAAGAGTATTTTAGTTTGTGGAAATTCTGGTCGTGCAAAAGTCCCCAATAGCTCAAGGAAAGTAGAAACCGTAGTCTTGAAGCAGTTTTCTCGCTTCATTGACAGCAAGATGACTTGTCGGACTCTCACATAATAGCACCTCAGAATCGCGATACTAACCCCTCCTGCTTGGGCCTGACGCTACCTACCCTAGTGACAAATAACGAATTGGAGGTTATTTGATGTTTTAAATGCTGGGTTATAGATAATCCACAGAATCTTTGTGAAGGTATAAAAGGTTTAACGTAGGTGCACGTGGGTTTCTTAGTAAAGCATTAGAGCGGTTTCCCTTAATGTATGCGAAGTTGTACAAAGATTACAGGATGTTGGGTGTAATTTAGGTACGATCTTAGACTACAAAACGGAATATGGTTTGCCCTCGGCGAAACTGTGATGTAGATTTCGCTCTTTAGTTTTAATATTTTAAACTAAAAAAGGTTAAATTTTTGTAAGTCTTCATTACATAAAATTTTAAAATTAGAGATATATTATGATTAGATAGTATATTTAACTTTCAAGGAAACAGTTCTATTTTAATTTGAAATTTTCGTAATTTACTTTTTCTAGGAAACACTTTCATTTCTTATTTGGATTACGAGGTACTGTACATATTAGACTAAAGTACTTTTATGTTACGATTAGTAGGCGACCTTCGGCGATCATTCTCACTCTATCCTTTCCTTACCTCCTAATCGTGTATTTAATTCACCTTACTTTCCCATGTCACACATTTAAGTCTTAATATTTAGATGCGAACGAACCTAGAAAAACCTATCTCGAAAAAGTGAGTTTGTAATAGTATACCAAATAAATTTTTAAGGCAAGACCCGCAATTATTTTAGTGTTGGCATGCTTTGGCCGATTAGATCTTGTGCCAGACAGAGTTTAGGCATAGAAAAGACGTAGCTGTAGAAGAGCCAAAATTAAGCGACGTGTATGATACAGCTAAAGGTTTCCCAACCATGGATGAGTGACTCACACAAGGTGATCCATCACTGTCAAACTTTGCCCCCTCCCCGGCCCGTCTCAATACTAGTAGCATTTCCTAGTAGAATATTACAACTGCTGTCAGTGTATCGATCGTTGGAAACTTTACACTTGTATTGCAAGAGCTTAAAGTTATTTGATTTAATATTTAAATTACCTAAGTTTATCCAAGTTGAGGATTTCAGATGAAAAGCTAACACTTTAAAAATAGGTAACAAAATATAGCTAATAACTTTAATATTTGGTGAAAATTTAAATTTTTGTTAAGAAAGATTTGTTATAGTCTGCTACTGTTTATACAGTATGGTTTAGGCCTAATTACCTCCTCATCTGTTATTTAGCTTTGAAAATGACATAATTATTCATTACATAAAATTAATTTTGATTTCATTAACCTATAAGCCTAGAAGTCGAATTATATAACAGATCTGTATTAATTATGAATTTTATTATCTCAACTTAGCTTTCCGTTTATAGATTACGGTTAAAAATGAAGTAAAGTAAAGTGTAGCATTTAGGATAGACGCAACAATGTATAGAAAGATGAATATTATCAATGCTTCGCAAAAATTGCATTAACTGTGAATTTTCTTTTCTTTAAATTTGGTTCTTTTTAAATAACAAAAGCTATTTATTTTAAGTGGATACTTTCTAGCGTTATTGTAATAGGCCTTTAGCTATAGAGTGACTTAGAGCTTTAAGTTATATTAACATAATTATTATATTATATTAACATAATGCTTAATAATAATAATAATAATAATAAATAATAATAATAATAAATAATAATATATAATAATAATAATGATGATGATGATGATTATGATGATGGTGATAATATTAATATTTATTATGACAGGTTTTTTACAATGTTTTACATTTTAACCTAAGTCTAATGAAATACAGTTTTTAATTTTGTTTTTCCATTCATCCCTATCTGTCCACAAGTTTTCTGGTATATCCCATTTGATTAAAGATGAACTAATTTCCTGTATCCACGTTTTCGATGGTCTTCCCCTTCGTCTTCTCCCTGGTGGTGTCCATTCCAACAACATCTTTGGTAGTCTTTCATCATTCATCCTTTTCGTATGTCCATACCAAATTAACTGTTTTTGTTCTACAAAATCTGTAATTAAATTTTGTACTTCCATTTTATCTCTAATTATTTGATTTCGGATCTTATCCAATCTTGATATTCTCGCAGAACGTCTCCAAAAGTCCATCTCAGTTGCCAATAATTTCTTTGTCAATGTTGATTTCAATATCCAAACGTCTGATCCATATGTCATTATGCTTCGTACTATTGTATTAAAAATTTTTGTTTTTGTTTGATTAGTTATATGTTTATCCCATAAAATTCCATTTAACATTGAAATTGTTGTTTTTCCCAAATTTATTTTCGATCCAATCTCTTTATCTTGTTTCCCATCATTTGTAATTTTCATTCCCAAATACTTACATTCCTCAACATGTGATATTCTTTTAATATTTTCTTCTTCTATTATTAAGTCTTTACTTTTTTCTCCTATGACCATGTATTTAGTTTTATTCATATTAACATTCAATCCCCATAGTTTGTATTCTCCTATTATCTTTCGAGTCATATATTCAATGTCTTCATAATCTTGAGCTAAAATCAATTGGTCATCTGCAAATTGTAAAGAATAAATTGTGATATTGTTTACTGGGATTCCCATTCCTTTGCATTTATTCTTCCAATTTTTCAAAACCTTTTCTGTATAAATTTTATATAATGTGGGTGACAGACAGCATCCTTGGCGTAATCCTTTTGTTACTTCAAAACCTGTTGACAGATTGTTTCCTATTTTTATTTTGGAAATAGAATTTTTATATAAATTTTGAATTGCCTTGATTATAGTTTGACTTATAGCATTTGACTTTAACACTTCCCATAACTTTGATAATGGTACATTATCATAAGCTTTTTCTATATCTATAAATACTAAATGGAGAGGTTGTAAACGAATTACTTTCTTTTCAATTATTTGTTCTAAGCAGAATAAGTGATCTATCGTTGATCTTCCTCTTCTAAAACCTGCCTGTTCCTCAGCCTCCATATCCTTGTATTCATTTTCTAAATATTGCTTAATTATTTTTCCATAAATTCTGCTCAATGTATTTGTAACTGTTATTCCTCTATAGTTTTCACATTGCTTCTTATTACCTTTCTTATGTAATGTGGATATATAGCCTATTTTCCACTCTTCTGGTGTCTCTTCTCCATTCAAACATTTTTCAAAAAGTTCCTTCAAATTTGCAAATAATTTATTTGTACCATACTTTAATAGTTCGGCTGGAATTCCTCCAGGTCCTGAAGCTCTTCCATTTTTCATAGATTTTATTGCCTGTATCACTATTTCCATATCCAAATTTAGATAGGTATTATTTACTGTTTCTGGTATTTCATTTTGATTTTTTTCCAAATGTTCTTCTCTGCATTCTGTTAATAAGTTTTTAAAATATTCCTCCCACGTTTGAAAATCAATATATGTCATTTGTTGTGACTCCTTAGAGTTTTTTCTTAATGTTTTCAAAGTTTTCCAAGCTTCTGTACTTCTTTTCCCTCCAATAAAAGATTCTATCTTTTGGCATGATTGTTCCCAACATGATTGTTCCAACTATATAATACAGTTGTATATATAATAAAGTGCAGTAGGCCTATAATTTGTGAACTATTAGCCTGCGTATACAATTTTATCGTGCTTTGTCATTTTATCCGTTTGCCAAGTTCATTGCTACCGTTGGCAAAATTATTCTTTCATAATCAACCCTCTCCTATTCAGAAACAAAGAAACATTTACTTTATGTAGTTATTTGTATGCTGGTACACTGGATTGTTTAAATTTCCTCAAATTTTAATCATTTAGTTTTCGACACTTAAAACAGTCTTTTCTTTTTCATAATGTATATTAATATTTCAGAATTTTGTGTGAAAATAAATCGTAGTTAATGCGGTCATAGACAAGCATTAGCATGTAATTATAGCTTTGCTTGGTTAGTTTATTACATAATTGTTAATACATTACAGCTACAAATATTTTACTCACATTCAGGACTTTACTGAAAGTATTTACAGCACTTTTGCGAACCAGGCGATCCCAAGTTGGAACGGTGATGCAACGAGTATAGCGTCCAGTTGCGCAATATAACTTGACAGTTTTGTAAACAGCACAGGTTTGTAGATAAATTGAACAGAGTGTTTATCATAAACTATAGTGGTGTACTAATCTAATTTCCATTAACTGTTACGCTTTATTGTTAGTCTCGTAGTAATGTTGCCTTTACTATGTATTAACTTTGAATACATAATAAAAGTTGAGTTTGTGTTGGGATTTTTATTATTTTAAAGTGATTCATCAAGTTGAGTAGCTTGGCGTATGAAAGATGTGGACCCTAACGAGATATTAGATAAAAGATAGTGTTAAATTGGTTACATACAGCTCTCTGATTCGAGCTGTACAGAAAGATCATAGCTTATCTGTACAGGGAAAAGCTCTTAAAAACTAATTTCAGTGACGTAGGAAAATATAGCATAGTAACATTCGCGTCTAGGAAGTATCATTAACAATAATATGTGAAGTAAATGTAGGTTTAAGAATGAGCCATTAAGATTCTCTGGTTTCGGAGATGTAGAAGAAACAAGACTAGCGTAGTCACTTCCAAAACTAAGTCACTTACAGGTTAGGTTAGATTCGTTCTCAAGAACTCTTAAAGCTCTAACTGATCCAAGAAATTATGCGTAATAAATAATTTTTTCATGGTTTATGCACTAAAATGACCAGCTTTTCGCATGAAGCTATCTGGATGCAGCTTGCCTTCGCGGGTAAGAACGTAACAGAAAGCTATAGAGTTGTCAACAAAATTGGTTTAGGTTATTACAGCTAATTTCAATATTCCATTAAATTATACATAGACTTAATGGGTACATTAAAATAATTCAATTTATTAATGAACAAATAAATACAACATGGATTGTACAGTACTTTCTTTGAAAATGGGAAGATTTTAGGCCTATTGTCAAAAGATTAGATATAATTGTTTATCTGTCCTAGTAAAAAAACGTTTTATACCTTCTCAGTTTTCTGTGTATAAGAAATACTTTTCTCTTTTTATTGATATGTGGAGTGATATTAACTAATTTGGCGTAAAACGTAATACTTAAATTAAATAAATTAATATCAGAGAACTGAGAGACATAGGTCTACTATTAATAAACCAAAATTTTAAATTTTGTAGTTTTAGGAATTTAAAACAAATTTTATTTTAGTAACACTTATAATGATTACTTTTTTAACATTATTAATATTTTTTTATTAAAGGGTAAAGCAAAATTTCAAAATAAAAAAACCTAATACTCAGTATTCCAATTACAGTAGAGGGTCGAAAATCCCAACTAATTGAGATTGGAAATGGTTCTGATTTCAGATTTGTTTGGAATTTCCAACGTAACCTAGAAATTCCTGGTTACACAAAAAATGTTAAGATAAATTAAAATAAACACTTTATGTACTTACATATGTGCAATGTAGATGACAATCGCACTTTGCTTGTATCTTTAAGTCCATAAGAATGCACTTATTTTACAAAAACATTCACTCCATATTCACAAACGTATGTATCTAAACAGAAAAAATAAAACGCAATTGTACGAAATAACTGAAATATATTATATGAAAAACTTGCTAATTTTGGGTTGTGTGAGTTTCATAACTCGGTTTTGGCCAGCCAAATCCTTTAGTCGCTTAAATAGCAGGAGTTGAGCTTGAGTGCATTCGGGTTGCGCTTCGTACCAAAACATTACTTTCTCTAACGACGTAAAAATTTCAGAATGTGGAGGTACGTTGTCGTCTGCTACGTCTTCTTCTTCGCTGTCACTGCATTCTTGATTTTCTGGCTCTTGTGGTTCTGGAGAGTAAGAATCTCGTTATAATTCAGAATTTCGTAGCCCAAGTGATTTTTATCAAGATCCAGCCATTCCACAGCGTCAATTTCGTCGCATTCTTGACCGACTGGGATAACAAGCTTCTCCTTCTCTAACAATCTCAAGCACAGACTGATTTTCATCGGTGTAATGATCCTATTGTTCATTTTTTGGTCAAAGTATATTCCACGCTTTCATTACGTCAAAGAATAATGTTTTTAATATGAAAGAACTACACAGATACACGCAAAGGTGGTGAGTCCCCGCCAAAACCAATCTAAACTGTCTTTGTTGGTTGTCTAGCATCTCAATATCAACTGAATTGTTTTTTCTAGTGCGTGGTAAGTAAAGAGAAAATGTCATCGAGTTTGTCTCAGTTATATCGGGACGTTTAGCAATATTACAAATTTTACTAAGAAAGGGGAGATTCCCCGCATCTAGTGTAACGGAGAGTTAGAGTAGGCGTTCGGATTTTTGACGTTTAAGATTCTTAACGTTTCGGATTTTTAACGTTCGGATTATTGACGCTCTACTGTATATCTGCAATAAAGTATAGTGTAATCTAAAGTTCTATAAAAAAATGTGATTCGTTAGTGGGTTTAACGTTTTTTGTTGTGGAATTCGAATTTCAACAACAAATTTTATGGTGTATTAATTGTATTATAAAAGTTTAAAAAGTATCGCTTCATGAGAAGTTGAACGTTATATAATTATTATATAATTGTAGGCGGTTTATTATGAATTACAATAGGGTTTTAAACATTTATTAGATTATAATTTTAGTATTAATGAATAGGTCAACAATTTATTCATCTCAAATATGAACACAGAAAACAATTTACAATTTGGTTATATTAAATTGAAATTTGAGAATAATTTCTTTACATTTTACTTGCAAGCTTTAGGCAGTAACGTTTAAAATAAAATTCGATTTATATTCATACTAAAATGCAGTGCTCTCCTATGCGCATATACAATATACATTTATTTGGTATATTTTTACATTTAATAACTCGTACTTATTTTCACTGACCTATTTGAAAGCATTTATGTCAGCCATTTTAAAATCTCATAATATAGCCAACAAACTGTTCGTAGCAATTCACTCGATCCAGATGGTCTCACCCTCCCACTGCTTCGCATCACCCTCTCTTCAACTGTCTCTTCACTGACTCGTCAACCCCCTCCCTATTTCTTATCTCTGGATTACTTTTCTAATTTCTTTTTCTTTTTATCCCTTACAAGCTGGCGGCTGAAAATGAAATTTTGGTTTAACTTAAACCCAAGCACCCTATTTTGTGTGGCATAAATACAGAAATGAAGAATCTTAATTACTTTTTTAGGAAGGTGTCTTTTGAAAGCTACATATCAGCAGGTAATGTTTTTACATGTCCAGTAATTGAGAAGAACTTGATAACAACTTGTATTATTAGAGCCAATTTGTTTTTATAATTTAAATCTTGTAGAACCCTAATTATGCTTTAGTCTGGTGGTGTGTAATAAAATTAAATTTTGATCGAAAGAAAGCATTTTTTGTACAGGCAGTTTATTGAGAGTTAATACGGAGTGGACATAACTACAAGTTAAAATGACTTGATCACTTTATTACTTTACGACTCTTTCGTTCTCCAATATACTTAGTCGTATTGAATGGTAAAATGACTAGTGAGAATAATGACAATAAAAACATTGCACGCTTGCATTTATGTGCTTAATTAAAGTATAACTGTGGCTTTACTGGCTTTTTATGGGAATATATGCCGTCACAGAAGAAAGCAGTTGACCTCTCTATCAATAAAATCCCCATGACATACACACTGGTAATCATTGATGTACCTAAACATGTACTCTGAAGGGGCGAAAATGAATCCTTGCGATTGTGAAATACCGACCTAGATTTCGGAAACATTTACAGCTGCGACCAGATGTTATGGATGAGAGTGATCTTTAAAAAGAGCTAGAGTACAGCTTGTTTACTGGTCAGGGGGTGTAAATTTAAAGTAGTGTAGGCTTATAGCACATGGCTATGCAGTCAAAGTATGGAATGCGTTTACCATAGAACACGTATAATACGTTTCGTAAACACTTACTTGGATTGGAGTAAGGTTAGGCTTAGAGTAAGTCAAGGCTTGGAATAAGGAAATGCTTAGAGTAAAGTAAGGCTTGGGGTAAGGTAAGGCTTGGAGTAAGGCAAGGCTTGAAGTAAGGAAATGCTTAGATTATGGTAAGGGATAAAGTAAGGTAAGGTTTGGAGTAAGGCAAGGGTTAGAGTAAGGCGAGGGTTGAAGGAAGGTAAGGCTTGTAGTAAGGGAAGGCTTGGAGTGAGGAAATGCTTAGAGTAAGTTAAGGCTTGGAGTAAGGCAAGGGTTAGAGTAGGGTGAGGGTTGAAGTAAGGTAAGGCTTGTAGTAAGGGAAGGCTTGGAGTGAGGAAATGCTTAGAGTAAGTTAAGGCTTGGAGTAAGGCAAGGGTTAGAGTAAGGCGAGGGTTGAAGGAAGGTAAGGCTTGTAGTAAGGGAAGGCTTGGAGTGAGGAAATGCTTAGAGTAAGTTAAGGCTTGGAGTAAGGTAAGGCTTTAGATTAAGGTCAGGGTTAGAGTAAGGTAAGGCTTAGAGTACATCAAGGGTCTGAGTAAGGCAAGGCTTATAGTAAGGTAAGGCTTAGAGTAAAGCATGGCTTGGAGTAAGGGAAGGCTTGGAGTAAGGGGAGGCTTGGAGTAAGGTAAGGCTTGGAGTAAGGTAAGGCTTAGAGTAAAGCATGGCTTGGAGTAAGGGAAGGCTTGGAGTAAGGGAAGGCTTGGAGTAAGGGAAGGTTTGGAGTAAGGGAAGGCTTGGAGTAAGGGAAGGCTTGGAGTGAGGAAATGCTTAGAGTAAGTTAAGGCTTGTGGTAAATTAAGGCTTAGATTAAGGTCAGGGTTAGAGTAAGGTAAAGCTTAGAGTACATCAAGGGTCTGAGTAAGGCAAGGGTTGGAGAAATGTAAGGCTTAGTGTAATTTAGGGCTTGGAGTGAGGTAAGGCTTAGAGTAAAGCAAGGCTTGGAGTAAGGGAAGACTTGGAGGAAGGTAAGGCTTAGTGTAAGGGACGGCTTGGAGTGAGGAAATGCTTAGAGTAAGTTAAGGCTTGGAGTAAGGTAAGGCTTAGATTAAGGTCAGGGTTAGAGTAAGGTAAGGCTTAGAATACATCAAGGGTCTGAGTAAGGTAATGCTTAGAGTAAAGCAAGGCTTAGAGTAAGGGAAGGCTTAGAGTAAGGGAAGGCTTGGTGTAAGGTAAGGCTTAGATTAAGGTCAGGGTTAGAGTAAGGTGAGGCTTAGAGTACATCAAGGTTCTGAGTAAGGTAAGGCTTACAGTAAAGCAAGGCTTGGAGTAAGGGAAGGCTTGGAGTAAGAGAAGGCTTGGAGTAAGGGAAGGCTTGGAGTAAGGGAAGGTTTGGAGTAAGTTAAGGCTTGGAGTAAGTTAAGGCTTGGAGTAAAGGAAGGCTTGGAGTAAGGGAAGGCTTGGAGTAAGGGAAGGCTTGGAGTAAGTTAAGGCTTGGAGTAAGGTAAGGCTTAGATTAAGGTCAGGGTTAGAGTAAGGTAAGGCTTAGAGTACATCAAGGGTCTGACTAAGGTATGGCTTAGAGTAAAGCAAGGTTTGGAGTAAGGGAAGGCTTGGAGTAAGGAAAGGCTTGGAGTAAGGAAATGTTTGGAGTAAGGAAATGCTTAGAGTAAGTTAAGGCTTGGAGTAAGGTTTAGGGTTAGAGTAAGGGTTAAACGTAGTTTATGCACAATGAGAGTGAGTTTCTTTTCATATGTATCTTCTGAAGAGAAAACAATTCAGGAATGTAGAATATAAAAGTTGATTCTGATTAAGTACCGTACATTTGTTCATTTACTTGGTTCTGTTAATGTAGGATATTATACCCAAATATAAAAAATAATCAACTAAACTTATGGGAAAATGTTTTCCTCAATCTTATGTTCAAAGAAGAGAAAGTTTATTCTCTGTCAAGGAGGCAGTCAGGGGCCCTACCTCTTGGTTTGGTCATATTTAAAGTATTAGAACACTTCTTTTACCTTGGAGGTATATTATACTTAAAAACATTAAATATTTGGAGCAAAGTAGATGCTTTAGAAAGACCGATATTGAGAAGTAGTAGAACAAGCTCATTTTATTTTAGATTGAGGTTTAGACAACCTCATTGGTCTGGTTTAGATGACAACATTGACATTTCAAAACGTCAATGAGGAAATGAGTGAACATAAAGGGATTAGTACTCTACGAAGTGAGGGATCGTTCTAATTGCTTGGTTTTTTAGTTTCTCGAGAAATTAAATGAAAACTAGAAAAAATGCATGAAAAGGAAAACAGATCAACAATCAGAAGCAGGCGTAACGGAAGAAGTGGTGAAGAGAAAATGGAAAAGTAAAAAGATCATAAAATATTCAAGCTGCGTTGAGACGTATCTGTACTCGAGATAATAATCTCTAAAATACTAAAATCTTTTATTTCTATATTTACACAAAAGTGTGTAATTTAAGATTTTTTTATCATAGATAATTTATGTATAATTTACTTATTATCATTAATATATATCATGATAACAGTTGACTTTCTATTAATTTTGAAACTTTTTCATTATAAGATCTAAAGTAATATAATATAACCTAGCTAGAATTGTTTAGATATTTAAAAGAATTTCTAAATTTAATTATTTTTAAAACTGAAAAACCAAGGAGTTTTTTTTCAATTAAAAACATTAGAAGTTATACTTACAGTTTCATTTATTCTTTACCTTAAACTTAAATTAATTTCAGCTATGAATGTTTTAAAATAAAATCTAATAATAGGGTATTTAAAATTTTTTACATCTAAGGAGTTGAGAGGCAAACAATTGTTTACTTCCAATGAGCTAAATCATTTTGAGAAGGTTTATTTTTAGTTGAAGTATGAAAGCTAGTTTAGGCTATTTCAGGTTTCTTTTATAAAAGTTAAGTCTTTAAATTGTTAATTAAAAAAAAAATATATAGTTTTCATTCTCTTATAATGTGAGATGCTTCGTTTACAATTCTTGCAAGATATTGAAACCTTATCAAACCTGTCACTAAATATAACTAGTGTTTGGATCTAGTTCAAAGTTAAAATTTTCTCAGTTCGTTTATATGAGTTATAGGTTTCGTTAGAAGTACCGTACGAGGATTTCTGTGAATTCCTTTTGTCTCAGCGCGTCAGTTAACGTCAGTGCGATCACGTTAGTTTTCACAACGTATGAAAGTATCTAAAAAAAATGTGACATATTTTTGTTTGTTGCCTTAACGAAATAACCATTACTCCCTCTCTGACACACATCTCATACGAACGTCTATTTTCAGCAGCCCTTACTCGTTTCGACTTCGTCACAATTTTATCGACTGATCGATGAGAAGGCCATTATGTAAATGATAGAGACAAAGGCAGAAGTATTGGGGTAAATGTAAGTTAGAAAGAGAGGGATGAACGGGGAGGATGTTGAGAGGGTCTCGGTTGTTTTTCAACGCAGGCATTTCGCCGGGATTTATGTTAAACGATGCGTCGCTGGACGCATATTTTACAGGACGCTTGCTTTTATTCAATTCATATGCAATAAAATATGTTAATAAGGTGATGTTCAAAGGAAAGATTTTTTAAACAAAAACCTAATCGTATGTTCTTATTTTTTTAATTTTTTAAAGAATTTCTATTAAATACTCTTCTAAAAATAATATTTAGATATAAAGATTATATCTACATATATATCCCTTTTACATATAGCCTATAGGCTACAGGCATATATAGCATAGGAAGAAATTGAATCTTATAAGTAAATAAATGGTCTTAATTCAAAAATAAATAAATAAATCCAACGGCCTAAGGAACAATCAATATCAATTTTGATTAAATACAAAAATATGAAATTTATTAAACTTTTTCTATTACGAATTAAAACAACACATTTAAGTCATAAGTAAAAAAAAACACTCTAAAATTTTTAAAAAAATTATTTTAAAATTTCCTCGTATTAAAATTATTTGAACTTATTAAATTTTAATATATTTTTGAAATAAAGTTTAGTTACCTAATTAAGTATAACTTATGGGTGTTGTTGTATGTAAGATAAAATCTCCCAAACAACTATGTATATTATAATTATATATTTTATTTAACTGTATTTTTATTGTTAAATACCTCTGAGGATGATTGCTATGCAATCGAAATATACATAAGGTTTTAAATAAAAGAAAAAAGTTATTTGTGGCTTAGAGGTTTCATTTATTTATGTTAAATATTACGCCACAGTTGTTTTATACAGTTATATGTTAAACTATGCATATTGTAAATAGCCGTTTTAAAATGTATTGAACAAATCATTAGTATTTGAAATAGTTTCTGAATAGTAATTAAAATTCGGGAGCACAATATATTTCGATAACAAAATACCATTATGCTAGACAAATATTTAGAAAATAAACCGTTTAATTTTGGAATTATTTCAACTTCAGAAAATAGGAAAGGTATTTACTAGTTACCCATATAAAACGGGTTACTTTTATTTTACTATTATTAGAAAATATTTAATTACAACACATTCCTTTATTCAATGTGTATTTTTGGTTTTTAACTTGACGTTTACACAGACATTTATAATTCTAAGCTAGCCTATAGATATTTAAGAAAAAACAAAATTGAGCCTATAAAAATAAATTTTAAAAAGCACAGGTAGAGAGGCTGAGGAGACAGAAAGACAGACAGAGAGAGAGAGAGAGAGAGAGAGAGAGAGAGAGAGAGAGAGAGGGGAGAGGGAGAGATAGAGAGAGGCTTTATGTGTTTTTTACGCAATAAAATAAAAATTGCGTTTTTACTGTTATTGCTTAGTAATAGACGTTATATATATATATATATATATATATATATATATATATATATATATATATATATAAAATCGACTTGTATGAGATTTTATCTAATAAAGAGCAATCTCTAAATTTAATAATAAAGAACTATATTGAACATGATTGAATACCATTATGATTATTTTAACTGATTGTTCGAAGAAAGAATAGCTTTCAGAAGATAGATTCAAAAACAGCTTCGTATTTTACCAATTTTGAGTCATTCCTGACAATTCCTTGAGTCAGCGTAGCTGTGTAATATAGATTTTTTTTGTAATGATAGATTTCTTCATTTAACCTCTATTCCCGTCTAATTTTGTTTGTCTCAACTGATCTGAGATATGTCCTTTTGGTCTGTTCTCCTGGTAGCGACTAGTTCTGGAAAAGCGGTCGTAACCATAGTGTCTTTTCCAAAGAGCGGCCTGGTCCTGAGTTCAGGCTTTACATTAAGGCATAGTACTCTATACCCGTCCGCACACTGGTCACTGGTGAGGTGAGACGTTTTTCCCTTGCCTTGACGCACCTTGCCCGATGGCTAGTAGCAGCATGCGGCACGACACGACAAGGCATCCTCAGTCCCAGTAGGCCCTATGCTTTTGATTCTAAAAGATATTTGAATACATATTCATAATATGACACAATTTACTTTCATGTTATTAAAATTGTTAGGACATCTCTTTTTACTCTAATACTAAGAAACTTAACCTAACCTATAACCCTTCACCCGGTCCGAACTCCGACAATGTAGTCATACAATAGACAATATACAGAAAAATAAACTTCTCATCGATATGGCCCAGCTGAAGCAGATTTTTCTGTGTGTTTTATGTTCGGTCGGCGGTCACGCTGCAATGTGCTGACGTCAACTTTGTATTTCTTTCTGACTCACTAACTTTAAAGCGATTTGAACAAGAAATGAATAAATATTTCAGAAAAACTGTGGTAATATCAATTGTCATCCCCTACAGGAAAAAAAATATATTTGAACTTGGTTGGATGAATAAAAACGTATTTTTCTAACGATTGAAAATTTGTACAATATATATATATATATAAAGAGAATGTGATCTAATAGAAGGAATTAAAAAACAATCTATTGCAAACTGTTGCTTGTTCTCTAACAGTTTAAACAAAAAATGCTTCTTTTACTATAAAATGTGTTTCAAGAGTACAAAACACTTATCCGCGCTGTCACCGCGCATGCGCAGAACAATTTGTCTTATGCCTTTTGCCCGTCGGACGAAAATTGACGAGGAAGTACAAAGCGCCTTAAGGCACTGTCATGCCGCGCCGCGCCGCGCAGTCCCTGATCCTGTGTGCTGCAGCTCCATTCATAATAATGCAAAACACTTCGCTTAAGACGCCTTAAGGCACTGTTATGCCACGCCGCGCCGCGCAGTCCCTGATCCTGTGTGCTGCAGCTCCATTCATAATAATGCAAAACACTTCGTTTAAGACGCCTTAAGGCACTGTCATGCCGCGCCGCGCCGCGCAGTCCCTGATCCTGTGTGCTGCAGCTCCATTCATAATAATGCAAAACACTTCGCTTAAGACGCCTTAAGGCACTGTCATGCCGCGCCGCGCCGCGCAGTCCCTGATCCTGTGTGCTGCAGCTCCATTCATAATAATGCAAAACACTTCGCTTAAGACGCCTTAAGGCACTGTCATGCCGCGCCGCGCCGCGCAGTCCCTGATTATGTGTGCTGCAGCTCCATTCATAATAATGCAAAACACTTCGCTTAAGACGCCTTAAGGCACTGTCATGCCGCGCCGCGCCGCGCAGTCCCTGATCCTGTGTGCTGCAGCTCCATTCATAATAATGCAAAACACTTCGCTTAAGACGCCTTAAGGCAAAACAAAGCGCCTCGCCGTGCCTTATCCAGTGTGCGGCCGGTCTAACAGACTCCTACCACAGGTCGTGACATTAAGCCCCGGCCTCCCGTTCCGGGCCTGACGTAGTCATCCGAGTGGTTTAGATTAGTTTCATGTTACAGTGCTGAATTGTTGATTCTTCCCAACATTGGCATGTATAGTAAAGGTGCCTTGTAGATTTTATATCTCCTGAGTAGTCAGAGATTTTGTGAGTCTTACAATTTCTCTGAGTAGCCTTTAAGTGTAGCAATAACTAGCTTGCATTCCCATTTATTAGCTTTGACTTTGAATGGAAGAATCATGGGGTTTGTTTTAACATGAGGTGCTGCCTAATTTGGGGAACCCTGAATTAAGCCTCCCTTTTTGAGAGTACAGCACCATTTCTTATTTTTAAGATCATAGCTCATAGAAAGAAACGTGAGCTCGAGAGAATGAAAAATGCTGTTATGAAAGACAAAAAAAAAAAAAATAAGATCTTTCAGACGTTCCCCCAACAGCTCCAAGCCTTACGTAATAATGAGGACGCTCCTACTTCACCCACACACGAAACATAGATGTTATTAATATTACTCGAGACAATGTTATCATTGTATGACACTTCATAGCTCCCATAAAATGCAGCCTCTTGATGTCAGCTTCATGAAGCCTCTAAAGACTGAATGTGAATAGAATATTCACAGGAAATAGTAACATGGTTGAGGGCAAATCCTGAAAGAATAGTAATGGTTTACCAAATCGGAGAGTTACCTGGGAAAGCATACATGAAAGCTGCCACTGTCCAAGATGCCATAGAAATTAACCAAACAACTGGTCTATTCCCAATGAACAAGTAAAGATTTGGGCCAGCAGGTTTCCCTTCCATAAACAACCAACTGCAAACGCTTCATCACTTCCAGGTGATTATCAAAAACCTCAATCAAGTACAAGTTGCCTAATCAGGGGACAAACCTAATGGATAATCTGTTACTGTTTTTTGTTTGTGAGTTTTCTGCCAAAAAAAGTATAGTAGTGAAAAAAAATAAAAAATATTTTTTGAAATTTGTATTGACTTGAATGGGTTGTTGTGATTAAAACTTGCTCTAAGAGTATATTACTAAGACTTAAAAGAATAAAAACGTTTATGTTTTTACATTTTCTCATAAAGCTTAATGTATTTTTATCAGTACCCAAAATTTCGCACCCGGTTCATAAATTGGAGAAATTACTATTTTTTGTTTATTATTACTTACTTAAAATATATATTATTTATTTGTGTCTTAATCATGAAAAATCGTTCTTGCATTGATATATGTATAAGAAAAAACGAAAACGCAATTTGTATGAAAGTTATGGTCCCCCCCCAAAAAACCTCCTCGAAACTGGCTACTTTACTCTACGTTTACTTTACTGTGAGTTGGGGATAAGATCCTAGAGAGGCTAGGTGCTCCACGTCATTATTCTTTTTCAGTATCTTTTATTTCTCCTTGAACGCTTTTCAGAACTCACCGGAATACTATCATAACTGATTTCCTTTGTTTAAATATTGTTGTTTTAAAGACTGAGTTTATTTAATATCGTTGAAGGGCTTATTATTTCAGGAGAGAGGTCATGTAAATATAGTTATAATTTGGCTAAATAGCATTTAACAATTTTCTTGTTATTTAGGCTATGTTATCCCTTTAAAATTTAACTACTCAATAGAATTAAGCTATCTTAATCGATGTTCTATTTCCTCTTTTTTACTCTCTTTTTCTTTCTTTTTGTCTTTAGAAGAGTCTTTCTTTTTTTCTTTCTTTTTGTCTCAATTATATGGTAGCTTTGTATCAACTTAGGCATGGTAAAATTATCGCTCTGAACTCTTATAAGGTCTTAAGTGGTTTTCTTCTAAACTATCTTTGTTTACTTAACTCTTTAGTCCACCTGTTCGATCGTATAACTCTCATCAACCGATATCTATTTCTTTATATTTCGCTGAAATATATGCCTCAGATCTAGAACACCAGTAAAAGTAACGAATTGAATCCCGAATTGGCTATTCTTTCTCTCTCTCTCTCTCTCTCTCTCACACACACACACACACACACAGAAACACACGCATTCATACGCGTGCACACACACATAAAGAATATGTCTATCTTTATCTTTGACAAACATTAACCGATTAATAAATTTCTTGAGCACTGTGGACTAATTATAACTCAATAACTATTAACCAACTAACCGCATTTTCATTATATTGAGGCTACTGTGTTTTTGTCTATTTAGATAAATAACAGACGTTCATAACTATTTTCATCCAAGGATAATATGTTCCTATATTTGTAATAGTTATCTGTAACAGGAAAGCATCTTAATATATTTGAGTGTTTAAATTTTAATTCAAACTATGAAACCCAAAACTCATGTTAGAGTTTGGGTTTCCTTACAAACATACAAATTAAGTAATAATTAAATAAATTGTAATTATAAAAAATCCTCACTATGTTAATATGGTTATATAAAAAAACAAGTTTTATATTTATGTTTAGGAATAAATAAATGAAGAAAACACATAAATACTCCAGTACTTTAATACGCATGAACGTGGATGTATGTACAAGTATATCTGATGAGTGAGGTTTTATTTTTCAACATACAAAAATTTATCATTTTAACACTTAGAATGTAATGAACAATAATATTTAGACTTGGAAACATTACTAAACTATATTTACAGATAAACCAACAATAACAGAAACAAAATCGCAACATTATGAGAATGGAAATTATACAAGTGGTAAAACATGCTGCTACAATAGTCTTTTCATAGATTACAAGCGTTACCTTTTGCTGTCTACATCTTCTAAAGATGTATAGTCTTGGTAAGGATGGATGGGTATCTACCTACTTACTTACTTCCTACTTACACTGAAAGAGGTGAAGGAATGATCGATATTGTTATTTCTTTGATACACCCTAATCATGTACTTATATTATTTTATTAAATACCTTATAAATATTTAAGTAATACCTTATAAATTTTATTAAAACAAAAAAAATAATTTTAATCGATATAAAAAAAGATAGATACAAATGAACAAACTATAATGTGTAAATAAATTATAGAAAATGGTTTTGGGGTACTTTATGAATATATTACTTTAACAGGAAAAACATTTCCCTCTACATAAACAATCCAATCCTGATCCATATGTTAATTTTGTTGAGTTCGATTACGTAGGCTTTATTAGAAACCTTTAAACATTTATAGTATAGTAGGTCCATAAGTATAACTAAAATGCATATTTTGTAGAACTTTTAAAACGTTTTTGGATTTTTATGAATTTTGGTAAGTTTAATTTTAGATTAATAGGTAAAATTTATTTATTAAACTGACAAATTCAATTTTGCTTCTTTAAATTTCAATAGAAGTTTCTAACTTAGCTTTAGTTGTACAAAGTACTAGTTGAAGCTATCTTTAAACTCAGAAATAATAAATTAAAATACTTTTTAAAAAAATATTCAACTACATAAATTTTGAAAAAGTTTTGATTCTTTGTAAATTTTAGGAAATGATAACTGGCTTTTACATGGTCAAATAAAACTTGTCTTTAAAACCAATTCACTAATAACTTTTTGTCCAAGCATTCGCTACAAACTGTAAATTTTGAAAAATTTACAAATACTAATTCAATTTATATATATTAGGCCTACTAACCATTTCCCCTTTCAATGAGTGTTAAAAAAGAAGGTTCAAAACATGAGCTAAAAAAAGACTTTAAATATACCAGGGAGAAATGGTTAAACTTATGGTAAATAAAACAAATCAATAAATTTTATCGTAGACTGAATAAGTAGGCCTATTATTATTAACTTATAATTGCAATTTTATCAAAATAGCTTTTCTAATAAAATTAACTTTAAATTACCAGTAAGGATAAGTCGCTGAAATATAATTTTTTCAGGGCTTATAAACACTCTATACTTGATATTATTATTTTTTTTTTAAGTGTTTACATTTAGAGATATGTAATAATCGATGTTATCGAATAGATTTTCTTTAAAAACCAAAAAATAATGCCACTTTAATTAAAATGAGTAAGAACCATTGTACGTATGTGTTTATGTAGTATAAATAGGTTAGAATCATGCAAGTGTAAAGGGTACAAAGGGAGTGGCTTCGAGGTTAAGCAGGGGTGTGGCCATAAACACGCTAGGAAGTCTGTTTTACGTATCTAAGTAATTTAGAAGGTATAAAATGGCAAAATTATTTTCGACTATGTAATTAAGTAAGATTAATTTCAAGCAATAAAGATTTTTTTTATAGTTGTCCTTATTTTTCATGTCAAATCTCAACGCCGGTCAATATTTGTATCATAAGAGATTGGAACATTACAAGAAAGCTCTCAATATCAGCAGGTATCTCGATTATCGTTTTGCTTTACTAGTGTGATTGTAGTTTTATCTTAACCGTTCTCACCCAATAGGCGTTGTTTAAAATATTATATTATTTGTTTGTTATTTGTTATACGTGTTTATTATTTGTTTTTTATTTTATTAAATTTACATATCATGGTTTAAATATTACTAAAACATTAGCAATTGCCAGTAATAGTTTAATAATTAACAAAAATTATTTTTATAACGTTTAAGAAAATGTTTTTGTTCCACGTGTTTAATTTTTAATTGGAAACTATATTCATACATAACTGCGGACTGTTTGAAAAGGAAGTTCAGAACCAAAGCCTTTTTAGTTGCTGAATAATATTCTGTTAAATTTA
Source organism: Prosapia bicincta (assembly GCA_036971475.1). Classification (NCBI taxonomy): domain Eukaryota; kingdom Metazoa; phylum Arthropoda; class Insecta; order Hemiptera; family Cercopidae; genus Prosapia; species Prosapia bicincta. The sequence continues at coordinate 230,316,181 of JBAIZL010000002.1, read as the reverse complement.
ATTAAAAATTATTTTTAAAAATAAATTCATTTCAACTACGTTTGACATGAATAATTCATTTTCAAAAATAAAAACAAAATAATTTATTACAAAAAAAATATAATCAGGCGTACTCTCTTGTTTAATTCGAAATTTCTAAAAAATCTCAAATAAGCCAAATAAAGTTTATACAAATTGTTTATTTTTTCGTGTGTTTTAGTACGCATTTATATAAATTTATGTTGACTCAGTTAAAGGTACTCTACTCTTAAACATTTTACGAACAATAAAGAGTAAAATAAAAATATGGGCTTTCACAGGATTACCTATTAAAACAAAAATATCTTGCAAAGCAACAAACAGCTGTAGGAAAAATTGAATCACCTAGATTTATAAAATAGGTATTGGAATTGTTTTATTGAATGAAAATCAGATTGGCGATACTAAGAGAAATCACAACATAAAACCTTAAATATTATCTTTAAATAAAGATATTTTACTTTTTTTAGTAAACTACACTGAATGACATCTTATTTACTGGGAATATTGTACCACAGTAGAAGGTTTTTAAAAAATCTCTAAGAATGTAAACTGAGAGTATTGTTTTCATTTTACTTTATATTTACACCAGAGAAAATAGATTTTTTTGATGTGTTTGTCACATTTTTTCTATTTTTTTAATAAATGTAACCACAAAAATATAATCAAATAAAAATTTGATAATTGCTCTTAATAGTGTTTCATTCTTCCTATTTGGTAAATCATATCTTTAAGTAATTATAATATATAGGTTGAATTATTTCTTTAAAGATTAAATAGCTAAACACATACGTTCTCCAAATAAATAATTCCTTAATATTGTATACTGTTAATAATGTAACCTCAATTTTCTTAAATTCAGTCTCATTTTAGTCAAATAGTAAAAGAAAATTTATTATAAAGAAAGAATATATGGCTAATTTATCAAAAACATTTAAATGCGTAGGAGTAGGCCTACCTGTATATAAGAAGTAGAATAAGAAAATATACAAATTTGTTGTAATTGGTTATGCTTGGGCCTACTAATATTAAACAGGAGTAATAATATTATAAAGTAGTATTTTTAGCGGCTTTAGTGGATATTATTATTATTGTACACAATAAATGTACAACGACTGAAGGTCAGGTGAGTAGAGCATTTGTTTACTAAGCTTAGGTTCTTGGGTTCCATCCTTATTAATGTCAAACAAAATTTCTGTGGGTTTTTCGACTTACCCTGTGAAGTGGGTTGAATTGTAGAGTTGGTCACATTACCTTTGAAATAGATCAGCTCTATTCTGACTCTTCTAGACGATGCTATTGGAATAAAAAGGCGTCATTGTTGTACTAATATCGTACATTAGTGTATTGAAAAACTTATAAACACATACAGTGTCGATAGGAGTAAAATCAACAGGTTTTGGTAGAGTAAATACGTTGCCTATAGTTAATATCTAAACAACATTAATTTGTTTTCATCATTATGTCACTTTAGATGTTTTAACTTTAGAAAAATTGCTTGAGGGTCTATGTATAAATTAGTAATTTCAATTTATAAGTAATACTTTGTAATGAAAATATTAAGTAATAGATTTTCCTGCAATTTCCTTTTCTTTAATAAATAGAATTTTAATAAACTCTCAAGAGGAAGTAAGTCTTCTAGCCTCAAGAAAATGATCCTACTTATAAAACATATAAAATAATAATAATAGGGTAGTTGTGTATGATGTGAGATGTCCAAGACCTGGATATAGGCCTGTGTATTTCGATTTGATACATTACCCTGAATATGTTATAAAATAGTGATTGATTTACCCCACAATGATTTTTATTTGACTTATAAGATCATATTACGTTTTAACTCACCAAGTATTTAAAATTTAATCTATTTTCTCGAACAATGCAATGAAAAAATCATATAACCTAATTTATAAAAATTATTTCAAAATTAAAGTTGAAAGACTTAGCATTGCTAATGTAGTAAATGTTAAACATCTAAAAAACTTTTAGTGAAATACATACTAGAAAATATATAAGAAATTCCGTCTTTCAGTCTTTACAATCGTGATTCGCCTATTCTGCAAAATGTATTTAGTGATTTCAATGTTAGGTTTTCTGCTATATTTAATAACGTGCATGCTACATTAGCAAGCTAACGTGACGTGCTACATAGGCGAATCCTCATTAGTTTCAATCTTTTCAGTTTTGTCATTACTTTCTCACAAAGGGTTATAAATGGTTGCATGTAAAACAGTTGTACATCATCCCTTACTTAGATGGGATATTATTTGTTTGGGCTTGTAACATAAAGGACAAGTAAATCATGACATACGAGTAAGCCTTCCATAGTAAATTAAAACATTGTTGTTATTCAAAATAATTTTCTGTTCGAATAAAGAAAATCACTATAAATAGGCCAAAAATATTATCTCTAATCTTTAAGTTAATTGTTTGAATTTGGTAACTTTTTTATAAAGGAGTTTATTTCTTGTTTTTACCTATAGTTTAACCAGAGATATTAAAACAATTTGGTATTTTATCATAACGAGTCTACTTAACAACCAAGGTCGACGTTGACCAGTCCATTGGAATAAAAGAACTCAAGTTATTGCATTGAAGGTTTCACTATAACTTGGCCTAAATATCTTGGAAGATGTAGACAGCTACAAATAGCAACGGTTATGTTTAATTTGTGGAAGAATGAAATCACTCTTATTAATTCTATTTAACTGATGTTTTGTTCACAATGTTTAGTTTAATTCTACGAACAGTTTCAGTTTACAAAATTAATAATTTTATACTGAAGTGAAATTTACTTGCTAATTTTTAACCAATGTTGTTTTAAATATGAATGTATACTATAGCCTACATGACTATTTCACAAGAAGTAAATTAAAACTTTTTATATTTATGCTAAGAACTATGAGTAATTTGATAATTTTTGTTGTACGGCTAAAAAATTAGAATACTACAGATATTAATATTTTGGAACGGATAGAGAATCTAAGAAATACAAATAGATTCACTCGGCAACAATTTTTTTTTTAAATTTAGAATACTAAAAACATATGTGAAATCATTGACTATTTAAATTTGTTTTACTTTATTACAAAATAGCTGGTTGTTAAGAAACTTTATTCATAGTTCATTGTATAATGAACATTTTAACGAGCAAATGTTTCACCAACGGAACTTAAAATTAAGACAAATTGGGAAAATATATATAGTAAACATAAGTCTATAAGATCTTACAATCAGCGCATATTTATGAAACTTCAAGCCAGAATGAAAAATAGAGGGTTGGGATGCAGTGTAGACGATGGGTTTTCCACTAATAAATTAATTCTCTTCCGCCGACATTTTGACGTAGTTGTGGTGAAGCCGAACTGGTTCCTTTAACTAACTTTTAATTTCTCGCGTGTATTACGGGTTTGTTTTGCAAAAAATAAGTACACGACTTTACCTGCTTGTTTTTTTGCTAACGAGGAAAATTTAAAACGTTTATATAATTACTGTTTAAAATTGTTTGTTGTAATTTTTTCTTAAACGTCTCTTTCCAGATCAAGCCTACAGAATTAATTTAAATAGGCTAGTTGAATGGCTGTTCAAATAATTAGTAAAATGGGATAGTAAAGAACAACACATTCAAAAATTACAAATAATGATCCTTTTGGGCAATTAAAAAAAATAAACATTTTAAGCTATAAAGAAGAGCTACTCTGAAGGCTACCAGAACAGCTTGCAAGATAAGGCGAATATGTATTAGTTTCCCGATTTGGAAAAACTCCGTGAGATTTCTAACGCATTAGGAAATTTTTAAAAGAGTTTAACGATCAAAAAGGAAATGCGTTTCCAATAATATCGTACATTGCAATATGATTGTACAAGCTCATCATATCTGGGTCACATCGACTCTTATTAGAACATCATTTTACAAGATTTTTTTAATATTTCAAATTAATCCAAACCTTTCTACTGTTATCGTGTCTGCTATAACAGGCATAAAATAGAAAATATTAGAATATGTTTTGAAATCTTAAAAACCTGTTCTAGTATTATCTCTATATATTATATAGAAGAGTTGAACGTTAGATGAAGTAGTTGTGAGTAGCGGAACAACTTGGAACTATTGATTTGAACAGGAACTGTACTCGGGTAGTTAGGCAATGAATAACTTTTATCGTGGGTTTAGATGTTTTCGTCAAATAGTTTATTACAAGTAAATCTTTCAGACATAAAATGTCCTTCTGTGCAATGTTGTTTGAACACACCATAAATAAAAATCACTTTTGTAAAAATCCGAAGTACAAAGGGTTTAACTCAGTAACACTAAATTTTAAGAAAAAGTCAACAATCAAGACATTTTTTAATACATAAGCATTTATTTACATTAGCACTGCATTATTTAGCACGGTGTTACACTATAATACATTTAAATCTACAAGACGGAAAATAACAGTTTAACCAGATTGCACGATTCCAATTTTACAAAGTAAAAAACAAAACGAATTTACTAAAACAACAATTTTTCTGGATTTTGATTTATTTCATAACGTATTAAAAAAAAACTTTAACCGGAATAAATTATTTAAATTCTCGGACGATATAAAAAAAGTAATTTTATATACATTTTTTAACTAGCCCACCTTTTCAACATCACTCATAAATTACAACATTATTGCACTTTTTTGTCCATTGTGAAAAGGTCTTTTATAACACGTGAAAAGTAGAAACACCTGAAGATGGAATAAATGACATCCAAAACTACTACTAATCCTAAAAATATTAAGTGACCAACATATCTCAGCTGAGTTGATAGTATTCGGGAGCGAAATCGTTCGCTAAGTTCGATAAAAAGTTGAAATCAGATGAACTGTTGCTGTTCTCTCCGGAAACAGATCCATGATGGTTACCGGGATGGGTCTGAGCGTCGCTGTAAAAGTGATGAAATGTGTTGAAATGGTCGCTGGAGGAGTCGGTACGGACACTGTTCGGAGGCGTCATGACTGCCGTTGAACCAGGGTTGTTAGGGAACTGATCAGGGGATGATACAGCGTAATGACTTGGAATATTGGATGCATCTCCACCTTGATGGTTTATGGACTCGGTATGGTAATAACTGTTCTGCAATTTGGTGGCATTAAAGTCTCCATGGTGGTTTGCATAATTTTGCTGGACATCATAGTAGCTATCGTGCGATTGATGTTGCATTTGTTGGTGCAACTCTTGGCCGGGGTATAAATTTGAATGGTATGATCCGTAGTTAGTACTTCCGGGCGTCAGATACGGATCTTCAGAGTAGGTCTGGTTATGGTATCCAGAGTTTCTGTGGTAGGCTTGGTACTCAGATTGACCGTATCCGTTGTACATTGTACAGTATTGTTGATGCATCGTATTAGGATTTTGGTATCTTGAGTTCTGAGGATTCTGATTGGTCGGTCGTGGCGTAGACAGCGCATGGATACCATTTTGCCGTTGCCGATACGGCGTTTCCGTTGTACTATAAGGTGGCCTTTGAGGGTACATGTCTCTGTACGGGGTCTGTTGACGATAGGTTTGAGCTAGTCGGTAATCGGTGTTTGGCCTTTGCTGTGGTGGCGATGGGAAGCTGTTTGGAGCGGAACATCGGACTATTAAAGATGGCGTAACATTCTGGTTCGGTTGTTGTAGCACTGTCGTAACAGATGCTGTTGCAGTAGCTATTGCGGTTGCCGCCGTCGGCGAGCTTCTAGGTCGAGGTTGGTTTTGGTACATCGCAGGTCCTGATGATAGTGAAATTTCCATCGGGCTAGGTCCTGACGGCGTTCCCGGAGTAGACGATGGCGTAATACTTCCAGGCTTGACATGGGAATCTGGAGATAACATTAACCTATTTGCTACCAGATTGTCTTTCACGGATATCGTCGGTTTCTTAGCTCCACTAGGAGACGAACAGACGCCTCCTCCCTCTACTTTTACCACTATCTCACTAGGATGTCTCTTAACGCCGAGTAAACCAGGAGACGTTAGTAAACCGCTACTTTCATTTGATCTTGAATCCTCTTCCAGCTTTTCAAAGGAACTAGTCGTGCTGGTCACGCTACTGGCGCCGCTACTGGCGTTGCTGTTGTTGTTAAAGTTGGTGCTGTTGTTGTTATTGTTTCTGGAGGCTACATGATCTGCTAGAACTCCCGGAGGAAGGTCACAGTTCTGACAACTCTTCTTGCTGTTCTCATCCAACAGAGATTTGTCCACGGATTTGCCGCCTTTCCCCGAACTCTGCGAGTCTTTATCGTCGCCGTCTTCGGATTGTTTACTCAATGTTTGTCTTTTGTGCTTCATTCGACGATTTTGGAACCACACTTTCACCTGTAAAGAAATAACATAATTACAAGAAGAATACATTTTCCGAAATGACCCAAAATTTAAGCAGTTCGACCCTTGGCTATTTTAACTTTGAATGAACCAAATAGATGAATATTTTCCGTTCTAAAAGGGATTAGTTTTTTATAAAGTGCTTAGAAATTTTAATAGTCTGTGGAATATGTTATTGCTGCTTGTAAGATTTATTTATATAAAATATTTTTGTTAAATAACGATTTATAGAGTTTATAATGCTAAGCATGACAAAACGTTATAATCAATTTCTGGATTACACATTTTATTCATGAAATTTTTTAATGATAGAATTTGTATGAATACCAAAGCTTGTATGCAATTGTTTTTTTACTACCATGGCGGGAGATATTTGTAAACCGATCACTGTTAATATCAAATTTAAAACTGAGGTTATTTAAATCTGAATTATGAGGTGGTGGTACATGTGTGTGTGTGTGTGTGTGTGTGTGTTTGTGTGTGTGTGTGTGTGTGTGTGTGTGTTTGTGTGTGTGTGTGTGTGTGTGTGTGTGTGTTTGTGTGTGTGTGTGTGTGTGTGTGTGTGTGTTTGTGTGTGTGTGTGTGTGTGTGTGTTTGTGTGTGTGTGTGTGTGTGTGTGTGTGTTTGTGTGTGTGTGTGTGTGTTTGTGTGTGTGTGTGTGTGTGTGTGTGTGTGTGTGTGTGTGTTTGTGTGTGTGTGTGTGTGTGTGTGTGTGTGTGTGTGTGTGTGTGTGTGTGTTTGTGTGTGTGTGTGTGTGTGTGTGTGTGTGTTTGTGTGTGTGTGTGTGTGTTTGTGTGTGTGTGTGTGTGTGTGCGCGCGCGAGCGCGAGCGCGCGTGTGTGTGAGAGAGATAGAGATAGAGAGAGTGTTAAAAAAAAAAATCGAAATTAGTTTGTAAAACAAGTAAAACATTAATATCTTACAGAATGCACATAACGATTGTTAAAATTGTGTGAACAACCATTACATCTTAATCTTGTTTAATCATTAAGCCAAGGAAATGAATGACTGAAATTTTGTCCAAAAACGTAATTATCCACTAGCCCAAACAAGTGTTTCGACGTCTCATTGATAACATCTTCAAACTGCAAAACTTCCTGTCACCACTGCCTTTGTCATTTTATTGTTTAATTACTCTTCCCATTCATACTAATTACTCTTTGTGAAAACAAAACTGTGAATTCATCATTATTGTTAATTTGTCTTTGTTGTCAGCGGTAAAATAAGTTTGACTCGGAGCCGCTCTTGTGAGTGAGAAAGCAGGCTTTCTTTGTACAACTCCAAGTAACGGACTTGAAAACCGTTAATGTCAACAGTTAGTCGGACATGTATCATGCCACATAGTTTATAGCCTTCAGTTTTAATATTTAACCACATTTTTTTTTTACAAAATATAGAGTTTAAATCTTGTTCAGTCTTCATACATAGTAACGCCGAAAATGGAGACGTAATTACAACCTACGTTTTATCTAACAAATTGTGCGCGAAAATCGTTTTAAGAAAGAAAATTGTGCTTTAAGGTACAAATTTTATTATAACAAGGCACAAACAATATTTTAAAATAACGTTAAGTAGTAATTTAACAAAAAATAAATAAAAATTATCTCTTGAGGTATACTGAACAAATATTAATTATTTTTTGGTTAACTTTTTCATATTCCATTTTGACTTAATAATATGGTATATTTTTTACTATAAAAATACTGTCTTTATACCTTTTATTGTATGACGCTTATACCACTAAGTTATACACCTGGAATCGTTTAACAATTGTTTCTTTTAAATAATAACAATAATTGTATTCTATTTTCATATAATACACAAAACAACTTTTATTTTATAAACAGAATCTATCCGTAAAGGAAAAGTGGAAATTGTAGAGTGTTTTTGGAGTATTTGTTACAATTTTCGAATTTAAATGTCTATCTATATAACTCTGTTTGCACTTAACTTTAATAAACACATAAAAACATTTTGTACAATTTGCAGAGTAACTTAAAGTAATATTTATCCCAAAATTGAATTTATAATTAAAAATTACATGACTAGTTCAAGATATCCTTTATTTCGTAATACATTGCATTACTATTCTTTTAATATGCATTTAATTTCTCTTCATGTGTAATTCTTAGGATAAAAATAAAGGTATGTTTTCTATTGCTTGTAACTATTCAGATAGGTTTTCTTGGGCTCGATTCATCATCTCTTCCTTATTAGAAAGATACCGTTTTCTTTTGATATATATATATATATATATCCTTTTACCGAGGGATAATGTAAATTTTATTACCAACGTAAACAGTATAAGAATTAATAATTCAACCAATCACGGTCCTTTTACGAAAAACAATTCTTTAAAATGATTGGGTGTGTACAAAATAACTATTTTAACTTTACTGAAAACGTGTCAACTCTTCTATTAGGTACCTGTCTTTCAGTGAGGTCCAGAGAAGCCGCTATCTCGATTCTTCGTGGCCTGCAGAGATACTTGTTGAAATGAAACTCCTTCTCTAGTTCCAGCAGCTGGGTGTTGGTGTACGCTGTCCTCAGACGGCGCGGGAGGCCATTCTCTGCACACATAAAATTGATGTTTTTATTTCAAAAAAATATATTATTCTCAAAATAACTTTAAAGGAAAAGGAAAATCAAAGTGGAAGTTGCTGCATTTTTGTTCATCAAAAGGATTTGTTTTCAGTGAAAACGACATTTTTAGAAGTGGAATGCTATGGAAACGAATAATGGAGACTGCAACATTAAAGGTAAAGCGAAGAAAAGTTACAAGGTGAGAGAAAAGTTGGTGACTCCTTAGGTACCACAAAGGGAAATGAAGGCAAAAAATGTTGCTTTACATAGAACTATAAATTAGTACTTATTAAAGTCGAACTTGTACTTGGATAAACTCCTGAGTGATTGATTTCAAGGGCACTAAGAGACTAGTATCTAGACAGGTCGTTAGGAAGCTTTGTGCTATTCGGCTGCAGTTTTAAACTTACGTGTTATTTAAAGTGGTCATATAGTGAATATGACTTGCAAAGAGTGTCTTTGTGCTATAAATTTTTATTTTGTGTTCTAATATAGTTATGTATTTTATATTAGTATAATATGTTGAGATGTTTTTTTACGTGAAGAATTTCTAGATTGAGGTTCATTAAGTGTTAGTTTGGCCTATTTCTATTAAGCTATGTGATTGGCAAAATGAGTTAGTTAATTTAGTTAATATGTTCTTCAAATTTTTTTAAAGCAACGACTTGTTTGCTGAATGTAGAATTTATTACAGTTCGTACAGTTCACCCTGTATACTTGGTTTTGCAATTTGTCATTCTGGTTCTAACCTGTTTCATTGTAGTTTGTTATTTAATTTAAATGCTCTCATATAGGCCTCCCTTGTTCTTGAGAGTTTTAAAGACCTATCTCTTTTAAGGTCTTACAAGTCATATTTTGCTTACATGTTTGATTTTTATTGTCCCTGTTTTGTATATTGTGCTAGGGGTTATCAACTATTGTGTTGCCGCATCTACTTTTATGTAATAGATATTTTATTGTGTTCGCTTCGGTTTTCAACGTTTTCCGTGGTCATGTATACTTAATTTAGTCTATTTTTTTTTTAAATTTAGATTATGAAGTGCTGTATTCTCTTTCTGTATTTTCCTGTAATTTCAGTGTTAGTTATATACGTAACTATGTTTGACTAATATCAAATATCTTTACAATTAAAGTAACAGACGAGGCCTACACATTAGACTACCTAATACACTAAGTTAATATAGGGTCGTGCGAATCGATTACTCTTCTATGTTGAGAGAAAATGTAGGACTTTTGCGTACGTGGTTCTTAAAAAATTGTGATAATAATATCGCAACAAAATTTATACAGAATCATTTCATTCTCCCTTTGCAATATTAGTCTCTGTTAACGGAAGGGAGAATTCTTAAAAAATATAAAAATCCAAAGCAACTCCATTTGTCAAACCCCGTGCCAAAAGTGAAGGGTAAAAGTCACGGAATCATTTTTAACAATGGGGTGGAACGGGAGAGGGTCGGGTATTGAAAAAAACAGGGGATAAAGGAGAAAAATCAGATTTCATCGTAGGAATGTTATGTAAAGAGAAGAAAAAGATATTGATATAGGATGATGGTTATGAGAGGGAGGGGATATTAAATATCACCTGTGAGGGATGACAGTTGGCAGCAGTGGGAATGACAGATGAAATCATATCTGACAGTTGGCGACGTTGCCAAACTTATCCAATAACTTCACTCGCTTAGCTTCAAGATGCAACAAACTTCAAACGCTCCCCGGGTTCGCCATCTGTTATAAATTATGCCAACAACAAGAAGTTTTGCGAATATTTTGAACGGAAAGAGAAATAGTCGTTTTGGTGTCTTAAACGTCACTATGAATGTTTGTCTTGACTTTATACATATATATATATATTAAATATGGTGATATGTTTTCTTGTATATATAGTTAATAAATTTAAAATATTTCAAACACAAGAAACTTTTAATGAATATATTTATTCAAAGCTTTTCGCCGATAAAAAAAGTATCAGCATCTTCAGGAAAAATAATTATCTAACAAAATACTTTTACAAAATTAAATCATATGTACTACAAAGAATCATATGTTTATAATTATTGCACTTTATGTAAATTTTTCTATTACATCAATGACTTTATAAATAGTTTGGTGCCTTGATCTCACTTGAATTTGTTCATCAATTAATTTGTCTTTAACTTTATGCTTATAAATTTCCAATGTTTCAAATATATTCATTTTTAATCCTTTATTTAATTCTTTTATTAATTTCATATTTTCTATTTCCGGAAACTCATGTCCATTATTAATACAATGCGTAGCTAAATTGGATTTGTATATGTTTGGTTTGATATAAGCGTTTAAATGTTCTTTGTATCTTTCTTTTAATTTCTTTTTTGTTTGTCCTACATATAATTTATTACAAGTTTGACATTTTATATTATATACTCCATTTCTTTCGTGCATATTATTTTGATTGTTGTTATTGTTTATTAAATTTGTAATTTTATTATCGGTTTTATATGTAATTTGTAAATTTGTTTCTTTAAATAATCTTGTAATTTTATTTATTTCGTTACCAGTGAATGTAAAAGTTGTCCAAATATTTTCTCTCTTATTAGGTACAAAATTATTTTCGAGTTTCTGTTTTCTTATTATATTATTATTTAATTTATCTATAGTTTTTCTTTTATATCCATTTTCTAAGCCAATTTGATATATTATATTTTTCTCCTTTATTTGATCATTTAAACTCATTGGTATTTTGTGCATTCTATGTAGTAAATTATAAAGCGCTGCCATTTTTTGGTTGTATGGATGGTTTGAATAATTGGGTATTATTTGATTTGTCTGCGTTGGTTTTCTATATATATTATATTCAAATGATTCTTTATTTCTAGTAATTGTAATATCTAAATAATTTATTTTATTTTTTATTTCAAATTCATGAGTAAATTTTATATTTTCGTGTATATTATTTATACATTTTAATATTTTGTCAATGTTTGAACCATTATTATTTGATATGTATAATCCATCATCTACATATCTAAACCAGTGTCCATTTTGATCATATGTTTTAATAATCTTATCTATATCAATGTCTATATTTTGTAAAAATATTTCCGATAATATGCTGGACATTTGAGAGCCCATTGTTAATCCATCCTTTTGTTTATACATTTTATTATTATATAAAAAATAATTTTGATTTAATATGATTTTTAATGTATTTATTATTTCTTGTGTTAATGTGTTATCTTTTTCAAATGTGTCTAAATTATTTTTTATTATTTCAAGCGTTTTCATTATAGGTATGTTATTATACATGTTAGTAACATCAAATGATATTAATTTTGTATTATTATCAATTTTAATATCTTTTAATTTTTCAATAAGTTCAATCGAGTTTTTTATATTATGAGTATTATTTAATTTTACCTTATCTTTAAGTAATAAAGCCAAATATTTTGAAATTTTGTAAGAAGGAGCTGTTGTAAAATTAACTAACGGCCTAATTGGTTTATCTTCTTTGTGCAATTTAATTAGTCCATTTAATCTTGGAATTTTAGGATTCTCATTTATGTAATTATTAGTATATTTTTGATTAAATAATTTAGATGATGTTTTTATTATATTTTTTATTTCATTTTGATATTTGTCTGTGGGATCTTTATTTATTTCTGTATATTGGTTTTTAGATATATAATTTTCAGTTTTATTAATATGTTCTTGTTTATCAATAATAACTACAGCATTACCTTTATCAGCTTTTGTCAAAATAAGATCATTAGTTTGTAATTTTTGTTTAATTTGATGAATTTGCGAGTATTGTTTTATGTGTGTATGATTAGTTTTCTTATTTTTAATTAACTTTATTATTTCATGTGATGTTTTTATTCGCATATTTTCTTGTTCCTCTACTTTTAGTTTATTGATCGCCAATTCAGTATCTATTATTATTGTATCAATATTTCTTTTTATATCTTTTTTAAGGTTTACTTTATTATTATTTTCTAAAATTTTTATTTCATTTTGACTGAATTTAGTATTTGTTAAATTAACGAAATTGGGGTGAAACTTATGATGTTGTATGATTACTTCATTATTTTTATCTTTGTTCATTTTTAATATATCTAGTTTTTTGGTTAGAGTGTTCATTTTTCTTTGTCTATATTTAAACAAAAAGATATTAATTTTATTAAATTTTTCTTCCCATTTTGTTTTATCCATAAAAAATGCTAGTTTTAAATGTAATTTATAAATTTCAAAAGTTATTTCATTTTGTTTCTTATATAAAAATTTGATTTCATTTCTAACCCACAGAATTTCAGCTTGTTTACATGTTTTTTGTGCTACATTACTTTTATTTTTAATATTAATTCGTGCATATTTAGGAACAATATTATTAATAATACATTGTTTGTTAAAAAATATATTACAATTAGTTTTCATTAATTGAATTTTACGTTTCTGATATAAATTTAAATCTTTTGTTAAAGATGGATAACTAATAGAACTAACCTCTGTAGAGCACATATTCACAACACCAGTAGCCTAGTAAGGCAATATAATATATTAAATATGGTGATATGTTTTCTTGTATATATAGTTAATAAATTTAAAATATTTCAAACACAAGAATACTTTTAATGAATATATTTATTCAAAGCTTTTCGCCGATAAAAAAAGTATCAGCATCTTCAGGAAAAATAATTATCTAACAAAATACTTTTACAAAATTAAATCATATGTACTACAAAGAATCATATGTTTATAATTATTGCACTTTATGTAAATTTTTCTATTACATCAATGACTTTATAAATAGTTTGGTGCCTTGATCTCACTTGAATTTGTTCATCAATTAATTTGTCTTTAACTTTATGCTTATAAATTTCCAATGTTTCAAATATATTCATTTTTAATCCTTTATTTAATTCTTTTATTAATTTCATATTTTCTATTTCCGGAAACTCATGTCCATTATTAATACAATGCGTAGCTAAATTGGATTTGTATATGTTTGGTTTGATATAAGCGTTTAAATGTTCTTTGTATCTTTCTTTTAATTTCTTTTTTGTTTGTCCTACATATAATTTATTACAAGTTTGACATTTTATATTATATACTCCATTTCTTTCGTGCATATTATTTTGATTGTTGTTATTGTTTATTAAATTTGTAATTTTATTATCGGTTTTATATGTAATTTGTAAATTTGTTTCTTTAAATAATCTTGTAATTTTATTTATTTCGTTACCAGTGAATGTAAAAGTTGTCCAAATATTTTCTCTCTTATTAGGTACAAAATTATTTTCGAGTTTCTGTTTTCTTATTATATTATTATTTAATTTATCTATAGTTTTTCTTTTATATCCATTTTCTAAGCCAATTTGATATATTATATTTTTCTCCTTTATTTGATCATTTAAACTCATTGGTATTTTGTGCATTCTATGTAGTAAATTATAAAGCGCTGCCATTTTTTGGTTGTATGGATGGTTTGAATAATTGGGTATTATTTGATTTGTCTGCGTTGGTTTTCTATATATATTATATTCAAATGATTCTTTATTTCTAGTAATCGTAATATCTAAATAATTTATTTTATTTTTTATTTCAAATTCATGAGTAAATTTTATATTTTCGTGTATATTATTTATACATTTTAATATTTTGTCAATGTTTGAACCATTATTATTTGATATGTATAATCCATCATCTACATATCTAAACCAGTGTCCATTTTGATCATATGTTTTAATAATCTTATCTATATCAATGTCTATATTTTGTAAAAATATTTCCGATAATATGCTGGACATTGGAGAGCCCATTGTTAATCCATCCTTTTGTTTATACATTTTATTATTATATAAAAAATAATTTTGATTTAATATGATTTTTAATGTATTTATTATTTCTTGTGTTAATGTGTTATCTTTTTCAAATGTGTCTAAATTATTTTTTATTATTTCAAGCGTTTTCATTATAGGTATGTTATTATACATGTTAGTAACATCAAATGATATTAATTTTGTATTATTATCAATTTTAATATCTTTTAATTTTTCAATAAGTTCAATCGAGTTTTTTATATTATGAGTATTATTTAATTTTACCTTATCTTTAAGTAATAAAGCCAAATATTTTGAAATTTTGTAAGAAGGAGCTGTTGTAAAATTAACTAACGGCCTAATTGGTTTATCTTCTTTGTGCAATTTAATTAGTCCATTTAATCTTGGAATTTTAGGATTCTCATTTATGTAATTATTAGTATATTTTTGATTAAATAATTTAGATGATGTTTTTATTATATTTTTTATTTCATTTTGATATTTGTCTGTGGGATCTTTATTTATTTCTGTATATTGGTTTTTAGATATATAATTTTCAGTTTTATTAATATGTTCTTGTTTATCAATAATAACTACAGCATTACCTTTATCAGCTTTTGTCAAAATAAGATCATTAGTTTGTAATTTTTGTTTAATTTGATGAATTTGCGAGTATTGTTTTATGTGTGTATGATTAGTTTTCTTATTTTTAATTAACTTTATTATTTCATGTGATGTTTTTATTCGCATATTTTCTTGTTCCTCTACTTTTAGTTTATTGATCGCCAATTCAGTATCTATTATTATTGTATCAATATTTCTTTTTATATCTTTTTTAAGGTTTACTTTATTATTATTTTCTAAAATTTTTATTTCATTTTGACTGAATTTAGTATTTGTTAAATTAACGAAATTGGGGTGAAACTTATGATGTTGTATGATTACTTCATTATTTTTATCTTTGTTCATTTTTAATATATCTAGTTTTTTGGTTAGAGTGTTCATTTTTCTTTGTCTATATTTAAACAAAAAGATATTAATTTTATTAAATTTTTCTTCCCATTTTGTTTTATCCATAAAAAATGCTAGTTTTAAATGTAATTTATAAATTTCAAAAGTTATTTCATTTTGTTTCTTATATAAAAATTTGATTTCATTTCTAACCCACAGAATTTCAGCTTGTTTACATGTTTTTTGTGCTACATTACTTTTATTTTTAATATTAATTCGTGCATATTTAGGAACAATATTATTAATAATACATTGTTTGTTAAAAAATATATTACAATTAGTTTTCATTAATTGAATTTTACGTTTCTGATATAAATTTAAATCTTTTGTTAAAGATGGATAACTAATAGAACTAACCTCTGTAGAGCACATATTCACAACACCAGTAGCCTAGTAAGGCAATATAATATATTAAATATGGTGATATGTTTTCTTGTATATATAGTTAATAAATTTAAAATATTTCAAACACAAGAAATATTTTGTATATTTCTTTTGTATATCTTTTGTATAAATCTTTTGTATATTTCTTGTGTTTGAAATATTTTAAATTTATTAAATATATATATATATATATACATACATACAGTTGTTTATATGTGAAAACAAAATCTGTAGAGTTATTTTTTAAATAAATTCATATAAGATATTTAATCACTTCCATATCTAGAATTTTTTATTAAACATGAATAAATACTTCCTATGTATCTTTTGCTTGTGCATTTATCATAAGTTGTGAAAGTGTAAGCAATATTTTGAGGTAACGTGATGCTTTAAGAAACACATCTCACAAGTGCTTATTTATAACTATTAGTCGCTTGATAGTAAAATGTAGTAGTAGCTTACTTGTTGTTTATTACAAATGATGAGAGTTAGAACCAATGCAGTACAAATTGGTCACTTTGGAATTTTGGTAAGCTAAACTATTGGTTGTAAAAGAAGCTAGGTAAAAATGCGGAAGCTAGGCTTGTAGGTGCTCTCAAGTATTACTTAAGCACAACCACACTAGAACTTGCATAAAAATGAACAAAGCTTCATATTCTTAAATAAAATAGGATATATATCAATAAATAATAAATTTAGAAGTTGCATATTAAAAAAATTAGATTCATAGCAGAAAAGTCTTAGCTTACAATCTCAACCTTCCATGTACTTTAATATATATGAAAAAATTATGATTACAAATTAGTATGGATCGAATTAAAATTTGATATAGGATGTTGAGAGGAGAATATTATAAGACGAATATATTAATTTTACTAATTTTAATGCTCATGCCATAACAAGCAAAAAAATGAATATCTGGCATAGATATGTGCTGGAAGCTAAAGTTGATTATCTTACATATCTAAATATAAAAATGTCAAAGAGAACCTAGGATTTTATTATTGCTTGCTCCTATTTATAATAAACTTTACAGCTTGTAGGCTTCGTAAATATAAGCATGTAAAATATACTTTTTATATATTTTCCCCTTTTTTTACACGTTTGTGTCCAATGAGGCTAGCGTGGCCTTCCCTTTGATTTAGGCTATATCTTGAGTCGGGCATTAGAGAAGTAAGAGTTAACGTTGCGTGTCATTTCCAGGTGCACGTTAAATAACAACCATAAGGTATTTATGACAATCTTATGAAAAATATTAATAGATATTTTTCCTTATCACTTAAACTTTCATTTGTAGTGTGCAAAACGAAGTTTGTCAATACCTTTCATAGATACCTATGGATTGTTCTGCACAATAGGAAGTGATTGTGCACAACAGTACTACAAAACCATAGGAAATCAAAATGAAGCAATGATGTCAAAGATATGTGAATGGTGAACTTTTTTAGTGAATGGGTTAAGAAATGTAAATAGAGTGGCATAAACATGTAAAGTGAATGAAGCAGGGTTTTACCGAAACAGGTTACCAGATGAAGGATGTTTAAGACGACTAAAGGAAAAAGTGAGAGACAAAGTAAACTAGTGAGAGAATAGAAACAGAAGGAGCATATATGACTAACATATTTGCACGAACAATTAAATGAACTTTACTTTAAAAGTTAAGAAGTTTACTAAGTTACCTAGATCTAATATCTTTTTTACTCTCACGTTTACATTTATGAAATCTTCTGAAAGACTAATCGCAATATTATCTAATTCTTTAAGTAAACATTTCCCTCCATATTTATAAAATGTGTATAGGGACAAGTTATTTTAATAAATTTAAAAAAAAAAATTAGCTTTTGGAGGGGAGCTTGACCTAAAAGCAGTTCTTATAACTCTAGTAGTCTCATGCCACGCAAACTATTAACTGATTCATTATTAATTGATTTGGGAATGGATTTTTAAAAGTATAAAGAAAGTTAACATAAAATAAGTCTAAAGTGATGAAGATCTATAAAAAAATCTGTAATATTTTATGCCTCTTATTTGTCTGACAAAAATGCTTTGTTAAACACTCAATTAAAGGTAGGCCTATGTAAATGACAGTATTTAGTAATATTAATTATAGTTCTGAATTATAAATAAAAGCTTATGAAAAGTCTGTGAATAACTATTCAATTTCTTAGGTTAATGACAGATCACAGACTAATTCGTCTTTTTACAATACTCTACGTTTCGAATTCATTTCCGAAAAATTTTTCAAGAGATAAAATTTATTATTCTAACATAGCTTACAGTTTATGAAATTAATAATGGTACGATAAAAACCAAACAGTACACAATCTTAAATAAATATTCACATTTACTTGTCAAATTTTAAATCAATTAAATTGTGATATAAAATTTGACTTATAAATGTAAACATTTGTTAAGAGTGTGTATTGTTTTGTTTTTATTATGTTTAATGTATTGTTATTAATTTTATAAATTGTAAGCTATGGTTAAATGTTAGATTAATAAATTGTACTTCTTGAAAAGGAATTTCGGAAATAAGTTCGAAACGTAGAGTATTGTAAAAACATGAATTGGTCTGTGATCTGTCATTAATGTAATAAATTAGGAATAAGCCAAAGGAACGTTACGCCTTCCTTTTATTATTATTACTTATTTCTTTTATTGGTTTTTCATTATAAATTATTTCCAGGTATTCAGTAGTTCGTATCTACGTTTTAAAATACTGTATCTAAATACAGTCAAATGATTGATTTCTATATAACAAAAGAAATGTAATTGTTTTACAAGATTTTATTGTGTGTGCAATTAAAAGCTGCATTAATTATGTAATTCTTTGTAGTCAAAAGTTTCTTGCGTTTTTTAGTCATATGTTATAACTTCGGATGAGTAAAATTAATATATATGTGTGTGTGTGTGCGTGTGTGCGCGCGCGCGCGCGAGTGAGTGAGTGAGTGTGAGTGTGTGGGTCTGTCCGTGGGTGCGTGCGTGCCTGTGTGTGTGTGTGAATAATTTTATTTTATTGAAAATCCGCTTTTTAATGTCATTTTATCATAGACAATAATTTGCCTACAACAAAATTATAGGCTACCTGCGGGAAAATTATATGTGACAATTTGAATGACGTTTGTTTGGTAAAAATTAAATTCTGCTTAGTTTTTAATAGAAATAAACGTTCCGTACACTGTTCTGCGTAATAATTCCTATGCATTAAATAATCTTACAATGGAACATCACAAAGGTAAAATCTAAGCTGGATAAAGACATAATGATCTTAATCTTTCATAAAAAGTATAATTTGCAGTGTATTAAAAGTTTGTTTGTAATAAACCTTCATGGCACCTTCACGGCACTTTCGCGCTTGAGCAATCAAAGATATATATTCAAGCATTTTCTGTGAAAAGGTTCATTACTAGCCACTGTAGGTAAAAGTTACTACATTACAAAGAATTTATTCCTGTTCATTTTATTTTAGTCATAATATAATCAACAGTTTAATTTTAATAAGTTAATGAATTTAATAATTGATATATGACTGAAAGCACCCCACTTTACACAAAACATTAGTTGGGAATTGCACTTATACTTAAGCTGCATATGTTTTAATATATCTAAGGAAATATTATAGTTCTTCTATTGCGTTGTTTATGATAATGTTTAATATATTGAACAAATGATTAAGCTCTCCAACTTCGAGTTGGCAAGTTTCAAGACGCTGTTAATTTAATAAATCAATAAATCCCCCTACGTATCTCCCCTTCCCCACCTCTAGCCACAACTTACTATTAAAATATGCTAATACGCTGGAGGAATGACAAGTACTTTGCGTTCCCCCTTAGTCCAAAACTTTGACAGACGCCATGTCAAAATGCTCGAGTGACGTCACTTAGCAAATCCTTTCAAACTGAAATATAGAATAAAA